>JAJHPF010000018.1:2800932-4000932 GCA_024447775.1 Carex cristatella
CTATGGGGCAAAGTAAATTACTGAAACAGCCTAATATTAAGTACACTCAATTACATATCTCATATCCTTGAACTCATGCTTCAATTGACTCCACCATGATTAAGGACCTATGGATAATTGAAATGACAAAAAGGAATAGAATCACGAAATGATATCCAAAGGAATGGATTTAACTCTTGTACCTGTTCCAGTTTCTGATCTAGAAGAAACTTCGTGTAAATTAAACTTAAACCATAAAATTGATAATTGAAACATATATTATATATAAGTGATGTGGTTTCTACGTGAAGGAAAGCAAAAAATTATTTTGGACCAAAGTAAATTGCTCCTTCAAAATCAACTCAAATACAACTGACGGCAAGGCGACGTTCTGACCAATCCAATAGTCGTTAGCCTCCGGTAAAGGTACCAACACTGTCCAAGCTCCAGCAGTGCTAATGACGCCGGTCCGGTGAGCCGCCGTGACCAGAAACCCTCTGACGACACCTATTGGGTTCAAACCCTCTGATGGATCTTAAACCCACACTCTAACGGGAACCCGCTAAGAACAAGTCCGGGAAGACAAGTGATATGACGCAGTCAGACAACGTTATACGAATCTTGGCGCCGTTCGAAATGTTAAATGTTGGCGCTCGACAAATGGTGACACTGATAGATGGGACCCATAATGTCAGAGCAACTTGATGAATAACGGCTTAACCTGTTGACAGGAACCCAAAAGCAAAGAATAAAAAAATTGATTAATACTATCACGAATAAATACGACAGTGATGATAAGGCCCACTAAGAAAATATAAAGAAAAGCACTTTTTCAAAACACCCCTTGTGAACCTTTGAACTCCACAATCAAACCCCTTTAGTCCTCTAGTTATAACTTTCTCGTTTCAAATCCAAATTAACTCAAATCAGTTCCAAATGAATTCAAATCAAATTGTCTATACTTCTAATTCAAATTCAATCATATCCAAGTTTCAGCCAGAATCTGAAATGACCAAATGCCCTTTTATGATCAAATTGACTTAATTTTAAAATTAAACTACAAAATCTCATGTATCAAATTAAAATCTTATGAAAAATCTTATACGTTTAAAATTCTAATTAAGTATGGAAATTATTAATTTCTAATGACATCATGAAATTACCAAAATACCCCTCCTTTGCATTTGATAATAATTATATTAAAGTTAGCAACATTTGTAAATAAATGAAATAAAAACATGTACTTCTTTTAAACAATCCTTTAAAATGATAAAGAGCTATGTTATAATAAATGAATGTACACAAGCACATACGCACACATGCCAGTAGGGGGTGTTCAACCGGTCGGTTCGGTCCAAACCGAACTAAAATAACCAAACTTTTTTGGTTTTTGAAAATCAAACCGAACCGACCTAACTAAAAATAGCATACCGAATTAAAACCGAACCGATTAAACCAATTTAAAGTTCGGTTTGTTCGGTTGAACCGAATAGAGGAATAAATAAATGGTTTGGTTGGGACCGAAAATAAATGGTTTGTTCGGTTGAACAAAGAATATATGAATTCAATATCAAAAAATCAAAACACGTAGATTCAAAATCGAAAATGAACCAAAATAATACACGAAGTATCAAACTATTAATAAAATCGGTCGGTTCGGTTTATTCAGCTTTTGAAAATTTAAAACCGAACCGAACCATTTAAACTGAAATATTTCATAAAATCAACCGAACCGAATCATTTAAACCGTAATTTTCCGGTTCGGTTTTAAAACCAAATAAACCGAATCATTTGAACACCCCTACATGCCGTATAGATGTCCAAACTTATAATAAATGAATGTACTTCGTATTGTTGCTTGGTATTTTGCTAGAAAAAAATTGTTTGGATTCGAGCCATTCATGTTAGTTCAAACTTTGAATCCGGGTCATTTGTAGTAGTACTTTAAGTATATTCAAATTATACGGTACTCCATCTATTTTTCCAAAAATATTTTTATTTTATAATATTTTAATAGAAAAAAGTCAACAGAAATTGAATTAATATTACTAACATTTCTAATATTTGAATACAAAAACTAACAATTTCACATGAATCGATTGTTCCATTGGATAATCCAGCGGAAGCCTCTGCGTATTGTCCTGTTGGATTATCCTACGTAAATGATATTTTTGAAATATTGTTCAGAGGGTATGTTTTCAAATTGAATTTTTATATGTAATGGATAAATTTTTGGTAGGGAGATCAAAGAGGAACCAAAGAACTATGACAACCAAATTAAGGGCATCCGTTGCGCACATATCTGAGAATCGATCCTAACTATACATTAACAGATTTTAGGAGAAAATTATATCTACCAAAAAGCGCTTGAAAATATTGAATTAGCCATAGCCTTCAATAATAACTTCGCTTTCCCTTTCTCTTTCTCTTTCGCTTTTGCTTTTGCTTTTGCTTTCTCACTTAGATAGAAATTTAATTGCAATTGGTTCGAAATGTAATTTATTAATCATCTCTCTC
This sequence comes from Carex cristatella, assembly GCA_024447775.1. Taxonomy (NCBI): domain Eukaryota; kingdom Viridiplantae; phylum Streptophyta; class Magnoliopsida; order Poales; family Cyperaceae; genus Carex; species Carex cristatella. Next base: position 2,803,429 of record JAJHPF010000018.1, read on the forward strand.
AATCACTAATAGCACCCTTTTTCTTTTTGGCATTCAGGTACGTATTGGGAGGAGTACAATCCATGCTTGGGCATTAAGGGACTGGTGATTAGTTATTTAACTTTTTAGTTCTAGTGGCAAAACACCAACTAATTAAGAACACAATAGTTTTATATTCATTGTGCAAATTAACTCTTTATTCACAGACAAAAAGGTCCTTCTGTCTATCTAGAAATTTTGTTTTTTTTATAAATATTGAAATAGCTAGTAATGATTAATTACCACCAGAATTTGCATTACATAAATATATATTTCACATTATTTTGCTGGGCTTTCAACGACTCTCGAAAATTCCGACTACTAAAAAAAGTTAATTGTGTCATTCTTGTGACAAACTTGTTTAAGATAAAATGCTAATCATCTAACTCAGCTGTCCTAACTCCTATGCTCTTCCGATTGCTATCTCTTTCTCTTTCCCCTATCTCTCTCTCTCCGAAGGAAACCTGTGGAGCCCTAGCCACTGAAACAGGTTTTGAATATTGCTCTTTGTGCAAATGCATGTCTCTTATTCTCCTCTCTTTGTCCAAAAAAATACATATTACTTTCTTGGCTTACACAATAAGAAAAATAATTCATTTGAAAACAAAAGGATGTATATACTAAGCAACCAAGATACAAGAAGAATATTATTTTCTTGTTACCTAGGCAAACCTAAAAGCAACCAGGAAAAGTATATTACTTTCTTCTTCCCTAGGTCACCTGTATACATTTGTATGTTTGATGAAATTGTGCTGTTCCAAATAAATGATGAATTATTTATGAAAATATATTTTATTTTATTTTATGCCTAATACGACAAGAACTACACACACACACACACACACAGACTTTAATATTGTATTTTGAATCAAACCGGTTGGGAGCATATTAAGGTTCACTTTGCGTATGTATTATACTATTCTAACTCGTGAAAAGCTCAAGTTGAGCTTGCTCTTGACTCTTTAGGTAGCTACGAAATGCTTAAAACGTTGAGGCATGTATATATGCATGATACCCTTACTAAAAGGAGGATAATCATTGCAAGTTGCTCTTTTATTACACTCCACAATATATACTTTGATTCATTGTATACGTGACATATTTAGTTTTATGCTGTTTGAAACCACCCTATCAACCATAACTTCCTCTCCAACACCCTACTTGATCAATTAACCTCTGCTTTCTTCCTGTTCCCTCACTTACACGCTCTCCTTCTTCTCTCTTCTCATGCCGAGTCCACCGAGACAATTCTCGTCTTGAACCTGAAACTGCAACGGTACCGGGTGAGTGTCTCTGATCTTCTCTCTTTTTGGGATTCACTTCTATCTAACTTACTAATTTCCTTCCCATTCTATCATGTTCTGGCCTGATCTGTTCGCGGGGGCTCTAAGGTCTAGAATTTCAAGCTTCAGCAGCCTTCAAGTTGGTACATTTGACAAATTTTTGCAACTTCGTAATTGAAGTAAAATTTCAGTTGTTTACCATATACAGTACGTTTTAAAATATTTATTTTGAATTGCAGTTAATTGGTGGAGTATCCAATCGGTTGGGTGTTAGATTTTGTTACCACAGAGAAAGGAGAGATTGCAAATTAGTACCTAGAGCAACTTGGCCAAAGGTATTCTTAATATTTCTTGAAATTGATATTCGACATTATAATTTATAGGTGACTATTTGGTGTATAGTTTTTTCCTTTGTAGCATAAATAGCATCCCACTATTAATAGTATGATTTATGTTTCAAATAATTAGGTCACTGTCACTGTAATGAGCCCAATGTTCTTGGAACAAAGCAATTTTATAATGCATTTGTGCAACTTCACTCTTGATTATCTTATATATAAAGATGTCCTCATCGGGGCGTTAATGACATCCTTTTATCTGTTCATGACATCTTTATTGTATTCAATAAGACTAGTATGGGTAAGCCTTGCTTCAATTAACTTATTTGGTATGGGTATTAATAAAGTTTTTTTTATTATACCTTATAAGAATATTAGTAAAAATTATTTCGACCTTATTGTCCTATAAGATAATTATAAAAACTTTAATTATTATTAGCTACACAGTTTTCTGAAACGTCTCTTCAATAAAAATATATTTCAAGCATTTGTACTGATATGGTTTTTCTGTTATTGTGACAGTGTAGTGCAGAAAAAAAAAATGAATGGGAGTAAAATCTTAGTAAAATTAAGTTTACACTTCATTTAATTTTGAGATTTAAACAATGCTTATATATGTCAAGAAAATGATTGTGACACAGACAAAAGTTAGGCCGTAAACTGAAAGTTATACTGTGGCTAGCGCATCCTAAAATAATATCCAGTCCAAAACTTATCTTACTATACCAAACTTGAAAGAACAAAAAAAAAATTTGGTTATTGCTATCTGACACTTCTTTTTATTCTACGGGTAATAAATCAAACTAAAAAGTCAAAGCACCGTACAGATTAATTACCTAATCTTCCGTATTATTGTCTTTTCTAATCTTCTTGTGGATCTAGAAATCCTTAATGAATTTATATCATTGGCACATTAATTTATTCTAAAACTTAACATTGGAAGTATAATTTATATAATTATTATATTAGAGTGAGGTTTTGGTGTATTATGCATTACGCATATGAATATCTATAAAAAAAATAACAAGATTAGTTCATATTTTTATGTTCACTAAAGTGATTTTAATATTTTTCAAAACCTAAAACCTAAAAATTATAATTATGATTGTTATTGCTTTACAAACTCTATTCACAGTGTTGAGTTATTTGAGAATTTAATTAGCAAGTTATGTACATTTCAAACAACTTATACTATAGTTTTTAATTATAAATATAATTTAACTTAATTTGAAAAAACACTATGAAGATTATAAAAAGCTTGAAAAATAATTCTTAGATAGTTTTTATATATTTTTTAAACTCTTTGTTTCGTACATTCTCTATAAATTTCATAATGTCGGACTCATGTCATTCATAACACTTAATGGTTTTAGAAACATTTAATGAATTAATTTTGTTTCCGCATTAGTTAAAAATAATAAGACTTAGTTTATACTATTATTGTATATCATTATTTTTGGTTCACACAGCAAGCCAAAAATCCACTTGAAAGCAAAAGAAGGCATAAACTACCAATCAAGACAAGAAGTATATTACTTTCTTGTTCCCCTGGGTCACCTAAAAGCAACCACCATAAGAAGTATAAATATTACTCACATTATTCTATACTAACTTCTGTTAGAAAGTTGTAACATTCTACGAGTGTGGTCTTTGATTAGAAAACTTGAAATAATAATAAAATGTCGTTTGACTCACCATAAAGTCATTGCACATTTACAAATCAGCCCATAATGTCGTGAGATTGTCTTATTCCAAATAAATGATGAATTATTTATTAAAAAATACTTTTTAAGTTTGTGCTTAATACTATAGTAAATATATAAGAATACATGTATATATATATACGAAAATATTAATTAGACATTAAAATACACATATAACAAGGCGTAAGGTTGACTTTAATTTTGTATTTTGATATCCATCTGGTTGGAGCGCGCATATATATATATTAAGGTTCACTTTGCGTACGTAAGAGTAAAAATATAGGATTCATCTTGCTAAATTAGAAAGTTGACGAATGTATATTACTTTATTGCATCTTAGATCCAAATAAATGATGTATATTACTCGTGGAATTGCATTAGCCTTAATTTGATGAGATTAATTGTCTTATTCCAAATATATGATGGATTATTTATGAAAAAAAAAATTACTCGGGATGCTAAAAAAAGTTGAGGCATGTATGTTACTTTATTCCAAGCTGGATATAGTCAAAATTTTCATGTGAATGCATGATATTCATCTTAGTCTTATTTAACTAAAAAGAGAGTAATCATTATTATAAGTTGTTTTTTTTGTTGCACTCGACAAATAAAAGTTTGCCTGCTCAATATTTCAATTACTCTACCTATGTATAAATATGACAAGTGAAAAGTTGTAGATATTGCTAATGTTTAATAAAGGAACCCAAAAACGTTAAAATCAAAGTGTCAGTAGACAAAATGGAGAGGTATCATTTTTAGTTTTTTTGCTCAATATTTCAATTACTCGACCTATATATAAATATGTAAAGTCAGACAGCATTCAAATTAATTTACCGTCGGAACTTATTAAGATACTATTTTTATTTTAAATATTAAAGTTTGGTTGTAGTAAAGTCTATGTAATTAGTGTAGTAAATGAAAAAAATGTCAAAATTTAAGAAATTTAATGCTTGATATTTTACTCTTAAATCATCTTTAATAGATATATTAAAATATGTGTATGTATTGCACTTTTTATTGTACTTTTTTAGATATTTGTTTTGTATTGCAGTTACTTGGTGTAGCTCTCGACGAATTGGATGTGAGATTTTGTTACATTAGAGAAAGGAGAGACTATAGAGCAGATTGTGAATAAGTATCTGGAGCAATTTGGTCAAAGGTATTCTTAATATTTCTTGTAATTGACATTCGATCTTATAATTTATTGCTAACAATTTGGTGTATAATATTTCCTTTTGTGACATAAATGACATCTCAATAGTAATAGTATGAAATATATTTCAAAAAATTAAGACATAGTTTTGTAAAAGGAGGTCATCAATAAAACTAATTTTTTTTCCTTTTTTACAAAGGAGTAGATAATTATCGATGCTGTACTTGACCATCGATAAAAGTACAAATGTTTTTATTTTGTATGTAAACTGAGAATTAAGGGGACTCTACTTGAGCAGCGTACAACACTCCCCCAAGAACAAAGTATTGTTTTTTATTATTATTAAAGGATCCGGTACACTCCAGCATCTTTTCGATATTATTATCAAGAATTGAACCTATGTAACCAATGAGAGACGAGAACTCATACTAATGCACTAAGCTCGCAGTTCTAAGAAATAAATCAATTTTACAATTCATTTCTACGGCTTTTTATCTGTTCATCTAACATGTATCATAGTCAATAAGATGGGTATGAGTAAGACTTGTTTCAATTAGCTTATTCGGTACGGGTATTAATAAAGTTTATTTACCTTAGCTTAATGGATAAGGATATGAGTAAAAACTACTTTCTACGTACCCGTTGTCCTATAAGATACATAATTATAAAACCTAAAATTATTATTATCTACACGTATGATTTTCTGAAACTTCTATTCAATAAAAATATATTTCAAGCATTTGTACTTATTTTTGTTGTTGTTACAGTGTAGTGTAGAAAAACAAAAGTGAAATTAAGTTTACATTTCATCTAATTTGGAGATTTAAAAAATCAAATTTATTATTGAGCTATTATTTCTGTATCATTATCTCTTTTCTAATCTTCTTCATTTTATACTTCATAAAATACGTACTTAATAAGAATATAAATTTAATTATTTAATTTTGAAACACATATTTAAAATTGATTAGGATATTATATTTTTATATTATCTAATCTTCTAGTTTTCTGTCATGATATGAAATCGATTAGGATATTATATTTTTTTATATTATTTTGCATTTGTGACACAATTTTGTCCCGTGAAAACGAAATTGGTAGTACGTTTTCATCTATTATAAAAATGACCAAAGTAGCTTCAATCTTGCTTTTAAATATATATATATATATATATATATATATATATATATATATATATAAATTTGAATTACATATATGCAGACATTATTTTGTTCATACCATATGTGATTAAATTTTGACTACTATTTGATAAGTTCTGGAGTCGAATTATTTAACAAAATATGACAAATGTTAACAAAAAAAAGTAAGTCATATTGATAACTAATTATTTAACAAAATGTGACATGCAACCATCGATAATCGTTAAAATAATGTTGTTCATTATTTAGATAGATTGTATATAAAAATATCAATGAGTAGACGACTTACAAATAATGCACGCTTAACAATTGTATCAGAAAAATAAAAGATTAAAAAATACGTGTTGGATTTACAATTAATTTTATTTCAATAGGAAAACAGACTGGATCAAAATAGACAACTAGTAAATAGTATTTTAACACCGACTTAAATTAAAATAAAACTCCACTTTTAGTCGAGCAATGCTAAATAAAGTTGAGGATTGTATATTACTTTATTGTAAGTTAGATCCGGTCAAAAGTTAATTTTCATGTGAATTCATTATACCGTCTAAGTCTTATTTAACTAAAAGAAAGATAATCATTATTATAAGTTGCTTTTTTGTTGCATTACACAATAAATTGTTTGATGCAGTGTGACAACTAAAAGTGAGCCAGTGGAACTAATATATATGTCTACTTCATTTATATTGCTCAATATTTCAATTATTCAATCTATATATAATATGAAAAGTGAAAAGTTGGAGATATTACTAATGTAGAGAGGTATCATTTTTAGTTTTTCTTGCTCAATATTTCAATTACTCAACCTATATATAAATGTATAATATCAGATAACATTCAAATGAATTAACCATCGGAACAGTTCATTAACATCCTATTTTTAATTTAAATATTAAAATTTGGTTGTAGTAAAATCCATCTAATTAGTGTAGTAAATTAAAAAAATGTCAAAATTTAAGAAATTTAGTGCTTGACGTTTTTACTCTTAAATTATTTTTAATCGACATATTAAAATGTGTGTGCGCGCACGCGCATATTGCACTTTGTTTTATTATTCTCTTTTTAGATATTTATTTTGTATTTGCAGTTACTTGGTGGAGCTCTCGGTCGAATTAGAAGTGAGATTTTGTTCAAAGACTATAGAGGAGTGCAAATAAGTACGTGGAGCAACTTGATCAAAGGTATTCTAAATATTTCTGAAATTGACATTCGATCTTATAATTTATTGCTGATTGTTTGGGGTATGGTATTTTCCTATGTGGCATAAATGACATCCCAATAGTAATAGTATGATTTTTGTTTCAAAAAATTAATTCATAGTTTTGTAAAAAGAGGTCATCAATAAAACTGAATTTTTTTCTTTTTGTTACTAAGGATTTGTCCGGGTCTACTTGACCATCGGTAAAATTTCATCTAGTTTGGAGATTTAAAAATCAAATTGATTAGCGAGCTATTCTTTCCGTATCATTATCTGTTTTCTAATATTCTTCATTTTATACTTCATACATACATACTTAATAAGATTATAAGTTAAATTATTTAAAATTCAAACACATATTTAATTAGGGAGCACAAAATGCATTTTATGTTATCTAATTTTCGAATTTTGTTTCATAATATGAAATCGATTAAGATATTACAATTTTATATTATTTTGCATTTGTGACACAAAATTTCATCCCATAAAAATGAATTCGGTAGTACGTTTTCTTCTATTATAAAATATCAGCGACTTTTCAATTAGACATGCATACATTATTTTGTTCAGACCATATGTGATTAAATTTTGACCACTATTTTATAAGTTCTAGAGTCCAATTATTTACAAAATATAACAAATATTAAGACAAAAGTAAGTCATATTGATAACTAGTTAAATTGCTTTGATAATAGTGTCAACCAATTTCTTAAAATAAAATGTTGTTCATAAGTTAGACAGATTGTATATAAAAATCCACTTAATTTTATCAATGAGCAGGAGAATAACAAATAATGCACGGTTATCAATTTTATAAAAAAAAATTAAAAGATTCAAAAAAACGTGCCGGATTTACAATTAATCTTATTTCAATAAGAAAATAGACCGGATCAAAATAGACAACTAGTAAATAGTATTTTAATTCAGACTTAAATTAAAATAAAGCTCCGCTTTTAGTCTATTTTGAAATTTAATATTTAATTATCCTCTTTAGAAATTATGCAATAGATCTTTAACTGCCAATCGGACAATTAGTGTACAGAACATCACATTTTCTTTTAAATTAAGAAAATGTGGTTGGCTCCCAATGAATGTGTAAAGGGTGAATACGTAACAAAATTATAAAACTAAAAAATTATGTAAAAAAAATCCCATGTTCGGTGGCATCCGTTATGATTCAAATTGGACTTCCTTCTTTGTCCCTACTTTCTCCACCTTCACTAACTTAATTACCCTCTCCTTCCTCTCTTCTCTTAACCACCGCATCGAACCGCAAGTAATGCACTATGCATAATTAATTTTTGCATAGCAACTTGATAATGTCGTATTTCAGTCATGCATCATTAATTAACAGTACTTTTTAAATGTTTCTTTTGCATTGCAGTTACTTGGTGGAGCTTGCAGTTGAATTGAATGTGTGAGAGGGAGGGAAGGAAGGATTAAACTGTTTTCAATTTAACAACGATAGCAAGTAAGATATAAGCAAGTAGGGAGGGAAGGATTTTGGGTGTGATTTTAAGAAAGTTGAAACAGAGATGGATGCTATACCTTTCATAAAAGAAATACTTTCTAAACCCGCCCTCAGAGTTTTTTTTATCGAGTCTGAGGTTATCCCGAGTATCGATGATATTGATGAGTTGTTACAAGTTATTGATAGTATTGGGGAGTTTTTCCGGGATCTAGGGCCTGAACTCAGGGAGCACACTGAGGATGATAATCTAGAAGCAATTAAGGATATGCAAGTGTATTTCAGAAAATTTGGAATTGTAAGGAGGGAGACTTTTGAACGTCCTCTCACACATGGTGGAGTGACATGGATTAAGAAAGAACTAAATAGTTTTATTAATGGGTTGTGTGGAGAGACATGCAATAAGAGAGAACTAGAAAGTTTTATTAATAAGTTGTTTTTCGGATCAAGAGAGAGGAGAAAGGGGTCACATTTGTCTAGTCAACGTCGAGTGACACGTGTTAAGAGACTAATAGATTCTTTTATTGATGAGTTGGTTTCCTGCAATTATTTGAAGCAAAGAGAAGTAGAAGGTGAGTTAGAGCACAAAGTCGACATAGATGCAGTTATGAACTCTCTCCACGACATGAAAAGCATTGAAGACTTGCTTCCTGGTAATGCAAATAGTTCAAACTGCTTAACAAATGATGAGAAGAGCCGAGCACTCCTCCTCATAACAGCGATTCCGGATCTTCGTGAGCTCAAAGACCGTAATAAAATGCTCCTACTCTTATTAGAGTTATCCACAGAACTGGACAATCTCCCTGAACAAATTTGCAAGGCATGTGAAGGACAGCCTCAGGCTCTTCTCCTTATAGGGAGTCTCCTTTCGGTCAAACCAAGGACCTACGAGGCATGGAACAGGGTGAAAGATGATCTTTTAGAGATTAAAGAGTCCAACAATGGTGCATCTAATAATCATTTGTGGCACATTTATACCTACTGCTATGATGATTTATCTTACTTTCTTGCACCATGCTTTCTTTATTTAGCATGTTACCCGTTGAATTATGAGATTCCTGCAAGGTCTCTAACAGAGATATGGAGTGTTGAAGATCTTTTTAATCCACATGATGGAGAGACTATAGAAGAGACAGCAAAAAATTACCTGGAGCAACTTGTTCAAAGGTATTCTCATTATTTCTGAAAATTTACTTTCAGTCTTATAATTTATAGGTAATTTATTGTTAGGTGTGCATTGTTTTTGCCTGTTTCTTAATAAATAATAGAACGTTTGCTATTTAAAAAATTAGCTCATAGTTTCCTAAAAAGAGTTCATCAATAAAACTGAATTTTTGCTGGTATACTGGAAATTAAGGTCACTCAAGAGAGTAGATAAATAATGGTGCACTGCTAGTTTCCAATTCTAATGAAACAATACCAACTAGAAATATACAATCTAAAAATATACAACACTCTCAGGCCAAGAAAAAAGAAATTTTATATTCATTTACGCAAATTGACTCATTAATTTCTTAGAAATAAAAAGGTCATGTCCATATAGTATTTTTTTTCTTCTTTTTATAAACATGTAATTGTTGCTTATTTATTTTCCTTGTTGCTTGCAGGTCATTAGTTTCGGTTTCAAAGAGATCATTCTCAGGTGCAATCAAATGTTGCCGAGTACATGAATCTATTCATGAATTTTGCATCAAAGAATCATACGAGGAAAACTTTTTGGTTGCCAATCCAAGCAAGCAAGAAAGTGAATCCATACACCGTGTAGCATTTTATAATGATGACAAAAAAAAATACACGGAGGGGGGATCTTATAATGTCAATTCTTTACTCTGTTTTGATTTTGATATGAATGTTTGGGGAGAAAACATGTTCAGATCCCCCCGATATCTGTTTGTGTTGGAATTGAGGAAATCCACAATTCCACAAAAATTTGTGGATGAGATTCCTTACCAAAAACAACTAAGATATCTGGGTTTGAGGGGTAGTAACATATCTAAGCTTCCTGAAAATATTGAGGACCTGAAAAATCTCAAAACCTTTGATGTTAGAGAGACAAAAATAGAAACCCTACCTGAATCTCTATGGAACATCAAAACACTTCGTCATGTATATGTCAACCCTTGCCCCCAAATTAAAGGCCCACCCTCCACAGCAAATATAAATGACCTGCAAATCTTGAAAACAGTTGCGGTTCCCGAATCGTGGCTACAAAACTTTCCGCTGTTCCTGAGCAGCCTTAGAAAGTTAGCACTTTCAAATAGGGACAATCCAAACTCCAAATCAAATCCATACTGGAAATCTATTTCTAACCTGTTAAGTCACATGGGTAATCTCCTCTCAATGACAATTATAGGCGACATTGTACCGTCAGAGTTTATTGATATTCGAGCCTTTCCGAATCTTGAGACAGTAAAGTCTATTAACTTAGAGGGAGAATGGAAATACCGAAAACTGTTCATAGATCATGTTAAATTTCCACCAAATCTTGTGAAGCTCACCCTAACCAAGTCTGGTTTGAAGGAAGACCCCATGTCCAAGCTAGAAAGACTACAAGCACTAAAATATTTGAGATTACATGGGGGAGCATACATAGGGAAGAAATTGGTTTGCTCTGAAAAAGGGTTTTCACAGTTGCAGTTCTTAGAAATTTCCAAATTGAAGAACTTGGTGATTTGGGAGGTGAAACTGATGGCTATGTCACAACTTACCACACTCGTGTTGTTCAAGTGTGACAAACTGATGCAAATAGATTGGTCCACAAATGAGTTTCCACAATTGCGGTTCTTAGAACTTTCTCAATTGAAGAACTTGGAGATTTGGAAGGTGAAACCGATGGCTATGTCACAACTTACTACACTGCGTGTTGTTCAATGCCTGAAACTCAACAACCTTCCTAATCTAGAGCATGTTACTGATAAGGTTATAGAAAATTAAAATGCTTCTTTCGGTCTCTTGCTTTTATTCAGTTCCTATTAATTTTTTTTTTATTTCTACATGTGTGCCTCTTGTTCGTTAAATGAATGTATATATGTTTGGGATTATTTTGTTAATAATAATGTATGTTTTGGATTACATTGACTAAATTTCATGTTTTTAATAGTGTTGGTGTTTAATGAAATTGTATTTTTACTTCTTTTTTTATTTTATTTTTATACATGTTGTGTTGTGATTGTAGAATGGTCACGAGCTCATGATTTTCATATGGGTGTCAATGGCACTCTTTTATCCATTTACCCGATCCGTATAATATTGGATAAGACGGGTGTGATTAAGGTTCTTTTTTGTTAGCTTATCAGGTATAGATAAGGATAAATATTTTTTTGTTAACATAACGGATAATGATATGTAGGGGTAGAGACTATTTCGTGATGATACCAAATATGATACAGTTTATTCATGACTCGATATATATCTAATTAACTTGGCACCACCGATACCACATTCGATAAGATGTGTATGGGTAGTTCTTTCCGTTATCTTATAGGGTATGGATAAGTATAAAAAGAAATTGTTAACTTAACAAGTACAGGTATAAAAATACTTTCACCCGCCCCATATCGTACTCCGTTGTTGTTTAAGGACTGCAATAATACATAACAAACCAAAATTCACAATATATCCTTAAGAAATAAAATCTACTAAAAAATCAAAACACGACAGTAATACACATGCATATTATAATTAAAAGAATGTTGTTAGATCTGAGAACAATTGTTTATTTTGTCCTAATGAATAAACAAAGTTGTTATATCGGGAATAATTTTCACCCTTTTATGAGATTAAGCTGCGTCATACATCATTAGCATTTTCATAAAAATATCGCATGACTCGTCTTGTCAAAATAGTCATTGACTTTCTCATACCTGTTCTAAAAACAATCTTTGTCAAATCTAGAACCGATTAAATTAATTATTTGCGGACTCAATTTAAAAAAAAAAAAAAAATTGTCCCATTCAAAGTTCATGCTTTCAGCTGATAAAATATCCCTTCTTTTCTCTAGCATATTTATATATATATATATATATATATATATATATATATATATATATATATATTTTTCTAATTGCTACTATGCATACTGACAAAATGAAGCCGTAAATTTTCCATCTAATTTGATGTGATTAATTGGACAGATAAATTCACATGTTATATATATAATTATTATATAATTTTGTGACCATGACCGAAGAGTTGGATTTGTCTCTCCTAAATAAAACTGGCCATGACATGTTAAGTTCTTCAAGCCAGCCTTTTAGAAAACTTAATAAAATAAAAAGAATATAAATTCCCATTTTTGTATTAATGGAGTTTGTATTAATTTAATTAATTGTTTATTAGTTGCTATTTAACATTTTTACTCTAAGACATCTTTTTTTAAAAAAGGGGGGGGTTTTTTTTTAAAACATCTTTTTTTTATGTGTATTTTAGAAAAAATTAAAAGAAATTATTTTAAAAAAAAAATTTTTTTTTTTTTAAAAAAATAAAATTTTTTTTAAAAATTTTGGAACAAAACGGATAGTTTGGGTCCGACTTTAAACAAAAACCCTACCCTTTATAGAATTTTCCGCCCCAAATTGAATAATTATGGTACTCATTCTTTCCCATAAATAAAATAGATGTGAAATCATGTATAAATATAGGTGTGCGGTGTGCCGAAATAGGTCCTCTGGGTTTTAAACATTTTTTGTGATTTGTATATTGGGGCCTTGCTATATTTGTGTTTTGTACTTTTTTTACATAAGTTTGACCAATATGACCTTACATAAATGTCCGTGCGCATAGATTTTAATTAGGCAAATCAGACGTCTGTGTAACTTATCAGACGTAAATTTGAGTCTGATAGGCATCGGACCCAAACTGCTCTCCATATTAGTAAATATTTCTATTCTTTTCAACTTCACAGTACCATGTATTTCATTTTCTATCCTTGAGATTAAATAATTGGTATTGTGCACATATATACCGCAGTTCTTAACATTTGGTTTTTTTTAAAAAAATTTTTTTTTTTTTTTTTTTTTTTTTTTTTTTTTTTTTTCCCTTTTTTTTTTAAAAAACCCTTATTTCATGAACTTTCTGCAACCTACCTCTTATGGGCTTTAACACTTTCGTTTTTAAATAAAGATGAGAGTTGAGCTCTCAAATTTACCATATTCATGCAAACAATTTAAACCAATTCCGAACTCACGTACAACTTCGTTAACTACTAGATTAAAAAAAGATTCTCCTTTAATACTTCCTGCTTATGGTTGAACAACGAATAGTAAATCAAACAATCCAAACCGACTTATGCAAATCGTAATAATAAGAAATAATAAATGTTTATAGTAATAAAGATATAAACTTTTCATTTTGAGTACCTGGAAAAGGTACCTTTTTATTTAAATTTGTTCTTGCTAGCTAGGCTCGATTATCCTTCCTAATTCTAATCAGTTCATGAACAAGTTTGATTTCTGATAAGATCACGATTTGTTTGGTTTTATTTTATATTATAGTGTTTGAATATGTCTCGAACCTTTAGTTTCATTTGCTGGGACTAAAGACCTGGTAATTGTTGTTGTTGCTGTTGCTGCTATTGCTGTTTGTGCTGGTACTTGGTGCTCTTGGGATGACAACTTGTTCCGAGTCACTTTTATCGTCATTGCTTTCCCTTTTGCTGTTCCTTATGCTCTCAGAGAGGTCTTCTTCTAGATGGGACCAAATCACCCTCTTTTTCTCCATCTGGATCGTTCAAAATCCATCACATAGCTTCAATTAAATCTGAATCATTTCAATAAATTAAATTGATATAAAAGGAACAAAAAAGTAATTGAAGCCGTCTGATGGATTTTGAATAATCCAGATGGAAGAAAAAGAGGGTGTTTCTTTTCTCAAAAAAAGGAGCAGATTTGGATCCTTGATGGATAATGTTAAATTTATTTTATTAATCAATTATCTGTCAATCGCTAATGCCACACTGTTTTTTGACAAATAGCGAGTGTAAACTAAAAAGTTTGTTGGTGAACATTCTGTAATAAATCTCTGTTGGGCCTAAATACTTTTAGATTTTAGACAAAGGTTGAAGTTGACCATCTCAACTTTATATATTGATAAAAATATTTACCCCAATTTCGAACCTACTCTTCCTCATGAAAAGCATAGTAGAACTTCCCATTTAATGGCTGAATAACAAAAAGTAAATCAAACAAACCAAACTGCCATAAACAACGCATAATAATTAGAAATATTATATGTTTATGGAAATAAAATATTTTCAAGCTAAGGTTGGTTTAATATACAAAAACTAATATTCTATTAAAAGGTGTTGATGAATAGCCCATTAGCCTAATAAAGACTTTGTTGGATCGATTTCATCATCCAGCCCATTATTGTAATAAAACAGTGATACAACTAACTGGAATGGGATTATGGAAATATGGGATATGTTATATTATTGGACCGAACTAATAGGTGTTATGGAAACCGATCCGGCAAGAGGAACTAATAAGGCTTAAAGTGAAAATTGAAAGAAGAAGAAGAAGAAGAAACATTAAATGGGTTTTAACTAAGGCTTAAAAGCCCATTTGTTGGAGTTAGACTAGCTCTAGAGAGAAGAAATAACTCCGGCCCATGATCAACTGTGAGCCCATATTATTTAAAATGAACCCCCGTGAGGAATGCCCTTATTATTCTATAGTTGTTTGAAATTAGTATATCTTTTCTTTTGCTTTTAGGTTGTAATTGGACTGTCCTATCTTGATAAACCAAGTGCATGCATACTTATCTTTTATAATAATTGATGATGAATAAATATATAATATTAAAAAATTAAGTTATATTTGGATATAATAAAGTTCCAGATAACATATTTTAATAATAATGTTTCCAGTGTGTCATTTTCAAATAAACCAAGTTTAAGGATATTTTTTTTTCAAATCAAATTAGAACATTTCAAATATACACGGATAATAATTTAACTAATTGAACATTTTAATTTCACAAAAGCTAAACATATTTTAAGTCTATATATGTTCCAACAACTCGTATGATACTTACATTTAAAAACTATTATTAAAAAATAAATGTAGTGTGCGCTCAATTATTGAGATTAGTGGGTTATCAAATTTGGATATCGATTTGAAAAATATTTAACCTCCCATTAAAAAAATTAAATTTGTTTATCGTGGAGTTCTATCGGTTTTTATGATTAATGATCAATCAAATTCTAAATTGACTGAATTGTTGATAAACGTCATATCTAAATAACTAAAAACACATCTACGATTTTAATTTTTTTTTTTATTTGACTAATATTTGTTAAACATATGCACTACAAGAATTAGATGTTAGAGTCGGATGTAGACTAAAATTACACAAGATAATAATTCAGAAATTTTGTAAGCACACACCCTCTTAATATTCAAATATAGTTTATTTGCATTGCTTTTTCTCAACACCAATTGGGAATTAATGTTATGACTTATGAGATTATATGATACATATATAGTTAGGATGTCGAGTCCGAATTGGTTTTTAGATATTTTCATAGCCGTATTCTTATAAAATTATTCTTACATCTGTTAGAATATTTCCATTAGGTATGGACTTTATTAATTAGTACCTTACCTTTACTCATTAACATTAACAAATACCAAATGAATAATAGATAAATATCGAATAAATGGATAGCTTATATAATTTAACCTAAAAATATAACAGACCACTAAATATATCGAACTTGCATATATATATATGTACGTCATATCATATAATATAACACATATAATTATTAATTAAATAAACAATATAAATGATGTATAAATCAAATTTGTAATTTACTATTTAAAATCTATATAAAATGTTGAATTAATTAATTTTTGTTAGAAATTACTAAATGAAAAGAATTATATAAAATGTTGAGTAAATCATTCTAATAATAATAATTATTATATAATTATACGTATGAATAAAAATATTATATTTAATTGTA
This sequence comes from Carex cristatella, assembly GCA_024447775.1. Lineage (NCBI taxonomy): Eukaryota > Viridiplantae > Streptophyta > Magnoliopsida > Poales > Cyperaceae > Carex > Carex cristatella. Next base: position 2,819,719 of record JAJHPF010000018.1, read on the forward strand.
TATTTATTAATTATCTTATAAGGTAACAACCACAAAATATGTCTGACCCGTATTCTTATCCAATAAGCTAGTAAACAAAATTCTTATTGATGTTAAAGATTTTTTTTGTAAATGTTTGAGGTCTATCTATAAGAAAAAAAATTATTTAAATTTTTGAATCAGTGACCTCCAACACGAGAGGTTATTGTCTTTAGGCACTATAACCAAATAGTAACTCCCCTTATAATTTTTTATTAATTATTCTTCTTAAAATACTCACCTATAATTTGTTACATTGTTGAAGTATTATTGTTGAAGTATTTTTATATTATAAGCAGTCATTATATTAACAATTTTGAGTTTTGATATAAGTTTATTAAAGACTCGATAGTTGAAGCCATTAGTTGTATTATTTGAAATTCGAATCTAAATAGTTCACAAACTATATCCAGTTTGAGTTTGAATAAGATTCGAGTCAAACTGGTTTGATTTGTTTCAAAATGGACTAATTTTGAATCGAATTAATTACGAACTTTTTTTGAATCGAACTCAAATAGAATCACGAACTATGATAGTTCTTTTTGTGCAACCCTTGTTGCAACCAACTAAATTAGCTATATATGGACTTCTTGCCCCCCAAATAAAATTAATATCTCAAATCTCAATTACAAAAGAGATGGAAAGAACGATAGTAAAGAAAGAATTGAGGAACAGAGAGAGATCAAAGCACGGTAGCAAATATAATATTTTTAATTACAAGCTCTCAAATTATGTAAGGAATCATTTTTTTTAATTTATGTCACAAGGTGGAGTAAATGTCTCATGATTTTGAACATATATAGTTAAATTAAATGTCTCCTGATGAGAGCCAGGCAACCGGATCAGGCGCTGCTTTAATTAATTTGTCATTCAATAATGACAGTGGTATAATAATAGTTATATATGATATGTATCCTATATATATATCATAGGCCTAGATACGATGAATACTACGTATGTATGTACCCTTATCATTTATTAATAAACGACGAGAGGCGTGTTGGATAAGGAAAGAAAAGAAAAGATAAATAGACAAATGGCAACCGTAGAAAGAAATCAAGTTAATTTGGTGGGGGCGCTGATACTGCTGCTGTCTCATTTCAACTCCTCCAAAATATTTAAACTTACAATTTTATATCAAATTATAATTTGACTTTTGTAGGTTGAGGAGGGTTCAAATGCACTATTTTTTTGTGTGCTCCAATATGCTCTACATTATTTATATCTGTTTTAAAAGTCCGAACAGGTTAATCCGAACCACTCAACATGATTTTCATAATAAAAAAAATTTCGAGACCAAATTTTATATTTTTTAAAAAAAATTTATCTTTTTTTCATAGGTACAAAAAAATTATTTTAAGGAGATTTTGGGACATCTGACAAAGTGATACTTGTACCTATGAAAAAAATAGTAAAATTTCTAAAAAGTATAAAATTTAGTATCTACTAGAGATCATTCATCTGGAGTTCAAACCTAGCTATGACCTCTCACTCAAAATCGGAAGATTGATTTAGATTGACGACTGATTTGTTAATTATACTGTCTACTCCTGATTTAATGTGACTTCGTCACTGTATTTGAACTGTCAATTGTTCATCAACAAATTGATTAGATTGACAGATCTGATGAGGATTGATTCGTTAATCAAACACATAAATTCATTAATCAAATTAATGACTAAATTAAGCATTCATCAAATCAATTTTTGATATTATAATCATTGGGGCCTTCTGTCTCCTATCAAGAAATATTAAATCATTGGGGCCTTCTGTCTCCTATCAAGAAATATTATTGATGCTATGTAATTACAAGTAAATAATGGTACTTCATGATCAAATTTTATTTTCGGATGATTATGCAAAAAAGAAATTAATGGCTGCAAAACTATAATGTTCTTTCTGAAGTATTTATAAGATCTCATCTTTACGGTGTTTTTATTTCAATTTATATTATGTATAAATTTAACTACCGTTATTTCCTCGACTTCACTAAATTAAGTATAGTGTCAAATTCGGAATTCAGAAATTATTGGACAAGATCTAATTAAACTTCGCATTTCTAACATAATATGTACCGATATAATCGAAAATAATTCATTTTTCAATAAAAATATACATCGTGATGTTTATAGAAAGGAAACAAAAGTATGTGAATAATTAATTCGAAAATTTCGCCAATTATACGCAATAATTTTAATTTTCGTTTAATTCATCTATTCGTTCCAAAAAGTCGTGCTGAATAATTATTCACTAAATACTCATAATAAATAATTCGTAAATCTTATTATTAATTTCCAAAGTAGAAAAACGTTGAATATAGGGGTGTTCAAACGGTCGGTTTGATTGAAACCAAACTAAAATAATCAAATCAAACTTTTCTTCGTTTTTAAAAAACAGAACCGAACAAAACAAACCGAAGTAAATTCCGGTTAATTTGTTCAATTCAAACTGAAGTAAACTTATTGGCGCTATTATTCACGAAAATTACACGTATTTATACACAAATTGTTTAATTCCATACAAAATATGTTGATGTTCTAAAATATTTAAATTAAAATAAAAAAAATGAAGCAATGATTGAACCAAATAAAATATAAATCATACTTGAACCAATATAGTTCGGTCAGTTTGGTTTATTCAGTTTTGAAAAAAATCTAAATAGAACCAATCCATTTAACCCAAAATAATTTAAAATTTCAACCAAACCAATCCATTTAAACTGAAAAATCAAACAATTTAAACCAAAAAAATTTAGTTCGGTTGAAAACCGAACTGTTTGAAGACCCCTAGTTGCATATACAGATATTATAGGTTGGAATCAATACTAATTACTGCCAAGTGCCACCATGGGGCTTTTTCTCTGAAAAATTAATGATGGAAAAAAGGGCAAAAGTTTGTTATGGTTACTTCTCGCTTTTCAAGTTCTTATCCCTTGCACCAGAAAGATTGACAGGATTATTTTTTCACGTATTTTTCCACTGGCATGTAGCCTGGCCCGTCATTTTTATTGATGTCCACTTATCAATATAATTTGACAACTCTGTTCACTAAAATTAGATTTTATTAAAACTATTCAAACCGGCTAATTATTAGTCACCGGCTAATTATCCGCTGGTTTCATTTTTTTTTTGAAAAAAGTTGCATTTTTTTTATTAAAGTTTTAGAAATTTTTAATATGTTTCTTTGAAATTAGATAGAAAAAATATATAATTTAGTTTATTAGAATGACTGAAATAAATAATCCGGATCAATATTTTTCATATTGGATTTTTCGCATTGTAAAGAAAAATTAAAATATTTCATTGTGTGTTATTGGAAAAAAGTAAAAATTATTTGAATCTGAATTATTGATCCCGGTTCAAAAGTCACTTCTGGGTAAATATAGAAAATATAATGGTCTTTTTATTTTTGAAAAATAAAAAAATTCTACAATCATTACAAAAAATGTTCTAATCTGAGTCGTTCGTTGTTTTAATCTGATATAATTCTTGCATCAAAAAGCGTGCATTCTACATCAAAAATTGTTCATAATATATAAAATAATTTGGTTTTAATTGATATAATTCGTGCATCAAAAATCGTGCATCCTGCATCAAAAATCGTGCATAATATATAAAATAATTTAAAAAAAGTTGCCACAACTTTAAATCTGAGTCGTTGCCGGTTTTAATCTGATATAATTTTCGCATCAAAAATCGTGCATTTTACATCAAAAACCGTGCATAATATATAAAATAATTTTAAAAAGTTGCCGCAACTTTGAATCTGAGTCGTTCGTTGATTAAAAATTGTGCATAATAAAATAATTTATTAGAAAGACAGAGTTGTCAAATTATATTGATTAGTGAGCATGAATAAAAATCACGGTAGTCTGGCACAATTGCTTTATTAAAAAAAGAAAAAGAAGAAACCAAAAAGAAAACCAGAGAGAGAGAAAGAGAGAGAGAGAGAGGAAGAGTGAACTTGGCAGCCGAAGATTTTCCAAAAAGAGAGATAGGAAGAGTGTAGGAGACAGAACATGTGCATGCAACCCACATGCAAATATGTCAAAATGCGTTGTAAGGCATAAAAACCATTCATTCGTAAATCATAACTCATCCGAAAGAATGAGCGCCAGTATTATTCATTTGAATTTAGAAAGCGACAGCGGTTGAATCCCAGCTAGACTTGAACTTTTTTTCCTCTTCTGATTTTTTTTTTTTTTTTTTTTTATAGTTCAAAGACTTGTCAGTGATTCGCTGGATACATATATATAAACATGTACACTAACACTAGGCATCACTACGGCAAAAGGGCCTATCTGCGATCGATATCTGTGACCGGGTCTGTCGCAGATGAGTATTTAAAAAAAAAAAAAAAAAAAACATATAATCATTGGTGACCGATCCTTCAGAGACCGGTAAAAAACATATCTGTGACCGATAAAATCGGTCTCTGAAGAGTATTGGGGAAAAATATACGCGCCAACCCTTTTTTTTTTCGCCATCTCCCGCGTATCCCCAAATTTTGGACGAACCGGAGAAGAAACGCGACTTCCGCCTCCTCACCTCTGTCTGTGACCGATCTGATCTCATCCTGCCTCCGTCTTGCCTCCGTCTGTGGCCAACAAACCTGGTCCGTCTCTCTCTCACCCTCTCTCTCAGTGATTTTTTAATTTTATTTGTAGTTAATTAAGTTAGTGATAAATTAAACACGAAATAGTTAATTAAACGTCAAAAATCCCGGTCTATGGGTGGTTTTGTAAGCCCTCTTGTTGAATTTGTAAGTTTAATATTTACTTTTTTTTTTTTTCGTTTTCCATTTTGATCCTATTTTGGCCCTTTTTTTTCCTGTTTTCGATTTGTTTTTTTTTTTTTTTTGTTTTAGTTTTCTTTTTTTGATCTGTTTTTTGTTCGTTTTTTTTTTTCTGTTTTCAGTTTACTGATTTTTTCTGATTTTTTCTGATTTTTACTGTTTTTTTTTTTGTTATTCTGGTTTTTCTGGTTTTTCTGTTTTCACTGGTTTTACTGGTTTTACTGGTTTTTCTGGTTTTTACTGATTTTTCTGGTTTTTCTGTTTTTACTGGTTTTTCTGGTTTTTACTGATTTTTCTGGTTTTTCTGGTTTTTTTTTTTTCTGTTTTTCCTGGTTTTTCTGAATCAAGTGGCATAAATCTGTTTGGAAGCAGTTAATGGTTTCACATCGAAGTACTGAACGTTCGTGTCTGACTGGAGCACAATTGGCATAATATATATTTGTATTTTGGATCATAATTGGTATCACAATTAATTGGATCATAATTTGTATTTGTAATTAGGTCCTTGTATTTTAACTTCCCTTCTTCTCTTTCTGTCTAGACAGCAGCATGAACCAAGTAAAAGACCAACGAGACATGCCTCTGCAAATTGTCCAGATTAACATAATTGTATATACCGAATATAATATATATAGTGGCAGTGCAAGTTGAAGTGTATTTTCTCCAAACAAATATATGTTTGTGTTGATAAATGTTCATTTTATTTCTCCAATTAGGTGTCAAAGAAAGACAGCAAGATGTCTCCCTCTTCCAAGCTCGCCAAGTCCGGTGGTGGCAAAGAAAAGAAGGTAGATTTCGATTAAGTTTATATATCTCATAGAATTGCTTAGGTTAATTTAATTGAATTAAATTGGTATGTGTTTTATATATCGGATGTTTTAGATATTGTACTTTAGATATTTTATATTTGATACTTCTGTAGTATTTAGATATTTGATACTTATGTATTATTTATGAATTGCTTGTAGCGTTATGTACCAATTAAATTGCTTGTGAATTGTTTTTTATTTTGTTGAATTGCTTGTTACGTCACTATATTTAAATTATTTGTGAATCAATTGTTTGATACGATTCGTCACGAATGGGCTGAGAAAAAATAAATGAATACTACATATCGTACAATTCGTATCAATTAGTGAAAAGGAAAAAAAAAGAAAAAAATGTAAAAAAAAAACCACATCTCGCGACCGATTTATACACATCCGCGACCGATTGGGCGGTCGGCGATGTGTTTCAGCCACGTCATCATAACGTATCTGGGACGGATTTCAATCGGTCGCCGAAGACTCTTTTTGTGACCGGTGACATCATCATCTGTGACCGATGACGTCATCATGAGGGTCATCAGTGACGGAGCAACTGCGACCGATTTCGATCTTCTGCTACTGAATATGTCATCTGCGACCGATTTTGCCGGTCGCAGATGGGCCGGTCTGCTGTTGTGCATGCAGGGGTCCAGGAGATCTAAGTGACTTCTTTCGTCTCCAGTTATCATCTAATTGGAGGCAATGTTTAACTTGTGATTTTATCATTTAATATCTTATTTTGCTGGTGGTGGTATACTATATACATGGTCATTAATTAGTTATAAGAACATTTGTAATTTTACTATTTCTATTGGAGGAATATTGTGAGGTGGTTTGGCCAAGAGCGGACCATGTATATCTGGGGGCAGTTATCTCCTTCTAGATTTTGCATTTAGTGGAGCTCGGAATGTATTCATCGACTCTGCCTCTTCCTGGAAATATTTTTGCCCCCTCTTTCTTGCTGGATATTTAATTTGTAGTTCGGATTAAATTTAGAGTTAAAATTAAAATAATATTTTTCAATTATGATTAATAATTAGAATTATAGATTAAAATATCATAAATTATAAGTCAGGGCATTGGAAAGTATAAATTAAAGTATTATTTTTTATTAAGTACTTAATTAGTAAATGAATTTGAACCCGATTCGATATCCCCCGGCGAAAATCCGAAGTCCGCCCTTGAATTTGTCTGCTAGATTGGGTAATAATTTTAACACAACTATATTTTTTACTAACACAATAGTTTTAAAATTTTCAAGTGTATAGACATCAAGTGTAGAGACAACTTTATTCATACTTTATTGTTGCTATAGCTGGCCTTATTTGATTATATAATCAACACTGTTTTATTTTAATGATTATGATTCACTTTATTTTCAAAATCAAAATATCTCTTTAGATGCATTTCTTTCCTAAAAATACAAAACATAAAAAATTAAAACTCATAATTAACGATATGAATAATCAATTTACTGATCAACAAAAAGAAAACTTATAATTAAATTAATAAATAATAAATTTTAGATTTTATTAATTGAAATAATAAGATTTAAAGATAAAATTATCTAAGTATTTAGTTAAATTATAAAATTTACAATTAACAAAAGATACTTTCAACATAATTTTCAATGATTAACATAATTATAAGTTGGAAGTCATTACATCTAGAAAAAAAGAAAAAAAAATCTAAGTGACAATTGGAGCATATTATTTCAAAATTTGGTTGGATAACATGTTAAATAATTTCTTCTTCTTTTCACTGTATAGTATACAATTAGAAGATAACATGAATGAAGGATAACAAATTTAGAAGTTTATATTTAATAAGCTTGTTAATTAAAAAAAAGAAACAAATAATAGCTGAGAAACAAATAAGAGTAAAGTGATCTATTTATTAAAAATATTTAAATTGTTGTGTTAATTTTTTTTGTGTGAATATCAGCAGCCTACTGGATTTCCTTACTAAAAAAAGAAGAAACGATGATATAAATGAAATTAAATACAATTGACAAAAACATTTTTAGGAATTTGAAAGAGCAAATCGCCACCCAAAAGGAAAACTAACTGCGTATATATTAATTAAAGTACCTGGGACCGGGCGGGTACAAATTTTGAAAGAGCTGTTTTTGGTTCACACAGGTAGGGGTAAAAACGGATTGGATAATATCTTATTTGTATTCGAAAATTTAGATGTGGATATCCGATATTCTAATATCCGTGTGGATAAGGATGCTGATATGATTTTACGTTTCAATATCCGTATCCAAATAGTATATATATAAATATCATATATTTTAATATATATTATGAAAAAAAAATGTTATTCATCATTATAATCAGATAAATATTATGAACTTTGATTTTTTTTAATATTATTTTAATAAAAATCCGACCTGATCCGAATACATATCTATCTGATATCACTATCTTTTCCGTATTCGTATCCGGAAAATGAAAAAAAAATATGAATATAATTTTACCACTATCTGCTCCGTATCCACTCTGTTTTTACCTCTACACACAGAACATGAACAATAGAGTCAAAATAACTATGAGATTTTTGTTAATTAGGCATCTGAAAATTACATATTCAGAAATGTTCTATGTGAAATGTTACATATTCAGACTTAGTAGCTAAGACATCTTCTATGTGAAATGTTACATATTCAGAAAAAGAATAAAAAGAATAAAAGACTGTTAGGAATAGTTAAAAAATTCTAAATATTTTGAAACTCGGCAGGCATTTGAATTAGGCTTCCTTCTACATTTCAATAAAAAGAATAAAATTTTCTGTTTAGTTAATTGCTCAGAATTAATCTTTAAAATCGACTGTCAGGAGAACTGAAATGCAGGACACAGTTAGTGAGTTAGAGCTCCAAAATAAATACTTAAAACCCTCTAAAAATCATATAAAAAAAATCTGAGATGTCCCTAAGACCTGTAAGAACTTTGCTATATGCTTGAACCATGTTCGAATGTACTTAAAATTGAATAAAAAATTGAAACTCTGAAGAATGCAAAATCTGTAGCACAAGAGCATAGTGTGCTATGAATATCAAATAACAAGATATGACATTCTTTAACTCACTACATGAATTTAGACTCAAGAATGATCGGATATTGACTTGCATATAATCTATGGGGCAAAGTAAATTACTGAAACAGCCTAATATTAAGTACACTCAATTACATATCTCATATCCTTGAACTCATGCTTCAATTGACTCCACCATGATTAAGGACCTATGGATAATTGAAATGACAAAAGGAATAGAATCACGAAATGATATCCAAAGGAATGGATTTAACTCTTGTACCTGTTCCAGTTTCTGATCTAGAAGAAACTTCGTGTAAATTAAACTTAAACCATAAAATTGATAATTGAAACATATATTATATATAAGTGATGTGGTTTCTACGTGAAGGAAAGCAAGAATTATTTTGGACCAAAGTAAATTGCTCCTTCAAAATCAACTCAAATACAACTGACGGCAAGGCGACGTTCTGACCAATCCAATAGTCGTTAGCCTCCGGTAAAGGTACCAACACTGTCCAAGCTCCAGCAGTGCTAATGACGCCGGTCCGGTGAGCCGCCGTGACCAGAAACCCTCTGACGACACCTATTGGGTTCAAACCCTCTGATGGATCTTAAACCCACACTCTAACGGGAACCCGCTAAGAACAAGTCCGGGAAGACAAGTGATATGACGCAGTCAGACAACGTTATACGAATCTTGGCGCCGTTCGAAATGTTAAATGTTGGCGCTCGACAAATGGTGACACTGATAGATGGGACCCATAATGTCAGAGCAACTTGATGAATAACGGCTTAACCTGTTGACAGGGAACCCAAAAGCAAAGAATAAAAAAATTGATTAATACTATCACGAATAAATACGACAGTGATGATAAGGCCCACTAAGAAAATATAAAGAAAAGCACTTTTTCAAAACACCCCTTGTGAACCTTTGAACTCCACAATCAAACCCTTTAGTCCTCTAGTTATAACTTTCTCGTTTCAAATCCAAATTAACTCAAATCAGTTCCAAATGAATTCAAATCAAATTGTCTATACTTCTAATTCAAATTCAATCATATCCAAGTTTCAGCCAGAATCTGAAATGACCAAAATGCCCTTTTATGATCAAATTGACTTAATTTTAAAATTAAACTACAAAATCTCATGTATCAAATTAAAATCTTATGAAAAATCTTATACGTTTAAAATTCTAATTAAGTATGGAAATTATTAATTTCTAATGACATCATGAAATTACCAAAATACCCTCCTTTGCATTTGATAATAATTATATTAAAGTTAGCAACATTTGTAAATAAATGAAATAAAAACATGTACTTCTTTTAAACAATCCTTTAAAATGATAAAGAGCTATGTTATAATAAATGAATGTACACAAGCACATACGCACACATGCCAGTAGGGGTGTTCAACCGGTCGGTTCGGTCCAAACCGAACTAAAATAACCAAACTTTTTTTGGTTTTTGAAAATCAAACCGAACCGACCTAACTAAAATAGCATACCGAATTAAAACTGAACCGATTAAACCAATTTAAAGTTCGGTTTGTTCGGTTGAACCGAATAGAGGAATAAATAAATGGTTTGGTTGAACTGAAAATAAATGGTTTGTTCGGTTGAACAGAATATATGAATTCAATATCAAAAAATCAAAACACGTAGATTCAAAATCGAAAATGAACCAAAATAATACACGAAGTATCAAACTATTAATAAAATCGGTCGGTTCGGTTTATTCAGTTTTGAAAATTTAAAACCGAACCGAACCATTTAAACTGAAATATTTCATAAAATCAACCGAACCGAATCATTTAAACTGTAATTTTCCGGTTCGGTTTAAAACCAAATAAACCGAATCATTTGAACACCCCTACATGCCAGTATAGATGTCCAAACTTATAATAAATGAATGTACTTCGTATTGTTGCTTGGTATTTTGCTAGAAAAAAAATTGTTTGGATTCGAGCCATTCATGTTAGTTCAAACTTTGAATCCGGGTCATTTGTAGTAGTACTTTAAGTATATTCAAATTATACGGTACTCCATCTATTTTTCCAAAAATATTTTTATTTTATAATATTTTAATAGAAAAAAGTCAACAGAAATTGAATTAATATTACTAACATTTCTAATATTTGAATACAAAAACTAACAATTTCACATGAATCGATTGTTCCATTGGATAATCCAGCGGAAGCCTCTGCGTATTGTCCTGTTGGATTATCCTACGTAAATGATATTTTTTGAAATATTGTTCAGAGGGTATGTTTTCAAATTGAATTTTTTATATGTAATGGATAAATTTTTGGTAGGAGATCAAAGAGGAACCAAAGAACTATGACAACCAAATTAAGGGCATCCGTTGCGCACATATCTGAGAATCGATCCTAACTATACATTAACAGATTTTAGGAGAAAATTATATCTACCAAAAAGCGCTTGAAAATATTGAATTAGCCATAGCCTTCAATAATAACTTCGCTTTCCCTTTCTCTTTCTCTTTCGCTTTTGCTTTTGCTTTTGCTTTCTCACTTAGATAGAAATTTAATTGCAATTGGTTCGAAATGTAATTTATTAATCATCTCTCTCAATCACTAATAGCACCCTTTTTTCTTTTGGCATTCAGGTACGTATTGGGAGGAGTACAATCCATGCTTGGGCATTAAGGGACTGGTGATTAGTTATTTAACTTTTTAGTTCTAGTGGCAAAACACCAACTAATTAAGAACACAATAGTTTTATATTCATTGTGCAAATTAACTCTTTATTCACAGACAAAAAGGTCCTTCTGTCTATCTAGAAATTTTGTTTTTTTTATAAATATTGAAATAGCTAGTAATGATTAATTACCACCAGAATTTGCATTACATAAATATATATTTCACATTATTTTGCTTTGGGCTTTCAACGACTCTCGAAAATTCTGACTACTAAAAAAAGTTAATTGTGTCATTACTGTGACAAACTTGTTTAAGATAAAATGCTAATCATCTAACTCAGCTGTCCTAACTCCTATGCTCTTCCGATTGCTATCTCTTTCTCTTTCCCCTATCTCTCTCTCTCCGAAGGAAACCTGTGGAGCCCTAGCCACTGAAACAGGTTTTGAATATTGCTCTTTGTGCAAATGCATGTCTCTTATTCTCCTCTCTGTCCAAAAAAAATACATATTACTTTCTTGGCTTACACAATAAGAAAAATAATTCATTTGAAAACAAAAGGATGTATATACAAGCAACCAGTACAAGAAGAATATTATTTTCTTGTTACCTAGGCAAACCTAAAAGCAACCAGGAAAAGTATATTACTTTCTTCTTCCCTAGGTCACCTGTATACATTTGTATGTTTGATGAAATTGTGCTGTTCCAAATAAATGATGAATTATTTATGAAAATATATTTTATTTTATTTTATGCCTAATACGACAGTAACTACACACACACACACACACACAGACTTTAATATTGTATTTTGAATCAAACTGGTTGGAGCATATTAAGGTTCACTTTGCGTATGTATTATACTATTCTAACTCGTGAAAAGCTCAAGTTGAGCTTGCTCTTGACTCTTTAGGTAGCTACGAAATGCTTAAAACGTTGAGGCATGTATATATGCATGATACCCTTACTAAAAGGAGGATAATCATTGCAAGTTGCTCTTTTATTACACTCCACAATATATACTTTGATTCATTGTATACGTGACATATTTAGTTTTATGCTGTTTGAAACCACCCTATCAACCATAACTTCCTCTCCAACACCCTACTTGATCAATTAACCTCTCGCTTTCTTCCTGTTCCCTCACTTACACGCTCTCCTTCTTCTCTCTTCTCATGCCGAGTCCACCGAGACAATTCTCGTCTTGAACCTGAAACTGCAACGGTACCGGGTGAGTGTCTCTGATCTTCTCTCTTTTTGGGATTCACTTCTATCTAACTTACTAATTTCCTTCCCATTCTATCATGTTCTGGCCTGATCTGTTCGCGGGGGCTCTAAGGTCTAGAATTTCAAGCTTCAGCAGCCTTCAAGTTGGTACATTTGACAAATTTTTGCAACTTCGTAATTGAAGTAAAATTTCAGTTGTTTACCATATACAGTACGTTTTAAAATATTTATTTTGAATTGCGGTTAATTGGTGGAGTATCCAATCGAATTGGGTGTTAGATTTTGTTACCACGAGAGAAAGGAGAGATTGCAAATTAGTACCTAGAGCAACTTGGCCAAAGGTATTCTTAATATTTCTTGAAATTGATATTCGACATTATAATTTATAGGTGACTATTTGGTGTATAGTTTTTTCCTTTGTAGCATAAATAGCATCCCACTATTAATAGTATGATTTATGTTTCAAATAATTAGGTCACTGTCACTGTAATGAGCCCAATGTTCTTGGAACAAAGCAATTTTATAATGCATTTGTGCAACTTCACTCTTGATTATCTTATATATAAAGATGTCCTCATCGGGGCGTTAATGACATCCTTTTATCTGTTCATGACATCTTTATTGTATTCAATAAGACTAGTATGGGTAAGCCTTGCTTCAATTAACTTATTTGGTATGGGTATTAATAAAGTTTTTTTTTATTATACCTTATAAGAATATTAGTAAAAATTATTTCGACCTTATTGTCCTATAAGATAATTATAAAAACTTTAATTATTATTAGCTACACAGTTTTCTGAAACGTCTCTTCAATAAAAATATATTTCAAGCATTTGTACTGATATGGTTTTTTTGTTATTGTGACAGTGTAGTGTAGAAAAAAAGAAAAAAGAAATGAATGGGAGTAAAATCTTAGTAAAATTAAGTTTACACTTCATTTAATTTTGAGATTTAAACAATGCTTATATATGTCAAGAAAATGATTGTGACACAGACAAAAGTTAGGCCGTAAACTGAAAGTTATACTGTGGCTAGCGCATCCTAAAATAATATCCAGTCCAAAACTTATCTTACTATACCAAACTTGAAAGAACAAAAAAAAATTTGGTTATTGCTATCTGACACTTTTTATTCTACGGGTAATAAATCAAACTAAAAAAGTCAAAGCACCGTACAGATTAATTACCTAATCTTCCGTATTATTGTCTTTTCTAATCTTCTTGTGGATCTAGAAATCCTTAATGAATTTATATCATTGGCACATTAATTTATTCTAAAAACTTAACATTGGAAGTATAATTTATATAATTATTATATTAGAGTGAGGTTTTGGTGTATTATGCATTACGCATATGAATATCTATAAAAAAAATAACAAGATTAGTTCATATTTTTATGTTCACTAAAGTGATTTTAATATTTTTTCAAAACCTAAAACCTAAAAATTATAATTATGATTGTTATTGCTTTACAAACTCTATTCACAGTGTTGAGTTATTTGAGAATTTAATTAGCAAGTTATGTACATTTCAAACAACTTATACTATAGTTTTTAATTATAAATATAATTTAACTTAATTTGAAAAACACTATGAAGATTATAAAAAAGCTTGAAAAATAATTCTTAGATAGTTTTTATATATTTTTTAAACTCTTTGTTTCGTACATTCTCTATAAATTTCATAATGTCGGACTCATGTCATTCATAACACTTAATGGTTTTAGAAACATTTAATGAATTAATTTTGTTTCCGCATTAGTTAAAAATAATAAGACTTAGTTTATACTATTATTGTATATCATTATTTTTGGTTCACACAGCAAGCCAAAAATCCACTTGAAAGCAAAAGAAGGCATAAACTACCAATCAAGACAAGAAGTATATTACTTTCTTGTTCCCTGGGTCACCTAAAAGCAACCACCATAAGAAGTATAAATATTACTCACATTATTCTATACTAACTTCTGTTAGAAAGTTGTAACATTCTACGAGTGTGGTCTTTGATTAGAAAACTTGAAATAATAATAAAATGTCGTTTGACTCACCATAAAGTCATTGCACATTTACAAATCAGCCCATAATGTCGTGAGATTGTCTTATTCCAAATAAATGATGAATTATTTATTAAAAAATACTTTTTAAGTTTGTGCTTAATACTATAGTAAATATATAAGAATACATGTATATATATATACGAAAATATTAATTAGACATTAAAATACACATATAACAAGGCGTAAGGTTGACTTTAATTTTGTATTTTGATATCCATCTGGTTGGAGCGCGCATATATATATATTAAGGTTCACTTTGCGTACGTAAGAGTAAAAATATAGGATTCATCTTGCTAAATTAGAAAGTTGACGAATGTATATTACTTTATTGCATCTTAGATCCAAATAAATGATGTATATTACTCGTGGAATTGCATTAGCCTTAATTTGATGAGATTAATTGTCTTATTCCAAATATATGATGGATTATTTATGAAAAAAAAATACTCCTTGGGATGCTAAAAAAGGTTGAGACATGTAGGTTACTTTATTCCAAGCTGGATATAGTCAAAATTTTCATGTGAATGCATGATATTCATCTTAGTCTTATTTAACTAAAAAGAGAGTAATCATTATTATAAGTTGTTTTTTTTGTTGCACTCGACAAATAAAAGTTTGCCTGCTCAATATTTCAATTACTCTACCTATGTATAAATATGACAAGTGAAAAGTTGTAGATATTGCTAATGTTTAATAAAGGAACCCAAAAACGTTAAAATCAAAGTGTCAGTAGACAAAATGGAGAGGTATCATTTTTAGTTTTTTTGCTCAATATTTCAATTACTCGACCTATATATAAATATGTAAAGTCGACAAAGATTCAAATTAATTTACCGTCGGAACTTATTAAGATACTATTTTTATTTTAAATATTAAAGTTTGGTTGTAGTAAAGTCTATGTAATTAGTGTAGTAAATGAAAAAAATGTCAAAATTTAAGAAATTTAATGCTTGATATTTTACTCTTAAATCATCTTTAATAGATATATTAAAATATGTGTATGTATTGCACTTTTTATTGTACTTTTTTTAGATATTTGTTTTGTATTGCAGTTACTTGGTGTAGCTCTCGGTCGAATTGGATGTGAGATTTTGTTACATTAGAGAAAGGAGAGACTATAGAGCAGATTGTGAATAAGTATCTGGAGCAATTTGGTCAAAGGTATTCTTAATATTTCTTGTAATTGACATTCGATCTTATAATTTATTGCTAACAATTTGGTGTATAATATTTCCTTTTGTGACATAAATGACATCTCAATAGTAATAGTATGAAATATATTTCAAAAAATTAAGACATAGTTTTGTAAAAGGAGGTCATCAATAAAACTAATTTTTTTTCCTTTTTTACAAAGGAGTAGATAATTATCGATGCTGTACTTGACCATCGATAAAAGTACAAATGTTTTTATTTTGTATGTAAACTGAGAATTAAGGGGACTCTACTTGAGCAGCGTACAACACTCCCCCAAGAACAAAGTATTGTTTTTTATTATTATTAAAGGATCCGGTACACTCCAGCATCTTTTCGATATTATTATCAAGAATTGAACCTATGTAACCAATGAGAGACGAGAACTCATACTAATGCACTAAGCTCGCAGTTCTAAGAAATAAATCAATTTTACAATTCATTTCTACGGCTTTTTATCTGTTCATCTAACATGTATCATAGTCAATAAGATGGGTATGAGTAAGACTTGTTTCAATTAGCTTATTCGGTACGGGTATTAATAAAGTTTATTTACCTTAGCTTAATGGATAAGGATATGAGTAAAAACTACTTTCTACGTACCCGTTGTCCTATAAGATACATAATTATAAAACCTAAAATTATTATTATCTACACGTATGATTTTCTGAAACTTCTATTCAATAAAAATATATTTCAAGCATTTGTACTTATTTTTGTTGTTGTTACAGTGTAGTGTAGAAAAACAAAAGTGAAATTAAGTTTACATTTCATCTAATTTGGAGATTTAAAAAATCAAATTTATTATTGAGCTATTATTTCTGTATCATTATCTCTTTTCTAATCTTCTTCATTTTATACTTCATAAAATACGTACTTAATAAGAATATAAATTTAATTATTTAATTTTGAAACACATATTTAAAATTGATTAGGATATTATATTTTTATATTATCTAATCTTCTAGTTTTCTGTCATGATATGAAATCGATTAGGATATTATATTTTTTTATATTATTTTGCATTTGTGACACAATTTTGTCCCGTGAAAACGAAATTGGTAGTACGTTTTCATCTATTATAAAAATGACCAAAGTAGCTTCAATCTTGCTTTTAAATATATATATATATATATATATATATATATATCAGCGAATTTGAATTACATATATGCAGACATTATTTTGTTCATACCATATGTGATTAAATTTTGACTACTATTTGATAAGTTCTGGAGTCGAATTATTTAACAAAATATGACAAATGTTAACAAAAAAAAGTAAGTCATATTGATAACTAATTATTTAACAAAATGTGACATGCAACCATCGATAATCGTTAAAATAATGTTGTTCATTATTTAGATAGATTGTATATAAAAATATCAATGAGTAGACGACTTACAAATAATGCACGCTTAACAATTGTATCAGAAAAATAAAAGATTAAAAAATACGTGTTGGATTTACAATTAATTTTATTTCAATAGGAAAACAGACTGGATCAAAATAGACAACTAGTAAATAGTATTTTAACACCGACTTAAATTAAAATAAAACTCCACTTTTAGTCGAGCAATGCTAAATAAAGTTGAGGATTGTATATTACTTTATTGTAAGTTAGATCCGGTCAAAAGTTAATTTTCATGTGAATTCATTATACCGTCTAAGTCTTATTTAACTAAAAGAAAGATAATCATTATTATAAGTTGCTTTTTTGTTGCATTACACAATAAATTGTTTGATGCAGTGTGACAACTAAAAGTGAGCCAGTGGAACTAATATATATGTCTACTTCATTTATATTGCTCAATATTTCAATTATTCAATCTATATATAATATGAAAAGTGAAAAGTTGGAGATATTACTAATGTAGAGAGGTATCATTTTTAGTTTTTCTTGCTCAATATTTCAATTACTCAACCTATATATAAATGTATAATATCAGATAACATTCAAATGAATTAACCATCGGAACAGTTCATTAACATCCTATTTTTAATTTAAATATTAAAATTTGGTTGTAGTAAAATCCATCTAATTAGTGTAGTAAATTAAAAAAATGTCAAAATTTAAGAAATTTAGTGCTTGACGTTTTTACTCTTAAATTATTTTTAATCGACATATTAAAATGTGTGTGCGCGCACGCGCATATTGCACTTTGTTTTATTATTCTCTTTTTAGATATTTATTTTGTATTTGCAGTTACTTGGTGGAGCTCTCAGTCGAATTAGAAGTGAGATTTTGTTCAAAGACTATAGAGGAGTGCAAATAAGTACGTGGAGCAACTTGATCAAAGGTATTCTAAATATTTCTGGAAATTGACATTCGATCTTATAATTTATTGCTGATTGTTTGGGGTATGGTATTTTCCTATGTGGCATAAATGACATCCCAATAGTAATAGTATGATTTTTGTTTCAAAAAATTAATTCATAGTTTTGTAAAAAGAGGTCATCAATAAAACTGAATTTTTTTTCTTTTGTTACTAAGGATTTGTCCGGTCTACTTGACCATCGGTAAAATTTCATCTAGTTTGGAGATTTAAAAAATCAAATTGATTAGCGAGCTATTCTTTCCGTATCATTATCTGTTTTCTAATATTCTTCATTTTATACTTCATACATACATACTTAATAAGATTATAAGTTAAATTATTTAAAATTCAAACACATATTTAATTAGGGAGCACAAAATGCATTTTATGTTATCTAATTTTCGAATTTTGTTTCATAATATGAAATCGATTAAGATATTACAATTTTATATTATTTTGCATTTGTGACACAAAATTTCATCCCATAAAAATGAATTCGGTAGTACGTTTTCTTCTATTATAAAATATCAGCGACTTTTCAATTAGACATGCATACATTATTTTGTTCAGACCATATGTGATTAAATTTTGACCACTATTTTATAAGTTCTAGAGTCCAATTATTTACAAAATATAACAAATATTAAGACAAAAGTAAGTCATATTGATAACTAGTTAAATTGCTTTGATAATAGTGTCAACCAATTTCTTAAAATAAAATGTTGTTCATAAGTTAGACAGATTGTATATAAAAATCCACTTAATTTTATCAATGAGCAGGAGAATAACAAATAATGCACGGTTATCAATTTTATAAAAAAAAATTAAAAGATTCAAAAAAACGTGCCGGATTTACAATTAATCTTATTTCAATAAGAAAATAGACCGGATCAAAATAGACAACTAGTAAATAGTATTTTAATTCAGACTTAAATTAAAATAAAGCTCCGCTTTTAGTCTATTTTGAAATTTAATATTTAATTATCCTCTTTAGAAATTATGCAATAGATCTTTAACTGCCAATCGGACAATTAGTGTACAGAACATCACATTTTCTTTTAAATTAAGAAAATGTGGTTGGCTCCCAATGAATGTGTAAAGGGTGAATACGTAACAAAATTATAAAACTAAAAAATTATGTAAAAAAAATCCCATGTTCGGTGGCATCTGTTATGATTCAAATTGGACTTCCTTCTTTGTCCCTACTTTCTCCACCTTCACTAACTTAATTACCCTCTCCTTCCTCTCTTCTCTTAACCACCAGATCGAACCGCAAGTAACAGTCATGCATAATTAATTTTTGCATAGCAACTTGATAATGTCGTATTTCAGTCATGCATCATTAATTAACAGTACTTTTTAAATGTTTCTTTTGCATTGCAGTTACTTGGTGGAGCTTGCAGTTGAATTGAATGTGTGAGAGGGAGGGAAGGAAGGATTAAACTGTTTTCAATTTAACAACGATAGCAAGTAAGATATAAGCAAGTAGGGAGGGAAGGATTTTGGGTGTGATTTTAAGAAAGTTGAAACAGAGATGGATGCTATACCTTTCATAAAAGAAATACTTTCTAAACCCGCCCTCAGAGTTTTTTTATCAGAGTCTGAGGTTATCCCGAGTATCGATGATATTGATGAGTTGTTACAAGTTATTGATAGTATTGGGGAGTTTTTCCGGGATCTAGGGCCTGAACTCAGGGAGCACACTGAGGATGATAATCTAGAAGCAATTAAGGATATGCAAGTGTATTTCAGAAAATTTGGAATTGTAAGGAGGGAGACTTTTGAACGTCCTCTCACACATGGTGGAGTGACATGGATTAAGAAAGAACTAAATAGTTTTATTAATGGGTTGTGTGGAGAGACATGCAATAAGAGAGAACTAGAAAGTTTTATTAATAAGTTGTTTTTCAGATCAAGAGAGAGGAGAAAGGGGTCACATTTGTCTAGTCAACGTCGAGTGACACGTGTTAAGAGACTAATAGATTCTTTTATTGATGAGTTGGTTTCCTGCAATTATTTGAAGCAAAGAGAAGTAGAAGGTGAGTTAGAGCACAAAGTCGACATAGATGCAGTTATGAACTCTCTCCACGACATGAAAAGCATTGAAGACTTGCTTCCTGGTAATGCAAATAGTTCAAACTGCTTAACAAATGATGAGAAGAGCCGAGCACTCCTCCTCATAACAGCGATTCCAGATCTTCGTGAGCTCAAAGACCGTAATAAAATGCTCCTACTCTTATTAGAGTTATCCACAGAACTGGACAATCTCCCTGAACAAATTTGCAAGGCATGTGAAGGACAGCCTCAGGCTCTTCTCCTTATAGGGAGTCTCCTTTCGGTCAAACCAAGGACCTACGAGGCATGGAACAGGGTGAAAGATGATCTTTTAGAGATTAAAGAGTCCAACAATGGTGCATCTAATAATCATTTGTGGCACATTTATACCTACTGCTATGATGATTTATCTTACTTTCTTGCACCATGCTTTCTTTATTTAGCATGTTACCCGTTGAATTATGAGATTCCTGCAAGGTCTCTAACAGAGATATGGAGTGTTGAAGATCTTTTTAATCCACATGATGGAGAGACTATAGAAGAGACAGCAAAAAATTACCTGGAGCAACTTGTTCAAAGGTATTCTCATTATTTCTGAAAATTTACTTTCAGTCTTATAATTTATAGGTAATTTATTGTTAGGTGTGCATTGTTTTTGCCTGTTTCTTAATAAATAATAGAACGTTTGCTATTTAAAAAATTAGCTCATAGTTTCCTAAAAAGAGTTCATCAATAAAACTGAATTTTTGGTTGTCATATTGAAATTAAGGTCACTCAAGAGAGTAGATAAATAATGGTGCACTGCTAGTTTCCAATTCTAATGAAACAATACCAACTAGAAATATACAATCTAAAAATATACAACACTCTCAGGCCAAGAAAAAAGAAATTTTATATTCATTTACGCAAATTGACTCATTAATTTCTTAGAAATAAAAAGGTCATGTCCATATAGTATTTTTTTTCTTCTTTTTATAAACATGTAATTGTTGCTTATTTATTTTCCTTGTTGCTTGCAGGTCATTAGTTTCGGTTTCAAAGAGATCATTCTCAGGTGCAATCAAATGTTGCCGAGTACATGAATCTATTCATGAATTTTGCATCAAAGAATCATACGAGGAAAACTTTTTGGTTGCCAATCCAAGCAAGCAAGAAAGTGAATCCATACACCGTGTAGCATTTTATAATGATGACAAAAAAAAATACACGGAGGGGGGATCTTATAATGTCAATTCTTTACTCTGTTTTGATTTTGATATGAATGTTTGGGGAGAAAACATGTTCAGATCCCCCCGATATCTGTTTGTGTTGGAATTGAGGAAATCCACAATTCCACAAAAATTTGTGGATGAGATTCCTTACCAAAAACAACTAAGATATCTGGGTTTGAGGGGTAGTAACATATCTAAGCTTCCTGAAAATATTGAGGACCTGAAAAATCTCAAAACCTTTGATGTTAGAGAGACAAAAATAGAAACCCTACCTGAATCTCTATGGAACATCAAAACACTTCGTCATGTATATGTCAACCCTTGCCCCCAAATTAAAGGCCCACCCTCCACAGCAAATATAAATGACCTGCAAATCTTGAAAACAGTTGCGGTTCCCGAATCGTGGCTACAAAACTTTCCGCTGTTCCTGAGCAGCCTTAGAAAGTTAGCACTTTCAAATAGGGACAATCCAAACTCCAAATCAAATCCATACTTGGAAATCTATTTCTAACCTTGTTAAGTCACATGGGTAATCTCCTCTCAATGACAATTATAGGCGACATTGTACCGTCAGAGTTTATTGATATTCGAGCCTTTCCGAATCTTGAGACAGTAAAGTCTATTAACTTAGAGGGAGAATGGAAATACCGAAAACTGTTCATAGATCATGTTAAATTTCCACCAAATCTTGTGAAGCTCACCCTAACCAAGTCTGGTTTGAAGGAAGACCCCATGTCCAAGCTAGAAAGACTACAAGCACTAAAATATTTGAGATTACATGGGGGAGCATACATAGGGAAGAAATTGGTTTGCTCAGAAAAAGGGTTTTCACAGTTGCAGTTCTTAGAAATTTCCAAATTGAAGAACTTGGTGATTTGGGAGGTGAAACTGATGGCTATGTCACAACTTACCACACTCTGTGTTGTTCAGTGTGACAAACTGATGCAAATAGATTGGTCCACAAATGAGTTTCCACAATTGCGGTTCTTAGAACTTTCTCAATTGAAGAACTTGGAGATTTGGAAGGTGAAACCGATGGCTATGTCACAACTTACTACACTGCGTGTTGTTCAATGCCTGAAACTCAACAACCTTCCTAATCTAGAGCATGTTACTGATAAGGTTATAGAAAATTAAAATGCTTCTTTCGGTCTCTTGCTTTTATTCAGTTCCTATTAATTTTTTTTTTATTTCTACATGTGTGCCTCTTGTTCGTTAAATGAATGTATATATGTTTGGGATTATTTTGTTAATAATAATGTATGTTTTGGATTACATTGACTAAATTTCATGTTTTTAATAGTGTTGGTGTTTAATGAAATTGTATTTTTACTTCTTTTTTTATTTTATTTTTATACATGTTGTGTTGTGATTGTAGAATGGTCACGAGCTCATGATTTTCATATGGGTGTCAATGGCACTCTTTTATCCATTTACCCGATCTGTATAATATTGGATAAGACGGGTGTGATTAAGGTTCTTTTTTGTTAGCTTATCAGGTATAGATAAGGATAAATATTTTTTTGTTAACATAACGGATAATGATATGTAGGGGTAGAGACTATTTCGTGATGATACCAAATATGATACAGTTTTATTCATGACTGATATATATCTAATTAACGGCACCACCGATACCACATTCGATAAGATGTGTATGGGTAGTTCTTTCCGTTATCTTATAGGGTATGGATAAGTATAAAAAAGAAATTGTTAACTTAACAAGTACAGGTATAAAAATACTTTCACCCGCCCCATATCGTACCTGTTGTTGTTTAAGGACTGCAATAATACATAACAAACCAAAATTCACAATATATCCTTAAGAAATAAAATCTACTAAAAAATCAAAACACGACAGTAATACACATGCATATTATAATTAAAAGAATGTTGTTAGATCTGAGAACAATTGTTTATTTTGTCCTAATGAATAAACAAAGTTGTTATATCGGGAATAATTTTCACCCTTTTATGAGATTAAGCTGCGTCATACATCATTAGCATTTTCATAAAAATATCGCATGACTCGTCTTGTCAAAATAGTCATTGACTTTCTCATACCTGTTCTAAAAACAATCTTTGTCAAATCTAGAACCGATTAAATTAATTATTTGCGGACTCAATTTAAAAAAAAAAAAAAAAATTGTCCCATTCAAAGTTCATGCTTTCAGCTGATAAAATATCCCTTCTTTTCTCTAGCATATTTATATATATATATATATATATATATATATATATATATATATATATATATTTTCTAATTGCTACTATGCATACTGACAAAATGAAGCCGTAAATTTTCCATCTAATTTGATGTGATTAATTGGACAGATAAATTCACATGTTATATATATAATTATTATATAATTTTGTGACCATGACCGAAGAGTTGGATTTGTCTCTCCTAAATAAAACTGGCCATGACATGTTAAGT
Source organism: Carex cristatella (assembly GCA_024447775.1). NCBI lineage: Eukaryota > Viridiplantae > Streptophyta > Magnoliopsida > Poales > Cyperaceae > Carex > Carex cristatella. The sequence goes on from JAJHPF010000018.1 coordinate 2,843,528, forward strand.
TCTTCAAGCCAGCCTTTTAGAAAACTTAATAAAATAAAAGAATATAAATTCCCATTTTTGTATTAATGGAGTTTGTATTAATTTAATTAATTGTTTATTAGTTGCTATTTAACATTTTTACTCTAAGACATCTTTTTTACAAAAGGGATTGGGTTTTGTCCAAAACCATATTCATGTGCGAATTTTGAGACAGATCATGTGAAATGATTTTAACATAATAAATTTTTATGATCTAATAAATATAAATTGCTTGTGCAAATTTTGAGACAGATCAGATAGTTTGGGTCCGACTTTAAACAAAAACCCTACCCTTTATAGAATTTTCAACAGATTCAGATCAACCATTAAATTCCATATTCTCCGCCCAAATTGGATAATTATGGTACTCATTCTCTCCCATAAATAAAATAGAGGTGAAATCATGTATGTCAAAATATAGGTGTGCCGAAATAGGTCCTCTGGGTTTTAAATATTTTTTGTGATTTGTATATTGGGCCCTTACAATCTTTGTGTTTTGTACTTTTTGAACATAAATTTGACCAATATAACCTTACATAATGTCCATGTGCACGGATCTTAAGACGAATCGGACGGCTGTGTAACCCATCGGACGTAAATTTGAGTCCGATGGGCATCCGACCCAAACTGCTCTCCATATTAGTAAACATTTCTATTCTTTTCAATTAACTTCACTAAAGCCCCGTTCTCGATTCTCTTAATACCTCTTGATTAATTGTACCCACAGTACCATATTTCAATATTTTCTACCTTTGAGATTAAATAATTGGTATTGTGCACATATATACTGCAGTTCTTAACATTTAGGGGGTGTTCGGCCGCTCTACTATTTCCACGGGAAAAAAAAATTCAGTTTATCTGAATTTTTTTTCTCCATGTGAACAGTAATTTTTAGTTCAATTCCCGTACCCATGTCTATTTTCAATGGCTCGCCGAAAAGACCCTTAGTTTGATGAAATTTCTACAACCCACCTCTTATGGGTTTTAACACTTTCGTTTTTAAATAATGATGAGAGTTGAGCTCTCAAATTTAGCATATTCATACAAACAATTTAAACTAATTCCAAACTCACATACAACTTCTTTAACTACTAGATTAAAAACTGATTCTCCTTTAATACTTCCTGCTTATTGTTCACCCTGCTTATGGTTGAACAATGAATAGTAAATCAAACAATCCAAACTGACTGATGCAAATCGTAATAATAAGAAATAATAAATGTTTATAGTAATAAACATATAAACTTTTCATTTTGAGTACATGGAAAAGGTACATTTTTATTTAAATTTGTTCTTGCTAGGCTCGATTATCCTTCCTAATTCTATTCAGTTCAACAAGTTTGATTTCTGATAAGATCACAATTTATTTGGTTTCTATTTTATATTATACTGTTTGAATATGTCTCAAACAATACATATATATGTACCTTTAGTTTCATTTGTTGGGACTAAAGACCTGGTAATTGCTGTTGTTGTTGTTGCTGCTGCTGCTGTTATTGTTGTTGTTGTTTGTGCTGATGCTGGTGCTGGTGCTCTTGGGATGACAACTTGTTCCGAGTCACTTTTATCCATGCTATCGTCATTGCTTTCCCTTTTGCTGTTCCTTATGCTCTCAGAGAGATCTTCTACTAGATGGGACCAAATCACCCTCTTTTTCTCCATCTAGATCAGTCAAAATCCATCACACAGCTTTAATTAAAAATAAATCATTTCAATATATTAAATTGATATAAAAGAAAAAAAATTAAAGCCATGTGATAGATTTTGAACAATCCAGATGGAAGAAAAAGAGAGTGCTCATTTTCTCAAGAAAAGAAGCAGATTTGGATCCTTGATGGATAATGTTTAATTTATTTTATTAATCAATTATCTGTCAATCGCTAATGTCACACTTTGTTTTTTGACAAATAGCGAGTGTAAACTAAAAAGTTTGGCTTGGTGAACATTCTGTAATAAATCTCTGTTGGGCCTAAATACTTTTAGATTTTAGACAAAGGTTGAAGTTGACAATCGCAACTTTAAATATTGATAAAAATATTTAACCCAATTTCGAACCTACTCTTCCTCATGAAAAGCATAGTAGAACTTCCCATTTAATGGCTGAATAACAAAAAGTAAATCAAACAAACCAAACTGCCATAAACAACGCATAATAATTAGAAATATTATATGTTTATGGAAATAAAATATTTTCAAGCTAAGGTTGGTTTAAAAGGTGTTGGATGAATAGCCCATTAGCCTAATAAAGACTTTGTTGGATCGATTTCATCATCCAGCCCATTATTGTAATAAAACAGTGATACAACTAACTGGAATGGGATTATGGAAATATGGGATATGTTATATTATTGGACCGATCCGGCAAGAGGAACTAATAAGGCTTAAAGTGAAAATTGAAAGAAGAAGAAGAAGAAGAAACATTAAATGGGTTTTAACTAAGGCTTAAAAGCCCATTTGTTGGAGTTAGACTAGCTCTGGAGAGAAGAAATAACTCCGACCCATGATCAACTGTGAGCCCATATTATTTAAAATGAACCCCCGTGAGGAATGCCCTTATTATTCTATAGTTGTTTGAAATTAGTATATCTTTTCTTTTGCTTTTAGGTTGTAATTGGACTGCCCTATCTTGATAAACCAAGTGCATGCATACTTCTCTTTTATAATAATTGATTTTATAATAATTGATGATGAATAAATACATAATATTAAAAAATTAAGTTATATTTGGATATACTAAAGTTCCAGATAACATATTTTAATAATAATGTTTCCAGTGTGTCATTTTCAAATAAACCAAGTTTAAGGATATTTTTTTTTCAAATCAAATTAGAACATTTCAAATATACACGGATAATAATTTAACTAATTGAACATTTTAATTTCACAAAAGCTAAACATATTTTAAGTCTATATATGTTCCAACAACTCGTATGATACTTACATTTAAAAACTATTATTAAAAAATAAATGTAGTGTGCGCTCAATTATTGAGATTAGTGGGTTATCAAATTTGGATATCGATTTGAAAAATATTTAACCTCCCATTAAAAAAATTAAATTTGTTTATCGTGGAGTTCTATCGGTTTTTATGATTAATGATCAATCAAATTCTAAATTGACTGAATTGTTGATAAACGTCATATCTAAATAACTAAAAACACATCTACGATTTTAATTTTTTTTTTTATTTGACTAATATTTGTTAAACATATGCACTACAAGAATTAGATGTTAGAGTCGGATGTAGACTAAAATTACACAAGATAATAATTCAGAAATTTTGTAAGCACACACCCTCTTAATATTCAAATATAGTTTATTTGCATTGCTTTTTCTCAACACCAATTGGGAATTAATGTTATGACTTATGAGATTATATGATACATATATAGTTAGGATGTCGAGTCCGAATTGGTTTTTAGATATTTTCATAGCCGTATTCTTATAAAATTATTCTTACATCTGTTAGAATATTTCCATTAGGTATGGACTTTATTAATTAGTACCTTACCTTTACTCATTAACATTAACAAATACCAAATGAATAATAGATAAATATCGAATAAATGGATAGCTTATATAATTTAACCTAAAAATATAACAGACCACTAAATATATCGAACTTGCATATATATATATGTACGTCATATCATATAATATAACACATATAATTATTAATTAAATAAACAATATAAATGATGTATAAATCAAATTTGTAATTTACTATTTAAAATCTATATAAAATGTTGAATTAATTAATTTTTGTTAGAAATTACTAAATGAAAAGAATTATATAAAATGTTGAGTAAATCATTCTAATAATAATAATTATTATATAATTATACGTATGAATAAAAATATTATATTTAATTGTATATTTATTAATTATCTTATAAGGTAACAACCACAAAATATGTCTGACCCGTATTCTTATCCAATAAGCTAGTAAACAAAATTCTTATTGATGTTAAAGATTTTTTTTTTGTAAATGTTTGAGGTCTATCTATAAGAAAAAAAATTATTTAAATTTTTGAATCAGTGACCTCCAACACAGAGGTTATTGTCTTTAGGCACTATAACCAAATAGTAACTCCCCTTATAATTTTTTATTAATTATTCTTCTTAAAATACTCACCTATAATTTGTTACATTGTTGAAGTATTATTGTTGAAGTATTTTTATATTATAAGCAGTCATTATATTAACAATTTTGAGTTTTGATATAAGTTTATTAAAGACTGATAGTTGAAGCCATTAGTTGTATTATTTGAAATTCGAATCTAAATAGTTCACAAACTATATCCAGTTTGAGTTTGAATAAGATTCGAGTCAAACTGGTTTGATTTGTTTCAAAATGGACTAATTTTGAATCGAATTAATTACGAACTTTTTTTGAATCGAACTCAAATAGAATCACGAACTATGATAGTTCTTTTTGTGCAACCCTTGTTGCAACCAACTAAATTAGCTATATATGGACTTCTTGCCCCCCAAATAAAATTAATATCTCAAATCTCAATTACAAAAGAGATGGAAAGAACGATAGTAAAGAAAGAATTGAGGAACAGAGAGAGATCAAAGCACGGTAGCAAATATAATATTTTTAATTACAAGCTCTCAAATTATGTAAGGAATCATTTTTTTTAATTTATGTCACAAGGTGGAGTAAATGTCTCATGATTTTGAACATATATAGTTAAATTAAATGTCTCCTGATGAGAGCCAGGCAACCGGATCAGGCGCTGCTTTAATTAATTTGTCATTCAATAATGACAGTGGTATAATAATAGTTATATATGATATGTATCCTATATATATATCATAGGCCTAGATACGATGAATACTACGTATGTATGTACCCTTATCATTTATTAATAAACGACGAGAGGCGTGTTGGATAAGGAAAGAAAAGAAAAGATAAATAGACAAATGGCAACCGTAGAAAGAAATCAAGTTAATTTGGTGGGGGCGCTGATACTGCTGCTGTCTCATTTCAACTCCTCCAAAATATTTAAACTTACAATTTTATATCAAATTATAATTTGACTTTTGTAGGTTGAGGAGGGTTCAAATGCACTATTTTTTTGTGTGCTCCAATATGCTCTACATTATTTATATCTGTTTTAAAAGTCCGAACAGTTAATCCGAACCACTCAACATGATTTTCATAATAAAAAAAATTTCGAGACCAAATTTTATATTTTTTAAAAAAAAATTTATCTTTTTTTCATAGGTACAAAAAAATTATTTTAAGGAGATTCTGGGACATCTGACAAAGTGATACTGTACCTATGAAAAAAATAGTAAAATTTCTAAAAAGTATAAAATTTAGTATCTACTAGAGATCATTCATCTGGAGTTCAAACCTAGCTATGACCTCTCACTCAAAATCGGAAGATTGATTTAGATTGACGACTGATTTGTTAATTATACTGTCTACTCCCTGATTTAATGTGACTTCGTCACTGTATTTGAACTGTCAATTGTTCATCAACAAATTGATTAGATTGACAGATCTGATGAGGATTGATTCGTTAATCAAACACATAAATTCATTAATCAAATTAATGACTAAATTAAGCATTCATCAAATCAATTTTTGATATTATAATCATTGGGGCCTTCTGTCTCCTATCAAGAAATATTAAATCATTGGGGCCTTCTGTCTCCTATCAAGAAATATTATTGATGCTATGTAATTACAAGTAAATAATGGTACTTCATGATCAAATTTTATTTTCGGATGATTATGCAAAAAAGAAATTAATGGCTGCAAAACTATAATGTTCTTTCTGAAGTATTTATAAGATCTCATCTTTACGGTGTTTTTATTTCAATTTATATTATGTATAAATTTAACTACCGTTATTTCCTCGACTTCACTAAATTAAGTATAGTGTCAAATTCGGAATTCAGAAATTATTGGACAAGATCTAATTAAACTTCGCATTTCTAACATAATATGTACCGATATAATCGAAAATAATTCATTTTTCAATAAAAATATACATCGTGATGTTTATAGAAAGGAAACAAAAGTATGTGAATAATTAATTCGAAAATTTCGCCAATTATACGCAATAATTTTAATTTTCGTTTAATTCATCTATTCGTTCCAAAAAGTCGTGCTGAATAATTATTCACTAAATACTCATAATAAATAATTCGTAAATCTTATTATTAATTTCCAAAGTAGAAAAACGCTGAATATAGGGGTGTTCAAACGGTCGGTTTGATTGAAACCAAACTAAAATAATCAAATCAAACTTTTCTTCGTTTTTAAAAAACAGAACCGAACAAAACAAACCGAAGTAAATTCCGGTTAATTTGTTCAATTCAAACTGAAGTAAACTTATTGGCGCTATTATTCACGAAAATTACACGTATTTATACACAAATTGTTTAATTCCATACAAAATATGTTGATGTTCTAAAATATTTAAATTAAAATAAAAAAAATGAAGCAATGATTGAACCAAATAAAATATAAATCATACTTGAACCAATATAGTTCGGTCAGTTTGGTTTATTCAGTTTTGAAAAAAATCTAAATAGAACCAATCCATTTAACCCAAAATAATTTAAAATTTCAACCAAACCAATCCATTTAAACTGAAAAATCAAACAATTTAAACCAAAAAAATTTAGTTCAGTTGAAAACCGAACTGTTTGAAGACCCCTAGTTGCATATACAGATATTATAGGTTGGAATCAATACTAATTACTGCCAAGTGCCACCATGGGGCTTTTTCTCTGAAAAATTAATGATGGAAAAAAGGGCAAAAGTTTGTTATGGTTACTTCTCGCTTTTCAAGTTCTTATCCCTTGCACCAGAAAGATTGACAGGATTATTTTTTCACGTATTTTTCCACTGGCATGTAGCCTGGCCCGTCATTTTTATTGATGTCCACTTATCAATATAATTTGACAACTCTGTTCACTAAAATTAGATTTTATTAAAACTATTCAAACCGGCTAATTATTAGTCACCGGCTAATTATCCGCTGGTTTCATTTTTTTTTTGAAAAAAGTTGCATTTTTTTTATTAAAGTTTTAGAAATTTTTAATATGTTTCTTTGAAATTAGATAGAAAAAATATATAATTTAGTTTATTAGAATGACTGAAATAAATAATCCGGATCAATATTTTTCATATTGGATTTTTCGCAGCTGTAAGAAAAATTAAAATATTTCATTGTGTGTTATTGGAAAAAAGTAAAAATTATTTGAATCTGAATTATTGATCCCGGTTCAAAAGTCACTTCTGGGTAAATATAGAAAATATAATGGTCTTTTTATTTTTGAAAAATAAAAAAATTCTACAATCATTACAAAAAATGTTCTAATCTGAGTCGTTCGTTGTTTTAATCTGATATAATTCTTGCATCAAAAAGCGTGCATTCTACATCAAAAATTGTTCATAATATATAAAATAATTTGGTTTTAATTGATATAATTCGTGCATCAAAAATCGTGCATCCTGCATCAAAAATCGTGCATAATATATAAAATAATTTAAAAAAAGTTGCCACAACTTTAAATCTGAGTCGTTGCCGGTTTTAATCTGATATAATTTTCGCATCAAAAATCGTGCATTTTACATCAAAAACCGTGCATAATATATAAAATAATTTTAAAAAGTTGCCGCAACTTTGAATCCCGAGTCGTTCGTTGATTAAAAATTGTGCATAATAAAATAATTTATTAGAAAGACAGAGTTGTCAAATTATATTGATTAGTGAGCATGAATAAAAATCACGGTAGTCTGGCACAATTGCTTTATTAAAAAAAGAAAAAGAAGAAACCAAAAAGAAAACCAGAGAGAGAGAAAGAGAGAGAGAGAGAGGAAGAGTGAACTTGGCAGCCGAAGATTTTCCAAAAAGAGAGATAGGAAGAGTGTAGGAGACAGAACATGTGCATGCAACCCACATGCAAATATGTCAAAATGCGTTGTAAGGCATAAAAACCATTCATTCGTAAATCATAACTCATCCGAAAGAATGAGCGCCAGTATTATTCATTTGAATTTAGAAAGCGACAGCGGTTGAATCCCAGCTAGACTTGAACTTTTTTTCCTCTTCTGATTTTTTTTTTTTTTTTTTTTTATAGTTCAAAGACTTGTCAGTGATTCGCTGGATACATATATATAAACATGTACACTAACACTAGGCATCACTACGGCAAAAGGGCCTATCTGCGATCGATATCTGTGACCGGGTCTGTCGCAGATGAGTATTTAAAAAAAAAAAAAAAAAAAACATATAATCATTGGTGACCGATCCTTCAGAGACCGGTAAAAAACATATCTGTGACCGATAAAATCGGTCTCTGAAGAGTATTGGGGAAAAATATACGCGCCAACCCTTTTTTTTTTCGCCATCTCCCGCGTATCCCCAAATTTTGGACGAACCGGAGAAGAAACGCGACTTCCGCCTCCTCACCTCTGTCTGTGACCGATCTGATCTCATCCTGCCTCCGTCTTGCCTCCGTCTGTGGCCAACAAACCTGGTCCGTCTCTCTCTCACCCTCTCTCTCAGTGATTTTTTAATTTTATTTGTAGTTAATTAAGTTAGTGATAAATTAAACACGAAATAGTTAATTAAACGTCAAAAATCCCGGTCTATGGGTGGTTTTGTAAGCCCTCTTGTTGAATTTGTAAGTTTAATTTTTACTTTTTTTTTTGTTTTCGTTTTCCATTTTGATCCTATTTTGGCCCTTTTTTTTCCTGTTTTCGATTTGTTTTTTTTTTTTTTTTTCTGTTTTAGTTTTCTTTTTTTTGATCTGTTTTTTGTTCGTTTTTTTTTTTTCTGTTTTCAGTTTACTGATTTTTTCTGATTTTTTCTGATTTTTACTGTTTTTTTTTTGTTATTCTGGTTTTTCTGGTTTTTCTGTTTTCACTGGTTTTACTGGTTTTACTGGTTTTTCTGGTTTTTACTGATTTTTCTGGTTTTTCTGTTTTTACTGGTTTTTCTGGTTTTTACTGATTTTTCTGGTTTTTCTGGTTTTTTTTTTTTCTGTTTTTCCTGGTTTTTCTGAATCAAGTGGCATAAATCTGTTTGGAAGCAGTTAATGGTTTCACATCGAAGTACTGAACGTTCGTGTCTGACTGGAGCACAATTGGCATAATATATATTTGTATTTTGGATCATAATTGGTATCACAATTAATTGGATCATAATTTGTATTTGTAATTAGGTCCTTGTATTTTAACTTCCCTTCTTCTCTTTCTGTCTAGACAGCAGCATGAACCAAGTAAAAGACCAACGAGACATGCCTCTGCAAATTGTCCAGATTAACATAATTGTATATACCGAATATAATATATATAGTGGCAGTGCAAGTTGAAGTGTATTTTCTCCAAACAAATATATGTTTGTGTTGATAAATGTTCATTTTATTTCTCCAATTAGGTGTCAAAGAAAGACAGCAAGATGTCTCCCTCTTCCAAGCTCGCCAAGTCCGGTGGTGGCAAAGAAAAGAAGGTAGATTTCGATTAAGTTTATATATCTCATAGAATTGCTTAGGTTAATTTAATTGAATTAAATTGGTATGTGTTTTATATATCGGATGTTTTAGATATTGTACTTTAGATATTTTATATTTGATACTTCTGTAGTATTTAGATATTTGATACTTATGTATTATTTATGAATTGCTTGTAGCGTTATGTACCAATTAAATTGCTTGTGAATTGTTTTTTATTTTGTTGAATTGCTTGTTACGTCACTATATTTAAATTATTTGTGAATCAATTGTTTGATACGATTCGTCACGAATGGGCTGAGAAAAAATAAATGAATACTACATATCGTACAATTCGTATCAATTAGTGAAAAGGAAAAAAAAAAACAGAAAAAATGTAAAAAAAAAACCACATCTGCGACCGATTTATACACATCCGCGACCGATTGGGCGGTCGCTGATGTGTTTCAGCCACGTCATCATAACGTATCTGGGACGGATTTCAATCGGTCGCTGAAGACTCTTTTGTGACCGGTGACATCATCATCTGTGACCGATGACGTCATCATGAGGGTCATCAGTGACGGAGCAACTGCGACCGATTTCGATCTTCTGCTACTGAATATGTCATCTGCGACCGATTTTGCCGGTCGCAGATGGGCCGGTCTGCTGTTGTGCATGCAGGGGTCCAGGAGATCTAAGTGACTTCTTTCGTCTCCAGTTATCATCTAATTGGAGGCAATGTTTAACTTGTGATTTTATCATTTAATATCTTATTTTGCTGGTGGTGGTATACTATATACATGGTCATTAATTAGTTATAAGAACATTTGTAATTTTACTATTTCTATTGGAGGAATATTGTGAGGTGGTTTGGCCAAGAGCGGACCATGTATATCTGGGGGCAGTTATCTCCTTCTAGATTTTGCATTTAGTGGAGCTCGGAATGTATTCATCGACTCTGCCTCTTCCTGGAAATATTTTTGCCCCCTCTTTCTTGCTGGATATTTAATTTGTAGTTCGGATTAAATTTAGAGTTAAAATTAAAATAATATTTTTCAATTATGATTAATAATTAGAATTATAGATTAAAATATCATAAATTATAAGTCAGTGCATTGGAAAGTATAAATTAAAGTATTATTTTTTATTAAGTACTTAATTAGTAAATGAATTTGAACCCGATTCGATATCCCCCGGCGAAAATCCGAAGTCCGCCCTTGAATTTGTCTGCTAGATTGGGTAATAATTTTAACACAACTATATTTTTTACTAACACAATAGTTTTAAAATTTTCAAGTGTATAGACATCAAGAGTAGAGACAACTTTATTCATACTTTATTGTTGCTATAGCTGGTCTTATTTGATTATATAATCAACACTGTTTTATTTTAATGATTATGATTCACTTTATTTTCAAAATCAAAATATCTCTTTAGATGCATTTCTTTCCTAAAAATACAAAACATAAAAAATTAAAACTCATAATTAACGATATGAATAATCAATTTACTGATCAACAAAAAGAAAACTTATAATTAAATTAATAAATAATAAATTTTAGATTTTATTAATTGAAATAATAAGATTTAAAGATAAAATTATCTAAGTATTTAGTTAAATTATAAAATTTACAATTAACAAAAGATACTTTCAACATAATTTTCAATGATTAACATAATTATAAGTTGGAAGTCATTACATCTAGAAAAAAAGAAAAAAAAATCTAAGTGACAATTGGAGCATATTATTTCAAAATTTGGTTGGATAACATGTTAAATAATTTCTTCTTCTTTTCACTGTATAGTATACAATTAGAAGATAACATGAATGAAGGATAACAAATTTAGAAGTTTATATTTAATAAGCTTGTTAATTAAAAAAAGAAACAAATAATAGCTGAGAAACAAATAAGAGTAAAGTGATCTATTTATTAAAAATATTTAAATTGTTGTGTTAATTTTTTTTGTGTGAATATCAGCAGCCTACTGGATTTCCTTACTAAAAAAAGAAGAAACGATGATATAAATGAAATTAAATACAATTGACAAAAACATTTTTAGGAATTTGAAAGAGCAAATCGCCACCCAAAAGGAAAACTAACTGCGTATATATTAATTAAAGTACCTGGGACCGGGCGGGTACAAATTTTGAAAGAGCTGTTTTTGGTTCACACAGGTAGGGGTAAAAACGGATTGGATAATATCTTATTTGTATTCGAAAATTTAGATGTGGATATCCGATATTCTAATATCCGTGTGGATAAGGATGCTGATATGATTTTACGTTTCAATATCCGTATCCAAATAGTATATATATAAATATCATATATTTTAATATATATTATGAAAAAAAAATGTTATTCATCATTATAATCAAGATAAATATTATGAACTTTGATTTTTTTTAATATTATTTTAATAAAAATCCGACCTGATCCGAATACATATCTATCTGATATCACTATCTTTTCCGTATTCGTATCCGGAAAATAAAAAAAAAAATATGAATATAATTTTACCACTATCTGCTCCGTATCCACTCTGTTTTTACCTCTACACACAGAACATGAACAATAGAGTCAAAATAACTATGAGATTTTTGTTAATTAGGCATCTGAAAATTACATATTCAGAAATGTTCTATGTGAAATGTTACATATTCAGACTTAGTAGCTAAGACATCTTCTATGTGAAATGTTACATATTCAGAAAAAGAATAAAAAGAATAAAAGACTGTTAGGAATAGTTAAAAAATTCTAAATATTTTGAAACTCGGCAGGCATTTGAATTAGGCTTCCTTCTACATTTCAATAAAAAGAATAAAATTTTCTGTTTAGTTAATTGCTCAGAATTAATCTTTAAAATCGACTGTCAGGAGAACTGAAATGCAGGACACAGTTAGTGAGTTAGAGCTCCAAAATAAATACTTAAAACCCTCTAAAAATCATATAAAAAAAATCTGAGATGTCCCTAAGACCTGTAAGAACTTTGCTATATGCTTGAACCATGTTCGAATGTACTTAAAATTGAATAAAAAATTGAAACTCTGAAGAATGCAAAATCTGTAGCACAAGAGCATAGTGTGCTATGAATATCAAATAACAAGATATGACATTCTTTAACTCACTACATGAATTTAGACTCAAGAATGATCGGATATTGACTTGCATATAATCTATGGGGCAAAGTAAATTACTGAAACAGCCTAATATTAAGTACACTCAATTACATATCTCATATCCTTGAACTCATGCTTCAATTGACTCCACCATGATTAAGGACCTATGGATAATTGAAATGACAAAAGGAATAGAATCACGAAATGATATCCAAAGGAATGGATTTAACTCTTGTACCTGTTCCAGTTTCTGATCTAGAAGAAACTTCGTGTAAATTAAACTTAAACCATAAAATTGATAATTGAAACATATATTATATATAAGTGATGTGGTTTCTACGTGAAGGAAAGCAAGAATTATTTTGGACCAAAGTAAATTGCTCCTTCAAAATCAACTCAAATACAACTGACGGCAAGGCGACGTTCTGACCAATCCAATAGTCGTTAGCCTCCGGTAAAGGTACCAACACTGTCCAAGCTCCAGCAGTGCTAATGACGCCGGTCCGGTGAGCCGCCGTGACCAGAAACCCTCTGACGACACCTATTGGGTTCAAACCCTCTGATGGATCTTAAACCCACACTCTAACGGGAACCCGCTAAGAACAAGTCCGGGAAGACAAGTGATATGACGCAGTCAGACAACGTTATACGAATCTTGGCGCCGTTCGAAATGTTAAATGTTGGCGCTCGACAAATGGTGACACTGATAGATGGGACCCATAATGTCAGAGCAACTTGATGAATAACGGCTTAACCTGTTGACAGGGAACCCAAAAGCAAAGAATAAAAAAATTGATTAATACTATCACGAATAAATACGACAGTGATGATAAGGCCCACTAAGAAAATATAAAGAAAAGCACTTTTTCAAAACACCCCTTGTGAACCTTTGAACTCCACAATCAAACCCTTTAGTCCTCTAGTTATAACTTTCTCGTTTCAAATCCAAATTAACTCAAATCAGTTCCAAATGAATTCAAATCAAATTGTCTATACTTCTAATTCAAATTCAATCATATCCAAGTTTCAGCCAGAATCTGAAATGACCAAAATGCCCTTTTATGATCAAATTGACTTAATTTTAAAATTAAACTACAAAATCTCATGTATCAAATTAAAATCTTATACGTTTAAAATTCTAATTAAGTATGGAAATCATTAATTTCTAATGACATCATGAAATTACCAAAATACCCTCCTTTGCATTTGATAATAATTATATTAAAGTTAGCAACATTTCTAAATAAATGAAATAAAAACATGTACTTCTTTTAAACAATCCTTTAAAATGATAAAGAGCTATGTTATAATAAATGAATGTACACAAGCACATACGCACACATGCCAGTAGGGGTGTTCAACCGGTCGGTTCGGTCCAAACCGAACTAAAATAACCAAACTTTTTTTGGTTTTTGAAAATCAAACCGAACCGACCTAACTAAAATAGCATACCGAATTAAAACTGAACCGATTAAACCAATTTAAAGTTCGGTTTGTTCGGTTGAACCGAATAGAGGAATAAATAAATGGTTTGGTTGAACTGAAAATAAATGGTTTGTTCGGTTGAACAGAATATATGAATTCAATATCAAAAAATCAAAACACGTAGATTCAAAATCGAAAATGAACCAAAATAATACACGAAGTATCAAACTATTAATAAAATCGGTCGGTTCGGTTTATTCAGTTTTGAAAATTTAAAACCGAACCGAACCATTTAAACTGAAATATTTCATAAAATCAACCGAACCGAATCATTTAAACTGTAATTTTCCTGTTCGGTTTAAAACCAAATAAACCGAACCATTTGAACACCTCTACATGCCAGTATAGATGTCCAAACTTATAATAAATGAATGTACTTCGTATTGTTGCTTGGTATTTTGCTAGAAAAAAAATTGTTTGGATTCGAGCCATTCATGTTAGTTCAAACTTTGAATCCGGGTCATTTGTAGTAGTACTTTAAGTATATTCAAATTATACGGTACTCCATCTATTTTTCCAAAAATATTTTTATTTTATAATATTTTAATAGAAAAAAGTCAACAGAAATTGAATTAATATTACTAACATTTCTAATATTTGAATACAAAAACTAACAATTTCACATGAATCGATTGTTCCATTGGATAATCCAGCGGAAGCCTCTGCGTATTGTCCTGTTGGATTATCCTACGTAAATGATATTTTTTGAAATATTGTTCAGAGGGTATGTTTTCAAATTGTATTTTTTATATGTAATGGATAAATTTTTGGTAGGAGATCAAAGAGGAACCAAAGAACTATGACAACCAAATTAAGGGCATCCGTTGCGCACATATCTGAGAATCGATCCTAACTATACATTAACAGATTTTAGGAGAAAATTATATCTACCAAAAAGCGCTTGAAAATATTGAATTAGCCATAGCCTTCAATAATAACTTCGCTTTCCCTTTCTCTTTCTCTTTCGCTTTTGCTTTTGCTTTTGCTTTCTCACTTAGATAGAAATTTAATTGCAATTGGTTCGAAATGTAATTTATTAATCATCTCTCTCAATCACTAATAGCACCCTTTTTTCTTTTGGCATTCAGGTACGTATTGGGAGGAGTACAATCCATGCTTGGGCATTAAGGGACTGGTGATTAGTTATTTAACTTTTTAGTTCTAGTGGCAAAACACCAACTAATTAAGAACACAATAGTTTTATATTCATTGTGCAAATTAACTCTTTATTCACAGACAAAAAGGTCCTTCTGTCTATCTAGAAATTTTGTTTTTTTTATAAATATTGAAATAGCTAGTAATGATTAATTACCACCAGAATTTGCATTACATAAATATATATTTCACATTATTTTGCTGGGCTTTCAACGACTCTCGAAAATTCTGACTACTAAAAAAAGTTAATTGTGTCATTACTGTGACAAACTTGTTTAAGATAAAATGCTAATCATCTAACTCAGCTGTCCTAACTCCTATGCTCTTCCGATTGCTATCTCTTTCTCTTTCCCCTATCTCTCTCTCTCCGAAGGAAACCTGTGGAGCCCTAGCCACTGAAACAGGTTTTGAATATTGCTCTTTGTGCAAATGCATGTCTCTTATTCTCCTCTCTGTCCAAAAAAAATACATATTACTTTCTTGGCTTACACAATAAGAAAAATAATTCATTTGAAAACAAAAGGATGTATATACAAGCAACCAGTACAAGAAGAATATTATTTTCTTGTTACCTAGGCAAACCTAAAAGCAACCAGGAAAAGTATATTACTTTCTTCTTCCCTAGGTCACCTGTATACATTTGTATGTTTGATGAAATTGTGCTGTTCCAAATAAATGATGAATTATTTATGAAAATATATTTTATTTTATTTTATGCCTAATACGACAGTAACTACACACACACACACACACACAGACTTTAATATTGTATTTTGAATCAAACTGGTTGGAGCATATTAAGGTTCACTTTGCGTATGTATTATACTATTCTAACTCGTGAAAAGCTCAAGTTGAGCTTGCTCTTGACTCTTTAGGTAGCTACGAAATGCTTAAAACGTTGAGGCATGTATATATGCATGATACCCTTACTAAAAGGAGGATAATCATTGCAAGTTGCTCTTTTATTACACTCCACAATATATACTTTGATTCATTGTATACGTGACATATTTAGTTTTATGCTGTTTGAAACCACCCTATCAACCATAACTTCCTCTCCAACACCCTACTTGATCAATTAACCTCTGCTTTCTTCCTGTTCCCTCACTTACACGCTCTCCTTCTTCTCTCTTCTCATGCCGAGTCCACCGAGACAATTCTCGTCTTGAACCTGAAACTGCAACGGTACCGGGTGAGTGTCTCTGATCTTCTCTCTTTTTGGGATTCACTTCTATCTAACTTACTAATTTCCTTCCCATTCTATCATGTTCTGGCCTGATCTGTTCGCGGGGGCTCTAAGGTCTAGAATTTCAAGCTTCAGCAGCCTTCAAGTTGGTACATTTGACAAATTTTTGCAACTTCGTAATTGAAGTAAAATTTCAGTTGTTTACCATATACAGTACGTTTTAAAATATTTATTTTGAATTGCAGTTAATTGGTGGAGTATCCAGTCGAATTGGGTGTTAGATTTTGTTACCACAGAGAAAGGAGAGATTGCAAATTAGTACCTAGAGCAACTTGGCCAAAGGTATTCTTAATATTTCTTGAAATTGATATTCGACATTATAATTTATAGGTGACTATTTGGTGTATAGTTTTTTCCTTTGTAGCATAAATAGCATCCCACTATTAATAGTATGATTTATGTTTCAAATAATTAGGTCACTGTCACTGTAATGAGCCCAATGTTCTTGGAACAAAGCAATTTTATAATGCATTTGTGCAACTTCACTCTTGATTATCTTATATATAAAGATGTCCTCATCGGGGCGTTAATGACATCCTTTTATCTGTTCATGACATCTTTATTGTATTCAATAAGACTAGTATGGGTAAGCCTTGCTTCAATTAACTTATTTGGTATGGGTATTAATAAAGTTTTTTTTTATTATACCTTATAAGAATATTAGTAAAAATTATTTCGACCTTATTGTCCTATAAGATAATTATAAAAACTTTAATTATTATTAGCTACACAGTTTTCTGAAACGTCTCTTCAATAAAAATATATTTCAAGCATTTGTACTGATATGGTTTTTTTGTTATTGTGACAGTGTAGTGTAGAAAAAAAGAAAAAAGAAATGAATGGGAGTAAAATCTTAGTAAAATTAAGTTTACACTTCATTTAATTTTGAGATTTAAACAATGCTTATATATGTCAAGAAAATGATTGTGACACAGACAAAAGTTAGGCCGTAAACTGAAAGTTATACTGTGGCTAGCGCATCCTAAAATAATATCCAGTCCAAAACTTATCTTACTATACCAAACTTGAAAGAACAAAAAAAAATTTGGTTATTGCTATCTGACACTTTTTATTCTACGGGTAATAAATCAAACTAAAAAAGTCAAAGCACCGTACAGATTAATTACCTAATCTTCCGTATTATTGTCTTTTCTAATCTTCTTGTGGATCTAGAAATCCTTAATGAATTTATATCATTGGCACATTAATTTATTCTAAAAACTTAACATTGGAAGTATAATTTATATAATTATTATATTAGAGTGAGGTTTTGGTGTATTATGCATTACGCATATGAATATCTATAAAAAAAATAACAAGATTAGTTCATATTTTTATGTTCACTAAAGTGATTTTAATATTTTTTCAAAACCTAAAACCTAAAAATTATAATTATGATTGTTATTGCTTTACAAACTCTATTCACAGTGTTGAGTTATTTGAGAATTTAATTAGCAAGTTATGTACATTTCAAACAACTTATACTATAGTTTTTAATTATAAATATAATTTAACTTAATTTGAAAAACACTATGAAGATTATAAAAAAGCTTGAAAAATAATTCTTAGATAGTTTTTATATATTTTTTAAACTCTTTGTTTCGTACATTCTCTATAAATTTCATAATGTCGGACTCATGTCATTCATAACACTTAATGGTTTTAGAAACATTTAATGAATTAATTTTGTTTCCGCATTAGTTAAAAATAATAAGACTTAGTTTATACTATTATTGTATATCATTATTTTTGGTTCACACAGCAAGCCAAAAATCCACTTGAAAGCAAAAGAAGGCATAAACTACCAATCAAGACAAGAAGTATATTACTTTCTTGTTCCCTGGGTCACCTAAAAGCAACCACCATAAGAAGTATAAATATTACTCACATTATTCTATACTAACTTCTGTTAGAAAGTTGTAACATTCTACGAGTGTGGTCTTTGATTAGAAAACTTGAAATAATAATAAAATGTCGTTTGACTCACCATAAAGTCATTGCACATTTACAAATCAGCCCATAATGTCGTGAGATTGTCTTATTCCAAATAAATGATGAATTATTTATTAAAAAATACTTTTTAAGTTTGTGCTTAATACTATAGTAAATATATAAGAATACATGTATATATATATACGAAAATATTAATTAGACATTAAAATACACATATAACAAGGCGTAAGGTTGACTTTAATTTTGTATTTTGATATCCATCTGGTTGGAGCGCGCATATATATATATTAAGGTTCACTTTGCGTACGTAAGAGTAAAAATATAGGATTCATCTTGCTAAATTAGAAAGTTGACGAATGTATATTACTTTATTGCATCTTAGATCCAAATAAATGATGTATATTACTCGTGGAATTGCATTAGCCTTAATTTGATGAGATTAATTGTCTTATTCCAAATATATGATGGATTATTTATGAAAAAAAAAATTACTCGGGATGCTAAAAAAAGTTGAGGCATGTATGTTACTTTATTCCAAGCTGGATATAGTCAAAATTTTCATGTGAATGCATGATATTCATCTTAGTCTTATTTAACTAAAAAGAGAGTAATCATTATTATAAGTTGTTTTTTTTGTTGCACTCGACAAATAAAAGTGTGCATGCTCAATATTTCAATTACTCTACCTATGTATAAATATGACAAATGAAAAGTTGTAGATATTGCTAATGTTTAATAAAGGAACCCAAAAACGTTAAAATCAAAGTGTCAGTAGACAAAATGGAGAGGTATCATTTTTAGTTTTTTTGCTCAATATTTCAATTACTCGACCTATATATAAATATGTAAAGTCAGACAGCATTCAAATTAATTTACCGTCGGAACTTATTAAGATACTATTTTTATTTTAAATATTAAAGTTTGGTTGTAGTAAAGTCTATGTAATTAGTGTAGTAAATGAAAAAAATGTCAAAATTTAAGAAATTTAATGCTTGATATTTTACTCTTAAATCATCTTTAATAGATATATTAAAATATGTGTATGTATTGCACTTTTTATTGTACTTTTTTTAGATATTTGTTTTGTATTGCAGTTACTTGGTGTAGCTCTCAGTCGAATTGGATGTGAGATTTTGTTACATTAGAGAAAGGAGAGACTATAGAGCAGATTGTGAATAAGTATCTGGAGCAATTTGGTCAAAGGTATTCTTAATATTTCTTGTAATTGACATTCGATCTTATAATTTATTGCTAACAATTTGGTGTATAATATTTCCTTTTGTGACATAAATGACATCTCAATAGTAATAGTATGAAATATATTTCAAAAAATTAAGACATAGTTTTGTAAAAGGAGGTCATCAATAAAACTAATTTTTTTTCCTTTTTTACAAAGGAGTAGATAATTATCGATGCTGTACTTGACCATCGATAAAAGTACAAATGTTTTTATTTTGTATGTAAACTGAGAATTAAGGGGACTCTACTTGAGCAGCGTACAACACTCCCCCAAGAACAAAGTATTGTTTTTTATTATTATTAAAGGATCCGGTACACTCCAAGATCTTTTCGATATTATTATCAAGAATTGAACCTATGTAACCAATGAGAGACGAGAACTCATACTAATGCACTAAGCTCGCAGTTCTAAGAAATAAATCAATTTTACAATTCATTTCTACGGCTTTTTATCTGTTCATCTAACATGTATCATAGTCAATAAGATGGGTATGAGTAAGACTTGTTTCAATTAGCTTATTCGGTACGGGTATTAATAAAGTTTATTTACCTTAGCTTAATGGATAAGGATATGAGTAAAAACTACTTTCTACGTACCCGTTGTCCTATAAGATACATAATTATAAAACCTAAAATTATTATTATCTACACGTATGATTTTCTGAAACTTCTATTCAATAAAAATATATTCCAAGCATTTGTACTTATTTTTGTTGTTGTTACAGTGTAGTGTAGAAAAACAAAAGTGAAATTAAGTTTACATTTCATCTAATTTGGAGATTTAAAAAATCAAATTTATTATTGAGCTATTATTTCTGTATCATTATCTCTTTTCTAATCTTCTTCATTTTATACTTCATAAAATACGTACTTAATAAGAATATAAATTTAATTATTTAATTTTGAAACACATATTTAAAATTGATTAGGATATTATATTTTTATATTATCTAATCTTCTAGTTTTCTGTCATGATATGAAATCGATTAGGATATTATATTTTTTTATATTATTTTGCATTTGTGACACAATTTTGTCCCGTGAAAACGAAATTGGTAGTACGTTTTCATCTATTATAAAAATGACCAAAGTAGCTTCAATCTTGCTTTTAAAAAAAAATATTATATATAATATATATATATATATATATATATATATATATATATATATATATATATATATATATATATATATATATATATATATATATATCAGCGAATTTGAATTACATATATGCAGACATTATTTTGTTCATACCATATGTGATTAAATTTTGACTACTATTTGATAAGTTCTGGAGTCGAATTATTTAACAAAATATGACAAATGTTAACAAAAAAAAGTAAGTCATATTGATAACTAATTATTTAACAAAATGTGACATGCAACCATCGATAATCGTTAAAATAATGTTGTTCATTATTTAGATAGATTGTATATAAAAATATCAATGAGTAGACGATTTACAAATAATGCACGCTTAACAATTGTATCAGAAAAATAAAAGATTAAAAAATACGTGTTGGATTTACAATTAATTTTATTTCAATAGGAAAACAGACTGGATCAAAATAGACAACTAGTAAATAGTATTTTAACACCGACTTAAATTAAAATAAAACTCCACTTTTAGTCGAGCAATGCTAAATAAAGTTGAGGATTGTATATTACTTTATTGTAAGTTAGATCCGGTCAAAAGTTAATTTTCATGTGAATTCATTATACCGTCTAAGTCTTATTTAACTAAAAGAAAGATAATCATTATTATAAGTTGCTTTTTTGTTGCATTACACAATAAATTGTTTGATGCAGTGTGACAACTAAAAGTGAGCCAGTGGAACTAATATATATGTCTACTTCATTTATATTGCTCAATATTTCAATTATTCAATCTATATATAATATGAAAAGTGAAAAGTTGGAGATATTACTAATGTAGAGAGGTATCATTTTTAGTTTTTCTTGCTCAATATTTCAATTACTCAACCTATATATAAATGTATAATATCAGATAACATTCAAATGAATTAACCATCGGAACAGTTCATTAACATCCTATTTTTAATTTAAATATTAAAATTTGGTTGTAGTAAAATCCATCTAATTAGTGTAGTAAATTAAAAAAATGTCAAAATTTAAGAAATTTAGTGCTTGACGTTTTTACTCTTAAATTATTTTTAATCGACATATTAAAATGTGTGTGCGCGCACGCGCATATTGCACTTTGTTTTATTATTCTCTTTTTAGATATTTATTTTGTATTTGCAGTTACTTGGTGGAGCTCTCAGTCGAATTAGAAGTGAGATTTTGTTCAAAGACTATAGAGGAGTGCAAATAAGTACGTGGAGCAACTTGATCAAAGGTATTCTAAATATTTCTGGAAATTGACATTCGATCTTATAATTTATTGCTGATTGTTTGGGGTATGGTATTTTCCTATGTGGCATAAATGACATCCCAATAGTAATAGTATGATTTTTGTTTCAAAAAATTAATTCATAGTTTTGTAAAAAGAGGTCATCAATAAAACTGAATTTTTTTTCTTTTGTTACTAAGGATTTGTCCGGTCTACTTGACCATCGGTAAAATTTCATCTAGTTTGGAGATTTAAAAAATCAAATTGATTAGCGAGCTATTCTTTCCGTATCATTATCTGTTTTCTAATATTCTTCATTTTATACTTCATACATACATACTTAATAAGATTATAAGTTAAATTATTTAAAATTCAAACACATATTTAATTAGGGAGCACAAAATGCATTTTATGTTATCTAATTTTCGAATTTTGTTTCATAATATGAAATCGATTAAGATATTACAATTTTATATTATTTTGCATTTGTGACACAAAATTTCATCCCATAAAAATGAATTCGGTAGTACGTTTTCTTCTATTATAAAATATCAGCGACTTTTCAATTAGACATGCAGACATTATTTTGTTCAGACCATATGTGATTAAATTTTGACCACTATTTTATAAGTTCTAGAGTCCAATTATTTACAAAATATAACAAATATTAAGACAAAAGTAAGTCATATTGATAACTAGTTAAATTGCTTTGATAATAGTGTCAACCAATTTCTTAAAATAAAATGTTGTTCATAAGTTAGACAGATTGTATATAAAAATCCACTTAATTTTATCAATGAGCAGGAGAATAACAAATAATGCACGGTTATCAATTTTATAAAAAAAAATTAAAAGATTCAAAAAAACGTGCCGGATTTACAATTAATCTTATTTCAATAAGAAAATAGACCGGATCAAAATAGACAACTAGTAAATAGTATTTTAATTCAGACTTAAATTAAAATAAAGCTCCGCTTTTAGTCTATTTTGAAATTTAATATTTAATTATCCTCTTTAGAAATTATGCAATAGATCTTTAACTGCCAATCGGACAATTAGTGTACAGAACATCACATTTTTTTTTAAATTAAGAAAATGTGGTTGGCTCCCAATGAATGTGTAAAGGGTGAATACGTAACAAAATTATAAAACTAAAAAATTATGTAAAAAAAATCCCATGTTCGGTGGCATCTGTTATGATTCAAATTGGACTTCCTTCTTTGTCCCTACTTTCTCCACCTTCACTAACTTAATTACCCTCTCCTTCCTCTCTTCTCTTAACCACCAGATCGAACCGCAAGTAACAGTCATGCATAATTAATTTTTGCATAGCAACTTGATAATGTCGTATTTCAGTCATGCATCATTAATTAACAGTACTTTTTAAATGTTTCTTTTGCATTGCAGTTACTTGGTGGAGCTTGCAGTTGAATTGAATGTGTGAGAGGGAGGGAAGGAAGGATTAAACTGTTTTCAATTTAACAACGATAGCAAGTAAGATATAAGCAAGTAGGGAGGGAAGGATTTTGGGTGTGATTTTAAGAAAGTTGAAACAGAGATGGATGCTATACCTTTCATAAAAGAAATACTTTCTAAACCCGCCCTCAGAGTTTTTTTATCAGAGTCTGAGGTTATCCCGAGTATCGATGATATTGATGAGTTGTTACAAGTTATTGATAGTATTGGGGAGTTTTTCCGGGATCTAGGGCCTGAACTCGGGGAGCACACCGAGGATGATAATCTAGAAGCAATTAAGGATATGCAAGTGTATTTCAGAAAATTTGGAATTGTAAGGAGGGAGACTTTTGAACGTCCTCTCACACATGGTGGAGTGACATGGATTAAGAAAGAACTAAATAGTTTTATTAATGGGTTGTGTGGAGAGACATGCAATAAGAGAGAACTAGAAAGTTTTATTAATAAGTTGTTTTTCGGATCAAGAGAGAGGAGAAAGGGGTCACATTTGTCTAGTCAACGTCGAGTGACACGTGTTAAGAGACTAATAGATTCTTTTATTGATGAGTTGGTTTCCTGCAATTATTTGAAGCAAAGAGAAGTAGAAGGTGAGTTAGAGCACAAAGTCGACATAGATGCGGTTATGAACTCTCTCCACGACATGAAAAGCATTGAAGACTTGCTTCCCGGTAATGCAAATAGTTCAAACCGCTTAACAAATGATGAGAAGAGCCGAGCACTCCTCCTCATAACAGCGATTCCGGATCTTCGTGAGCTCAAAGACCGTAATAAAATGCTCCTACTCTTATTAGAGTTATCCACGTAACTGGACAATCTCCCCGAACAAATTTGCAAGGCATGTGAAGGACAGCCTCGAGCTCTTCTCCTTATAGGGAGTCTCCTTTCGGTCAAACCAAGGACCTACGAGGCATGGAACAGGGTGAAAGATGATCTTTTAGAGATTAAAGAGTCCAACAATGGTGCATCTAATAATCATTTGTGGCACATTTATACCTACTGCTATGATGATTTATCTTACTTTCTTGCACCATGCTTTCTTTATTTAGCATGTTACCCGTTGAATTATGAGATTCCTGCAAGGTCTCTAACAGAGATATGGAGTGTTGAAGATCTTTTTAATCCACATGATGGAGAGACTATAGAAGAGACAACAAAAAATTACCTGGAGCAACTTGTTCAAAGGTATTCTCATTATATCTGAAAATTTACTTTCAGTCTTATAATTTATAGGTAATTTATTGTTAGGTGTGCATTGTTTTTGCCTGTTTCTTAATAAATAATAGAACGTTTGCTATTTAAAAAATTAGCTCATAGTTTCCTAAAAAGAGTTCATCAATAAAACTGAATTTTTGCTGGTATACTGGAAATTAAGGTCACTCAAGAGAGTAGATAAATAATGGTGCACTGCTAGTTTCCAATTCTAATGAAACAATACCAACTAGAAATATACAATCTAAAAATATACAACACTCTCAGGCCAAGAAAAAAGAAATTTTATATTCATTTACGCAAATTGACTCATTAATTTCTTAGAAATAAAAAGGTCATGTCCATATAGTATTTTTTTTCTTCTTTTTATAAACATGTAATTGTTGCTTATTTATTTTCCTTGTTGCTTGCGAGGTCATTAGTTTCGGTTTCAAAGAGATCATTCTCGGGTGCAATCAAATGTTGCCGAGTACATGAATCTATTCATGAATTTTGCATCAAAGAATCATACGAGGAAAACTTTTTGGTTGCCAATCCAAGCAAGCAAGAAAGTGAATCCATACACCGTGTAGCATTTTATAATGATGACAAAAAAAATACACGGAGGGGGATCTTATAATGTCAATTCTTTACTCTGTTTTGATTTTGATATGAATGTTTGGGGAGAAAACATGTTCAGATCCCCCCGATATCTGTTTGTGTTGGAATTGAGGAAATCCACAATTCCACAAAAATTTGTGGATGAGATTCCTTACCAAAAACAACTAAGATATCTGGGTTTGAGGGGTAGTAACATATCTAAGCTTCCTGAAAATATTGAGGACCTGAAAAATCTCAAAACCTTTGATGTTAGAGAGACAAAAATAGAAACCCTACCTGAATCTCTATGGAACATCAAAACACTTCGTCATGTATATGTCAACCCTTGCCCCCAAATTAAAGGCCCACCCTCCACAAAGAAATATAAATGACCCGCAAATCTTGAAAACAGTTTGCGGTTCCCGAATCGTGGCTACAAAACTTTCCGCTGTTCCTGAGCAGCCTTAGAAAGTTAGCACTTTCAAATAGGGACAATCCAAACTCCAAATCAAATCCATACTGGAAATCTATTTCTAACCTGTTAAGTCACATGGGTAATCTCCTCTCAATGACAATTATAGGCGACATTGTACCGTCAGAGTTTATTGATATTCGAGCCTTTCCGAATCTTGAGACAGTAAAGTCTATTAACTTAGAGGGAGAATGGAAATACCGAAAACTGTTCATAGATCATGTTAAATTTCCACCAAATCTTGTGAAGCTCACCTTAACCAAGTCTGGTTTGAAGGAAGACCCCATGTCCACGCTAGAAAGACTACAAGCACTGAAATATCTGAGGTTACAAGAGGGAGCATACAGAGGGAAGAAAATGGTTTGCTCTGCAAATGGGTTTCCACAGTTGCAATTCTTAGAAATTTCCAAATTGAAGAACTTGGAGATTTGGGAGGTGAAATCGATGGCTATGTCACGACTTACCACACTGCATGTTGTTCAGTGTGACAAACTGATGCAAATAGATTGGTCCACAAATGGGTTTCCACAATTGCGGTTCTTAGAAGTTTCTCAATTGAAGAACTTGGAGATTTGGAAGGTGAAACCGATGGCTATGTCACAACTTACTACACTGCGTGTTCAATGCCTAAAACTCAAGAAGCTTCCTAATCTAGAGCATGTTAATGATAAGGTTATAGAAAATTAAAATGCTTCTTTCGGTCTCTTGCTTTTATTTAGTTCCTATTTTTTTTTCCTTTCTACATGTGTGTCCCTTGTTCGTTAAATGAATGTATGTTTGGGATTACATTGAGTAAATTTCATGTTTTTAATGATTTTGGTTTTTAATGAAATGGTATTTTTACTTCTTTTTTTATCTTATTTTTATACATGTTGTGTTGTGATTATAGAATGGTCACGAGCTCATTATTTTCGTAGGGGTGTCAATATGGCACTCTTTTATCCGTTTACCTGATCCGTATCGTATTAGATAAGACGGGTGTGATTAAGGTTCTTTTTTGTTAGCTTATCAGGTACGTATATGAGTAAATATTTTTTTGTTAACATAATGGATAAGGATATGTATGGGTAAAGACTATTTCGTGATAATAACAGATATGATACAGTTTTATTCATGACTGATATATATCTTAAACGGCACCCTTTTATTCATTTACCCGACCAGTACCACATTCGATAAGATGGGTATGGGTAGTTCTTTCCGTTATCTTATTGGGTATAGACAAGTATAAAGTTTTTTTTTTGTTAACTACGGGTATAAAAATGCTTCCACCCGCCCCGTATCATACTCGTTGTTGCTTAAGAACTGCAATAATACATAACCAAAAAAAATTCACAATATGTCCTTAACAAATAAAATCTACTAAAAAATCAAAACACAACAGTAATACACATGCCTTATAACTAAAGAATGTTGTTAGATCTGAGAATAATTTTTTTTTGTCCTAATGAATAAACAAATTTGTTATATCTGGAATTAATTTTTAACATTTTATGAGATTATTCTGCATCATACATCATTAGCATTTTCATAAAAATATCGCATGACTCGTCTTGTCAAAATAGTCATTTTCTCATACCTGTTCTAAAAAAACCTTTTTCAAATCTAGAACCTATTAAAATTAATTGCGGACTCAATTTAAAAGAAAAAGAACTTTGTCCCATTCAAGGTTCACGCTTTCAGCTGATAAAATATCCTTTCACTTCTCTAACATATTTTTATTATTTTTTTAATTGCTACCATACTGACAAAAGGAAGCCGTAAATTTTCCATCTAATTTAAATTTTTAGCTCAGATTTGTTTTTTTTTTTTTTTAATTAAACAGCTGAATGAATTTGATGTGATTAATTTGAATCGGACAGATAAATACATGCTGTTGTAAGTTGTAAGTAACAGGTTTATGGAGATAAGCGAAGATCGATGTGATGCATGGAACAGAAATTAAGAGGATAGATAGGTAGTGAGGCTTATCTGTCAAGTGGGTTCCAACAATTATGGCACTTCTGAGTTTCTAACATGGCGCTGTTGTCTGTTGTTCATAGAGGTGATCGAACGAACACCTTTTATATATAACAAGCATCCAATTTTGCGCCTCTTGTAGCGTCTCCTCAGTTTAAAGACCTGCCCAGTAAGACGCCAAACAACAAACAACATTAAAAATCAGTAAATCTATGGCGAAGTTATAATTTACAATGAGTTTTTAAAACTACAGGGAGAATTCTAATGTCACATAGAGTTTTTGCTTGTAATTGTTAGCTCAATCAGCTTCTTTTTTTTATAATTATACATGTTAAGTGCAACATAATAAATAATTACTCCTATTTCGTGCACCTATTTCGAGTTTAACTAAATGATGTCAAAATAACATATAATCCAACATTACAAATACCATTTCATTACATAAAATAAGAAGGAAATATAAATTACGAAGGTACTACCAGACCAAGACTGGCAGCAGCGGTAGTCTTCAAATTTCTTAAAGAAAACTTCAATGGAGCAACCCATTTCATTTTGTATGAAAGATCTCACCTTCTCTGATTAAAATACCGGAACTCTATCCTACTTACTAAAAGCATTCTTGATATAATACCAATATTAGTCATAAAATCCTTGGACTAACATTGATATAATCCCTAATAAACATTCCAAAATTTAGTTCATGACCTTACAATTCATTACCTTGACAATTGACGCGCAGGCCCACATGGGGAAGCCGTGCACGGGTGGAATTGTTGGAAGGAAGTCAGCGGAGACCTCCACTCTCTCCTTTTTCCCTTCTTTATTTTTCTGTTCTTATTCGAACGCTTTCTTTTTTTTCTCAAGTAAACCGTAAACCCTATGTTGCGTGAGAAACAAAAGTGACATGGAGGCCAGGAGAGGGGAAGGTAGAGATGGAGGCATAAGGAGAGTTTTGTAACCCTGGTGATGAATGAGTGGGTCTCAACCCAAGTAAATGGCTAGCAGAGGAGGAGGTCGGCGGCGGAGAGAGGATAAGGAGGGGAAGAGAAAGCTGCGGACTGAGGAGAGAGGCGAAGGGGTGGGAAGAGGTTTAGGAAGACAGCTAGAAGAGAACAGTTGTTGTTGTTGGTTTTTTTTTTTTTTTTTTTTTTTGAGAGGACACCTATTGACAAAGATTGAGTGACACGTACCGAATAAGATTGAGAAGAGAGGATGTGTTACTGTACAGTAACAATCCCATCAAAAATTATATACTACTAGAGCTGAAGCCTCACGTTGCTTCGGCCCATTCAGTTTATTGTTTATGGTCATGAAAATAATAGTTTGAACGGAAAATTTTGTGGTAGAAAGTTTAGCATACAGGAAATTTTTTTTTTTGAGAAATATTTAAAAAAAATAAAACTTAAATTAATATTTTCTTGAAAAAGTTTATTAAATCGTTAAACAGCAACATTTCGCCAATCAAAGATTTCCAGCGTGTGGTTAGAAGTTCAAATTAAAGTTAAACCAATTATACTGTCTTATTTAACTACCAGTATATATAGTAAAGTATGTTTTTAAGGCAGTCCAAACTAAACTTCAAACTAAATGGAGAAGCATAGATGATTAACTTTGGAAAAAAAACATGTGAATCAAAGAATAACTTAGAAAAGATTACTGCTGACCGTCAGAAATTTTTCTCCATCTCACCTCCAACTGTCAAATTATCTCTCCATTTCATTTCCCACTGAGCCCAACCTTTTTAAATCTAGCACATGGGCTCCACCTTTTTAAGAAATTTCTCATTCCTTTCTGAAGGTGCTAACTTATTCATAAAACTTTCAATTAGTGTTACGCATCATCATTCTCCATAATTTGCATAATCGGAATTTGAGCCCCTCATGTTTGAGATATTGCCCCTTCATCTTCCAGAAAATCGTACTTCGAAACCTGTAATTTCACTAAAATAAATTACAAACTCTAGGTTAAAAAATTCAGAAGCTGAATAGTCTCAAGTTCTCAAGTAGGAGTTTCTTTAATTTTGATAATTAAACAATTTGAAACCCCCAACAATTCCACTGTAACTCTATTGAAAAGAAACATAAAAAATAATTAGCTACTATGCAATGGAAGATTTTATTGATGAGAAATTAAATAAAGGTACTTCTATGTTCAGGGACCTAAATACATGACAAGTAATAGGCAAATATTGCAACTTTCCTTTTAAAGACTGTTAGTACTTGGTACATACTTTATACCTTGTTTAAAGGAAAAGAGACAACGATTGAGCTACAATTGATGGATCACAACAAATGTGTTTTTTTCGAGACGTCTTCAACTTGTTGTTATCTTCGATTCCTTGTCAAACTCATAGAGAGTGTCACTTGAACTGCATTGCAGTGTAATTTTTTAGTTTTTACCAATCAAATTAACTCATCATAAGATATTTAGATACCTCACTGTGAACAGTACTCTGGTCTGATATTTCCTGTATCAGCTATAGCCCCAACATCTCTCTCTGGAGGTCGACTGTGATTTCCCGGATCAGCTATAGCTCAGACATCTCCTTCTGGATGTCAACTGTGATTTCCCCATCTATGCACAAATTGATGTTTATCTCCATCAATATCTTTTTTTGGATAATTTTCAATTTTGCAGATATATATTTTGTGCATAATTACCGGTAAAAAAAACAATTGAATATCTACTATCTATAAATTGATTTTCTTACCTCAATGGCTGAAATTGTGAGACCGTTTTAAATAAGCATTCTATTGATGATAGAAACAACCTCTTGATTAAGAAAGTAATAGGCAAATATTGGACTCTTTTTGCATAGTAGTACCGTTTCTTTTTTAGGATTCTTTTCTATTTATACCATTTTGACTAAATAGAATCGCTCACCTTCTGCCATAAGAAACGGTATCAGATTTCATAAGAAAGGCTTGACTTTCATCATCTCTTCGTTACATGGATTTGGTTCTCCAAGAAAGACTTACTGACCAAATTGGCTGAGAATTTCATTTAGTTGTAGCTGAACAAAGTATCCATATAAAAAGTCAAGCAATGTCCTATTAACTTATATTTAACTGAATATTAGCAAAAGATAACTTAATAAACAACTGGTCATTTGATAACTAAAACGGGGTTAAAAATTTACAGCCCTCGAATTTTGGTTTTTGAAGCAGCGATTGAAAATGTATTTAAAAAATGCCGAGTTCATTAATTTCTAACAGTTTCAAAACCCAAAAAGGAGTGCCATCTAGTGCATACTGGTACCGGATACTACTGTTGATGCATGGTGATTGCTACTATTATTAATCTAACTATCTGTGATAAATAGGAATGAGATAAGTACCTTATAGAAATGCAGGATAAGAGAAGAGGCTTTCAAGCAGCACCTGATGTCAACATAACCTATGACCTATATAAAGTAAAAAGAAAAAAAATTAAATTGAGAGTGTGAGACCTTCACTAAAAACTAAAAAGTGATGACACGGAGCTATATCCACAGCTGATGTTTAACTACAAAACTATTCAAAAATTAATACTATATCACTTCTCATTGATTCTTTTCAGTTGTATTGTGGGAGGCAGGATATGTTAGATAAACTTTTGTATTATATATATTTTAAAATTTTAATTAATAGTGGTTCCTAATAGAGAAATGGTTTATGTTTTAAAGACAACAACTTCTGGTGAATTTGAAATTTTGCAGACCATATAGGAGCACTTGAACTTCCTTACGTCAAAGGCCAAAAAGTAAGGTGGAGTATCGGCTTAAATGAAGACCAAGACTTCCTTATCTCTAGGATTGCTGCATCAATTTATGAATCATTTCTTGTGACTGTGGTATTTTTGTATTTAAAGCACGCAACCTTTTGTAATAATGTCTTAGTTCCTACCAGTATAATCCTAAGATTGAAGATTGATGTATCTGGTTTAAAGTCTAGGTCAAAACTGGATAGCATCAGATAAAGGGCTAATCCCTATCTATTGGACCAAATGAATAAAATAGGTTTCTAAATGGTCATATCCCTAACCCAACCATGAAACCCGATACTGGAAATAAATGTGCAGCAAGTAGCCAATCTGAATCCACAATCTAATCTGTATTATTAATTACCTAACATCATTGAGCTAATTCTCATGTGGTTATAGATCATTGACGTTGTAAATATAAATAGTTCCAGTGATGATTTTTTTTCACAACAAAGTACGCAAAATTGAACCAACTTGGGCTCAATTGAATAGAAAGGAATGTTAGGTGTATGATTGAAGGACAACTAATATAACAGTGTATGATTTAGATTTTTTTTGTACCTGTCATTCTCTATTTCGATATCCACGACGTTGGTCGTTGGTGGTTCCAATTTTGCTTAAGTTGTCCCGAAGTTATCTGTCCGATCAAATTTGATCGATTGAATCAAATGGGAATTAGTGTGCGGAAAATCATTC
Organism: Carex cristatella; assembly: GCA_024447775.1. Taxonomy (NCBI): domain Eukaryota; kingdom Viridiplantae; phylum Streptophyta; class Magnoliopsida; order Poales; family Cyperaceae; genus Carex; species Carex cristatella. The sequence goes on from JAJHPF010000018.1 coordinate 2,875,695, forward strand.
ATTCGGAGGATGTTCTCTAGTGATGTTATTCTTTTTCAACCTGGTAAGGAGTTAGGAAATAATTCGATCTGTTGTTATTCCCATTTAGGAGTAGCCACTTGTTAGTGTCATCCCGATCATTGATCGTTGTTGATTTCCACATAAATGAGAATAAGAGGTTCTTATTTGTTGTGAATAACAACAGCTTTATTTCCAAGGAGGTATGGGAGTATTAACCTTTAAAAGAAAGTCTTATAAGAGAACATACCGGCAACTGATTTGTCTTTTGTTATAACAGTGCTTGTATCAGAAAACTGCTTGAAATTGAAGTAATGAATTGGGAATGATGCATCATCTTGTTTCACCTTGGTGATACATGTTGTTGTTATGAGTTGTATCCGAGCACCATTGGTGTGCTCTACAGTTCTGAAGTTTGCTCGCTCTTTGACCGGATTAAATTTGAAAATTTCATAGATATGTTCTTCCTCCAGTTGTCTGAGTAGCTCATTTGCAATAGGATATTTAATATTGATATAATCTTCCATTGCTGTTTGGAAAAAATCATTATTACTTGTACGAAACAAACAAAAAAGTTCATTAATTGCAGGAACGTGCAGGAAAAAACTGTAGCTAGATATTTTCAAATGAAAATGATTGTAGCTATAGCTACTCTTTGAAAAGCTTTTATAGTTGGAAAAAACAGATAGAATTGTAGTAATCTTTAAAGAAGTGTATTTAGTTATTACCTTTGCATAGATGTTAGAATAACAGTGCGTTTATGTAAAATGTATGTAAATCATAATTTTTGAAATGTTAAAATATTGTTACCATAAATAAATCAAATTAGTGAAAACAGGTGGAAGAAATGAAACTAACTAATTTGTTTCTACATTTTGAGAATATTTGAACAAAATTGTATACATTCTGGTTAACCAATTTGTTTCTACATTTTATGTGCATTGTAGTAATGAATTAAGTATGGAGTTATTGCAATATTGTTTTCCTGTAGGATATATTATTTGGAAGTGGAAATAATTTAGACATACAAAGTGCTATTTTTTTTAAGACAGCTATATTATTTTGGAAAAAAATTTATAAGGTGAAAAAAGTACTTCAGTAGAGGTATACCTAAGTCATTGAAAATTTCTGTGTAAACTATGTTTTGGGTGTAATTTGAGTGTTCATTGTTTGGATTTTCAATCAGAATCCGAACGCCTGATCTAGAAGTGGCTCGGGATAATGCGACATATAATTGTCCATGGCTGAAAACTGGACGAGGTAAATAAATGCCTATTTTGTTGAGTGTTTGTCCTTGACTTTTGTTAATTGTCATTGCGTAGCACAATCTAACTGGAAATTGTTTACGTTTTAGTGTAAATGGCCATTTTGGGTCTTTAACATTGAAAATTATTCTTGGTATATAAACTGTAGTTCCTTTGTTGGTACCGCTGTTTGTGATTGCCTCTATAACTTTATCTGCCAATTGAGTAACTATAAGTCTTGTTCCGTTGCACATGCCGTTTGTTTGGTCTATATTTCGCATTAACATAATTGGACTATCTACTTTTAATGTTAGTTAATGATTTGGAACTCCATTTTGTTTGATAGAAGCAAGAAACTCAGCAGGGTACATTATTTGAAGTTCTTCCAAAGGAATTGTTGAGTTGCACATTGTATTTGAACTGAAATATGTTCTTGAAATTGTAGGTATCATTTGAAGTACTATTTCGTTAACAATATCAACATCATCATTTGTTGGAGTAACTATTGCTCTTTCTTCTAGATAATCATTATCTTTGTAAAACAATTCAATATTATTGTAAACAGCTTCAATATTTTCAGTTGTATTTATGAGCAAATCATTTGGTATTTCAATCCAATTACTCTCAGGGTCGTCAAATAGTTTCTTCGTTGTCATAGTACCATTTCCTATAGCCAATAACCAATCATTGAATTTGGCAGCATCTTTCTTGTTCGCTTCAGACATGTGAGGATGTTGCAAACGCATATTTTGATTGAGTCTAAAAATTTGACAATGAGACCAAAGCTTAGATTTTGTAATTGATGCGTTTAGTGTTTGATGTTTGTTTGCATATTTGATAATAGGTAAAGTTTGTCGAAAATCACCTCCAAGTAGAACTGTTTTTCCACCAAAGATTTTCTTTCTACAATTATTGTCATATGTACCTAGAATATCTTTTAAAGTTCGGTCAAGCGCTTCAAAGTAGTAGCGGTGATTCATTGGAGCTTCGTCACAAATAATTAGCGATGTTTCTTTAATAAGTTGCTCTAATTGTGTGCTCTTTTTTATATCGCATGTAGAGTTTTCTTCTATGTTAATTGGTATTTTAAATCTAGAGTGAGCAGTTCTTCCTCGTGGAATTAACAAAGCTGATAAAGCTGATGAAGCAACTGACAAAATAATTTTGCCTTGCGATCGTAACATTGCAATTATTGTTTTGTATAAATATGTTTTGCCGGTGCCCCCATGTCCGTAAACAAAAAAGAGTTTGCCTTCGTCATGACGCACTGATTGAACAACAGCCTCATATATATTTTTTTGTTCTTCGTTTAATCCATTATATAATGACATAGCTTCAGTTAGTAGATTTGTTGCATTGAAGTTCATTTCTTCTCTTAGTAATTTATTATCAAATTGTTGTATATAGGTCTGTTGAGGTCTTGGAAGTCCGTAAGCTGTTAAGTTTGTGTTGTTGTCGATTAATAAACTTTCAATTTCATGTAGCGCATGATTTTTTAAATCGATATTTGATAAAGTTATGTTTGGTAAATGGTATACATTTTTTATCTTGTATATAATGTTATCTGTCATTGCTTGCCAACTTTGTTCAAATAGGTTTAACGGATTTGATAGTTCACAGTAAAGTAACATACAAATAATCTACGTAGTTGAGTTGCATTAGCCCAATTTGATGCTTCTTCAAGAGCAAGTAACCATTCGTTATCATCTTCTAATAAGCCTAATGCATTGCATGCTTCTCTGAATGTGTTGTATTTTACGTTGTTTATCGTTTGAATTTCTTCAAATGATGTTGCTCCATGATTGAGATTGAGCAGCATTCTCAAGTAATACATTTCTCCTTGATTTGGGTTAACGAAGTATATTCGGCCTATGCGATTTCCTTTCTTCCGTATGGACCAGAATTTCTCTTTTGGATGCCATGTATATTTTCGAGGTATTTCTGTATATGTTAGTTTCTGCGCTTCAGGATCTCTTTTGTTTAGTTCCATCCATTCGGTCAGCATTGTTCTATCTAATTGACCTGAATCGATCATACTTTCTATATCCTGACTATCAGTGAATATGACATTGTTCATTTTTGGCAAGTTGATAGGTAATCTTTCTATGCTCGGAACATTGCAATGAATGTCGTATTGAAAGTCTCCAAACAACTTCATGTGGTATTATGTATCTACAATCTAAATATATTTTTATTTTGTTTATTTCTTGGGATTGATTTTGTTGATTTGTTGTTGAATTTAATGAGTTGCTTAATTCTGCAATAGCTCTATCGTTACCTTTACAAATGTATTTAAAAAGGTACTTGATAAGTTTTGATGTGTGACATTTTTCGATGTTTATATGTGCTTGATATTTAACTACTAAATCAATATTATGGGGAACAACAAATCGATTGTCTAGTTTGACTCCTTTTCTGTTGATGTACAAATCAGTTTTGCGTCTTTTATAAGTAACTATTCCGTCCTCAGTTATCGTGGTTTTTTCATTGTAAGATTTAGGAAAAATTTTAGAGCATAATCCATTCTTCATGCAACCAATTTGTGATGCACTTCCACTGCATGGACCATGTATCATAAACTTGGTGACTGCATCATATCCACTTGGATCTCTTGTTTGATTAGGTATCTCAGCAGATATAAACCTATCAATGTCTTGTGCTGTATTCAATTTATTGTGATCTGCTAACCAAAGTATGATATGAACATGAGGAAGACCTCTCTTTTGGAACTCAATAGTGTACACATGTTGATTAATTAAGGATTGTTAAAATGCATAGTCTAAAATAGGTTAACATAATTATTAATTGGTGTATATAAATATATAAAGTAGAGGACCAATACTTACATGCGATGGTGTTGCTGAAGTGGTTATTATCTTTAATGTCGTGTAATAATCTGTCCAACTTCATCTTAAACACACGTGCAACGACATCGGGTCTGTCATCTGGTTTTTGTTCGGGAAGCAACATTTCGTATATCTCTTTCCATTGAGGATTGCAAGTAAATGTAATGAAAAGATCGGGCATTCCTAATTCTCGACAAATTGCCATGGCATCATGATAATTTTGAAGCATATATCGAGGACTTCCTACATGAGAGGCTGGAAGTGCTATTCTTTTGCCTACGTGTTTACCAATTTTATGTCCTTCTTTGACAGCATTTTCAATATTATTGAAATTTTCACTCCTAAAAAGTTCTTGATTTTTTTGTATATATGATAGTCTATCTAATTCAATAGAGAGATACGCATCGGCAAGTATTTGTTGAAATAAGCGACCAGATTTGAAAATTGTTAGAGCATCTGCGATACGGGAATGGAATCGATATGCATAAAATTCAGCCATCGTAACATACTTTCGTGCTATTTTTGAGTGTTCAACAGATGTCTGAACATATTCTATTTTTGGATGATAACCATCCTCCCCATATATGAAAAGGAGGGGATATTGTAATGTCATGTAACTTGGATGGTTAGCATGTATGCGTTGCAATCCTTTTTTTTTATGATCAACAATAACATCACAATAGTTTTCTTTTGCATTAATATCTCCTACAATCAAACCAACAACCTCATTTGCCTGCAGCATACAGTATTGCAAAAAATTGCCTGATCGAGTACTTGTTAACTTAAGGCTAAATTTGTGCATATCAGAGTCAACAAATCTATCTTTAAACATTCGGAAACGCTGAACAATGACATTATTTTCATTCAACATCGTCATTAGACCTGAAACAATTTCTGGATGCAATTTGTGGGATTTGTCCTCACTTTGGAAATTGTGCAACCTATTTTTTATTTCGTTTGATGTGTCATAGATATATAATTGTACATATGTTGGTTTGCATCCTTCAGATGGAATTAACGATCCAATTCGATGGTAATTTTGGCCTGAAACTCTAAAAACGTACGGTCTATGTCCATCATTTATTTTGCTATCTATATTAACTCCCATTGATGTGAAAGCAAAAATCGAATTGTATGCTCTAATATTTTCTTTGAAATGAGTTGATGTGTGATTTTGCGAGGGTTCTAACAACTTTTGTAAGAACAATGGAGGTTCTTTTAAAGAAGGTATGAGAACTCTTCCTTGTCTACAACAAAGATTATATTGTGGATTTTTAATCGATGTTTTCATATTTCTTTCGGCAAGGCAATAAAATGCGCCGCAATATCTACATATCTGATCTGGTTTTCCTAAGTCAAGTGGGAATAGATATTTCCCCGTGGAATGAATAAGACTGGTTATTTACAGCAAGAAAAGAAGGGCTATAAGATGAACATAATGTAATTTATATTTGAAAATATATGCATATCTAAAATATGAACTTACTTCTTTGAGATTCATTATCATGCGAAGGATGAACGTTACTGTCTAAAGTTTGTTCATGTCGTAATTGATGTGAAATATTTGTTATTTTTTGTAGGCTAGAAAATACAGAATTTGTTTCAGATGACCTTGAACCGGAGGGAAAAGTTTGCTGACCTGTTTGCGAAGGAAAATATGATTTAATATTTATATTTTATACCATAAGGAAAATTTGTCAATATAGAACGGAGTATATGAAGATTGTTATATTAATGGATGATAATTTTCAACTAATTATGAAATTACCTCTCGAACACCCTCCAGAGCTTATCGTTGGTGATGATGTTGATCATTGATGAAGAAAGGAATTGCTCGATTGGATGATATTATGCCCTAATTGATATGATTGGCGTATGGTTCGTGGTACAACTTGCTCGACTGATAAATGTATGTTATGTATAGAACTATGAGAATTTAAAGAACGTATCCTAACACTTCGTTCCAACTCAGCTGGAGAACTGTGTTGCACTCGCTTTCCTCTCTTAATATCTACCCTCTTTGATTCACCTTCGTTTTTTTCACTCATTTCCTATACCAGTACCAAGGAGAACTTGTTATTTGGAAAAGAAAAAAATAGGTGTTGATGCCTACCTAAACAGATATGTTATGTATAAGAAGTGGCCTTTGTTAATAACATATGTTCATAATTTGAATAGTTAGAGAGCATGAGTAATTATTTTCAGTTGCTAACACAAAGTCTAAGTTTAGCTAATTAATGATACTGGATATTGCCAACGTAGGAAAGCTTATTGTACAGTGTGATCTTACCAGAAAATTGAAGCTTTGTACAAAGAGTTGCACAAAGGGTAAATGCAGGCTGAAATCTTCTTGGAAGAAAATTATTCCTGACATCAATAATAGATGTAACATTTGTCAATAATGTACGTTTATAATTTGAATAATTAGAGAGGAAAAATATTACTCATTTTCAGTTGTTAACTCGAAGTCTAAAATGAATATAGACTTGTTAAATATGTGAAACATTAAGCATTGTTGTCCTTCTTTTTAAATTATGGGATAGACCAAAATAAAACTAATTTAAGTTCATAGACAGCAATCAATTATTGACATCTATGTAAATAATTTTTTCCTGAAACAAAAACACATTTCACACTTATAAATTAATGTATGCTTATTTAGCAACTCTCATATGCATTATTTATTAATTAATTAATCCATGTTTGCATTTGACAGGTACAAATTGGTCACCTTGTTTGCAATTTCTCTGAAGGTTGTTCTATGAAGAGTGGTATTGCAGTTTCTACTCACTTGTTGTTGTGGGCTTTGGTTTTTGCTTGGAGCTGCATAGATGAGTAAATGTTGTTAGTATGATTATTTTTTGTTGTGACACAAATTGTTTATATGGTCTTCTATAGTGAAACAAATAAGAGTGGCAAAAAAATGATTATGCTATTGTGAAGATAATATATTTTATACTAAGAAGCCAAATGTAATAAACTAATCATTCATTCTAATTGAAGAACAGTATCAAACATTTTCTTGCAGCAAAGCAATACCAGAAATCAGATCCTGTCATATCCAAAAATTGCTATTACAGGCTACAGCTCTTGATATTAATCATAATCTATTCAGAGTTATATAGGATATACGTCTTTTATAGAAGAGATCCTGGAATGTTTCAGAATTATTATTGGAAACTTAAAAAAGCAACCCCTCAAACGTAGTAGAACTTGTTTTTCTGGTATCATTTGGAAACAAAAACTTTTTAGAATGCACTAAAATGACATAGTTGATTTGTTGTCAGATCTTATTCTAAAACAATACTCATCTATAAGACAATTAGTATATACATCATATACTTTTGAAACATCAGCAGATTAATCTCATAATAGCTTATACTGAGTAAGACTGCAAAGATGGTGAAACTACTATAGCACACTGTAGCCTGTGCTACCACTTACAGTTATTTTAAGGTTTGCATTTATTTAGTTCGTACCAGCTGAAGTAATTGTAACGTATTTACTGGTTCTGATTAGAGATGAAATGAGGAAGATATTCCATTTTCTACACGAGATAATTCATCAGGGAAAATTATTTTCAATTTTGCATTTCATCTACTTGTACCAATTAAAGTAGTTGTAACCTCTTTGTTGGTACATATCAAAAGTGAAACTGAGAAGATATCAGACTTTCTATGTAAGACAAATCCTAAAAAATATTCACCTAAAATTGAAATGCACGTTGGTGATAAGAGAACTGTCACCTATATCGTTTTCATTGTCGAGATGTTTAACTTAATTATGTGAAGCTAAAAAGAGAAATAACCGAAGATATTGACAAAGATTGCATTCAAATGTCTGAACTACCTACAATCTAATACTTTGTGAGCATAATAAATCTATTAAGCACTATGCCTCATTGACAACAATACTTTTTTAATATAGTAATAAAATCAACGAAGTGACAAATCACTTGAGGGCAAAAAAATAACTTACCATATGATAGTAACTCTACAAATTATTTTGTTAGAATTTCAACAACTGTTTTTCGACTCTATTTAGTTCCTATTGGAAATGATTCCTCACTTTTATACTACCCCCCTTTAGAAGTCAATCGTTACATTTGCGATCAAAATTCTGAAGAAGCTAGTTGGTACCGTGAAATGTTACATGACGGATTTTCACTATTAAATGACTGATTTAGATTGTTGTTAAACTGTTTAGGGCGGCAAAATATTGGTCATGTAGAACATAACCTTAAAGTATAGATGATATATTTCTTAAACTAAAGTTATCAACCATGCCAAATTCCGAAATATGTATTTCCAAAAAAATAAAGAAACGATGAAAAATACCTCAATGCCTATGAGAACAGTAAATTGTAAAGCGTGAAAGTGTCGATCGAAATCTTCTTCCTGAGATCCTGATTGCAGCTCAAATCTTTCTACAAAAATAACAGTAAATGCTTAGAAAAATTAAATAGGAAGACTAAGGGAACTCATGCTGGTCTTTGGTATTTTCGACCTGAGTCGATAAAAAAAAAATCCAATTTTTTATTTTTTGCAAAGTAATCAGAAAATGATCATTTGTCGCATGATTAATTAAACTTGCTCTTGCTTTGTATATTTTTAAATTAATTCTCAAGATCAACCCAACTTAAAATCATATCAAACATGCAAGGGAGAAACTGCAATTAGTAGGATGAACTCAAGGAATTGTAGTCACCACCTGTTTGGGATTTGGGGGATTTACGGGTGAGAAAATTTGACTTCACATCCTAATTACTTGTAATATTTGTTTGGATAACCATCCCAACTTTGGAAATGAAACAAACATTGGATGCACACCACTTCGACGCACCTTGACTTATTCACCTTGTGTAACTGTTCAAAAAAATCTGACTTCATATACATTCATGCCCATACATTTGGCTTTCACCTATATTCATGCACATATATTTGACTTTTATTTTGGTTGACGGAAAAAAAAATCTGACTTCAGATAAAACAGTGGAGATGTTGGTAAAATTTTCTGCATTTTGAAAATATCATTTTCATGAAATTCCCATTGGAGAACACTTATATTGTACTAATTTTTAGGTCCTGTCACAAAAAGGTCCCTATCCAGGGACTGTTTTCTAAAATAACTTATTTTCTGTAACAGTTCAGTCCCTGAACCCTGTCAGACCCCAAATTTTGCACTATGAACCCTGTTGTTTACCAGATTTCACCTAGAGCTTTACAAAATACTGTAAATTTACAGAAGAGACCTGAATTGTTGCAGAATGACGCAGAATTGTGCATAATGCTGAACAGTTACGGAAATACACTTAAAAACCTACAACATCATACCAGTACTCCAAAGAGAGTGGTACCAGCAGTAAAAATGGCTTGGCAACACTTAAATCACTTTGGAAAACACTAATACTAACATATATTATATAGCTTTGCCTCTGATACTGGCCAGTGTGGAAATCTAAGAATATATCCAAATATTCTTTCATGAATATATCTTTATCTGACACATAAGTTTGCATTTATCAAATTGCTAACAGTCATGTAAGTATTTCATGAGATTTAGAGTTTCTGTCCAAACTCCAAATTCAAACCCATAACTGATACATCCAAGAATAAAACCCTCTAAAATAAAAGTTTTAATCAAGCAAAAATTCCCTTGATGCATATACCTCGAATTTGAAGAACTTTCATTTCCATGAAAGAAATATCAAAGCAATATGATTGTTATCTAATGCATATTTATCTATTAGGAAATGCCCATTGCTTTATTTCGATGAAACACAATTACTAATACAGATCAAGATAATATTAAATCAAATTTTCTTAAATTAATGAATCAGCTGTGGTAATAGCAGTTGGCAATTTTCCATTTCTATTCGAACCCGACAACAGTTAGCAATACAATGACTCAATTTTATGAAAAACCTAGAAATCCATTTTCTGAAGAAACTTAAAAATCGAATTTGTGACAAACCTAGAAATCTAATTTTCTCACATATTCACAAATATGCTTGAAAGCATACCAATCTACAAACCTAGGAAGCTAATTCTCAGAAATGCACAAATCTAATTTTCCCACAAACTTAGAAATTTGTTTGAAACTGTACCAACCTGATTGCTTTCAGACCACTGCTGAATTGCTTTCCTCTCTTCTAACTGAAAGATTAGCAAAGAAATAGAAGGGAGAGACTGGGGCAAGACAGAGTAAGGGGCGACGGGTCTGAGGGTAGGCTAAGCAAGAAAAAAGGGATAGGTGGAGGAGAGAAGGTTGGGTGACGGAAGAGAACAGGAAGAAGCGGAGAAGAGGATGAAGCCGGAGGTTTAAGGAAGACGAAGACGGAGGCCGAGGGTTTAGGTCAGGCGAAGGTGGAGACGCAGGTTGAAAAGGCAAATGAATGAAGAAAGAAGAAGAAGCAATAGCGGAGGGTTGAAAGAGAAATGCACGCAGGACACCCGTCAATGAACAGTAGCACGTGTCAAGCTAATAGATCTGGATTTATCATAGTCCATTAGATTCAGATCGAACGGCTTAGAAGGTGACACCGCTTCAATGAACAGTAGCAAACCCTTCCAAGCTTATATATATAAAATAGATTATAATGTTCCTTCAGCCCCACACAAATTTGGTGTTGCTCAAATAATGCATCTGGTCAACTCTCCTCCTTCAATCTAGCACAGTTAGTTAACTAATCTAGTACTAGGAACGCTAATGTCGAACCAACGATATTAAGGTACCAATATAATGTGAAATATATGCCCGGGGCCTTCTATGAAACAAGATCAAGATCATGCGAGGTGGGCTTACGAGTATCAAGTGTATATATATATAGACATGGACTATGGTGAGTTAGCGAAGTAAGAATTTTATTTTACTTCATGTTCAAATTTCTATTTTCGAAGACGAAATAGTTGATCCGAACTGCTCAACAAGTTATTTATATTAAAATGTACTTGGAGACCAAATTTTATATTTTTTAGAAAAGTTTCACTATTTTTCCTAAATATTTCAAAATCACTCTTTTTAATAATTCTGAACTATTCAAAAACAACAGTTTTCTACCTATTTTAAAAAATAGTATAAATTTTTCAAAAAATATAAAATTTAGTCTCCAAACACATTTCAATATGGACTTCTTATTGAGCGGTTTGAATCGACTGTTTAGTCTTTGAAAACGAGAATATGAGCATGAAGTAAAACAAAATCCTCACTTAACAATTTACCATAGCTCATCTATCTCTCTGTATATATGTGCACACGCCAACAGAAAAGAAAAAACAAAAGAGTTTGGTTTTCACTTTTTCTTTCAAATAAATTTTCTTGAAATTGACTAAGGTGCGTTATAAAGAACGGATCCTTTTGTGCTTTATGTTTTTCTCTCTATTTTCAAAAGTCAAACAATTTATTTTGAACTGCTCAACATAATTTTCATATTGAAATGTGTTTAGAGATCATATTTTACATTTTTTGAAGTATATTTATTATTTTTTTAGATTATTTGAAAATCACTAGTTTTCAAAAAATATTTATTATTTTTTCCGAGTTTGGTTTGGTTCGTTTGCAACTCTAGTGAAGACTCCCGAATAAATTAAGTGATTGGTTTTGAAAGATAAGTTATAATCGTTGGTATTGCCTTAATTAGCTCATGTTTTATTTAAAATAATGAAGATTAATTTCCAAATTTGTTTGTATTATGATCAACGGTCACATATTTTAAAAAAAAAATAATCCGAACAAAATAATCTCTCAAATCTTCTCTTTGATATTCTTTTGTTCATCTTTAATTGAGATATAATCGTAAAATAAGATATATAGTCTTCAAAATATATATGTTTAGAAGTGGGACCAACCGATTATCCAATAAAATGAAAATTGCATTTTGAACATAATACCTTTTTTTTATATATTATCCTGTTATTTGTATTATTATTTTTTAATAGTTGGTCATGCTAATTTGTTACTAATTAATTGCTGCGTTCTTTAGTCACATGAACATTTACCCTTTTAGGTATTTATCAATAAAAGAAATTAAATTTAAACAATAAATTTTTAATGTCATTATTTTCTTGTTGAAAAGTAACAAGTAGACATAATATCGCCTTAATCAAATTGAAAATTATAAAAAAAATATATAAATTACAAAAATATGAATAAAGTGAGATAAGTATAGCCAAAAAATAATGTGAGGATAGGACAACCAACATTGTTGCAGTTTCTTGGTCAAATCTTCTCTAAAAACAATTGTTAGCATTTATATTCTTGATATTATTAGTTTTTAATGCGAAATGACATTTTATAATCTAATTTCAGAGATGTGAAAGAATTTTATATTGAAAAATTATATAGGAAACTTTACTATTAAGAAACTGTTTATAAACTCCATAATGAATAAATGAGGAGGGATCCACTTCACCATTTTTTGGTGACACAAAATTATACCATCTATTTTTCAAATTTTCAAAGTTCAAACAGTCGATCCAAACCATTGAAAATGACCTCCATATTAAAATATGCTTAGAGACTAAATTTTACATTTTTTTTGAATTTTTTTACTATTTATTAAATATTTTACAAAATCATTGTTTTCAGACCATTGAATTTTTGTATCCATCTTAATAAATAGTAAAACATTCAAAAAGATGTAAAATTTGATCTGCAAACACATTTGAATATATCCAACATGTTGAATGGTTTAGATTGATGGTTTGAACTTTAAAAATGGATGATGTAATTTGGTGTCACCAAAAAATAGTGTAAGTGGATCTCTCTTCTGAATAAGTAATTGACTCAAATTATTTCTCTTTTTTAATTTATTATTAATATAGCCTAATAAAAAATTAAAATTAAAATTAATTTTAAAAATATGAGAGTTTAAAAATTATAAAGACTTTAATTTTTAAAGGGTAATTAACAGTTATTTACAAATTCAAATTCATTGAGACTGTTGGAATGCAAGAGTTCTTGGTTGATACCAGCAGACAGCAAAATTTATTGGAAACAAAATTATGAAATAATAAATATAGACATTTCACCTTCTCCACCTCATCCACTTTCTATTAGATTTAATTTGTGTATTAACTCTCTTGTTAATTGTATGGCTTTTTATTTTCTTTCTCTAGCCTATAAATAGAGGTTTGTAAGAGAATAAAGATGACACAAAAAGATTGAGATATAATAAAGGAATAAGAATTAGCCTCTCCCCAATATTATTTTGTCTTGTTTTATAATACGTTATCAGCACGAGTTTGCTCTAGTCAAGTTGCGACGGGATTTCGTTTTTAGTAGAAGCACGAGTTCGCTATAGTCAAATTGCAATACGATTTTCTCTAGAAGAAGGTACTCTTTAGATTATATTTCATTAATCTTGCTCTTAGTAATAAGTTTTATTTCTTAGATGAAATTTTATTATTTTATATTGAATGAGAGTAATATTTTCATTCCCTGAAGAGAATGATAAAGCAAGTACATGATAATGGCCATAAGATTTTGTACATACTATAGCTAGAAGCTTTTTCTAAGAGAACCTGAAGTTTAGTTGCACGAATTGCTCGGAAAAAGTTGCAAAGTTATTATGTAAGTAATTTAGTTGATTGATTATTATATCTTTCATTAATTTAAATTTTATTTAAATTTTTATTATATTTGTTTTAGTCTATAAGAATCATTCCTTGAAGTGAATGATAGAATATTAACCTGAAGTTATTATCGAAACTAAAAGTTTATCAAGAACTCGAAGTTCGTATTATCCGAATAGAATAATTACTAGAAGTTATTAGAAATATTTAAAACCTGAAGTTCTATTCGAAATTTATTATAAAATTAATATAATAACCAGCAGTTATTATAGGTCACTGGATGAATAATAACCTGAAGTTATTTCTTATTAAAAACCTGAAGTTTTATTAGAAATTTTCATATAAAATTAATATAATTACCAGAAGTTATTATAAGTGACTGGATCAAAATATAACCCGAAGTTATATCAAATTAAATTTTATAATTGCGCAGTCAAGTAATTTAATAATCAGAAGTTATTAAATAAGTATTTTATTGTAACCTGAAGTTATATAAAATTAACCAGAAGTTATTGATACATTTAAATTTGGTTATTTAATTATTTAATTATTTAATTTATATATTCTTTTACTTATATTTACGTCTCCTTTTATTTATAATGACATGAATTTATGGCATTAATATAACCTGAAGTTATGGCATTAATATAACTTGAAGTTATGACATTTATAATCTGGAGTTATGACTTTAATAACCTGAAGTTATAGTATTAATAATCTAAAATTATTAATACGTATATATTTTATAGTATACATGACAAATCCCACAAAGTTGAATTTATCTTCCTTCTCATTTATCATAACTCGAAGTTATGGCATTAATAACCTGAAGTTGTTTCATGTTTAAATATGTATTAATAGAAATAAGAAGGAAAGCAATCCAAAGATATTTGTTACACATGTGGGATGATAAATTATTGTTCGTGTACCTATCGTACGCTATTCAAGAAAAAGAGGAAAACTATAGAAACAAACTTTACTAAAAATGAATGCCATATGGATATATATCTTGATGTATCAGATTTTTTTTTTTTCATAATGTGAATGAAGAAATAGACATTTTTACTAAGGGAGAAAATAAAATGTAGAAGTTTATGTTTAATAAAAGTTTAATTTACATTTCAATTTTTATATTGTATACAAATAAAATTAATGAATAAAGATATTTTATTTATTCTTGATTTTTTTTTTATGTTAAAGGAAAATGACTGACGCAATAGTAAGTAAGGAAAATTCATGTCTAGTAGACAGCGGGACAACAAATACCATATTAAAAGTAAGAAATATTTTTCACAATTGCATCTTAGTGAGACTAATATTCACACTATATATGGCACAAGTAATTTAATTGAAGGCTCCAGAAGAGCTTGTATTTTGTTACCTAAAGGAACAAAATTAATAATAAATGATGCATTATATTCGAGTAGATCCAGAAGAAATCTACTAAGTTTTAAAGATATTCGAAAGAATGGTTATCACATTAAAACTATGAATGAGAGAAATTGTGAATATCTTCATATCACATCTATTAAAAATGACCAGAAATTTATAATGGAAAAGATGCTGCATTGTCTTCTGTATTATATGGTACTTATATAAGTACAATAGAATCGAATATGGTAACTAACCAGAAGTTAGTTGATCCAAAATTATTTACATTGTGGCATGAAAGATTGGGTCATCCAGGAAGTATAATGATGAGGAGAATAGTTGAAAGTGCAAATGGGCATCCCCTAAAGGACCTGAAGATCCTATTATCAAAAGAATTGACATGCGAAGTATGCTCTCTTAGAAAACTAATTATTATGCCATCTCAAAATAAAGTTGGACCCGAAGCTCCTTCATTTTTAGAAAGAATTCAAGGAGATATATGCGGGCCTATTATACCACCATGTGGACCATTTAGATATTTTATGGTATTAATTGATGCATCAACACGTTGGTCACATGTATGTTTATTAGCAACAAGAAATGTTGCATTTGCTAGACTATTAGCACAAATTATCCAATTGAGAGCCAATTTTTCGGACTATCAAATTAAAAGAATCCGACTTTATAATGCAGATGAGTTTACTTCTCAAACTTTTAATGATTATTGCATGTCTATTGGAATTACGGTAGAACATCCAGTGGCCCATGTTCATACACAAAATGGTCTAGCAAAATCGTTAATTAAAAGGTTACAATTAATTGCTAGACCTTTACTTATAAAATCTAATTTACCGTCTTCTGTATGGGGACATGCCATATTACATGCTGCTGCACTAATTAGATTAAGGCCAACTGCAGATCATAAGTATTCTCCGTTACAATTGGCCTCTGGAAGAGAACCAAATTTGTCATATCTAAAGGTATTTGGTTGTGCAGTATATGTTCCAATTTCTCCTCCGCAACGCACAAAAATAGAACCTTATAAATTTGCAAAGAATTGCAAATGAATTGCCTGATGCATTTACAAATACAAATAGAGTTACTAAATCACATATTCCAGCTATAAACGCACCTGCTTGAATTGACATTACAAAAATATCTAATGAATCTAATGTGTGTAGAAAATGTGGAAGACCACTCGGTTCCAAGGATGTAAATCCACGTAAAAGAAAAGAGCAGAATAAAGCAGTTGGCGTAACTCCAGAAGAGGTTACCGAAATCCCAGAAGAGATTGATAAAATCCCAGAAGAGATTGATAAAATCTCAGAAGAGATTGATAAAATCCCAGAAGAGAATGATCAAAGTTCTAGAAAAAACTCAAGTACCTAGTGATTATGAGATCTCAATAAACTATGTACAAAATGGTACAATATGGAACCGAAATGAAACATGTGTTGATGATATTTTTGCATATGCTATAACAATTGATGTGCTAAATGAGGAAGATTATGTGCCAAAAACTCCTGAAGAGTGTATGCACATAAATGATTGGCCAAAATAGAAAGATGCCCTGAAGGCTGAATTAGATTCGCTTAAAAAACGCAATGTTTTTGGACCTGTAGTTTTAACCCCCAAAGATGTTAACTCTGTAGGTTACAAGTGGGTATTTGCAATAAAAAGGAATGAGAAAAATGAAATTGTAAGATATAAAGCAAGGCTTGTGGCACAAGGTTTTACACAAATACCAGGAGTTGATTATGAAGAAACATATTCACTTGTAGTGGATGCAATAACTCTTAGATTTTTAATCAGTCTCATAATCACTAAAAACCTTCAAATGCGCCTCATGGATGTAGTCACAGCTTATTTGTATGGATCACTTGATAATGATATCTATATGAAAGTCCCTAAAGGATTAAAAATGCCTGAAGCATTGAAATCAAAACCTCGAGAAATGTATTCTATAAAGATAAAAAGATCTTTATATGGACTAAAATAGTCGAGTCGAATGTGGTATAATCGACTCAGTGAATATCTCGTAAAAGAAGGATACAAATCTGATGTAATTAGTCCATGTGTTTTTATTTAAAGATCAATTTCATATTTTACAATAATTGCAGTATATGTTGATGATTTAAATATTATTGGGTCTCCTCAAGAGATCGAAAAGGCTGCAAAATTATTAAAGAAAGAATTTGAAATGAAAGATCTTGGTATAACAAAATTATGTCTCAGACTACAGATCGAGCATTTGTGTAATAGTATTTTTGTCCATCAATCAAACTATATCCAGAAGATGTTAAAACGTTTTAATATGAACAAAGCTCATCCTCTAAGTACACCAATGGTTGTCCGATCACTTGATATAAAAAAAGATCCTTACCGTCCCCGAGAAAAGAATGAAAAAGTTCTTGGTCCAGAAGTACCATACTTAAGTGCCATTGGAGCTTTGATGTATGTTGCTAATAATATGAGATCTGATATTGTTTTTTCTATAAATTTACTAGCAAAATATAGTTCTGATCCAACACGCCGACATTGGAACAGAATTAAACATGTATTTCGTTACCTTTGCGGGACACGTGATATGGGACTATTTTATCAAAAAGATACAAAATCCAAATTAGTTGGGTATGCAGATGCTGGATGTTATCAGATCCGCATAAAGCTCAATCACAATCAGGATATGTGTTTACATATGGCGATACTGCAATTTCATGGCGATCGACAAAACAGACACTGACGGCAACATCATCAAATCATGCTGAATTAATAGCTCTATACGATGCTGGTCGAGAATGTGTCTGGTTAAGATCAATGATCCAACACATTCAGGAGGAATGCGGGCTCGAGTCAATCAAAGGAAGCCCGACAGTACTATATGAAGATAATGCAGCATGTATTGCTCAAATCAAAGAATGATATATTAAAGGTGACAGAACCAAGTATATCTCGGAAAAATTCTTCTCAACTCATGACCTACAAAAGGATGGCTTGATAGATGTTTGTCAAATCAGATCAAGCGACAATTTGGCAGACCTATTTACAAAGTCATTGCCAAGAAAAGTTTTTGAGCAACTTTCACAGAAGATCGGCATTCGTCGCTTAAAAGATATACATTAAAATGAGGGGGAGTATTATACACGCTGCACTCTTTTTTCCTTCACTAAGTTTTGTCCCACTGGGTTTTCTTAGTAATGTTTTTAATGAGACAGCATAACTGATCCCGAAGTATCAGTTAATTTAAATTAGTCCAGAAGTACCAAATTAATATTTGTTATGCAGTACAATATTAATTATATTAATAGTGTATAATATAAGGTAAAATGTTTAAGGGGGAGTGTTATGAAATAATAAATATAGACATTTCACCTTCTCTACCTCATCCACTTTCTATTAGATTTAATTTGTGTATTAACTCTCTTGTTAATTGTATGGCTTTTTATTTTCTTTCTTTAGCCTATAAATAGAGGTTTGTAAGAGAATAAAGATGACACAAAAAAAAAAAATTTAATTTCAAAATCCAATGATACTAAATTTTTTATTAATATCCAAAAAAAATATTAAATTTCAAAATCTACATCCTGTTTAATAAGATTTCGAAAACTGTTCAAACCGTAAATTTATTTTCTGGTTTTAAGCTGAATAACCACATATTTATTCCCCAGTTGTAGGAATCTCGAAACCACACTGAATTCCGAAATCGCAAAAAAAGTTTGCGGTTTTGGTTTTAGAATTCCAAAACTGCAAACTTAATTTGTGGTTTCAAGTTTTTTTTAATTAAACAGAAAATATTATAATTTATTTATTTATTTATAAAATACTAGAATTATTTTATATATTTCTTTGAAAATAGATGAAATACTATATAATTTGATATATTAGAAAGACTGTGACAAATAATTCGGATCAACATTTTTTATGCCTGATTTTTTACGGCTGTAAAAAAAATTAAAATATTTATTTGTATGCTACTGGAAAAGAATAAAAATATTTTGAATCTGAGTTATTAGTTTTGATTCAAAAGTTAGATTCTGACAAAATTTTCATTGAAAAACATCTTCTCACAATTTAGTTGACCAATTAATTAAGTAACATAGAAAACAACAACATAATTAAATAATGTATTTAATCATCATTAGAAAGGATGAATTAGTGAGACTTCTCCTTAGAACTTCTGCACCGGTTATAATAGAAATTAAGGAACAATTAAGTCTGGTTTCGAGTAGGTTGGTTTGCGTCAATTCTCCCCAACTGTACTGGTCCTTCTGGATTCCCTCCAAATAAACAGGAATACGGATTGTACAGTTAGTTGAATATACAATTAATTAAGTAGTTGAACTAGAATATAAAATGTACATGATTATGTGCTTGGAAATTATTATAATATACATCACATTATTTGTTATTAATATATAACACATATCTGCATCCTCATTAGTCACTAATTTTATATACTCAACTGCCTAATTAATTTGTCAAACTTTATTGCTTAAAATTTCACATTTAAATAGCATAACACTTAAGGTACAATTACATGGTTCTGCAGGCCGTAGGAGATACCATCTTATCAAATGGAAAATTGTTTCTTTACCCAAAAACCAAGGGGGCTTAGGAGTACTTGATCTTAATTTTATGAATATTGCATTGTTGGCAAAATGGTGGTTTAGATTTAAAGACCCCACTGTATCTGGTAAGTGGAAATCCATTTTGCTTGCTAAATATGATTCTTCTGGTTTAGCTTCCTATAGGTTTTCATCTTTCTAGGCCAGTATCTTAGATCTTACAACCATATTTAATATGGGTATTAATAGGACTGTTGGCAATGATAGAGATACTTCTTTTTTTGTTAGATAGGTGACATGGTAATTATGCTTTATATTGTTTCTTCCCTAATATCTTTAGAATTACAATTAATCATTCCATTACTATTTCTGAGGTATTCTCTAATTTTCCATTTAGTTTGCAATTTAGTAGGCAATTAACGGGCGTTGTTCTTCAAGAATGACATCATCTTTTGGGGTTTTTTCCATTTCTTACTTTATATTCTACTCAGCCGGATACTATTTACTGGCGATGGACCTCTTCGGGTCTTTTTACTGTTAACTCCCTTTATAAATTACTATTATCTAGTGGTATTCCCAATAATATTTACAATAACCTTTGGAAATATAAGATTCCTTTAAAGATAAAAGTTTTTGTGTGGTTACTTAGGCATGATAAAATTCTTACTAAATGTAATTTACGTACTAGGAGTTGGCAGGGTAATATAGATTGTCCATTTTGTGGTGCTCCTGAATCTGTCAATCACCTTTTTGTTACTTGTCCGTTTATTTCTACTTTGTGGTCTTGGATTGGTAATCCCAACAATTTTGTTTTTAACTGTACCCAGGTTTCTGATCTTTGGCACTTTGATTATTGGATTCCTCTTAAGGATTCATTGTTGGTTGAGTTGATCAGGGCCGCTACTTTATGGATTGTATGGTTGACCATAAATAAAATTTGTTTTCAAAATATACCAGTACCATCTATTAGTTCAGTAGCATCTTCTATAATTGCTTTGACTTATTATTGGTGTAAGGCTCATTTAGATGATTCATATTTTAAATTATCATTGATTTTACCTTTTGATGTTTCTCCCTTAACTCAGCTAGGCTCCCTCACGATTCTCTCAGATACGGATGCCGGCGTGGACTCTACTCTTGGGTTAGAATGCTTGACCATAAATAAAATTTATTTCAAAATTTAATGCTTGACGTTTTTACTCTTAAATTATTTTTAATCGATGTATTAACGTTTTTACTCTTAAATTATTTATAATCGATGTATTAAAATGCGTGTGTGCGCGCACACATATTGCACTTTTTTTATTATATTTTTTTTAGATATTTATTTTGTATTGCAGTTACTTGGTGGAGCTATCAGTTGAATTAGAAGTGAGATTTTATTCAAAGACTATAGAGAAGTGCAATTAAGTACCTGGAGCAACTTGGTCAAATGTATTCTTAATATTTCTTAAAATTGACATTCAATCTTATAATTTATTGATGACTGTTTGGGGTATAGTATTTTTCTATGTGGCATAAATGGCATCCCAATATTAATAGAATGATTTTTGTTCGAAAAAATTAATTCATATTTTTGTAAAAGAAGGTCATCAATAAAACTGAATTTTTTTTTTCTTTTGTTACTGAGGAGTAGATAATTTTCTTCGGTCTACTTTACCATCAGTAAAATTTCATCTAATTTGGAGATTTAAAAAATCAAATTGATTAGCGAGCTATTCTTTCCGTATCATTATCTCTTTTCTAATATTCTTCATTTTATACTTCATACATACATACTTAATAAGATTATAAATTAAATTATTTAAAATTCAAACACATATTTAATTAGGGAGGGCAAAATGCATTTTATATTATCTAATTTTCTAGTTTTGTTTCATAATATGAAATCGATTAAGATATTACAATTTTATATTATTTTGCATTTGTGACACAAAATTTCATCCCATAAAAATGAATTCAGTAGTACGTTTTCTTCTATTATAAAATATCAGTGACTTTTCAATTACAAATGCAGACATTATTTTGTTCAGACCATATGTGATTAAATTTTGACTACTATTTTAGAAGTTATAGAGTCCAATTATTTAACAAAATATAACAAATATTAAGAAAAAAGTAAGTCATATTGATAACTAATTAAATTGCTTTGATAATAGTGTCAACCAATTCAAAATATAATCGTTAAAATAAAATGTTGTTCATAATTTATATAAATTGTATATAAAAATCAATTTAATTTTCTCAATGAGTAGAAGAATTACAAATAATGCACGGTTATGTATCAATTTTATCATAAAAAAAGTAAAAGATTCAAAAATACGTGCCGGATTTACAATTAATCTTATTTCAATAAGAAAACAGACATGATCAAAATAGACAACTAGTAAATAGTATTTTAACACAGACTTAAATTAAAATAAAGCTCCACTTTTAGTCTAATTTGAAATTTAATATTTAATTATTCTCTTTAGAAATTATGCAACAAATCTTTAACTATCAATCAGACAATTAGTATACAAAACATCACATTTTTTTTAAATTAAAGAAAATGTTTTTCGGCTTCCCAATGAATGTGTAAAAGGTGAATACATAACAAAATTATAAAACTTGAAAATTATGTAAAAAAAATTCCGTGTGGAATCTGTTAGGATTCAAATTGGACTTCCTTCTTTGTCCCTACTTCCTCCACCTTCACTAACTTAATTACCCCCTCCTTCCTCTCTTCTCTTAACCACCAGATCGAACCACAAGTCCTAGTGAGTATCTTCACTCTCTTCCTTTTGGGTTTCACTTCAATCTCTCTCACCGATTTCCGGCCAATCCTGTCCAGTTCCGGCCTCAATGGTGGGGCCTGATTTGTTGTCAGGGATTCTAAGATCTCGAGTTTCAGGTTTTAACAGTCTTCAAGTTGGTAGCATACAATAAATTTTAGCAACTTGATAATGTCAGATTTCATTCATGTATCATTAATTAACAGTACTTTTTTAAATGTTTCTTTTGCATTGCAGTTACTTGGTGGAGCTTGCAGTTGAATTGAATGTGTGAGAGGGAGGGAAGGAAGGATTAAACTGTTTTTAATTTAACAACGACAGCAAGTGAGATATAAGAAGGCAGGGAGGGAAGGATTCTGGGTGTGATTTTAAGAAAGGAGAAACAGAGATGGATGCTATACCTTTTATAAAAGAATTACTTTCTAAACCCGCCCTCAGAGTTTTTTTGTCAGATTCTGAGGTTATCCAGGGTTTTAATATTTATCATATTAGGGGGTATTTCGGGTATCTAAAGTCTAGACTCAGGGTGCACACTGAGGATGAAAAGCTAGAAGCAATTAAGCGTATGCAAGTGGGTTTCAGAGCATTTGGAATTTTAAGGAGGGAGACTTTTGAACGTCCTCTCACACATCGTGGAGTGACATGGATCGATTAAGAAAGAACTAGATAGTTTTATTAATGGGTTGTGTGGAGCGACATGCAATAAGAGAGAACTAGAAAGTTTTATTAATAAGTTGTTTTTCAGATCAAGAGAGAGGAGAAAGGGGTCACATTTGTCTAGTCAACGTCGAGTGACACGTGTTAAGAGACTAATAGATTCTTTTATTGATGAGTTGGTTTCCTGCAATTATTTGAAGCAAAGAGAAGTAGAAGGTGAGTTAGAGCACAAAGTCGACATAGATGCAGTTATGAACTCTCTCCACGACATAAAAAGCATGGAAGACTTGCTTCCTGATAACGCAAATAGTTCAAACTGCTTAACAGATGATGAGAAGAGCCGAGCACTCCTCCTCATAACAGCGATTCCAGCTCTTCGTGAACTCAAAGACCCTAATAAAATGCTCCTGCTCTTATTAGAGTTATCCACAGAACTGGACAATCTCCCTGAACAAATTTGCGAGGCATGTGAAGGACAGCCTCAGGCTCTTCTCCTTATAGGGAGTCTCCTTTCGGTCAAACCAAGGACCTACGAGGCATGGAACAGGGTGAAAGATGATCTTGTAGAGATCAACAAGATCAAAGAGTCCAACAATGGTGCATCTGATAATTATATGTGGCACATTTATACCTACTGCCATGATGATTTATCTTACTTTCTGGCACCATGCTTTCTTTATTTAGCATGTTACCCGTTGAATTATGAGATTCCTGCAAGGTCTCTAACAGAGATATGGAGTGCTGAAGATTTTTTTGATCCAAAGGATGGAGAGACTATAGAAGAGACTGCCAATAATTATTTGGAGCAACTTGTTCAAAGGTATTCTCAATATTTCTGAAAATTAACATTCAGTCTTATAATTTATAGACAATTTATTGTTAGGTGTGCATTGTTTTTGCATGTTTCTTAATAAATAATAGGACATTTGCTATTTAAAAAATTAGCTCATAGTTTCCTAAAAAGAGTTCATCAATAATACTGAATTTTTGCTAGTATACTTGATGATCAATAAAAGCATCATTTATTTTTAACTTTTTAAGTAAACTGGAAATTAAGGTCATGAACAAAGAAATATACAATCTCAAGAGAGGAGACAAATAAAAATATACAACACTCCTTGGCCAAGAACAAAGAAATTTTATATTCATTTACGCAAATTGACTCTTTAATTTCTTTTTATAGACTTTCTTTTTATATATATGTAATTGTTGCTTATTTATTTTCCTTGTTGCTTGCAGGTCATTAGTTTCGGTTTCAAAGAGATCATTCTCAGGTGCAATCAAATATTGCCGAGTACGTCAATCTATTCATGAATTTTGCATCAAAAAATCATACGAGGAAGATTTTTTGGTTGCCAATCCAAGCAAGCAAGAAAGTAAATCCATAGACCGTGTAGTATTTTATAATGATGACAAGAAAAAATACACGGAGGGGGGGACTTTATGGTGTCACTTCTTTACTCTGTTTTGATTTTGATATGAATGTTTGGGGGGAAAACATGTTCAAATCCTGCCGATATCTGAATGTGTTGGAATTGAGGAAATCCGCAATCCCACAAAAAATTTTGCATTCCATCATTCGTGTCGAACATCAATTAGGATATCTGGGTTTGAGGGGTAGTAACATATCTGAGCTTCCTGAAAATATTGGGAACCTACAAAATCTCAAAACCTTTGATGTTAGAGAGACAAACATAGAAACCCTACCTGAATCTCTATGGAACATCAAAACACTTCGTAATGTATATATCAAACCTAGCCTCCAAATTAAAGGCCCACCCTCCACAACAAATATAGATGATCTGCAAATCTTGAAAACAGTTATAGTTCCTGAGTCATGGCTAGAGAACGTTCCGCAGTTCCTGAACAACTTTAGAAAGTTAGCACTTTCAAATAGGGACAATCCAAACTCCATATCAAATCCATACTGGAAATCTATTTCTAACATGTTAAGTCACATGGGTAATCTCCTCTCAATGACAATTATAGGCGACACTGTACCGTCAGAGTTTATTGATATTCGGGCCTTTCCGAATCTTGAGACAGTAAAGTCAATTAACTTAGAGGGAGAATGGAAATGCCGAAAACTGTTCATAGATCATGTTAAATTTCCACCGAATCTTGTGAAGCTCACCTTAACCAAGTCTGGTTTGAAAGAAGACCCCATGTCCACGCTAGAAAGACTACAAGCACTGAAATATCTGAGGTTACAAGAGGGAGCATACACAGGAAAGAAAATAGTTTGCTCTGAAAATGGGTTTCCACAGTTGCAGTTCTTAGAAATTTCCAAATTGAAGAACTTGGAGATTTGGGAGGTGAAACTGATGGCTATGTCACAACTTACCACACTGCATGTTGTTCAGTGTGACAAACTGATGCAAATAGATTGGTCCACAAATGGGTTTCCACAATTGCGGTTCTTAGAAGTTTCTCAATTGAAGAACTTGGAGATTTGGAAAGTGAAACCGATGGCTATGTCACAACTTACTACACTGCGTGTTCAATGTCTAAAACTCAAGAACCTTCCTAATTTAGAGCATGTTAGTGATAAGGTTATAGAAAATTAAAATGTTTCTTACGGTCTCTTGCTTTTATTCAATTCCTATTAATTTTTTCTTTCTACATGTGTGCCCCTTATTCGTTAAATGAATGTATGTTTGGGATCATTTTGTAAATAACAATGTATGTTTGGGATTATATTGAGTAAATTTCATGTTTTTAATGATTTTGGTGTTTAATGAAATGGTATTTTTACTTCTTTTTTTATTTTATTTTTATACATGTTGTGTTGTGATTATAGAATGGTCACAAGCTCATAATTTTCATAGGAGTGTCAACTGGCACTCTTTTATCCGTTTACCCGATTCGTATCATATTATATAAGACGGGTGTGATTAAGGTCCTTTTTTGTTAGCTTATCAAGGTATGGATAAGGATAAATATTTTTTTTGTTAACATAGGATATGTATGGGTACGTAAAGACTATTTCGTGATGATACAAGATATGATACAGTTTTATTCATGACCGATATATATCTAATTAACGGCACCACCGGTACCACATTAAATAAGATGGGTATGGGTAGTTCTTTCCGTTATCATATAGGGTATGGATAAGTATAAAAAAAATCGTTAACTTAACAAGTACGGGTATAAAAATACTTCCACCCGTCTTGTATCGATCGTACCCGTTGTTGTTTAAGAACTGCAATAATACATAAAAAAAAAAATCACAATATATCCTTAAGAAATAAAATCTACTAAAAATCAAACATGCACGATAGTAATACACATGCATTGTAATTAAAAGAATGTTGTTAGATCTGAGAATAATTGTTTTTTTGTCCTAATGAATAAACAAAGTTGTTATATCTGGAAATAATTTTCACCCTTTTATATGAGATTAAGGTAAATCATACATCAATAGCATTTTCATAAAAATATCGCATGACTCGTCTTGTCAAAATAGTCATTGACTTTCTCATACCTGTTCTAAAAAAACCTTTGTCAAATCTGGAACCGATTAAAATCATTGCGGACTCAATTTAAAAAAAAAAAAAAAAAAAAAACCTTGTCCCATTCAAGGTTCATGCTTTCAGGTGATAAAATATCCTTTCACTTCTCTAGCATATTTATATATTTTTTTTCTAATTGCTACTATAGTGACAAAATGAAGCCGTAAATTTTCCATCTAATTTAAATTTGAACAAGCCTAGTGTGCTATACGCTATCTGTAGCATAGTGATATGTCATACTATCTCTTCAAAAATTTATTGAATATGTTTCAATGGCTAATCCAAACAGTTGAAATCAATCTACTACATAAGTAATGTATTTACATGCCAAAATTATAATGTTTTGAATTCATTTGGTATAAAGTCAAGCGGTCAAAAATAAAAATTATAAGTTAATTTTAATTAAACAGATGAATGAATTTGATGTGATTAATTGGACAGATAAATTCTAATGTTATATATATAATTATCATATAATTTTGTGACCATGACAGAAGAGTTGGATTTGTCTCTCCTAACTTAATAAAACTGGCCATGACAAGTTAAGTTCTTCAAGCCAGCCTTTTAGAAAACTTAATAAAATAAAATAATATAAATTCCCATTTTTGTATTAATGGAGTTTGTATTAATTTTATTAAGTGTTTATTAGTCGACATTTAATATTTTTACTCTAAGATGGCCTTTTTACAAAAGGGATTGGGTTTTGTCCAAAGCCATGCTTAAACCGTCTAATGTGTTGAGATTCGTGCAAAAGGATTTTAACATAATAAATTTATATGATCTATTAAATATAAATTATTTGTGCGAATTTTGAGACAGATAAGATGTTTGGGTCCGACTTTGAACAAAAACCCACCCTTTACAGAATTTTCAACATATTCAGATCAACCATTAAATTCCATATTCTCCGCCCAAATCGGATAATTATGGTACTCATTCTCTCCCATAAATAAAATAGAGGTTAAATCATGTATGTCAAAATTTAGGTGTGCCGAAATAGGTCCTCTGGGTTTTAAACATTTTTTGTGATTTGTATATTGGGCCTTTACAATCTCTGTGTTTTGTACTTTTTTTACATAAATTTGACCAATATCACCTTATAACTCGTGCAAAATTACATTTCATGTAGAGAAATTTGACAAACGATTTCATGTAGAGAAATTTTATTGTCATTAATCATGAGTTTAATAGCATCATTTTTTACTTTGTGTCAGTAGGATGATGAAGTAATGCACTACATTTTTTATTTTGGGCAATCAAATTTTTAGTTGCAATAGACATAATTTTGTTGCACTACAATATAATTTTGTAACGAAGAAAATTTGTCGCCAGCTGTTTGTCAAAAGTTTCATTGCAATATAGTCGCAACCAATTTTTGGTTGCAGTTTTGTTTGTTTGTTGCAACTATAAATTAGTTCCAATATTGCCGTAGCAATAAGATTTTTCAATCAAATAAACAATCGCTAATAGGAATCTAACACAATGAAAACAAATGGTAACAATAAGGTAGTGTAGCATAACAAAATATTTGGTTGTAAAATATTTGGTTGTAACTTGTTAATTAACTGCAACTAATTTTTAGTTGCGTGAAATGCGTAATAATAATGTGTTGCAACCAAATAAATTGTTTTCATTGCGTATTTAACACAACTGAAAAGTGGTAGCAATAATTTAGTGCTTCACAACAAAATTCATGATTGCAACTTGTTAATTAAATGCAAATAAAATTTTGGTTGTAAAAAAAGCCTAGCAATAACCTATTGCAACTAAATAAAACAGTTGTAAGCCTGCATGAAAGATGAATTAGTGAAATATCCAAAAATTCAGAAAGCATAAAATAAGTGAACAAATCATATTCATATTTATTTGTTTTTTTTTAAAGAAAATTTTGATTGCACCTGCATAGAGAAGTTCCAATACATGAGAAACCGCAAAGAAAAATGTGGGTTTCAGCATGCCCGTGCCATCAATTCATCCTTTCACATCCTGTAATGTAAAGCCTAATTTATCTAATTAAGTTGCTTTGTGTTTACCTTAAAATTTGGAATTGTTAATTAGTAAGAGACTGATTAAATACTGTGCACCTATTAAACATGTAAAAAACTAAAAATCATATATATTATGAAATATATAACTCCTGTATAACCAATTTGCGTATAAATTGAAGATATTCAAAACTCCTGTTTAGAATTTCATGAACATATTACTCCTGGTTTTAATTTTTGTGAATGTTAATACCTAATAAATAAGTAGTAAAGACTAATAGTCTAGTACTAACTGGGAAGTGTGAACATTCAAGCATCCGCATCATACCAGCAATCATAGAAAGAATGCCACATATGTCTTTTTATTCTCCTTTACAGGTAGAATTCAACAAAAACATAATTAGTAAGATTGAGCGTAAATTTCACATATAAGAACAAATTGGGGGAGAAATGGTAATATTTTCTAATCTGCCTTGGATTGTAATTAAGGTGATGGTCAAACTAATTACTTGATTAATCTAGCATATGACTTACAATTAAGACATTGAAATTTTTTTTGTTACCATAAACTTTAAATTCATCTCCCCTGGGATTCTCGCTGAAGGAAATGACTCTTCCAGTGTCGTCTATCTTCATCGATCAATCCAAAATCCAAAGCACGACTGTCAAGCAGAAGAACAAAATTAAAAAGCATAACATTTATATTCTTGCAGTAGAATTTGATGAAATTTTTTTTTTATTTACTCATCTATTCGGTTGACAAAATAGTAAAATATCAAATGACTATAAACACTTCACATTGGATCGAACATAATCAAACTTCCAAACTTTTATATTGGTTACATTAAATATTATCCCTTGCTCATTTTAAAATAAATTTGGAATTATTTCATTGCATATCGACCATTGATTGCTCACGTGAAAATGAAAAGTTGACAAATATTTATTGAAGGGACAAATAATGATGGAATTCTATAAATTCAATAACTGTACGTATGATTTGGCCAAAAAAACCGTAAAAAAAATGAAATTTTTGTTTTTAAATTTTCTTCGTATTATTTACAACAGTGTTGTAAATAACGGTATGCGGTCGTCGGACAGACGGGGTACCGCCGAACGATTAATCGGTATGCGACCGATTAATAAGAAATTTAGAATTATGCTGACAATTTAACGTTTTTATTAAATTTATGTATGCATATCATAATTTATTAAAAAAATATTTATTTAACTCATTAAACTTATCAAATAAACTTAATTTAAGTTAGTTTTATTATTATAACATGACACTATGCTTATTTATTCGTAACATGTAAGTATTTTGCATGTGTAAGTAACACATTTATTTAATGAAAAATAAATTTGAGAATTAAACTTTTTCAAATACTAATAACATATTATTTGAAAGAAAGAAAACATTCCAACATAAAATCACTAAATTTAATTTGTGATAATAACATAATTTCATAAATAAATATGTCGTACTAATTGAAAAAATTACATTAGCAAGTAAAAAAAAATATATATGGTATATAAATAATAGAAGAATTAATCAATTTCAAAGTAAATAAGAAGAAAAAAAACGTATATAAAAAAATATTGGATCAATATCCAAGTATAAATAAAACTACAATACATGATTTACAAACCTTATTATCACACACAATAAAAAAATAAAAAAATTCACTGGAATAAATAGAAAAAACGAGAATAAACGGTCGATTAAACGGAAAACGGCCGATTAATTGGATAAACGGCCGATTAATCGTTTTTTTTTTTTTTTCTGCCAACAGGCATCCGTTAAGCGTATTCAGAACGGTTTGGCCAACGTTTCTGATTAAATGGCCGATTAATCGACCGTTAAGACCGTTTTTTACAACACTGATTTACAATGCAATAATTAATTAATTTGCACATATGTAAAATTGAGCCATCAATAAATATTGTGCTGTGAGGATATCAATCGACATCGCCATTTAATGGTCATCCATCTGATACATTAAAGAGATGTCTCTATGACAACTTGGTCCCACTTGTCAGCTCTATTTTTTTTTTTCTTTTTTGTGTTTCCTTCTCTGGAAAGTTCGGATCTTCTCTAAACAATTTTGGGAATCCAAACCGCCTCCCACACAAATCACTCAATTTAATTCCCTCACAAATTTGACAATTTCCCTCCTAGTTTTCATCAATTAGACCCCGCTGTTTCATTTCCCTTCTAATTTTCATCCACAAATTAGTTAAGCGTAGATTGTTAACTCATCTCTCCCTCTCACTGTTTTCTTTCACTTTAGTCCTCTCCTAATTTTTCCCTCTTGCTGCCAGAAAAGACATTTTTGCCCTCTAGGTGTTTGTTACTTTGCCTCAGGGGAGACAAACAACCCATTTTACTTTGACAAAATTACTCGACAAAATTTGTTTGTGGTTTCCTTTCCTAGGTTACAAAATTATGTGATCTGGGCCCAAGAGATGGTTTATGTGTAATACAATGGACAAGGGAGGGATCATACCTTGCCATTGGTACAGAACGTGGAAAAGGGCAGGTACAGTAACACATGTATGACCAATTTTAACCAGCGAACACCATCTGTTTGTTGAAATTCCCAACTGAAATTACCATACTTGAGTAACAATGCATCCACATATTGAAAGCTAATTATCATCCAATAATGTGTTCTAAGGTGCAAATCGGCTTATCCTAGTTTTCTTGGTTTTAGTGCCTTGTAGCCAATAAAAACAGGACAGAGAGCATAAAGGATACCCTCTTATCATGTTCCAGAGCTCACCGCATCATGACAGCATTTCTATGTTTGAATTCGACCACATCAAGCCGTGCATTGGTGCGGCCTTTGGTGTGTCTATCAATTCTTATCCTCTTAGATCAAATTCATTATTTAGATAGCATCGTGTGGGTCCCATTAAACTCTACTCCAAATCTTAATAGAGCATAAACCTCGATAGCTCCAACAGAACCAACACAAGAGGCATTAACCGAATTAGTTAGAAAGGTTGTTAAGGAAGTTAGTTGGGCAAGTTTGTTAGGCTTAACAGCAATTGTAATAATGATTAGGTGGTTAGAACTATGGTTAAGAAGCATCTAATCATGATTAGTTATTGTATCATTCTTCCTATAAATAGAGGTATCATGTACTGTACAAATAATACAAGGAAATACAATTCATTTCTATCTTTCTCAAAATCCTTTATGGTATCAGAGCTTCAGGAATAATGTTGGAATAAGGCTCGCGCCTATTCCAGAATTATGCTACTAGTCCTATGATATTCCAGCTTATAAAAAAAAAATTTCTTTATTCCAAAAATAAGTCTCTCTATTCTCAGACCTATTCCCCTTCTTATTCCCTCTATTCTCCCAATTCTTAATCCTTCTCTATTCTCCTCTATCCCACAACTCAGAACCTTACCAGATCGAGCATCACACCAGTTGTCTCCGGCAAGCACCAGCACACTACACCGAGCGCTAGACCAGATCGACAGGAGACGCGAAGATCCACGACTGGAGCACATTTGTTGCCCACGCTGGCTTGTGAAAGACAGGTCGGGTGCTCCTGTCAGCTCAGATTCGACCTTGAGGTAGTCGATTTCAAGCTGCGACGGTTTGCCACCACATCAGATTCTGATCAAATATCCTGACAATCCCTACGACAGCCACCATTTGTAAGGTCTCTACTTCCATGTCGTTGCTGGAACCTAGATCCATGAGACCACCACTGACACAACATCGATTCAGCTGTAGCATCATCAGACATCAGATGCACGGAGGAGATCGAGGAGTTTCTCATGGCCCCACTATCGTCATCGTGACGAGAACAGATGTGACAAGAATAGATGTAGATGTTCGAGTTCAAACATTCCTCAATCCTGAGCGATTCCACCTCCGATGGTGCAATTACAACTTTCAGTGGGGTAGGTCCCCTCCGATCTCTCATAACCGCCATCTATCATCACGCCTCCAGAACTCCGGCACTGGTTGCTTTTCTTTGTTTTTAATGGCGAAGTCGTGCAAGGGTTTAACTTCGGTGTGGTTCGGTTTGAAATTTTCAAAACCGAAATAACCAAATCGACCGAACTTTTATATATTATGTATTTGATCCGGACCGCCCGGGTTTATTTCTTAATACCTCGGTCTATTTCTTAATCAATTGCTTTAAATATTTTGATTTATTTTTTAATATCTCGGTTTATTTCTTACTACCCCGGTTTATTTCTTAATATACTTCGGTTTATTACAAAACAATTGCTTTAAATAAAAAATTAAGATATTTCAGTTTAAACCGAACAAACCGAAATAAAACTTCGGTTCAGTTCGGTTCGGTTCTATTTTTAAAACCGAATTATAACTTTGGTTTGCCTAGTTCGGTTCGGTTCCAACCGAACCGAACCGATGAACACCCCTAACGATGAAGAAAGGTTCAGCCGAATCGGATTCAAGAGAAAACAAGAAGGGATCTGTTTTTTTTTTATGCTGTGCAGCTAAACCTAATCCATTTAGTCAACCAAAATGATTTTTTTTTGCTTTTCTTTATTTGGGCTGATGTTGAAAGCCCACTTCAAAATCTTTTTTTTTTTTTTTTTTTTAGTTTTTCTTCAAAGCCCAAGTCCTATTTCATTTCAGACTTCCTCTTTTATTCCTGATCCCCTCCAACTGCAGTTCCAACAGAACATGCTGCTCAGATTTAATGATTCATGTCTAATCAAGCTGAACCAATACCGGGCTCCTTTTCTCCTCTCTATCTTCAAAATGCTTCTCAAAAATGAGACAAGAGAGCAAGCTCAACATAGCTACTACACGCCATGTTTCGCTTGAGGGGGCGTAATAGAGCATAAACCTCAATAGCTCCAACAGAACCAACACAAGAAGCATTAACCGAATTAGTTAGAAAGGTTGTTAAGGAAGTTAGTTAGGCAAGTTTGTTAGGCTTAACAGCAATTTTAATAATGATTAGGTGGTTAGAACTATGGTTAAGAATAATCTAATCATGATTACTTATTGTATCATTCTTCCTATAAATAGAGGTATCATATACTGTACAAATAATACAAGGAAATACAATTCATTTCTATCTTTCTCAAAATCCTTTAAATCTGAGCGCTTAATTTGTACCCAATGGTCGGATTCCATCCTTGAGTTTTATCTTTCTCAACCTTGATTTCTTCTTGTGCTTCTCTTCTCATTGAGGCACAATTGGGTGAGAGGCAGAAGGCACAATACCCTTTAGATTACTTGAAGGTTTGGTCAGTAATTTCTCTCATTCTCTTCCCAGTTTTGAGTTTTTGATTTAAAGTCGCCATTTTTACTCTAGGCACGAGCTGTAGAAGAGAGAGGAGGGTCTTACGAGCGGACTCCGGTAGTCAGTTAAGTGAGACGCAGAGAACTGAATCTGATTGGCCAGCTAAAAGGGACCCCACTTGTCGGCTAAAATGATAAACAATAGAGGCGGGTGCTGATTGGCTGTTAGACCGGTGCTCCACTCGTCAGGTTAAATAAAACAGTGATGAGTGCTTCCTCATTTATTTCTGCGCAAATTATGGGATGGTTTGTGAGTATGACAATGGGCCCCGATTTATTTATAACCCTTTGAGCCAAGTCCAATCAGCACCTAGTTAGTTTAATTCAGATGCCTCTCTGTCCGGCGGGTCCCACAGGTCAGAATTAATTGAAATATCCCCAAGTTACTTCCATATTTTGTAAAATTCATATAAAACCAACCATTTAGAGATTTTTCGTGTTCATTATGTCAAAATTCTTAGATTAACACGAAAAATGTTACCATGAATTTTATTTTTAAAAAATCCAAATCCCAATTGTGTGAATTTCAAAGAAATATAATTTAAGGCATTGAATCGACTAATTTTCTTAAAAAATTAATCAGATAAATTTCTTAAATGAATTTCCAACTTTTTAGGGTAAAATATTCAACAGTAATATTTTACGGTTTACAGAGTGTTGTAGTATTTTAATTAAGTTTTTGTAATTTTTTTACAGTCAAATTTGATTTTGATTTCTATTGCTATTGAACCTCGCGCAGCATGAGGCTGAATAAGAAAAGGGATCATTAATTGCGGCTAGTTGCAAGTATGTAGTCCTTAGGCATGTTTTTTTTTTATTATGAAGATGTGCGTTTGTCTTCTTATTTTGTTTATATATGAGGATGCATGTGTATGTTTTAAGATAGTAAAAATCTTATAAGTATAAACTACTTCTTTACACATTTTTTATTATATTAATGGAGCTGTAGAAAGTTGCCCTTAAGCTAAAGATCAAGTTCCCTCTTATGTCAGCAAATCGAATAGTTCACTTATCTTGAATTTCTCAATTTTACGGAATCTAGCAACCCATAAATGTTGGAGTCTTTCTTTTGAGTCCGATCTCCATAGTTTGAGTTCGAGGGGTTCCATAACCGTCCGATCCGCTTTAAGATCTGTGTGCACTGCTTTAATATTCGTATGCACGGATCTTAAAATGGATCAGACAGTTATGAAACCCATCGAACTCAGTTTGAGTGCGATGGACATTGGACCTAAGCTGCTCCCCTTTCTTTTGAGTGTGTGTATATATTGGAGCAGTAACATTTGCGGCCCACCACATGTTAAGCGAATTCGCATCCCCTTGAGATATCTCAAACTTTGCATGACTTTTTGGGATATGTCAATCGTTCAAATACGTTCTGCACGTATCTCAAAGCTCAAATAATACTAGCCCCCTATGCTTCCCCGAATAGACACCGGACACGTCGGTCACGCAAAATTTGAGATATCTCAGATAATACGGACTCCATGTTAAGCTCTATTTTCTAGGCTCGATATAATATGGCACGCACGTTATTTCGAATCTTTATTGCATTTGTCTCAGTTTTTTTTTTTTTTTTTTAAGAAGTGGTATTCCACCGATTTCCATTAAACTAGAAACCATTACAATATTCAGATCCGTACCACCTCTCTGGTACCAGCAAAAACAAAAAGCTATAATGAAGTATTACAAACCAAAAAACCAAACTAAGCATAACTAACCTTAAAACTAAACAGCTATCATTTTAACTACCAAAAACCTAAAGATAACAAAAGCATCTATATAACAGATTTTATTCTGCACCATATGAACTACACTTCAGTCCCAGCGGTACCAATAACATGTTCATCAAACTGGATCATTCCTTTTCCACGCAAAGGGATTATAACCTGTACGTCCTCCTCGAAATTGATAAGAGAATCTCCTAGGAAATTCTTTGTATCACAAGGCAAAATACAAGTTAAGTTAGCAATAGCATCATATGATTGAGATTTGCACCAGAATTTAACAAAGGAAATAATCTGAGTCCCTAAGGACTGTACATTATTTGCTGTTCCATTTTTTAAAAGTAACCTGTTTCGTTCTAACCATACACACCATAGCACTACCCCTCGTACCATTTCAACAACATTGGAATCTTTCATTGGAATACACCTATCAATATCCCATAATTCTTCAATAGTGTTACAACAAAAAATAAAATCATTATGATGTGCAATCCAATCCCATAAATGTTGAACTGTTTCTTCTTCATGACAAAACACACAAGACCTATCACATACCCAACCTTTCTTACTCAAATTATCTTTTGTCAAAATTTTATTTTGTTTAAGCAACCACATAAATATCTTAATTTTCAAAGGAATATGGGAAGACCAAATACTCTTATATTCCACATTAGGGATAACCCCATAGTCTAACCAAGAATAGAGAGAGTGAACAGTAAAATGACCTTTGGTTGACCATCTCCACAAAATTTTATCACAAGAATCATTTAATTGGAAAAACCTGAAATATTGCACTAACTCCTGCCATTCAACTAGATAGTCCCCCACCAGTTGCCTTGCAAACTCAATTGAAATGCTATTACCATGAAATACTTGAGAATCCAACACATTTTGATCATAGACTATTTGATACAGATTCGGGTATATATTACTCAAAGGAACCTGACCTATCCATCTATCTTTTCAAAACCTGACCGAGCATCCATTACCCATTTGCCAGCTAGTACCTATCTCGATTAAAGTAGTTTCCTTATCTAGTATATATGCAGTCTCTTTCAACCTTAATTTGGATCTAAATATCAAAGGAGAGGATAATTAATTTGTGTTTTTCTTTTTCATGGGTATTTGAATTGTCTATTGTAATTCAGTATCACATTCGAGTTTGCAAACATGATGTCAAAAATAGATCGTACCAGATAAAGTTTGTAAACATAATGACAACTTGAAGTTTTTTTTTTTTGAGTAAAAGTTGGAGGTCAAGCTATCCAACTATTTAATACCTTTGTTATTACAGCAAATGATTTCCTCCATTTGAGTTTCGAATCCATGACTTCTCACATAGAAACCATGTGCCTTAGCCACTAGACCAAATGCCAGTTCTCAATGACAACTTGAAGTTGATCAGAACATTTTTGTTTAGTAAAGATAATTCTATATCCTTAATTAAATAAAAAATCAATAATACTTTAAAAAAAGTTAATAGACGCCTTTTTTATGTTCAGGTCGTAGGTGGTAGTAATAATATAATTGCAATAGGCGACTTATTGAACAGCAAAATCAATGTATAATCCCGCATTTTTTAATAGAAATTTCCATTTTATTATTAATAGTGTTTCTATTAGTTTAAATAAATTATTTATTAGCCTACTTTTAACATTTTTACTCTAGCTCGGCTTTTTTACATAATTTCAAACAAAATCAAACCAAGCATTAAATTTCATGTTATCCTCCCAAAACCTGAGGTCATTTAATTCTTTATTTTTATATTACCTTTTCTGGTCAGATCCCAGAAGAGCCCAAGCCCGGTTCCGTTTGTCTTTCTTATTTTTCTTTGGAATTTCAAGCCCAAGCCAAAAGCCCAAACAGATCAAAGACATGGCTCAATTCAAATGAAAATCAAGGCCCAAGTAGAAAGCACTTGTAATGAGTTTACAAATGAAGAATAAGTTGTTAATATGTTGTTCTGATATTTACATGTGCTTTACATGGGTATTTATAATCCAATTCTATTCTAGCCGTTGGTCTTTTCTAAATTGCTACACGCTGGATTTACCTAATTACAAGGATTATGTTAGTTACTACAATAAGCTATATCGGTTATATTTCTGATTCTACCTGATTTTCTTCTTTAAATGGTCTATGATGATTTTCTGATACCAATATGCCATTTCTGAATGACTAGTATGATGCATCATTGATTGGTTTTGGCTGGTATTTTTGTTATAAGTTCATGAAAATTATATGGATGATGGAATTAATGTGTATCCTGAATGCCCAGCCATTAATTACACTTCATGCAGATACAGGCATTTTCCTCCACTTTTTTTTATCATCAAACACATTCATAAATAAAAAAAAAAAAACAAAAACTAAAATGACCATTAAATTTCCAATTAATCCAGTCCATACAAAACAAGCATTCACGTTATATATAAATTAACGATATAACAAAAAGAAATATCTAACATCCAGATCCTTTGCCTTTGAGCCGGATTGGAATTGTTACATATAAGAGGAGAAACACATAATTTATTATATAATAATTAGACAGATTCAGATTGGAATTGCTGAACCCACGTACAGCTTAAATAGTAAATCAAACAATTATTATACAATTAAGTTAATTTCTGCAATTTCTTATTATTACGATTTGCAACTTAATTTCTGCAACCTACCTTTATTATACAATTTAAACCAATTCCGAACCCAGGTACAACTTCCCACATGACAAACGCTTCCTTAATTTCTTGATATATGTGCATTAACTTGTATAAATATCAAGAAGTTAAAGGACTCTTATGCAAAGAGTGAGAGAAAGAGGTTCAAATTACAAATGGGCATCAGACATGCTGAGATTTGTCATTTGTATACTTGAGCCAATGATTTCTTGATGATTCGTCCTTTAATTAAGTGAAAAGAGCACTTAAAGAATGATTTTAAACAAACCAGGGGCTTCCCTGCAAAAGTATTTGCTTTGACAGCTTTTTGACATTTGAAACTTGATAAATAATGAATTTTTGAAGCCTTGGATTGATTTCTTTGTTCTGGTGTTAAAACCAGTAGTGTGGATCACCTTGAAATGTGCTTTATGATTAACCAGGCCACAAACTAAGCTACAAGTACCTAAATCAATATCTGGTATGAAACCATGCATGGCACCAATGCTGAAGCACAATACTAGCATCAAAAGGTCTCATATGACCTTCTCTGAGAAATCAGACGATATAGACTGATACGGTGATCAAAATCAAATTTCAAATACACAGAAAGATAGAGGACTCAAAAAGAAATAAAATAGACATAAATTTCACATCAATAGGATTTTTGAGCTATTTATTAGCTAATTTCGAAGTTGTCATTTTTTTCAGCATTTTACCAGTCTGCCCCTGCATTTGAATTAGGCTTCCTTCTACATTTCAATAAAAAGAACAAAATTTTCTGTTTAGCTAATTGCTCACAATTAATCTTTAAAAATCGACTGTCAGGAGAACTGAAATGCAGAAATGCAGGACAGTTAGTGAGTTAGAGCTCCAAAATAAATACTTAAAACCCTCTAAAAATCATATAAAAAAAAATCTGAGATGTCCCTAAGACCTGTTAGAACTTTGCTATATACTTGAACCATGTTTCAATGTACTTAAAATTGAATCAAATATTGAAACTCTGAAGAATACAAAATCTGTAGCACAAGAGCATAGTGTGCTATGAATATCAAATATACAAGATATGAC
The DNA here is from genome assembly GCA_024447775.1 of Carex cristatella. NCBI lineage: Eukaryota > Viridiplantae > Streptophyta > Magnoliopsida > Poales > Cyperaceae > Carex > Carex cristatella. The sequence goes on from JAJHPF010000018.1 coordinate 2,914,984, forward strand.
ATTCTTTAACTCACTACCATGAATTTAGACTCAAGAATGATCGGATATTGACTTGCATATAATCTATGGGGCAAAGTAAATTACTGAAACAGCCTAATATTAAGTACACTCAATTACATATCTCATATCCTTGAACTCATGCTTCAATTGACTCCACCATGATTAAGGACCTATGAATAATTGAAATGATAAAAGGAATTGAATCACGAAATGATATCCAAAGGAATGGATTTAACTCTTGTACCAGTTCCAGTTTCTGATCTAAAAGAAACTTCGTGTAAATTAAGCTTAAACCATGAAATTGATAATTGAAACATATAATATATAAGTGATGTGGTTTCTACGTGAAGGAAAGCAAGAATTATCTTGGACCAAAGTAAATTGCTCCTTCAAAATCAACTCAAATACAACTGACGGCAAGGCGACGTTCTGACCAATCCAATAGTCGTTAGCCTCTGGTAAAGGTACCAACGCACTGTCCAAGCTCCAACGGTGCTAATGACGCCGGTCCGGTGAACCACCGTGACCGGAAACCCTCTGACGACACCTATTGGGTTCAAACCCTCTGATGGAACTTAAACCACACTCTAACAGGAACACGCTAAGAACAAGTCCGAGAAGACAAGTGATATGACGCAATCGGAAAACGTAATACGAATCTTGGCGCCGTTCGAAATGTCAAATGTTGGCGCTTGACAAATGGAGACACTGATAGATGGGACCCATAATGTCAGAGCAACTTGATGAATAACGGCTTAACCTGTTGATAAGGAAGTAGGAACCCAAAAGCAAAGAATAAAAAAATTGATTAATAAAATAAAAAGAATGAGGCCTATCACGAATAAATATGACAGTGATGATGAGGCCCACTAAGAAAATATAAAGAAAAGCACTTTTGCCAAAAACACCCCTTGTGAACCTTTGAACTCCACAATCAAACCCTTTTCAGTCCTCTAGTTATAACTTTCTCGTTTCAAGTCCAAATTGACTTACATCAGTTTCAAATAAATCCAAATCAAATTCTCTATACTTCTAATTCAAATTCAATCATATCCAAGTTTCAGCCAGAACCTGAAATGATCAAAATACCCTTTTATGATCAAATTGACTTAATTTTAAAATTAAATTACAAAATCTCATGTATCAAATTAAAATCTTATGAAAAATCTTATACATTTAAAATTCTAATTAAGTATGGAAAATTATTAATTTCTAATGACATCATGAAATTACCAGAATACCCTCCTTTGCATTTGATAATAATTAAATTAAAGTTAGCAATATTTCCAAATAAATGAAATAAAAACATGTACTTCTTTTAAACAAATCTTTAAAATGATAAAGAGCTATGTTATAATAAATGAACGTACACAAGCACATACGCACACATACCAGTATAGTTGTCCAAACTTTGAATCCAGGTCATTTGTAGTAGTCATTCATGCTAGAAAAAAATTGTTTGGATTCGAGCCATTCATGCTAGTTCAAACTTTGAATCCAGGTCATTTGTAGTAGTCATTTAAGTATATTCAAATTTTACGGTACTCCATCTATTTTTCCAAAAATATTTTTATTTTATAATATTTTAATAGAAAAAGTCAACAGAAATTGACTCAACATTACTAACATTTCTAATATTTGAATACAAAAACTAACAATTTCACATGAATCGATTGTTCCACTGGATAATCCAGCGGAAGCATCTGCGTAGTGTCCTGTTGGATTATCCTAAGTAAATGATATTTTTTGAAATATTGTTCAGAGGGTATGTTTTTAAATTGAATTTTTTATATGTTATGGATAAAATTTTTGGTAGGAGATCAAAGAGGAACGAAAGAACTATCACAACCAAATTAAGGGCATCCCTTGCGCACATATCTGAGAATCGATCCTGACTATACATTAACAGATTTTAGGAAAAATTATATCTACCAAAAGGCGCTTGAAAATATTGAATTAGCCATAGCCTTCAATAATAACTTCGCTTTCCCTTTCTCTTTCTCTTTCGCTTTTGCTTTTGCTTTCTCACTTAGAAATTCAATTGCAGTTGGTTCGAAATGTAATTTATTAATCATTTCTCTCTCAATCACTATTATCACCCTTTTTTCTTTTGGCATTTAGGTACGTATTGGGAGGAGTACAATCCATGCTTGGGCATTAAGGGACTGGTGATTAGTTATTTAACTTTTTAGTTCTAGTGGCAAAACACCAACTAATTAAGAACACAATAATTTTATATTCATTGTGCAAATTAACTCTTTATTTACAGACAAAAAGGTCCTTCTGTCCATCTAGAAATTTTGTTTTTTTTATAAATATTGAAATAGCTAGTAATGATTAATTACCACCAGAATTTGCATTATATAAATACATATTTCACATTATTTTGCTAGGCTTTCAACGACTCTCGAAAATTCTGACTACTAAAAAAGTTAATTGTGTCATTACTGTGACAAACTTGTTTAAGATAAAATGATAAAATGCTAATTGTCTAACTCAGCTGTCCTAACTCTTATGCTCTTCCGATTGCTTTGTCTCTTTCTCTTTCCCCTATCTCTCTCTCTCTCCGAAGAAAACCCTGTGGAGCCCTAGCCACCGAAACAGGTTTCGAATATTGCTCTTTGTGCAAATGCATGTCTCTTATTCTCCTCTCTGTCCAAGAAGAATACATATTACTTTCTTGACTCACACAATAAGAAAAAGAATTCATTTGAAAGCAAAATGATGTATATACAAGCAACCAATACAAGAAGAATATTATTTTCTTGTTACTTAGGCAAACCTAAAAGCAACCAGGAGAAGTATATTACTTTGTTCTTCCCTAGGTCACCTACATACATTTGTATGTTTGATGAGATTGTGTTGTTCCAAATAAATGATGAATTATTTATGAAAATATACTTTTTTGTTTTATGCCTAATACGACAATAACTACACACACACATATATATTGACTTTAATATTGTATTTTGAATCAAACTGGTTGGAGCATATTAAGATTCACTTTGCGTATGTATTATACTATTCTAACTCCTCGTGGAAAGCTTGAGTTGAGCTTGTTCTTGACTCTTTAGGTAGCTATGGAATGCTAAAAACATTGAGGCATGTATATATGTTGCTTTATTGCAAGTTAGATATGGTCAAAAGTTGATGTCCATGTGGATGCATGGTACCCTTACTAAAAGGAGGATAATAATTGCAAGTTGCTCTTTTACTACACCCCACAATATATACTTTGATTCGTTGTATACGTGACATATTTAGTTTTATGCTATTTGAAACCACTCTATCAACCATAACTTCTCTCCAGCACCCTACCTGATCAATCAACCTCTAGTTTCTTCTTGTTTCGTCACTTACATGCTCTCCTTCTTCTCTCTTCTCCTGCCGAGTCCACCGAGACAATTCTATTGTCTTGAACCTGAAACTGCAACGGTACCGGGTGAGTGTCTCTGATCTTCTCTCTTTTTGGGATTCACTTCTATCTAACTTACTAATTTCCTCCCCATTTTATCATGTTCTGGCCTAATCTGTTCGCGAAGGCGCTAAGGTCTAGAATTTCAAGCTTCAGCAGCCTTCAAGTTGGTACAAATGACAAATTTTTGTAACTTCGTAATTGAAGTAAAATTTCAGTTGTTTACCATATATATACAGTACTTTTTAAAATATTTCTTTTGAATTGCAGTTACTTGGTGGAGTTTCCAATCGAATTGAGTGTTAGATTTTGTTACCACAGAGAAAGGAGAGACTGCAAATTAGTATCTAGAGCTACTTGGTCAAAGGTATTCTTAATATTTCTTGAAATTGACATTCGACCTTATAATTTATAGGTGACTATTTGGTGTATAGGTTTTTTTCCTTTGTAGCATAAATAGCATCCCACTATTAAAAGTATGATTTATGTTTCAAATAATTAGGTCACTGTCACTGTAATGAGCCCAATGTTCTTGGAACAAAGCAATTTTATAATTCATTTATGCAACTTCACTCTTGATTATCTTATATATAAAGATGTCCTCATAGGAGCGTTAATGACACCCTTTTATCTATTGATTACATCTTTATTGTATTCAATAAGACTAGTATGGATAAGACTTGCTTCAATTAGCTTATTTGGTATGGGTATTAATAAAGTTTTTTTATTATACCTTATAAGAATACGAGTAAAAATTATTTCGTCCTTATTGTCCTATAAGAAAATTATAAAAACTTTAATTATTATTAGCTACATGGTTTTGTGAAACGTCTCTTCAATAAAAATATATTTCAAGCATTTGTACTGACATGGTTTTTTTGTTATTGTGACAGTGTAGTGCAGAAAAAAAAAAGAAATGAATGGGAGTAAAATCTTAGTAAAATTAAGTTTACACTTCATTTAATTTTGAGATTTAAACAATGCTTATATATGTCAAGAAAATGATTGTGAATTTGTGACACAGACAAAAGAATTAGGTCGTAAACTGAAAGTTATACTGTGGCTAGCGCATTCTAAAATAATATCCAATCCAAAACTTATCTTACTATATCAAACTTGAAAGAACGAAAAATATTTGGTTACTGCTATCCGATACTTTTTATTCTACGGGTAATAAATCAAACTAAAAAAGTAAAAGCACCGTACAAATTAATTACCTAATCTTCTGTATTATTGTCTTTTCTAATCTTCTTATGGATCTAGAAATCCTTAATAAATTTATATCATTGGCAAATTAATTTATTCTTAAAACGTAACATTGGAAGTATAATTTATATAATTATTATATTAGAGTGAGGCTTTGGTGTATTATGCATTACGCATATGAATATCTATAAAAAAATAACAAGATTAGTTCATATTTTTCTGTTCACTAAAGTGATTTTAATATTTTTTTCAAAACCTAAAACCTAAAAATTATAATTATGATTGTTATTGTTTGACAAACTCTATTCACAGTGTTGAGTTATTTGAGAATTTAATTAGCAAGTTATGTACATTTCAAACAACTTATACTATAGTTTTTAATTATAAATATAATTTAACTTAATTTTAAAAACACTATTAAGATTATAAAAAAGCTTGACAAATAATTCTTAGATAGTTTTTATATATTTTTTAAACTCTTTGTTTCGTACATTCTCTATAAATTTCATAATGTCGGACTCATGTCATTCATAACACTTAATGATTTTAGAAATATTTAATGAATTTAATTTTGTTTCCACATTAGTTAAAAATAATAAGGCTTAGTTTATACTATTATTGTATATTACTTTTTTTGTCCACACAACAAGCAAAAAATTCATTTGAAAGCAAAAAAAGGCATAAACTACCAACCAGGACAAGAAGTATATTACTTTCTTGTTTCCTAAGTCACCTAAAAGCAACCACGACAAGAAGTATAAATAGTACTCACATTATTCTATACTAACTTCTGTTAGAAAGTTATGACATTCTACAAGGGTGGTCTTTGATTTGAAAACTTGAAATAATAATAAAATGTCCTTTGATTCACCATAAAGTCGTTGCACATTTACAAATCAGCCCATAATGTCGTGAGATTGTCTTATTCCAAATAAATGATGAATTATTTATGAAAAAAATACATTTTAAGTTTGTGCTTAATACTATAGTAAATATATAAGAATACATGTGTGTGTGTATACACACAAAAATATTAATTAGATATTAAAATACACATATAATAAGGTGTAAGGTTGACTTTAATTTTGTATTTTGATATTCATTTGATTGGAGCACGCATATATATATTAAGGTTCACTTTGCGTACGTAAGAGTAAAAATATAGGATTCATCTTGCTAAATTAAAAAGTTGACGAATTTATATTATTTTATTGCATCTTAGATCCAAATAAATGATGTATATTACTTGTGGAATTGCGTCAGCCTTAATTTGATGAGATTAATTGTCTTATTCCAAATATATGATGGATTATTTATGAAAAAAAAAAAATACTCCTTGGGATGTTAAAAAAGATTGAGGCATGTATGTTACTTTATTTCAAGCTGGATATGGTCAAAATTTTCATGTGAATGCATGATATTCATCTTAGTCTTAGTTATATTTAACTAAAAAGGAGTAATCATTATTATAAGTTCTTTTTTTTGCACTCCACAAATAAAAGTGTGCCTGCTCAATATTTCAATTACTCTACCTATGTATAAATATGACAAGTGAAAAGTTGTAGACAAAATGGAGAGGTATCATTTTTAGTTTTTTTTGCTCAATATTTCAATTACTCGACCTATATATAAATGTGTAAAGTCAGACAGCATTCAAATTAATTTACCGTCGGAACTTATTAAGATACTATTTTTATTTTAAATATTAAAATTTGGTTGTAGTAAAGTCTATATAATTAATGTAGTAAATTAAAAAAATGTCAAAATTTAAGAAATTTAATGCTTGATGTTTTACTCTTAAATCATCTTTAATAGATATATTAAAATATGTGTGTTGGAACTTTTATTACTTTTTTTTTTTTAGATATTTGTTTTGTATTAATCGAATTGGATGTGAGATTTTGTTACATTAGAGAAAGGAGAGACTAAGAGAGATTGTGAATAAGTATATCAAAAATTTGAAGGTATTCTTAATATTTCTTGTAATTGACATTCGATCTTATAATTTATTGCTAACAATTTGGTGTATAATATTTCCTTTTGTGACATAAATGACATCTCAATAGTAATAGTATGAAATATATTTCAAAAAATTAAGACATAGTTTTGTAAAAGGAGGTCATCAATAAAACTAATTTTTTTCCTTTTTACAAAGGAGTAGATAATTATCGATGCTGTACTTGACCATCGATAAAAGTACAAATGTTTTTATTTTGTAAAACTTAAAAAATTAAGGCCTCCTGGAAACAACCCCCCCCAAGAACAAACTATTGTTTTTTATTATTAGTAAAAAATAAACTCAAAAATTTTTTTGATATTATTATCAAGAATTGTACTTATGTAACCGATGAGAGACGAGAACTCATACTAATGCACTAAGCTCGCGGTTCTAAGAAATAAATCAATTTTACAATTCATTTCAATTCATTTCTACGGCTTTTTATCTGTTCATCTAACATGTATCATATTCAATAAGATAGGTATGAGTAAGACTTGTTTCAATTAGCTTATTTGGTGCGGGTATTAATAAAGTTTATTTATGTTAGCTTAATGGATAAGGATATGAGTAAAAACTACTTTCTACCCGTTGTCCTATAAGATACATAATTATAAAACCTAAAATTATTATTATCTACACGTATGATTTTATGAAACTTCTATTCAATAAAAATATATTTCAAGCATTTGTACTTATTTTTGTTGTTGTTACAGTGTAGTGTAGAAAAACAAAAGTGAAATTAAGTTTACATTTCATCTAATTTGGAGATTTAAAAAATCAAAATTATTATTGAGCTATTATTTCTGTATCATTATCTCTTTTCTAATCTTCTTCATTTTATACTTTATAAAATACGTACTTAATAAGATTATAAATTAAATTATTTAATGTTGAAACACATATTTAAAATTGATTAGGATATTATATTTTTATATTATCTAATCTTCTTGTTTTCTGTCATGATATGAAATCGATTAGGATATTATATTTTTTATATTATTTTGCATTTGTGACACAATTTTGTCCCATGAAAACGAAATTGGTAGTACGTTTTCATCTATTATAAAAATTACCGAAGTAGCTTCAACCATGCTTTTCAAAAAAAAAATATCAGCGAATTTGAATTACATATATATATGCAGACATTATTTTGTTCATACCATATGTGATTAAATTTTGACTACTATTTGATAAGTTCTAGAGTCGAATTATTTAACAAAATATGACAAATGTTAACAAAAAAAGTAAGTCATATTGATAACTAATTATTTAACAAAATGTGACATGCAACCATCGATAATCGTTAAAATAATGTTGTTTATTATTTAGATAGATTGTATATAAAAACCAATTTAATTTTATCAATGAGTAGACGATTTACAAATAATGCACGCTTATCAATTGTATCAAAAAAATAAAAGATTAAAAAATACGTGTTGGATTTACAATTAATTTTATTTCAATAAGAAAACAGACTGGATCAAAATAGACAACTAGTAAATAGTATTTTAACACCGACTTAAATTAAAATAAAACTCCACTTTTAGTGGAGGAATGCTAAATAAAGTTGAGGATTGTATATTACTTTATTGTAAGTTAGATCCGGTCAAAAGTTAATTTTCATGTGAATTCATTATACCGTCTAAGTCTTATTTAACTAAAAGAAAAGGTAATCATTATTATAAGTTGTTTTTTTTTTTTTGCATTCCACAATATATTGTTTGATGTGGTGTGACAACTAAAAGTGAGCCAGTGGAACTAATATATATATGTCTACTTCATTTATATTGCTCAATATTTCAATTATTCAATCTATATATCAATATGAAAAGTGAAAATTTGGAGATATTACTAATGGAGAGGTATCATTTTTAGTTTTTTTTTTCTCAATATTTCAATTACTCAACCTATATATAAATATATAATATCAGATAACATTCAAATGAATTAACCATCGGAACAGTTTATTAACATACTATTTTTAATTTAAATATTAAAATTTGGTTGTAGTAAAATCCATCTAATTAGTGTAGTAAATTAAAAAATGTCAAAATTTAAGAAATTTAGTGCTTGACGTTTTTACTCTTAAATTATTTTTAATCGACATATTAAAATGTGTGTGTGCGCATGCGCAAATTGCACCTTTTTTTATTATACTCTTTTTAGATATTTATTTTGTATTGCAGTTACTTGGTGGAGCTCTCAGTCAAATTAGAAGTGAGATTTTGTTCAAAGACTATAGAGGAGTGCAAATAAGTACTTGGAGCAACTTGATCAAAAGTATTCTTAATATTTCTTGAAACTGACATTCAATCTTATAATTTATTGCTGACTGTTTGGGGTATGGTATTTTCCTATGTTGCATAAATGACATCCCAATAGTAATAGTATGATTTTTGTTTCAAAAAATTAATTCATAGTTTTGTAAAAGGAGGTCATCAATAAAACAATTTATTTTCTTTTGTTACTAAGGAGTAGATAATTTTCTCCGGTCTACTTGACCATCGGTAAAATTTCATCTAGTTTGGAGATTTAAAAAATCAAATTGATTAGCGAGCTATTCTTTCCGTATCATTATCTCCTTTCTAATATTCTTCATTTTATACTTCATACATACATACTTATAAGATTATAAATTAAATTATTTAAAATTAAAACACATATTTAATTAGGGAGCGCAAAATGAATGTTATATTATCTAATCTTCTAGTTTTGTTTCATAATATGAAATCGATTAAGATATTAAAATTTTATATTATTTTGCATTTGTGACACAAAATTTCATCCCATAAAAATGAATTCGGTAGTACGTTTTCTTCTATTATAAAATATCAGAGACTTTTCAATTACACATGCAGACATTATTTTGTTCAGACTATATGTGATTAAATTTTTACTACTATTTTATAAGTTCTAGAGTCCAATTATTTAACAAAATATAACAAATATTAAGAAAAAAGTAAGTCATATGGATAGCTAATTAGATTGCATGCCTTGATAATAGTGTCAACCAATTCGATAATCGTTAAAATAAAATGTTGTTGATAATTTAGATAGATTGTATATAAAAATCAATTTAATTTTATCAATGAGTAGAAGAATTACAAATAATACACGGTTATCAATTTTATCAAGAAAAAGTAAAAGATTCAAAAATAAGTCCTGGATTTACAATTTATCATATTTCAATAAGAAAACAGATCGGATCAAAATAGTATTTTAACGTAGACTTAAATTAATTAAAATAAAGCTCCTTTTTGTCTAATTTGAAATTTAATATTTAATTATCCTCTTTAGAAATCGTTCAACAAATCTTTAATTGTCAATCGGACAATTAGTGTACAAAACATCACATTTTTTTAAATTAAGAAAATGTGTTTGGCTTCCCATTTTCTCAATGAATGTGTAAAAGGTGAATACGTAAAAAAATTATAAAACTAAAAAATTATGTAAAAAAATCCCATGTTCGGTGGCATCTGTTAGGATTCAAATTGGACTTCCTTCTTTGTCCCTACTTCCTCCACTTTCACTAACTTATTTACCCTCTCCTTCATCTCTTCTCTTAACCACCAGATCGAAGGAGGGAAGGAAGGATTTTGGGTGTGATTTTAGGAAAGTTTAAACCGAGATGGATGCTATACCTTTCATAAAAGAAATACTTTCTAGACCCGCCCTCAGAGTTTTTTTATCAGATTCTGAGGTTATAACGGTAACTGATGATATTAATGAGTTTATGGACGAGTTTTTGGATGAGTTTTTCCAGGAGTTTTTCCAGGATCTAAAGCCTGAGCTCAGGGGGTACACTGAGGATAAAAAGCTAGAAGCAATTGAGCTTATGCAAGTGACTTTCAGAGCATTTGGAATTTTAAGGAGGAAGACTTTTGAACGTCCTCTCACACATGGTGGAGTGACATGGATTAAGAAAGAACTAGATAGTTTTATTAATGGGTTGTGTGGAGACACATGCAATAAGAGAGAACTAGAAAGTTTTATTAATGAGTTGTTTTCCAGATCTAGAGAGAGGAGAAAGAGGTCACAATGGGCTAGTCAACGTGTAGTGACAACGTGTTAAGAGATATCTAGATTCTTTTATTGATGAGTTGGCTTCCTGCAATTATTTGGAGCAAAGAAAAGTAGAAGGTGAGTTAGAGCACAAAGTGAACATAGATGCAGTTATGAACTCTCTCCACGACATAAAAAGCATGGAAGACTTGCTTCCTGATAACGCTAATAGTTCAAACTGCTTAACAAATGATGAGAAGAGCCGAGCACTCCTCCTCATAACAGCGATTCCAGAGCTTCGTGAGCTCAAAGACCCTAATAAAATGCTCCTTCTCTTATTAGAGTTATCCACAGAACTGGACGATCTCCCTGAACAAATTTGCGAGGCATGTGAAGGACAGCCTCAGGTTCTTCTCCTTATAGGGAGTCTCCTTTCGGTCAAACCAAGGACCTACAAGGCATGGAACAGGGTGAAAGATGATCTTGTAGAGATCAACAAGATCAAAGAGTCCAACAGTGGTGCATCTGATAATCATATGTGGCACATTTATACCTACTGCTATGATGATTTATCTTACTTTCTCGCACCATGCTTTCTTTATTTAGCATGTTACTCGTTGAATTATGAGATTCCTGCAAGGTCTCTAATAGAGATATGGATTGGTGAAGATTTTTTTAATCCACAAGATGGAGAGACTATAGAAGAGACAGCAAATAATTACTTGGAGCAACTTGTTCAAAGGTATTCTCAATATTTCTGAAAATTGACATTTGTTCTTATAATTTATAGGAAATTTATTGTTAGATGTGCATTGTTTTTGCCTATTTCTTAATAAATAATAGGATGTTTCCTATTTAATTAAAAAACTAGCTCATAGTTTCCTAAAAAGATTTCATCAATAAAACTGAATTTTTGCTGGTATACTTGATGATCAATAAAAGCATCATTTATTTTTAACTTTTTAAGTAAACTGGAAATTAAGGTCACTCAAGAGAGGAGACAAATAATGGTGCATTGCTAGTTTTCAATTCTAACGAAACAATACCAACTAGAAATACACAATCTAAAAATATACAATACTCCCAAGCCAAGAACAAAGAAATTAATTTTATATTCATGTACGCAAATTCACTCTTTAATTTCTTATAGATAAAAAGGTCATGTCCATCTAGAATATTTTTTCCTTTTTATATATATGTAATTGTTGCTTATTTATTTTCCTTGCTGCTTGTAGGTCATTAGTTTCGGTTTCAAAGAGATCATTCTCAGGTGCAATCAAATGTTGCCGAGTACGTCAATCTATTCATGAATTTTGCATCAAAAAATCATACGAGGAAAACTTTTTGGTTGCCAATCCAAGCAAGCAAGAAAGTGAATCCATAGAGCGTGTAGCATTTTATAATGATGACAAGAAAAAATACACGGAGGGGGTAGTTTATAGTGTCACTTCTTTACTCTGTTTTGATTTTGATATGAATGTTTGGGGAGAAAACATGTTCAAAACCCGATATTATTTAAATGTGTTGGAATTGAGGAAATCCCCAATCCCACAAAACATTTTAAATTTGGATCATTTCGGAGAACTACTAACATACCTGGGTTTGAGGGGTAGTAACATATCTGAGCTTCCTGAAAATATTGGGGACCTGCAAAATCTCAAAACCTTTGATGTTAGAGAGACAAAAATAGAAACCCTACCTGAATCTCTATGGAACATCAAAACACTTCGTCATGTATATGTCAACCCTTGCCCCCAAATTAAAGGCCCACCCTCCACAGCAAATATAGATGACCTGCAAATCTTGAAAACAGTTGCGGTTCCCGAATCGTGGCTAGAAAACTTTCCGCCGTTCCTCAGCAGCCTTAGAAAGTTAGCACTTTCAAATAGGGACAATCCAAACTCCAAATCAAATCCATATTGGAAATCTATTTCTAACCTGTTAAGTCACATGGGTAATCTCCTCTCAATGACAATTATAGGCGACATTGTACCGTCAGAGTTTATTGATATTCGGGCCTTTCCGAATCTTGAGACGGTAAAGTCTATTAACTTAGAGGGAGAATGGAAATGCCGAAAACTGTTCATAGATCATGTTAAATTTCCACCAAATCTTGTGAAGCTCACCTTAACCAAGTCTGGTTTGAAGAAAGACCCCATGTCCAAGCTAGAAAGACTACAAGCACTGAAATATTTGAGGTTACAAGAGGGAGCATACACAGGGAAGAAAATGGTTTGCTCTACAAATGGGTTTCCACAGTTGCAGTTCTTAGAAATTTCCAAATTGAAGAACTTGGAGATTTGGGAGGTGAAACCGATGGCTATGTCACAACTTACCACACTGCGTGTTGTTCAATGCCTGAAACTCAACAACCTTCCCATTCTAGAACATGTTACTGATAAGGTTATAGAAAATTAAAATGCTTCTTACACTCTCTTGCTTTTATTCAGTTCCTATTAATTTTTTTATTTCTACATGTGTGCCCCTTGTTCGTTAAATGAATGTATGTTTGGGATTATTTTGTAAATAACTGTGTATGTTTGGGATTACATTGAGTAAATTTCATGTTTTTAATGGTTTTGGTGTTTAATGAAATGGTATTTTTACTTCCTTTTTTTATTTTATTTTTATACATGTTGTGTTGTGATTATAGAATGGTCACAAGCTCATGATTTTCGTAGGGGTGTCAAATGGCACTCTTTTATCCATTTACCCGATCCGTATCATATTAGATAAGACGGGTGTGATTAAGGTTCTTTTTTGAAAGCTTATCAGGTACGGATAAGGATAAATTTTTTTTTTTTTGTTAACATAACGAATGAGGATATATATGGGTAAAGACTATTTCGTGATATACCAGATATGATACAGTTTCATTCATCGCCGATATATATCTAATTAACGGCACCACCGGTACCACATTCGGTAAGATAGGTATGGGTAGTTCTTTCCATTATCATATAGGGTATGGATAAGTATAAAAAAAAATTCGTTAAAAAATGCTTCCACCTGCCCCGTATCGTACCCGTTGTTGCTTAAAAACTGCAATAATACATAACAAAAAAAAACTCACAATATATCCTTAAGAAATAAAATCTACTAAAAAATCAAAACACGACAGTAATACACATGCATTATAATTAAAAGAATGTTGTTAGATCTGAGAATAATTGTTTATTTTGTCCTAATGAATAAACAAAGTTGTTATATCCGGGAATAATTTTCACCCTTTTATATATGAGATTAAGCTGCGTCATACATCATTAGCATTTTCATAAAAATATGGCATGACTCGTCTTGTCAAAATAGTCATTGACTTTCTCATACCTGTTCTAAAAAAACCTTTGTCAAATCTAGAACCGATTAAATTATTTGCGGACTCAATTTAAAAAAAAAAAATTGTCCCATTCAAAGTTCATGCTTTCTGCTGATAAAATAGTCATTCACTTCTCTAGCATATTTATATTTTTTTTTTTCTAATTGCTACCATTCATACTGACAAAATGAAGCCGTAAATTTTCCATCTAATTTGATGTCATTAATTGGACAGATAAATTCACATGTTATATATATAATTATTATATAATTTTGTGACCACGACAGAAGAGTTGGATTTGTCTCTCCTAACTTAATAAAACTGGCCATGACATGTTAAGTTCTCTTCAAGCCAGACTTTTAGAAAACTTAATAAAATAATATAATATAAATTCTCATTTTTGTATTAATGGAGTTTGTATTAATTTAATTAATTGTTTATTAGTCGATATTTAACATTTGTACACTAAGACAGCCTTTTTACAAAAGGGATTGGGTTTTGTCCAAAGCCATATTCATGTGCGAATTTTGAGACAGATCATGTGAAATGATTTTAACATAATAAGTTTATATGATCTAATAAATATAAATTGTTTGTGCGAATTTTGAGACCGATCAAATGGTTTGGGTCCGACTTTGAACAAAAACCCTACCATTTACAGAATTTTCAACAGATTCAGATCAACCATTAAATTCCATATTCTCCACCCAAATTGGATAATTATGGTACTCATTCTCTCCCATAAATAAAATAGAAGTGAAATCATGTATGTCAAAATATAGGTGTGCCGAAATAGGTCCTCTGAGTTTTAAACATTTTTTGTTATTTGTATATTGGGCCCTTACAATCTTTGTGTTTTGTACTTTTTTTTACATAAATTTGACTTATATGACCTTACATAAATGTCCGTGCGCAAGAATTTTAAGGCAAATCGGACGGCTGCGTAACCCATCGGACATAAATTTGAGTCCGATGGACATCGGAGATCGGACCCAAACTCATGATCTCCATATTAGTAAACATTTCTATTCTTTTCAACTTCACTGAAGCCCCGTTCTCGATTCTCTTAATACCTTTTGATTAATTGTACCCACAGTACCATATTTCATTTTCTACCCTTGAGATTAAATAATTGGTATTGTGCACATATATACCGCAGTTCTCAACATTTGGTTTGGTGACCTTTCTGCAACCTACCTCTTATGGGCTTTAACACTTTCATTTTTAAATAAAGATGAGAGTTGAGCTCTCAAATTTAGCATATTCATACAAACAATTTAAACCAATTCCGAACCCACGTACAACTTCCCACATGACAAACACTTCCTTAACTACTAGATTAAAAACTGATTCTTCTTTAATATTACTATTGTTACAAAAGAAATATATTATCATTAAATTTCCAAACTAATCATATATTTGAATAGTTAAATCAAATTTTAATGTCCTCTAGGAAAGAATGATTTCGCTGAAGTTAATAAAAAGTCAGCTGGAAGTTTGTTGAAGGTAGGGAGATATCAACCTTTAGATTCAAAGGTGGAATTAAGTTGGCCATCTCAACTTTAAATATTGATAAAATATTTAACCCAATTTCGAACCTACTCTTCCTCATGAAAAGCATAGTAGAACTTCCCATTTTTATGGCTGAATAACAAAAAGTAAATCAAACAAACCAAACTGCCATAAACAACGCATAATAATTAGAAATATTATATGTTTATGGGAATAAAATATTTTCAAGCTAAGGTTGGTTTAGTATAAAAAAATTAATATTCTATTAAATTAGAATTAGAATTAAAAATAAAGAAACAAAAATTCTAGGAATTAAATCTATGACTCCGAATCAAGAACCGAACATCAATTTGTTAAACTTTCTTAAAAAGGTGTTGCTGAATAGCCCATTAGCCTAATAAAGACTTTGTCAGGTAGATTTCATCATCCAGCCCATTATTGCTATAAAACAATGAAACAACTAACTGGAATGGGATTATGGGAATTAATATGGGATGCGTTATATTATTGGACCGAACCAATAGGTGTTATGGAAACCGATCCGGCAAGAGGAACCATAAGGCTTAAAAGTGAAAATTGAAAGAAGAAGAAGAAGAAACATTAAATGGGCTTTCACTAAGGCTTAAATGCCCATTGTTGTTAGACTAGCTCTGGAGAGAAGAAATAAATCCGGCCCATGATCAACTGTCAGCCCATATTATTTAAAACGATTCCCTCTTGAGGAATGCCCTTATTATTCTATAGTTGTTTGAAATTAGTATATCATTTATTTTGCTTTTAGGTTATAATTGGAGTGTCCTATCTTGATAAACCAAGTGCATGCATACTTGTCTTTGATAATAATGATGATGAATAAATAAATAATATTAACAAAATAAGATATATTTGGGTGTACTAAAGTTCCAGATAACATATTTTAATAATAATATTTCTAGTGTCATTTTAAAATAACCCAAGTTTAAGGATTTTTTTTTCCAAATCAAATTAGAACATTTCAAATGTACACGGATAATAATTTAACTAATTGAACATTTTAATTTCACAAATGCTAACATATTTTTAAGCTTTTGGTATTGAAACCTTGCACTCCCGGTAATGTAATCATCCCTCAAACAAATATTAATTAAAAAAAATACTAGGATAGTAATTAAGTCTATATATGTTCCAACAACTCTTATGACACTTGTATTTAAAAACTATTATTAAAAAAATAAATGTAGTGTGCTTTCAATTATTGAGATTAGTAGTGTATCAAATTTGGATATCAATTTGAAAAATATTTAACCTCCCATAAAAAAAATTAACAAATACTAAATGAATAATAGATAAATATCGAATAAATTGACTAAATATATAAAACTTAATTACATGTACGTAGTATCATATAATATAACACATATAATTATTAATTAAATAAACGATATAAATGATGTATAAATCAATTTTGTAATTAATTTACTAAATTAGCTATAGACTTCTTGCCCCAAATAAAATTAATATCTCAAATCTCAATTACAGAAGAGATGGAAAGAACGATAGGAAAGAAAGAATTGAGGAACAGAGAGAGATCAGAACACGGTAGCAAGTATAATATTTTTAATTACAAGCTCTCAAATTATGTACGGAAACATTTTTAAATTTATGTCACAAGGTGAAGTAAATGTCTCATGATTTTGAACATATATAGTTAAATTAAATGTCTCCTGATGAGAGCCAGGCAACCGGATCAGGCGCTGTACCTTTAATTAATTTGTCATTCAATAATGACGATATATTGTATAATAATAGTTAGATATATATGATATGTATCCTACATATCATAGGCCTAGATGCGATGAATACTACGTATGTAGGACCCTTATCATGATTTATTAATAAACGACGAGAGGCGTGTTGGATAAGGAAAGAAAAGAAAAGATAAATAAAACAAATGGCAACCGTAGAAAGAAATCAAAGCAGAGAGATTAATTGGAGAAAGAGAGACATGCATGTGCTTTGCTTGCTTTGAAGGTTGAAGAGAAAGAGAAAGAGAAAGAGAGAGTCCATTTCCATTTTCCAAGCTGGACGAGTAAAGTAACGACACCTTAATTTAGTTTAGTTGCCTTTTTTGAACTGCAAGTCATACGATGTCATGTGACAAGCATGACACGTCGTCGCTCTTTCATTCCCTTCCTCCTGATTCATGCTCTCACGAGTTTCTCTCCATCATCAAGTTTGGTGGGGGGCTGATAGTGCTGCTGTCTCATTTCCACTCCTCTAAAATATTTAAACGTACAATTTTATATCAAATTCTAATTTGAGCTTTGTAGGTTGAGGAGGATTCAAATGCACTATTTTTTTTGTGCTACAATATATATATTTCACATAATTTATCTCTGTTTTAAAAGTCTGAACGGTCAATCCGAACCACTTAACATGATTTTCATAATAAAATATGCTTGGAGACCAAATTTTATATTTTTTTAAAAAAATTTACTATTTTTTTCATAAGTACAAAAAAATTGTTTTAAGGAGATTCTGGACAATTTGATAAAATGATATTGTATCTATCAAAATAATAATAAAAATTTTCTAAAAAATATAAAATTTAGTCTCCAAGTATATTTTATTATGAAGATCATGTTAAGCGGTTCATATCAACCGTTCGGACTTTTAAAATAGAGATAAACAATGTGGAGTATATTGAAGCACTAAAAAAAGATGCATTTGAACCGTCCTCTTGTAGGTTACTGGTATTTGAATAGGGGTATCTAGTCAGAATTTTTATCATAAATAGGAATAAGACTGTGAGGTCTTTATGAGAATTTTTATTAGGAATAGACAACAACTCAATTATATATATTCGGTTTTTAAAATTCAGAAGTAGAAAATTAGCTATCTACCTCTTGGTTTAATATTGTATTTGGAATGTCAATTGTTCAATGACAGATTGATTTTTTTTAAGTAAAGATGGGAGTCAAGTTAACCAACTATTCTTAATATCTACTAGAGATCATTCATTCGAAGTTCAAACCTATGACCTCTCACTCAAATCGACAGATTGATTTAGATTGACGAATTTGATGACGATTGATTTGTTAATTATATTGTCTACTCCTGGTTTAATGTGGCTTTGTCACTGTATTTGAACTGTTAACTGTTCATCAACGAATTGATTTAGATTGATGAATCTGATGAGGATGAATTCATTAATCAAACACATAAATTCCTTAATCAAATTAATGACTCAAGCATTCATCAAATCAATTTTTGATCTTATAATCATTGGGCCCTTTTGTCTCCTATTAAGAAATATTATTGATGCTATGTAATTAAACATGTAAATAATGGTACTTCATGATCAAATTTTATTTTTGGATGATTATACAAAAAAGAAATTAATGGCTGCAATACTTTAATGTTCATTTCTGAAGTATTTATAAGATCTCATGTTTACAGTGTTTATATTTCAATTTATATTTAGGCTTTAATTTGTTAGAAACCAATTGTCAAGCAACTTAATTATATATAAATTTAACTACCGTTATTTCCTCGACTTCGTTAAAGTATAGTGTCAAATTGGGAATTCAGAAATTATTGGACAAGATCTAATTAAACTTTGCATTTCTAACATAATATATACCGATATAATCGAAAATAATTCATTTTTCAATAAAAAATATACATCGTGAAGTTTATAGAAAGAAAACAAAAGTAAGTGAATAATTAATTCGAAAATTTTGCGAATTATTCGCAATAATTTTTGTATTTAATCCATCTATATATTCGTTCCAAAAAGTCATGCTGAATAATTATTCACTAAACTAATTAATACTCATAAATAATTCATATATCTTATTATTAATTTCCAAAGTAGAAAAACGTTGCATATAGGGGGTGTTCAAAAGACCGGTTCGGTTGAAACCAAACTAAAATAATCAAATCAAACTTCTTCGGTTTTAAAAAATAGAACCGAACCGATTAAGAACAGAACCAAATTGAACTTACCTCAATTTGAGTTTGGTTTAAATTAATTTCGAATCAATTTTTTACGAACTCAATTTCGAATCTTTTACGAATATTTTTACGACAAGAAAGAGTGATCGTAGTCTCCAAGAGCAAGAGGTGAAAGTCGTATAGGGTTTTAGAACTGAGAGCAAGTGTTACGACTTACGAGTTATAACTTATGGCTAGGCAGCCATATATTTTAACTTTTAAGTCATCAGCTGAAATCAATATTTCACATTACTTTGAGATTCGAACTAGAATAGTTCGCAAACCTATTTCGAACGAACCAGGTCCAATTTGAGTTTGGTTTGAATTAGTTTCGAACTATTTCGAATTGAATTTTTTATAAACTTTTTCAAATCAAATTCAGATCGAATCACGAACTACAATTTTTTTGTGCAGCCCTAGTTTGAATACCCCAAGTTGCATATACATATATTCTACAGGTTGGAATTAATATTACTGCCAAGTGCCGCCATGGGGCTTTTTCTATGAAAAATGATGGAAAAAAGGAAAAAAGTTTGTTATGGTTACTTCACCCTTTTCAAGTTCTTATCCTTTGCACCAGAAAGATTGACAGGATTAATTTTTCACGTATTTTTCCACTGGCATGCAGTCTGGCACTCTTGCTTTATTACAAAAAAGAAAAAGAAGAAACCAAAAAGAAAAACAGAGAGAGAGAAAGGAGGAGTGTAGGAGAAAGAACATATTCACATGCAACCCACATGCAAATATGTCAAAATGCGTTGTAAGGCATAAAAACCATTCATTCATAAATCATAACTCACCCGAAAGAATGAGCGCCAGTATTATTCATTTGAATTTAGAAAGCTAAAGCGGTTGAATCCCAGCTAGACTTTAAGTTATTTTTCCTCTTCTGATTTTTTGATTTTTTTAATAGTTCAAACTTCAAAGACTTGTCAGTGATTCGCTGGATACATATAAACAGGAACACTAGGTAGGGGTCCAGGGGATCTAAGTGACTTCTTTCCTCTCCAGTTACATCTAATTGGAGGCAATGTTCATTAATTAGTTATAACAACATTTGTAATTTACTATTTCTATTGGAGGAATATTGTGAGGTGGTTTGGCTGCTGGATTGGGTAATGATTTTAACACAACTATATTTTTTTTTAGAAGGGGGATTGAATTACACCAATTTATGGTGACACATCTTGACATCATATGTTTATATGTCATTTTTTTCAATTTCAAAATTCAAACAGTCGATCCAAACTGTTCAACATGATCTTCATATTAAAATATGCTTGGAGACCGAATTTTACATTTTTTGGAAATTTTTTAGTATTTATTAAGAAGTGTAGAAAATTGTTCATTTGAGACAATTTCAAACCATTGAAAAACAATAATTTTCAAAAATTATAAATATAAATAAATACTAAAAAAATTTCAAAAAATTTAAAATTTGGTCTCTATATATTTTAATATGGAGATTATGTTGAACTGTTCGGATCGACTATTTGGACTTTAAAATTCCATAAATGACTTATAAAAAAATATGGTGTCAAGATGTGTCACCATAAAATGGTGTAATTGAATCCCTCCTCTTTTTACCAACACAATAGTTTCAAAATTTTCAAGGGTAAAGACAATTTTATCATTACTTTATTGTTGCTATAGCTTGCCTTATTTGATTATATAGTCAACATTTTTTTTAATAATTATGATTCACTTTATTTCCAAAATCAAAATATCTCTCTAGATGCATTTCTTTCCTAAAATTACAAAACACAAAATATTAAAACTCATAATTAACTATGAATAATCAATTTACCAATCAACAAAAAGAAATTTTATAAATAAATTAATAAATAATAGATTTTAGATTTTATTAATTGAAATAATCAGATTTAAAGATTAAATTATTCAAGTATTCAAGTATTTAGTTAAATTATAAAATTTACAATTAACAAAAGGTACTGTCAAAATAATTTTCAATGAGTAACATAATTATAAGTTGGAAGTCATTACATCTAAAAAAAATCTAAGTGACAACTGGAGCATATTATTTTAAAATTTGGTTGGATAACATGTTAAATAATTTCTTCTTTTTTCACTGTATAGTATACAATTAAAAGATTTCATTCAAAATGAAGGATAACAAATTTAGAAGTTTATATTTAAGAAGCTTGTTAACTCAAAAAAAGGAAACAAATAATAGCTTGTTAACTCAAAAAAAGGAAACAAATAACTATTGGGAAACAAATAAGAAGTAATGTTGACTATTTATTAAAATATTTAAATTGTTGTGTTAATCTTTTTGTGGTGTGAATATCAGCAGACTGCTGGATTTCCTTACTAAAAAAAAGAAACAATGATATAAATGAACATTAAATACAATTGACAAAAACATTTTTGGGAATTGGGAAGAGCAAATCGCCACCAAAAAGGAAAACTAACTGTGTCTATATTAATTAAAGTACCTGGGACCGGTCGGGTACAAATTTTGAAAGAGCTGTTTTTAGTTCACACAGGTAGGTGTAAAAACGGTACGGATAATATCTGATTTGTATTTGAAAATTTAGGTGTGGATATCCGATATCTGAATATCTGTGTGGATAAGAATACTGATATGATTTTATGTTTTAATTATCTGTATCTAATTAGAAGATATATATATCATATATTTTAATATATATTATGAAAAAATTATGTTATTCACCATTATAATTAGATAAATATTATAAATTTTAATATTATTAATGTTATTTTAAAATTAAAAAAATCCAATCTGATCCGAATTCATATCTATCTGATATATGTTCCGTATTCGTATCCGAAAAATGAAAAAAAAAAATATGAATATAATTTTACCACTATATGTTCCGTATCCACTCCGTTTTCACCTCTACACACAGGACATGAATAATAGAATCAAAATAACTATGAGATTTTTTTTTAATTAGGCATCTGGAAATTAAATCACATCAAGCTTAGTAGCTAAGACATCATCTTCTATGTGAAATGTTACATATTCAGAGTTTTTTTTTATGAAAATTTGCATAGAGTTCACATTTTCCTGAAAATAAATATATATACATATATAGTTTAGATATGTGATGTCTTCATTACTATATTTTGTAAATCAAAATTAAATATAACTAAAAAAACAAATTCCAAGACAAAATTAAATAAAAACAGAGAGACAAGAATCATGTATATATGAGGGATCCACTTACACCATTTTTTGGTGACACAAAATTACATCATCCATTTTTAAAGTTTTCAAAGTCCAAACAGTCGATTCAAATAATTCAACATGATCTCCATATTAAAATGTGCTTAGAGACCAAATTTTATGTTTTTTTAAATTTTTTTATTATTTATTAAGTATTTTACAAAATCGTTATTTTCATACCACTAAATTTTTATACCCATCTTAATAAATAGTAAAAAAATTCAAAAAAAATGTAAAATTTTGATCTGTAGGCATATTTTTATATATCCAACTAATTGGCTATTTGAACTTTAAAAATATAGTGTAATTTTATGTCACCAAAAAATAGTATAAGTAGATTCCTCCCTCCCCTCTCTCTCCCTCTCTCTCCCTCTCTCTCTAGATATAGATATATATGGTGTTGTAAGTTGTATCTTGTAAGTAACAGGTGTATGGAGATAAGCGTCGATGTGATGCATGGATCAGAAATTAAGAGGATAGATAGGTAGTGGGGCTTATCTGTCAAGTGGGCTCCAACAATTATGGCACTTCTGAGTATATAACATGGCGCTGTTGTATGTTGTCCATAGAGGCGAACACCTTTTTTCTAATTAGAATGTTCCTTCAACCCCACACAAATTTGGTGTTGCTCAAATAATGCATGCTTCTCTCTCTCTCTCTCTGCTCTGGTCAACTCTCCTTCAATCTAGCACAGTTAGTTAACTAATCTAGTACTAGGAACACTAATGTCGAACCAACGATATTAAGGTGCCAATATCATGTGAAATATATATATGCCCGGGGCCTTCCATGAATCAAGATCATGCATGTGAGTAGGGCTTACGAGTATCAACTATATATGCCAACAGAAATAAAAATAAATAAATAAAAATTGTTTTCCACTTTTTCTTTCAAATATTATTTTTTTCTTGTAATGGACTAAGCTGCTTTATAAAGCACGGACCCTTTTGTACTTTATTCTCTTTTCTCTATTTTTAAATTTCAAACAGTTTATTTGCTCAACATAGAGACCATATTTTATATTTTATATTTTTTGAGTTTATTTAATTTTTGTTATAATATTTAAAAATCACTGTTTTTCAAAAAAAAAATTGTATGATTCAAAAATAGTAAGCAAATTAAAAAAATATATACAAAATTTGGTCTCCGATCGCATTCAAATATAAATATCACGTTGAACGATTCGAATCAGCTGTTTAAACCTTCACGATGGGCACGAAAGGACGTAAAGCACCAAATGTCCAAATGGCTTCTGCTTTATAAAGCATCTTAGCCCATCCCTTTTCTTTTTTTTTCTTTCAAGTTAATTATGATATAACTTGTAGCTCGTCTCTGAAGTTAATTAGATTTTATTTGTGATGCCAAAATGAATTTATCTATAAAATGAAAGGTATCCCATTTTAATTTTCTTCAAACTTTGGATAATCCGGTACATATAAAATTTTAGTACAAAGAAAAAAAAATCCAACTTCATTCATAAATTATATTATTTTGTAGTACTATTAATTTGCTTATTCATTGCGGCTTTAAGTCATGTTATTGTGAAATAATGTGTTGTCTTTTATTTCTAATTATTGAATATTTTTTTTTTGATATGTTACTATCAATTAGAGTATGCTATGTTTATTTATTTATATTCTGTAATTATAAATATACTTAAAATATATTTTAGTAACAAATTTTTTTGCCAATTAATAAGCACAAGTTGGGTGATTTAATTTTTTGGTAATTAATCAAGAACTGAATTTGTTATAATAAATCTTATCATTATAAATAAGAGTGGCTAATATTAAATCGATTGTTCCTGAGGTCCCGTTCAACTAAGTCATTTTTCAATTTTTAAAGTTCAAAAAGTTGATACAAACCGTTAGATGTGATCTCTATATTAAAATCTGCTGGGATACCAAATTTTACATTTTTGAGAATTTTTTTACCATTTATTAAGCCACTTTGAAAATTGTTGATCCAACGGTGGCTTAACTAAACAGTAAAACTAGAAGTCACCGTGAGATCAGTGATTTTCAAAGTGGCTTAATAAATAGTAAAAAATTCCAAAAAAATATAAAATTTGGTCTCCAAGCAGATTTTAATATAAATATTATATCTAACGGTTTGGATCGACTTTTTGGAATTTGAAAATTGAAAAAATAACTTAGTTGCAAAGGACTTTAGAAACAATCAATTTGATATTAGTCAATCTCTGATTTATTTACAAAATGAAATAAGAGAGTTCAATTATGAAGAGGAAACAAGCATGACATCTGCATTGTCAACACAACCGTAAAAGTAGGATCCTTGCTTGCTTAATTTTGGTGCCAGATAGATCACAACATGTAGAAGTTGAAATGTCCAAGAAACAGTGATGAATTAAGTGATTTGCATTAGGATAAACTTACATGTAGGTCCTCCATTTGGTTGCTTGTTTGTGGTTTGTGTTAAAAATAGTTTGAAGGTCAATAGCAGGGAGGAACAGTATAGCTGGTACCAGAAAAAGTAAATCAGACACAAAAAGGGGGCAATACATAATTAATAAATTGGTAGAAAACAGAGAAAAACTGATTTGGTTATGATTTTTATTAAAATTCCGTAGGATAATTTTATTATTGTCATAATTTATTGCAAAACTAAAGTATAAGTAAATAAACAACATCTTAATTTCTACATATATAGTTAAACAAATACGTCATTAATAAGGAATACGATAATAGTCCCCAGCAAAATTATTAAAATGTTTCTCAAAATCTAAATACTTGGGACTCTGCACTCTTAACTACATTATTGGCACCACTTTCTAGAAGGCCATCAACAAATTTACAACTAGCAAATGTAAGTGTTAATACTTATACGCGCAAGTGTTACTTAACTTATCAAGTATTTATATTTAACATATGGGGTATTTCTAAAAAAAAACTAAACATAATAACTTTTTTTATTTCTTGACCATCTTTTCCACATTTTAGGAGGTGAGTTTTTGTTTCATACGTACGTTCAATCTCGACCATATTTATGACGATATGTGAAAAGAAATTCTAATCTAAAACCACGAACGTGTTCAATGTGATTTTTCCTTTCAAATGAGATTTATAATGAAGTACTTCCGGATTTTTCGACGTGCAAGTATTTATACCTCATCGTACAAATATTTATATCTTGTTGTGCAAGTATTTATACCTCATTAAGCAAAATTAAATAGTTCATGTGTAAAAAAAATTATAGAATATGTTATGTAAAATTAATTGGCACATGAACTATTTACGCTTGCATAACGAGGTATAAATACTTGTGCGACGAAGAACTCGAAAGTACATCATTCAAAAGAGAAAATTAGATAGAAGATGTTCGTGATTTTAGATTCACAAAAACTCTCACAAATCGTCAGAAATATGAGCGAGATGAATGCAGGTATGTTAATACTTTATATGTTAAAAATAAACTGGTGATGAGAGAGAGAAAAAAATGTTAATATGTTATTATATATCAACATTTGTGCATTGTTAATTGCATATAAGTATTTTGCCAGTTGCACATTTGTCGATCTTCTAGAAAGTCATTCCAATAAAGTAGTTATAGATCGAGTTCAGAGGATTTTATATTCAAATTTAGTGAGCTTGGTAGATTATTAGAAGATTTGGAATAAGGAATAGTATAATTATTCCTCTTAATAGGGGCGTCAACGGGTACAATATAGTTCGAGTGGGGGCATTTTTATACTTGTACCCGTTATGATAACGAAAAAAAAAAATTTACCCTTGTCTTTTCGAATACAATACGAGTTGGATAAATGAATAAAAAGTATCATTGACATCTCAATTTGTACTTTCAATAAAATATTTTTTCAAAACAAGAAAAAAGTAATAATAAATAAAACTAATTTGTATTATGAAAATTTAATAAAATACAAAATTTTATTATATCATCTATTACCTTCATATAAAAATATATTTATATATAATTTTATTTTTAAAAGTATTTTATAGAATAACGGGTAAGATAACGAAAAAATATCAACCTTATCCGTATCTGTTAAGTTAATGAAAAAAATCTTACCTTTATCGGTCTTTTTGGATACGAGACGGTCAGGTAAACGGATAAAAGAGTGTCATTAACATCCCTACCCCTTAATAATATTTGCTAAGATTTTTTTTATAAGAAAGGTATAGCTAAGATACAGTACAGCTGGTACCGGAAAAGAAGAGTTAGAAAGAGTGGAACTAGGGTGTTCTTAAGCTCACCAAGCTTCTTTGTGAGCTTAACTTAAAAATATGTCGGATTGGCTTCAAAAAATATATCCGAACAGTTGAAACCGATCTACTTCACGAGATGCACTTACATGTCAAATTTATAATTTTTCAAACTGGTTTAGTATAAAGTCAAGCTGTCAAAAAATAATGAAAAATAAACTCATTAAAATAAACTTATAAATCACTTTTTTTACCGCTTAACTTCATACTAATTAGTTCAAAATTTTAAAAATTTGACATGTAAACACATCACCCATGAAGTAGATCAGTTTCAACGATTTTGATACTTCGTTTGAAGTCAATCTATTTGAGTTCTCACAAAGAGACTTGGTGAGCTTAAAAACACCTTAGTTCTATTCGAGTTAGAAACAAAGAGGGGGCAAAACATAATTGACAAATTGATGGATAACAAAGGATAGTTGCTTTGGCTATGATTGTAAAGCAAATTCCGTAGGATAATTTTATTAATACCATAATTAATTGCCAAACCAAAAGTACAAGTAAAACAAGATCTCAAATTCTACATAATTAAACAAATACCTCACAAAATCTTAATATATTGTAATTTAATAATCTTTGGTGGGATTGTTGAGATGAAAGAGTAGCGGAGCCTACAAAAAACCATTTTGACCTCACTAAATTTTTTTAAAAAAAAAATTATTAACATCAATTTGGGCTTACGAATTCATTATTATATCAAATTTTACAATTTTTTAATGTTATTTGATATTCTATCAAAATCCATTAAATATATGTCTGGAAATATTGTATTATTTTTTCTGAGAACCTGACAGTAGCTGCAGTCTGGAAATATTGTAAGTTAGGTGTTTTCTGCATCAAAATCTATTATTTTTATCATATTTCAAATACTAGATTTCAAAATTAGAAATTATTTGAAGAATCACTTAAACTATCAAATTAAATCCAGGTTTGAAAATCAGATGAGAGACATTCATTTTTATCTAAAAATAAATAAATCAATTAATATATTGATCATAAACCTACTTTTTTTTTGTATAACATGAAAACATTAATGATGATTAAGATTACTTCTAGAAAGCTTTTTGTCATTGTTTTCTTTTGGTTGTTATTTTTCTGAAAAAAAAATATTGAGCACTTTTCTTAAAACAAAAACAAAGATAAGAAAACTTCAATATGCCAAAACCCACTGATACTCTAAATCTCTGACTTATTTTTTGCCCCAGTTGACACCCACCTCAGTACGCAAAGAACCATAAACTACCAAATAGAGTGGGAAAATGGTACAGCGGAGCTGACTCTGTCACAGAACGGTGCGGTTAAGGTACGGAACGGCAAGGCACGTGTAACAGTTATGTGTCTTGACTTGCATATTGAGTGTCGTGATCATTCGCGTGCCGTGGTCATTTTTAAAAAATTTAGCACGACACGGCATGTCACACGAAAGATCTGGTCACAGCACGGCACTTGATCACGTGAGTCATGTGTAATTAGAACTGTTAAATCTTAATTAAATGGTGAATCTTGAATAAACTAACTTAAATTATGAGAGAAAAAAATAGTTAAATGTGACCAAATGTAACAGACGTGACCAGTCACATTTGGGCACGACACTTTTGGACACAGCGTGACTTGCGTGCCATGACCACCTTCAACATTTTAGTCACAGCACGGCATAGCACGTGTGACTGTTCACTTGGTCACGGCATGGCATGACACAAGACAAAAATCACAACATATTAGTCACGGCACAACACATCACATTACGTTATTACCTTTCTACTATCAAATGCAAATAAATTAATACGAATTAAGAAAAAAAAAAAAACCTATACAAACAAAAAGTATACTTTTGCTTTAATGCCACACCCAATTATTTAAGATTACCAATAAACAAAACGAACCTTAATTAACAACCCACCTGGGCACCGCTGTGTCATTGACACAATTATTTAGGCTAAAGTGGTAATGTGCATATATTATATAGCTCTAGTTGATTCTAAAAATCACTAACAATATCTCATTGGGCTCTTCTAATTAAGTTATTGGTGCTTAAGTCACAATCCAGCTCTCCTTTATCCGTGATTAATAAATGGATTAATTTAATTAGCTGGTAAACAGTCGCACTCTATTTTTCTTTCTTTGACAAAGTATCCACAATCGTAACCTCTTATTAATTTGGCACCATGAAATAAATTAAAATAAAATAAGAAACTTGACTTCTTTCTTAACAGAAAAAAAAAAAAAAAAAAGGAAATTTGATTCCACTATACCAAATTTTTTTCACCAATAGAAGTAAAAAAAAAAGGAATAAAGTTTAATTAACTTGCAGATTGAAATTAATATTTGAGGGGTGAGTCACCAATACATTACAAGAATTTGGATGGTCATTAATTTGATATAATAGTTGTTATTTGATGATAATACTTTCTAAAAAAAATGTTATTGTAATTATATAAGTACCATACATTTGGTGAGAATAAAAAATTGACTAAATAAGAAACACATGCTTCTTTCATTCTATTGATAAGATTTAATATTAAAAAAAATATTTAATTTTCCTAAGTTATCCTAGATTTATCGGATGGTCAAAAGCTCAAAATCAATTTAAAAATTTTCTTCACTGAATGAAATACATTTAAGGTGTAATTAATTATTATAACATTGGAAGTAATTAAAGAGATGGTCTGCTTTTGATTTTAAACTATTAAATTTGATTTGGCTGAACCTATAAACAGTTTTTGTATTCAAATAACATCTTAAATTATTATATTTGGTTAAGTTGCTCCTTTTATTAGATAATAAAATGACGGCCAT
Organism: Carex cristatella; assembly: GCA_024447775.1. Classification (NCBI taxonomy): domain Eukaryota; kingdom Viridiplantae; phylum Streptophyta; class Magnoliopsida; order Poales; family Cyperaceae; genus Carex; species Carex cristatella. The sequence continues at coordinate 2,944,657 of JAJHPF010000018.1, forward strand.
AACATGACACCTAGATATTCATATGGAAAGTGCTAATGAAAGTTGTGCTTTAGTGAGCCCATTAATTTGATAATATGGTAGTCACATCAAAGCCATATTATTATTCATGTGGTGATCATAAACTTCTTTATATAATAAACTTTGAAAAAAAAAATTAATTCATACCTAACTGTAAAAACCCAAAAAAAACATCAACGAAAACAGAGGTGAAATTACTAGTAAATCAAATTTTTTACATAATAGTTCACCAAAACTTGTATTATAAAGAGGAAGAACTTAGGTTCGGTATCAATATATATGCAGAGTGAGGCTAACTTTTAAAGTTTAAATAGTTAATTTTTTGAGAAATATCAGTCAAATAGTTTAAATAGTAGATCATCCTAAATTAATACCAATCCTAACTATTCCATGTTTAAAAAAAATAGTTTTATAATTAGTCATTTTTCAAGGACATATAGTTTTTTTTTTTAACTTCTAACACTTACACAAGTATATACCTATGTCTCATGTCAATATGTTAGAAGTAGATAAATAACCCATTTATCCTAGAAAAATACTAACAAATTAGAAGATTTACATTTTTCTTAAATATGTTATATTCTTTTTTATTTTTTTTATATAGAGGGTAAAATTGGTACTTTGTAAAATTAAATGAATTTTAATAGAAAAAGGTAATATGATATTATGAATTTTAAAAAGGTAATATGTAAATTTGTGAGTTTATGAAATTTAAAAAGGTAATATGATATTATGAATTTTAGAAGGAGAAAAACATAATTTTGAAATTTTTTAGGGATATACATGAATTTTTCCCTATTTTCTTCCAAGTTAATTTTCTCTCTGACTTCTGCTCTTTTTTTTTCCTCACTACTTGTTCGTCAATTTTTTTGTTTCATGTAAAAGAAATGAAAAACACGAAATTGATTAATATCATGAGAAAATCCAAATTTGCTTACGTTCCAAATAAACCGAAATACCTAACATCCAGATTGACCATTTTGATATTATTTAAAGAAGAATTAAAAAAAAATCATCACATTTTATCGCTACAAAGAAAGTCAAGATCAAACAAAGATGGAAGAAGACACCCCAACCTTCCCAATCCCTATTGATGTAAGCATTTATCAATCTCTACTTCTTTCTACGTACTCACATTGAAGGAAGGAGAATTTTTTATGAATAGAAATTATAAAATTAAGATGTACAGAAACAAAAAGAGTATCTTCATTGCAACAAATATAATAAAATCGGAGACAGGGGCGACAATCCATCTATTTATGGATTAGAGTCAATGACTAAGATCCATATTTTTATAAAAAAAAATAATAATAACAACATAAAAAAAAGGTACTCTTTTTTGTTTCCCATCGGTGGTCTTTAATAAAATAATAATAAAAATATGAATCTTAGTCATTGACTCTGATCCATAAATAGAGAATTTGAAACTGCTGCGATTCTTTACTCATGAACAGTACCCTACAATTCTTGTTTTTCCATCTTGAATTGTTTTGAGATTCGTGCAAAGAAAAATCAGTTATTTTGAGATACATGCACATAAATTATTAGACGACTGGATTTGAAAAAACATGAATTTTAGAATTACTATTCATCCTTTTAGAATCGCAGCAGATGTGAATCCATAAATAGATAGATCGTCATTCTCTGCTTCTGATTTTATTATATTTATTGCAATTACTGTTTTCGTACATTTCAATTTTATAATGTCTATTGATAAAAAAATTCCACATACAAGCAGCCAAAACCATCATTCAATTGTCTCATAGTTAATTAATACCTTCCAAAACGACCCTCTCAACAGGGCACAACTGTTCAACACAAGTACCATTCTCTTTTGTCGGTGCTTTGGCTTTTTTTTTTAGCAGTTAATTCCTAATTAATTAAAGGTTAATTATTACTAGAACTAGAAGGAGCATTAAGTTGTAAACATAATTACATTGATTGAACAATTGGTTAAATCATTGGATCAGCAAATTACTTTTATGGAATTATTGTATTAAAATATACCTTTTTCTTTCCATGAGAATTTGTATTTGCATTTTAATTAGATAATATAGATAACTACTTTCTCTTAAATTTATTTAATGGTTCATGGAAGAAAGATGATTGATGTTGTTACAAAAGTCACATAGCGTTGTCTCATTAAATACATGTAGAAAAGGGGAGCAACTTGGGTCCTATGGGTTTCATGACTGTCTGATCTGCCTTAAGATTCGTGTGCACGGATATTAAAGCGACGCACTGCTCCCATAGAAAAGATATAAGAGTTGAGAGTCAACTATACTGTTCATCCAACCGTCTATTTTCTTAATTATTGACTACAATTACATATTTGTTAAGTGAAAAAAAAATATATTAACTACTAAATTTTAATTTTAAATAACAAGAGACAGTTTGAAGGATAGCAAGTGGTGTGCCTCATGTTTTTCAAAAAGAATATTTATACTGTACTGTTCTCTGTTCATGGTAACAGTTGTGTATCTCTGTTCAAATGTTGTATATACAGTGTATTGATTTTAAATGCACATCAAATACATATGAGTGTGAACAGATTGCATCAACCAATTACCCAAGCTTAAATTAATCATACTGGTTTTATGTAATTTTGGCATCTGATACGAAATTGCACTAGTTGTATTTTTATTCCAAAATGCACTTTTCTCCTTTAGCAGAATATTGACACAATCTGTTCTTAATTCCTAAATTAATATATACATGATACTAGCTAGGCTAGCTAATAATAAGTTACAAAATCACCATCATATATATTGATGAATTAAAAAAAATAAAAATCCCAATTTAAACCTTGCTCTACTATTTGTGGCCGAATTGTTCGTATGTAGAACCGATCGATGCAATCACCTTTTCCCGGATAATCTTAACTACCTCTGTCATAGACGGCCGTAAACTCGGGTTTTCGCCTATGCATGCCATGGCCAATTCCACCATGTTTGTTCCTTCATTAGCATCATAGATGCCTCCTAATTTCTGATCTACCAATTCTCCTAATCCCTTCTCTCTCGCGCTTAGTTGCGGCGCAAGTAACACCGTCAATCTCTTCTCTGTTTTCGTACAAAATGCCTCAAAACCTGTAATCAATTCCAACAAAAGCACTCCAAAGCTGTACACATCGCTCTTCTTTGTAATCATGCCTGAACGAAGGAAATGCGGGTCGACATAACCGGGTGAGCCCATTATCTGGTTCACCCGGTTTGATCTGGTCTGAGGCTGTACAGTAGCCGAGAAACCAACCCGAGCCGAACCAAAATCACAAAGTTTAGCATGCATATTTCCATCTAAAAGTATATTGGATGCCTTGATATCTCCATGGATAATTTGAGGATCACATAATTCATGGAGGTATTCTAATGCTTTTGCTAGCTGAAAGGCTATTAGCATGCGTTGAGACCAGGAGAGGGTTGACCCGTTACATCTTATGCCATGCAACTTCTCATGAAGGTTGCCATTCGGTACAAACTCCATCACCAACACTCCTTCATCTATACATTCAAAGGAGAGAACTATATATAATTAGGCAAATATATATAGGAAAATTAATAAAGGATTCTAAATAAATTTTGCATTCTTTATGTGTGAACACAACTTAAGGTTTGTTGGGTGCATTTTTCCAGCATGCATAATTTGAAATAAATATCAATGTCAACACCAAATTGTTCAAAAACAAATTCAAATTATGTTATTGTTGAAAATTATGTAAATTGAAACAAACCCAACTCCAAAAAAAAAAAAAAAACAAAGTAATTATTTCAAATTAAATACCTCGTTCATCGCAGAAACCGAGAAGCCGAACGATATGAGGATGATTTACTGTCCTGAGCACATCAAGCTCCTGCCTGAATAGCCGTTGCAACCGCTCGCTGCTCCTGCACAACTTTACCGCACCGAGGCACCTCGAAAACCGTGCCAGATAAACCGTACTGAACCCACCTTCGCCGATCACAGCAGAATTGAACCCGCCAGTGATGGACTCAACCTCGGTCCAACCGAACCGACGTGCAACTATGTTTTTTCCATGTTCTGATCCGGTATTCGGCTCGTCAGCTACTCGGTTATTTCCACGGACCCGGTCTATATAGTCAGGCCTGTCTTTGGAGCACGCTCCACTAAAGCCACTTGCACAGAATAAGCATCTGAGTTTTTCAAACATTGTTCTGATGTGAGAGAGAGAGATGGTGGTGAGAGAAGAGAAGATGAGAGGTTTTTAGAGAGAATGGAAGAATATGTTCTCTCTTTGCTTTTGTTCTTTGGGCCAAAGCATGCGGGGCACGGGGTAATGGCCTAATGGGCAAGAGAGAGAGAGAGAGAGAGAGAGAGAGAGATGGTGGTTTATGCATATAGAGTGGTTATATTATATACTTGATTGACATGCGAGCGTTTGTTTATTTTCTCATCTATTTTTTTACGAGAAGTGTTTGATTTCTTATTTAATTATTTTTCTTAGAATGGATTAATTAATGTTAGTTATATTGGAAAGACGAAATCAAGAGGTTTCTAGGTACAAATCAATACTTGTGAATGCTACAGAATTGTTCATATTATTTATTTAATTAATTAATTTTGTGGTAGGAATTGCTTGTATTATTTTTTCTGTATGGTAGTATTGTCAGGTGTCCAGTACATTTTAAGTGGAGGTGTCCAGTTTCCCAAAAGATTGACTAAGAAGCTGCTAGAGCTGGACCAATAGCTTTGAGCCGGCCCAACCAATTTTGCGAATTTTTTTTTTATAAACCATAATTAAAAAAATAATTTTATGAAATTAACATAATTACTTATTTTTACAAAAAAAAATTATAAGAACTAAAATATCATTTTTGGCCGTCAGTCATTTTTTTTTCTTGGGATTGAAATGGCATTTCGGCTCCATGTGCTTTTATATTTTACCATACTAGCTGCCAAGAAAATCCATAAATGGCACCGGACCGAATTGTCATTTCAATTCCAATATGTTTCTTTTTTTCCCACCTGTGACGAAGGGTATTTATAAGCAAATTCTAAAAATAAAAATAGGTCGGACCGAAATGTTAATTCGGTCCGAACTAAAAAAAACATTGGACCGAAATGACATCTCAGTCCATGGGTGTTACACCAAAGGCTAAACCTGTTTTTCTATTGTGAAACCACACGGGACCAAAATGTCATTTCAGTCCTAAAAAAAATATAACTAACCGAAATGACATTTGAGTTCTTATAATTTTTGTAAAAAAAAAAATATTCATGTTGGTTTCATAAAATTATTTTATTAATTATGGTTTATAAAAAAATTCCAATTTTGCTACTATAAACCCTTTACAATATTTGGGACTGAAATACAAAATAATCACATCCCCAGTTTGTTTCATGAGATATTAATTGGGCAGCTACATACTTTTCTTTTTCAGATTTTGGCAAAATTTTACTAAAATTTGTTGGATTTAAGCAATATGCAGAGCAAATAATTAATTTCTCCGTTGACAGTGCAGTTTAAAAAACAAAAACAAAAAATCTTAATGATGGTAATAATTAATTAAAATAATTGACAGGCTACATTAGTTCATTATATTAATCTTAACTGCAGAAATAGTAATGGATATAAGACTGTGAGTAGGAGTGAAAACGGAGCGAATACTGAGCAGATAGTAGTAAAACCATATCTATATCTCTGTTTTTTTTTATTTTATCAGACGGATACGGATACGGATACGTGTCTGGGTCAGATTGGATATTTATCAAAATAATATAAAAAAATATTAAAAAGTATTAAAGTTCATAATATCTATCTAATTATAATGGTGAATAACATAAATTTTCATAATATATATTGAAATATATAGTATATATCTACTATTCAGATACAGATAACTGAAATGTAAAATCATATCAGTGTTCTTATCCACACGGATATTCGGATATCGGATATCCACATCTAAGTTTTCGAATACAGATCAGATCATACCATTTTCACCCCTAACTGTTAGCCTTTAATTGTAGTAAAAGCAAAATTTAGCACCCAAAGGTTGAGTAATTGAATCAGAATTGAGAAAGCTAAACCTAGTTCCTTTGTCCTGAAGAAAATGGAAGTGAAAATTGAAAAATAAGTTGCTTAAACTAAAAAAGGAAAATTAAAGTGAAAAATAAGTTGCTTACAATAAAAAAAGGGGAAGAGAACACTTCATGTAGCTAGTAACATGTTATAATTGAATCAAGTTCACGCCTCTGAAACAAATAATTACATTGTGATAAGATCATAGACTCTTGGCCTACAAAATTGAGACCTTACAGTCAAAATATTTATTATCCAAATAATTGGTTGGTTGGGATTATTGTGTCTCAGTACATTGGACCAATTCTCACTTAAAACCTATATATAAACTCCTGTTGAAGGGCAAATGTATAATTGAGACGTACGAATATATCTCACTATACAAATAATGGAGCACACAGGGAAGTGTCACAAAATTTATCAGAGAGAGAGAATAATTTACTATTACCGGGTTGCAAACTCTCGTGAATTAACCAATTCACTTTGTGAACAGTTCAGAAATAAATAAATTTTCTCCAAAAATAGACAACTCGATTTTACTTAGACCTATACTGGTCATCAAAATTCAAAAATAAACAGTTGTCCACTGCTGATTCAATGTGGCTTCGTCACTCATAATATTACAAACTACAATGAATTAGCATAGCATACTGATTTTTATTAAAACATAGATCAAATTTATCGAGTAGAACTAGAGTGTTCTTAAGCTCACCAAGCCTCTTTGTGAGTTTAACTCAAAAACCCATCGAATTGGTCTCAAGCAACACATCTCAACCGTTGAAACCGATTTACTTCACGAGTGATGAGTTTACATGTCAAATTTATAAATTTTCAAACTAATTTAATATAAAGTCAAGCGGTCAAAAAATGATGAAAAATGTACACATTAAAAGTAACTTATAAACCATTTTTTTACCGCTTGATTTTATACTAAATTAATTTGGAAATTTACAAATTTGACATGTAAACACAGCACTCATGAAGTAGATCAATTTCAACAATTTGGATGTATCGTTTGAAGCCAATTCAATACATTTTTAAATTAAGCTCACTAAGGAACTTGATAAGCTTAAGAATACCCTAGTTCTACTCCAAATTTATCTATTGAGAAATATCAACGTGCCCTTTAGAAAACGGAAGTTTTTGAAACTTTTCAAAATTTATCTATTAATTTTTCACAAGCATATGTTTTGTTGATTTCAATCTCTCAATTCAGGTGCTTCCTTTTAATTTCAAAAATTATTTGCTTGACGCGGTTACTGGTAGTCATGCATGTGTTCAGTGTTCTTGAACTCATTCTTCACATTTTTCATTTTTTTTATTAAAAAGATTATGATTGGTCAAATCTTTCGCGTGGAGATAACATGGCGGGTACGGTAACCGACTTTTAAACAAATCAAGGCCGTCTGATTTCAATAACGGAGCGCTGAGATGAATTTAGATTTTTAATTTCAGATCCTGGCCCATTGGGCCACACAAATTGTTGACCCAAGAAAGGTATGTATGTCTATGACTCTATTATTAGACTTGCGTCATCAAAATTAGATCCGCTGTCCCCTTCCTAACACTTTAATTTCATTAATTAAAATCACAAAGATTTAGTAATGGAACCATCAAGGAAAAGGAGAGAAGGGAAGGGAGAAAATTAAATAAAACTGAGTCAAAAATGAGCAAGAGCAAATCAATTTAATAAAACTTCAAAAATGACATCTCAACTTAAGGAAGCCTTAGTTTCTTGTTTTCCCCTAAAACATAATTATAGTTTTTAAGGTACCGTTGAAAACATGTTTGATTTGAATGTGAATATAATGTGTACTGTCAAATAGCCTTACAGGAATTTAATAGTAATAGTAGAATAATATATGGCTATAAATTAATCAGTTTGATTGTACAAAATAATTTATGCTTTTTTTTTTAAAACTTCAAGGTTGTGCTTCAGAACGGAGGGGTAAACCCCTCATTAAAGGAAAGAAAAGAGAGAGATCGGAGGCGAGGTAACCTTCGAACATTGATTTTACACCTCAAATCGAGGATAACATAACTCAGCAAAAATCAACATCATGCGGAGTTTTTCTGCCCTCCAAACAGTGCTCCTTCACCTCCGCTCCCTCTCCGATTCTTCTCTTCTGGAACAAAGGAAACCGTTAGACAGGGCCGGTCTGGAGTGAGCATCTTCCTCGCACAGTGATTCTCCCTTTCCTTTCTTCTGCGGCCCTCCGTCTGGAGCACAGCCCAAATGACTTTCCGGACAACACAAAATCAGCCAATTGTTAAAATTAATTTGTTGTTCATTTTTTTCTCTTTTTTTTCGCCTGCATGTGTTAATTATAATTAGGAATTTGGGTCGCAAAACCAAAATCAATTGAATTTACTTGGTAAAATCGAATTTGGGAAACGCAAGAGAGAGGTTTTATTAAGTGAGAATTAAACAACCGGCACAGGTAAGTTTAATTTAATTGATAAAACTATGTACTGGCTAGGACAATATACAAAATTAAGATATATATATATATATATTGATATTTATGAACTACGTGCTTGCTTCTAAGGCTACAAGTTATACACAGCTAATAGACAACACTCAGATAAAATAAAATGGGAGTTTATCCAATTAAAAACCGTGATACTTTCTTTAGGTAATCTACTAGATATATTATATGATATGATATGATATGATATGGTATGATAAAAGGAGAGATGAATTAAATATAAAAGATGATGGATAATTTGTGTCTCAACCAGCAAACAATAATTATTCTCAGCTATATATATCCTAGGCCCCTACGTTCGTGCATATAAAAAAAATATGTAATTAACGAAACCATTTGGTTAAATATTAAATTTGGTAACACGGCTTTAGTTCATATATAACCAGTGGGTTGGGCCATTTTTTGGGCCTAACCTAATTGGCCTGTCTGTACAGACTAATTTTTAATCCGTAACATATATCATATATACAAATAGACACAAATAAATAGGTCTAGTTGTAAGATATGTACGTACAGACTAATTTGCGCGTCCGGTCCATTTTAAGATATCTACGTAATAAATAGACACAAATTTTAAGCAAATATATACAAATATTGAAGTGACACACATAGATCATATAAGCGGATCGGACGGAGAGAATTCATTGGACTCGATCAAAATTGTGTCTGATGGACATCCGTCCGACATAACCCGTTCCCATTAATTGTAGCCTTGTTTCGTCTCGGACAAAAAAATCTTTATATTTGTTTCTTAATGCAAGTGATAATAGAAAGACAAACAACACAAAAAAGAAAATTAGTGGATTGCTCTACTTATTTATTATTATTATTGTTTTGTTTACGACCAATTATAAAATGTATTGGAGAGAAAATATATACAAGAGTCAATCAATTTTTTAGCAAGAGGAAACATGTCCTTATGAATTGCTAACTAAACAGCCAGCAGCGTGATATAAGTATTCCCAAACAGAGCATATATATGTTCCTGCCCGGCTGCCCCCCGTGCGCTTATTATAATATATATATTGCAATTACATAAAATAATACTGATTGGTAATAAATTGAAAATTATTTTTTGTGCCTGGAAGTGTTTTATGCTTTGATTTAAGGCTACAGGCTCCGACAAATTAACAAGAGCGAAAAAACAAAAACAAAAAAAGTTTCAAAACTTTGGAAATGAATTAAGCTTGTTAGGAGACAAACTTGCATGACATAATAAAAGGAAGTTTAGCAAGGAATCATTATCTTTTTAATTTCTTTGTTTGGATAAATTTTCTAGCAATAGCCCAAACCATTGAAATATATCTGATTGGCTTCAAACGACAAATCTAAACTGTTGAAATCTTTCTGCCTTACGAGTGATGCGTTTACATGTGAAAATTTTAAACTTTCGAATAAATTTAGTATGAAATCAAGTGGTCAAAATTAGAAAGTTTATAAATTTATTTTAATGAATTTATTTTTTAGACACCTTTTGACCACTTGATTTTATACTAAATTAATTCGAAAGTTTAAAATTTTCACATGTAGACATATCACTCGTAAGGTAGAAGGATTTCAACGGTTTGAATTCGTTATTTGAAGTCAATTTAATAGATTTTAGAGTTGATGAGCTCACAAAAAAACTTGGTGAACTTAGTAACATGTTAGTTGTGCTCCATATATAATATCAGTCTTTCATAAACAAATTTATATACTCACATATTCTCTCCTAATTACCATTTTACCTAATTTATCGAGATGGATTGTAGATCAACTCCTAACTCGGTAGATTTATTTCTTATGCCATGTTAATATATCCCTAAAAACTATATGTATATAATAAAGCATGGGTCTCAGGTATATGTTGTATTGTTGTCATTGTCGTGTTACATAGTAAGGACAGAGAAATTGCGAAAGATACTAAAAGAATTTATTTCTAAAGCCAGAAAATGCCACAGAAACTTCATAACAGCTATATCCTAATATTTAATCCCCACCATATATGAAATTTGCTTGACCAAACAAGCTGTCTAATGGAAGATTCCCCTAAGCTGTTTTAATTCATAGACACACACGTAGAATGAGAAAAATGACACAACGGAGTCAGCTCTATCATGGAATGGCACAGTTATGATACGGAACAGCACGGTTATGGCACGGAACGGCACGGCACGTGTTACTGTTATGTGATGTGCATGCACGCATGTTCTATGCCATAACCATTTGCGTGCCGTGATTATCTTTTGAAAATTTGGCATGGCACGGCACGCGAAAGATCCGGTCACAGCATGGCACGGCACATGGTCACGCGAGTCACATGTAATTAGGACCATTAGATCTTGATCAAATGGTGAATCTTGAATAAACTAACCTAAAATATGAAAAAAAAATATTTAAATGTGAGAAACGTGACCAGTTATGTTTGGACACAACATGCGAGTCACGGCACCCCTTAGCATTTTGATCACGGCACAATACGTGTGACTGTTCACTTGATGATACAGTACGAGACTTCACTTTACGACACAGCACGACACGTTTTTTCCTACTCTAGATACACGGACTGAGTCCCGTGTTAAATATTACTAGCAGCATAATAGCAGCCTTAACCTAGACTAAAACCCACCCCTATATATTTCACGACATATAGGCCAGTATCTTGGCCCATATAAATGAAAAGAATTTGTATTGGGCTTTTATTGTGTATGCCTATGCTGGACCAGGCTGTGAGAAACTAAGTTTGGGTTTGGTTTCAGGTGAGGCCTTAATATATGTGATATTTATTGGGTTTGGCATCTAGACTTGTATCTTCCTAAACCATCTGCTGTAACCCTTAACCTTTTTCATGTTGACTTGACCTGATGTCTTCGTGACAGTTACAGTGGATAAAACGTGCTGTGATTTTAGTCTCGTGCTATGCTGTGACGTAACAAAGTGAACAGTCACATGTGTTGTGTCGTGACTAAAATGTGGAGGAGTGGTCACGGCATGCGAGTCACGCCGTGAGTCCCGTGTTGTGACTATTCGCGTGCTGTATCCAAACGTAACTGGTTATGTTTCTCACATTTAACTATTTTTTTCATAATTTAGATTAGTTTATTTAAGATTCACCATTTGATCAAGACTTAACGGTCCTAATTACACGTGCCGTGCTGTGACCGGATCTTCCGCGCAGCATGCCGTGCTGTGTTAAATTTTCAAAAGATGATCACAGCACGCGACATGCAAGTCACGGCACGGAAAAGTCACACATACTGTGCCATTCCGCGACAAAACCAGCTCCACCATGCCATTTTTTCGATTCTCCTGACAGTGTTCATAAAAACTTTTATAACAAACATCTAAGTTCCCTGGGATTGCTTTTTTGTTGAATTTGGCGTAGAAGAGTTTGCTATATTTAAAAGAAGTGCGTATTATATCTCAAAAAATATGACCGACGTGTCCGGTGCCTATTCGGGAATAGCGCAGGGGACCAGTATTATTTGGGCTTTGAGATTCGTGTAGAACGTATTTGAACGGTTGATATTTTTCAAAAAGTCGCGCAAAATATGAGATATCTGAGATGATGCGAATTTTATTTAAAGAGGGAACAGTCCTCCAAGTTATACCACAATATGCATTGTCAATCAGTAGCAAAACCCAACTCATGCTATACATAACTTTAAACCTTAAATAAGAAATAGCTTAAATTTAGATGTCGATCAAACATAAATAAATTATTCCATCTTAAGTTGGAATAATAATTTATTCTTTCTTAATTTTAGGTCTCAACCAATAATCACCTTCGAGAATTACATATTAATGAAGAAATCAAGCTAACTAGTAAGATGGGATAAATTTTATTATGAGACATGGTGTTATAATTAATTTGAATATTAAATATATCTAAAAAAATTGACAAAAATATAAAAAGAGAAGCGTTTTCAGAGATTTGTTTTAAGTTGAGACATATTATTATAATTTTTTTATATGTTCTATGTTCTGTTATGCTTATTTGAATGTTCTATACCCGTTGATTGACATCTCTATTTTTTCTTATGATTCTTGAATATTGTTGCTTGAAATTCGAGGATTTTGAAATGGTTCGGATCGTTAAGTAAATTTGTGGCTGAATTGAAAGAACCATATTTGTCATAACTCATAAGCAATATTGATTAGTAACCTGGGCTTCTCTGTTTTTTAGCTGCGTTCAGCCAAGAATTGTACCTCTACCGAAGCAGTGATTTGATATAGGAAGATTTGGGTAAAGATTTCAACAGAGCAGTTCTGGCTTCATACAGCGCAAAGACTATAGAATCAAAACAGTACTGTAAATAGTTTGTGCGCTGCATGAAGCTAAAACTTCTCTGTTAAAACCTTTACCCGAAAATTTAGACAAATTGTGTGGCCAATAGTAATATTAGTTGTGGCCGGGTAAGAAAGTTCCTTCACCAACAAAGTAAAAACTCAGTGGAGAAAATGTCTTCTATCCTCCACTAAATCATTGTCTTGGTGGTGGTTTTTGAAAATTCAACATGATAGATACTTGTTCTCTTAAAATAGTTTATTTATTTCTATTTTTAAAAAAAAATCTCCCCACATGATTTCTCCAAACTAGCTAGTTGTTCATAAAGTAAGCAAAAATGAAAAAAGAGAGCTGAGATAATAATACTATAACTTCTATCATCATTGTTATTAACTATTTTTATCAATTAATGTTTTTTTTACTAGTCAATACTTTTATTTTTTTAATACAAGCACTTCGGACGGACTCAAATGAATATTGAACAACTTTTTTATTTTTTATTCACACACATATCAGCATGCCATCAATTAACAAACTCAGAGATAAAATTATTCAAAAATTATTAGCGGTCCCATTACAAAAGAAGAAAAAAAAAAAAGCAATGATAATTTACGTTGTAACGACGAAAACGACAGCAGAAATATGGAATCTACGTGTCCACCCGTGTCCTTTGACACCGTGTCGCCATCCTCTCCATTTTGCAAGTATATCTCGTCTCCTGTTTCCTTGCTTCTAGATGGTGATATTACGACTTACGAGATGCCATTTAGTGCTCCTCGAAAATATCGTTCCTCTTTTTTAATTCTTTGAAAAAAAAAAAAGGGATGAATTTCATGTACACTTAAAAATCTCGAAATTATGTCATCCCTCTCTATAATATGATAATATCATATCTGCCCTTCTAATTTAAAAAAAATCCAAATCTATCCAAGTTATTGGATTTTCTAATAAAACTCGTTTTAAATTTATAAAATATTAAGTTTATTCTATATTCAAAATAAAATACATAGTCTGTTTAAGAAAAATATTGTGTCTTTAAATTAATCAGCTTCCAATGACAAATGGTTTATTTCTCTACTATGACACATACACAGTAACATCTAGTATATGTGTGTGTATGCATCATAAGTAATAAATTGTATCATTTGCTCTCACAACCGACTAATTAGAAGACAAAATATTCTCTATTGGTACTTTTTATTTTTTTAATAAAAAGTATCCATTCGATACTTTGTAAAGGTAAATATTTAGAGAAGCAATACATAATTTTGAGATTCTAAAGGGGCATACGTGAAATTTTGCAGGCGTATTTCACACGTAAAAATTAGTTCGTTTGAAATGGAATATTCTAAGGATATCTTTTTATTTTTCAAAATTTCAGAGGCCATTTTGAGAAATCCTTGAAAAAAAATTTCTAGCTGAATGTCGGTGTCACCAATCATTATCCAAAGGCCAAAAAGCACTTTTATCCGCGCTGTTTTAAATTAATTAATACATGCATTAAATTAAAATTTAAGCATGCGTAATTAAACAATTAATGGTAGAAGATGTGTCAACATCAAATGACTATTATTGATGTTAAAAAGATTAGCTCCCACCGTTTCAATAATTTTATTGTTTAAGTTTCAACTCTTCAATGGAGTTGTACCAATACATTATTACCTGCCATTATAATGTCAACGGTTACAAAACGAGTCGAATGAAAGTATTTTTATATTCTTACTCGTTATGTTAACAGAAAAAAAATGTCTTTACCAATAATTGATAAGCTAAACGAAAAAAAAACTTGTATTTGTGTTTTCAAGTATAATACTGATTGAATAAACAAATAAAAAAAATAAACTGCCTTTGACGTTCCTACCCACCATAAACTGGAGAATTTTTTATCTATAGAAATTAGTAAAAAAATAAGAAAGAGAAATAAAAAGAGTGTCCTAGTTGTTACATTCATTTGTTACATTCATAGAAAGATCAAAGACATTGATTCCGATCCAAAGTTTTTATTAGAATCAATGATAACAATCCAAAAAATGTAGTAAAAAATAATTCAACAGCGTGTCTTGAAATGGAGAAGTAAAAAATCATTTTTTTTATTATCATTAAATCATATCCAAACTTTTGATCGGAATCAATATTTTCGATATTTCTATGAATGCAATAACTAGGATACTATTTTTATTTCTCTTTCTTATTTTTTTACTAATTTCTATAGATAAAAAATTCTTCATAAAATGTAATGAAGCCAAACATTCTTGTGTTCCCTTTTTGTTTCATTCCTCTCCAGTTCGTTTTAGACTGTACATAGACCACAATTAATAGAAACCTAGTACCATGGCGTCTGATATTATTACAATTTTCAAGGTACAGATTATGTTGAGTAGCTTTTGTAATAAGATGCGGTACACAAAAATTGTTGTAACCTTGTAGGGCCTAAATTGAACCCAAACATTAATGAATTTGTATCCTTGCATTAACTCAAAAGGGAATCTTTTGAATTAATGTATTTGAATTATCCAATCTGCTTTAAGATTTGTGTAGATTAGATCCATACTAATATTAAAGGACCGTGTTTTAAAATCAAACAGCTGAATTGACTCCGTGTAAAATCAAACGGCTGAGATAAATTTGCTCAAAAGATTCTCTTTTGAGTTAATACAGAGGATACATGTTCAACATTAATAGTGTGTTCCCCTTTTGTTCCATTTGTCTACAGTTAGTTTAGACTTTAGATTGTACGGACATGTTTGGCTGCTACTGTTCATGTGGGAAAAAAAATTCACTCAGTGTGAATTTTTTTTCCCACACACACAGTGTTACAAATTGAAACCAAACTCAAGCCCATTTCCGTTCCTATCTGACAGCTGAACACACCCTGCATATCATCCTAGTACCATGGCATGTAATATTAAATTGACAATAAAACAAAGAAAAAAGTCAGTACAAATTAGACACGGTATTTTACAAATAAAACAGTTACTTTATTAAATTATTTTTTATTTAATAAGGATATTAAATATAGAATTATTTTTTAAATGGATGAAATTGTACATGGAAAACTTTAAAATTAATCTTTTTTTTTTTTTTGCACCGTAGCTCGTATTGTTATTTAACATTGATTCATAAGTACAGATAAAAAATTCATGAGAAAAAAAATCATCGTATTAACGGAAAAATGTGAAAATTCCAATCATTTCAGATGCATCGCCAGAAATTGTTTATATTTAGTATTTTTAATTATTTAATTTATGTTACATAAACTAAGACATAGAAGCTTGTTAAAAAAAATCAAAGAGAAGCAGAGTCATGAAGTGTGATAGGGTGTGGCAAAAAAATTCAAGGTGGAACAAAATTTATAAATTTGTTTTTTTTTTCTGAAAGAGATTTTTTTAAAAATTTGTATGGGGCATAATTTCAAAATGGAGCATAATTGAGTAATAAGATCTTATAATAATATCTGTATTATTCTTTTTCAGCATCCTTCAAATTATTTCCGAAGGAATCAATTTGTATGGACTTAATATTATATTTATCTATAATTATTAATTAAAAAATATGAAAATATTTAACAAAAATATCAAATTATTTTTTAATTGTATTTTTGTTAGATCCGAATTATAAAATGGGAAGGGATTCAATTACACCATTTTATGATGACATATCTTGACACCATATAGTTATAAGTCATCTTTGTGATTTCAAAGTCCAAGCAGTCATACGAACCATTCAACATGATTTTCATATTAAAATGTGTTTGGAGATCAAATTTTATAATTGTTTTTTTGGATTATTTTTAGTATTTATTAAGATGTATACAAAATTGTTGTTTTCAGATAATTATGAACCATTGAAAAAAAAAAAAAGTAATTTTAAAAAGTTCTAAAAAATCGTAAACAATCTCAACGCACTACAGATAATGGCTTGAAATTGGTCACTAGGAGATTAATTTATTTTAACAAAAAAAAATATGGCGGTATCAGCAGACAAGCATCTCAACTTCAAAATGTGATTCTCATGCGATGATATTTAATAGCAACTCAACTCAACTCAGCTTAATTATAAATTTATAACATAGTAACTTGTGTTTATTCAAATTCAAAACTGTGAGTTCTTTGACAGATGTGATTCGGTATTTATTATTTAATCACGAGGATGGTACATAAATTAATCGAAACCAAAAGTGCGCTCCCCATGCGATGATTGCATACCTTTAATTAATTAATCAATTTGCTGAATAACACAAGATGCTTAATATGATTCTCACTAGTGGTTGGATGGGAAGGTGAAACTGTTATTAAATGCATTTGCGTAAACAGATATATATATTTCTTGGGACCGAATTCTCTGCCTCCAAGAAGGTAGGATTTTTCTGATTCTAAATTACTGATACGTGAGTCCACATCAAAACTAAAAATTAATATTTAAATTTATAAACTCGTCTGGACCTACATGTCAGTCTCACTGAGATAGAAAAATCCTGCTCCCAGAGAACATGTGATCTCTTTCCATATTTCTTACTGTTAAATTATTAGATAGTTGCGTTATACTTAGACTTTGTAATTAATTAGGTGTATCATGAAAAGTCTACATATATAGACCATAGGCTGTATCATGAAAAGGTTAATGAAATCAGATTCATTCATTCAAACTCTTCTGTTACATCTTCTATATAAATACACAATGGCACACGTATTTTCAATAAATATATGTTAAATACAACTAACTTATTATAAGCAGGGTGGACACAGAATTTCTACTAGGAAAGAGCAAAAATCGGATTTAAATAGCTTATCGGGTTCAAATCCATTAACTATAGAGTACTAGATAAAAAACAACCAACATAATAAAAAAATAATAAAATATTATACATTTACATAGTAAAATGACAAAATAATATCATTTTACATATTAAAAAACAACAAAGTTGGTCCGAATACGTAAATTTATATAAACAGTGCTTTTAAACTGATCTGACATGCTTTTTAGTTCTAAATGGAGGGGCAAAACAATTTCTAAAGCGGGGCAAAATGATATCAGACCCGTATTTTACTGTTAAATTTCAAAATCCAGAGAGGGGTTGTTACCCTCCCGGCTGAATGTGGGTCCACCCCTACTTTTTAGTAAATATTAGAGATCAAGTTAGCCAACTATTTAATATCTACAATGTATTTTTTCATTTAGGTTTCAAATATGAAATTTTTTAAAACACTTAACATGTACTCCATATTAAAATGTGTTTGGAGACCAAATTTTATATTTTTTTTTTGAAATTTTTTTACTTTTTTTTAGAATTTATAAAAATCACTGTTTTAATAATTAGAAAACATAAATGGAAAAAAAAAAAAAATCTGAATAACAGCGTTTTCATTCGTCTACCGAAATCTCTGTGTTGACTCCTTTTAGTTTCCGTTTTTAAATCACAACTAAATTGACTTATTTTTAATTGCATTTTATTTACAATATTTATTGTTATATTAAAAGAAGTCCTATAATTTTTTTAAATGACAATAACTTTCAGTGTAGCAAAATTATAAAACAATATATGTGTATTCTATTTCAATGAAATCCACAATTTGCACATTCAAACTTTTTTTAATACTTTCTCATCAATGTCATATGCACGGAATCCCGTAATTTACAGAATTTCATATTCATAAAATCTCATCTCATATGATCTCGCAACTGTCGAACACGTTAGAAATGAAGCCATATAAGAATGGTGATCAATTGGTCTTCATTTTTTTTATTTTTCAAAATTTTTATTTGTAACTTATTCTATATATAATTATAATAAAATGTTATTAAAAATTTAAAATGATTTCTATTTGCAATAAATTTTTTTATATAATTAATTCACATTCATCTTTAACCCTCATAATTTAAAAAGTATAATTTCGTTTCTGAAACCTATATAAAAATTGGGAGAGCAGGGTTTCCGATGCCTATTGGACCAGAGTCTCTTCAATGAGTGGTTTTTACCGTTCGATCCACTTCAAAGTCTGTGTGCACGGATATTAAAGTGATATGCACAGATCTTGAAGTGAATCGGACTGTAAAAACCACCCATCGAACGGACTCTGGTCCGATGGGCATCGGACACCCCCTCTCCCATAAAAATTAAGCTACAGCTTCGTAATTTTGTGGCTCTACTTCAATTCAAATGGCGACGACTGTGAGTCCGTATCCTCTGAGATATCTCAATTTTTGCGTGACCACGGTGCCTATTCGGGGAAACGTAGGGGGACAGTATTATTTGAGCTTTGAGATTCGTGCAGAACGTATTTGAACAATTCAGATATTCCAAAATGTCACGCAAAGTTTGAGATACCTCAGAGGATGCGAATTCGACGACTGTTACCTGGCATGCGTGCTACCTGACTTATCGTCAAACATTCATGAATATCAATATGTATTAGATATGATGAGATAAAGGTTAAAGAAGAGAGCGCTTTTCATGTACATGGTCCCCCAACTCCCCCATGCATCTTTTGATAGATTGGATATCAGTAGACAGTAGTTCAGTACTTTGCTATATGCAAAAATTGTAAGATTGGATATGAATAGGTAACTCACAGTGCAAAAGTCATAAATCAACGGAACAATGCAAACTATTAAGAATTATGGTGAAGTCATTTCAGTAACTATTTGTTTTTATTAATTGAAACATTTAAATCATTGACCGATGTTACTCTCCAAAAGTCTTCAATTTTATATTAAAATATGATAACCTTTTCTTTTGGCAATTATGGGAATTCAATATTAAAATTCTCTTCTAACACGTAAAGTTTTATGTTTTATCTGCATACTATCAGACTAACCAAATTCGCATTTAATTCACAAATAAAATGTTTTTTAGGAATTTCTGAACCACATCGTAATAAAACATCTGACCGAACTTTTACCGAATAATTCGCGAATCATGAATTATTCATGATAAAAACGAAAAAAAAAATACCAAATTTTTAAATTTTTTTATTGCAATTATGGGAATTCAATATTAAAATTCTCTTCTAATATGTAAAGTTTTATGTTTTATATACATAGTATCATAGTAATTAAATTTGTGTTTAATTTGTGAATAAAATGTTTTTAGGGGTTTCTGAACTGTATCGCAAATAAAACGTTTGACTGAATTTTTACCGAATAATTCACGAATCACGAATTATTCATGATAAAAACGCAATAAAAAAAACGCCAATTTTTTTTTTTTGCAACAATGGGAATTCAATATTAAAATTCTCTTCTAACACGTAAAGTTTAATGTTTTATATATATAGTATCCAGTTCCACCAAGATACGGTTGTACCGAATCCCTTCTCCCACAGAAATCATCAATGGAGGTGTCTACCTAACTAGAGCAAATCAATTACTTGACTTGCGACAGGAACGGACAGGACAGTAAGCGTACAACTGGAGAGGAAACGGACCCAACTACTAAGCAATAGCAACCAAGTCCTGCCTTGTTTTCTCGCCTCCTCCTCTCCTTTTCATTTTCTATCGTTTGATTGTTGTGCCTTTCTTTCTCTCTTCTCCCTCTTTCTCTGTTGCGCTCACAGATTCCCACTTTAGCAACCCTAAACTCTTTACTTGTTTCCTTTTGCTCGATCGATCGATCTACCTCGGGAGGTTACTTCTCCGCCGTCCGATCTCTCTTTTTCGAAGGTTAGATCCTCTCTCTTCTCTCTCTACGAGGTTTGTGCTTGATTGAAATCAGCTGGAATTTATTGGGAATTTAGGTATATTGGGTGATCGTAATAGGATGGGCTGAATTGGGTTTCTGCTGAAACTAGCTCGGAAATTTGTTGGAATTGGGCTAGACTCGGGATATTTAGTAGCCACCAAGTAAAGTGCTGAAGCTTTATTTTTGTTTCTCTCTGAAATTAATTGGCATTAATGGAATGGAGAGGCAATTAGTTTCTTCTCTGATGACATGTTTTTCCACCTAGAATCGAAAAACACAATTTGGTGTGTTGAAGACAGGAAACCAGAGATTTAGCTCACTAAAACATCAAATTTCTTGGGGATATAATTGCCTAATATCCTACCTTGTCTGTTTGTAAAGCGCCTCCTTACCCTGCTTATTTTCCTAAGTGTCACTATCAAAATATAGATAGTGTACAGAGAATACATAATGATATTATAATTGGATGTCTTTTCATCAGTGACTTGTGCCATATAATGTGGATTTCCAGTAGAAGAAATTTGAGTAAAGTAGTTTTCTGTTGTCTTTGCTTGCAATTCAGTTTACCTATTGCATGTTTTACTCATATTAAGCTGATACCATTTGATCACTTCAGAGAAAATGCAACAAAGAAAAACAATTTTTTGCCTGCCACTATCTTCATGATTAGTGCTCTATTAATTTCAGGTGCCATCACTTACCTGGCACGCTCATGAGAATTCAGTGATGTCATCATCTTCATACAGTGATCTCTTCAAAAAGAGCAATGGAAGCATCTGATGAGAATCACCCCCCTGTCTCCACCACCTCACGAACCTCCTCACAGAAATCCAGCCGTCGTTCGAGTGGCCGGCGGTCCCAGAAGTCCTCAGGCCAGCAATCCTCTCCAACCGTCTTTCCTGAGAAAAGAAACAAAAGCAAGCCGGCGAAAAATAAGAACTCAGATGTTGCCCGCTCTGTAAAGGAAAAGGCACATGAGCACAGGATTGATATTATTGGAGATGAGAAGTCTGATTTGTTGGGATATGAGGTCCTGGCAGGGCAGCTTGTGCTTGATAAGAAGAACAAGACTGTAGATGACAATGCGGGGCCTGGGGCTGGGAAGACAAATAGTGTAAATGCGAAGCTTACCAGCAAAGCACTACGCTGGGGTTCTAATGTTCTCAGCTTACATGATGTTGTTTCTGTAAGTTTATATGAATATAGCTATTACTATAATGTGTGATTAGGGATTAGAACTTAGGATTCATACTGCACTGGGCAGTGCAAATTTTCCTATTAAAACTTGTGCATTTTACCATATGTCAAGATTGGTTTGAATCTTTACAAAGTTGGAAAGTAAGAGGCTCAAAATCTTCTATTAGACCTTTAGGCCTTAATTGTATATAGATCCAATCAAATACAAAAGGTAATATCTAAACTGGTTGGAGTGATATCATACATTTCCTCTGCTGGCATTTACCATATTAAGATTGATATCCTGGGTGTAACCGTGTAAGTAGAATTGCACATAGTTAGGAATTGCAAGTTTGATTTTGAGATCACCTTGCAATCTGGTAACTGAAGTCGCAAAGTTGCATTCAGATTTAATTAGAAAAAAAAAAAGTGAATGATAGTGGTTTCTCATTGTAACATAATGGTAGTGGTTTCCTTGATCCAATAAAAAAATTGTTTATCAAACTCAATTGCAACACTAAAATTGGTGACATGGCCTCACAATTGTCAAAACAAACATGGGTCACCAAGATGCACCTAATGTGTCCTTCACAGGTAACATACAGTAATGGCCTGAGGCATTTCACTGTGCATGCATACCCTTCCAAAAAGAAATCATTTGGGCTCTGCTTTAGCCGAAAATCAGAGAGGACCCAAAAGGACTTCCGCTTCTTAGCCACTACACCAGATGAGGCGGTTCAGTGGGTGTCGGGTCTTGCCGAGCAGCACTGCTTTGTCAATCTACAGGCTCATCCTTTGGTCTCTAGCAAGAAGCAGCCATCTGATTTTGTCATAAATGAGACCATTTTTGATCAGCCAGCTATCAAGCGCAGAAGCACACCAAGAATTCTTGTTATACTGAATCCTCGCTCTGGGCATGGGAGGTCAAGTAAGGTGTTTCACAACAAGGTTGAGCCTATTTTTAAGGTATATTTCGATACTTCTACACCTTGCTCATATTATTGATTCGACCTTTTCTAGTTCCTAAGTCTTGGTTGTAGCAAATCCAAGCAATTTTAGTTTATGCATGTAGTTTTGCATGCATATGTTTAATTTTATCTATAGATTTATGGCATTACTCATCTTTGTTTATATAAATTTTTTATCATTAGTTGGAAGATATATAGGTATACATGTCTCTGTGTCAATATCATTGCTTGGACCAAATACTCAATTTTGGATGAACATGCTCTGACTATGTGTCTTTATAATTCTCTTAATAGTAAGTAGATGATATATAGAGGACTCTCAAACTTTGAGGTGCTAACTTGCACTTTCTAAGAAAAATGTCAAAACAGTAATGTTTGGCTTTGCAAGAACACATGGTCTACCTTGAAAATATATAGAACAAAGGGTATGTTGTGCCAGTTTCTATGCTTTGTTGATGTATTTGGTAATATCTGCAATTTTAATTGGGTATGAATTGGTTATAGCTTGCAGGTTTAATGATGGAAGTAGTAAATACTGGTTATGCAGGTCATGCAAAAAATCTTGCTGCCACTGTTGATTTTAGTACCTGTCCTGATGGTATGTTTTAATCATTCAGTGCATAATTTTCTGTATCTAAAAATGCAACATTTCTTTCTGATAATATTATGACTTCATAATATTCTTGCAGGGATTGTATGTGTTGGAGGAGATGGGATTGTGAATGAGGTCAGTATTTGCTCAACCCAACCATGATACTACTGTTTATCCTTTTCTCCTTGCAGTTTGAGTGATCAAATAATGCAATCTGAAAAAAAATAATTAACTCACAAGGCTAATAATGCTTATTGTCAATATTTTTTTTTTTTTTTTTCAGGTCCTTAATGGGCTTCTCAGCAGAAATGATCAGAAAGAGGCTGTTTCTGTTCCAATTGGCATAATACCAGCCGGTTCTGACAACTCCTTAGTTTGGACTGTTCTTGGAATCAGAGATCCAATTTCAGCTGCAATGTCCATTATCAAGGTTCTGATTTAAAATAGCCACTGCATTATTTACGCTGCAGTTGCTTGTACATCTCTTCAGTTAACTGTAAAACCTATAATTAATTCTCATATTCTGGCTTTCCATAGGGAGGCCTCACAGCTGCCGATGTATTTTCTGCTAAGTGGATTCAAACAGGGGTTGTTCATTATGGAACAACTGTCTCATATTTTGGTTTTCTTAGCGATGGTAAGATAAGCACTCCTTACATGTTCTCTCCATAACATCTTTTTTTTTTGCTCAATTGCATTCAATTGGCTTCTTCCCTGCAGTACTGGAGCTCTCAGAAAAGTATCAGAAGCGATTTGGTCCCTTGCGGTATTTTGTAGCTGGTTTTCTTAAATTCCTTTGCCTGCCCAAGTACAGCTTTGAGCTGGAATATCTTCCTATGACAAAGGAGGCCCTATCTGAGTCGCAACAGAGAATGAGCTCTGTTAATGAAGAGCGTGCTGACATGTCTGAACTCTATGATGACATAATGCAAAGGTCCCGAAAAGAAGGCTTCCCTCGTGCATCCAGTTTATCAAGCATTGATTCAATGATGAGTCCAAGCCGAACCCCAGTGGAAGGTAACATTACTTCAGCAGCAAATGAGCCTTCAGAGGTTGTACGTGCTTTGGACCCAAAATCCAAGCGTCTGTCGATTGGCAGAAGTAACAACATAGTATCCGAGCCTGAAGAGGTCTTGCATCCGCAACCCCATTTCACATCTAACCCAAACTGGCCAAGAACCCGATCCAAGTCAAGGACTGAAAAGACATCGACTGCCTCAGGCCTAACCACGACCAATGAGTCACGCTCTTCATGGGCTGCCACATCAGCATATGACAGGGAAGATATCTCCTCAACCGTGTCAGATCCGGGTCCGATCTGGGATCCTGAACCCAAGTGGGATGCCGAGCCCAGATGGGACACTGAGCCAACCTGGGAAGAAAGAGAGAATGAAAGTACAATCGAGCTGCCCCACTCACCGCCTGATGACTTAGAGATAGGAGGTGGGATGTTGGTACCGAGCATGGATGAGAAATGGGTGGTGAGGAAAGGCAATTATTTAGGGGTTTTGGTTTGTAACCACTCATGCAGAACGGTGCAAAGTCTGAGTTCGCAGGTGATTGCACCAAAGGCAGAGTTTGATGATCGGGCTTTGGATTTGCTGCTTGTGGGTGGGACCGGAAGGTGGAGGCTACTCAGGTTTTTTATTCTGCTGCAGTTTGGCCGTCATCTTTCCCTCCCTTATGTGGAGTACGTTAAGGTATTTTGTCCACCTTCAAACTTATAGAAACTTTTACTTGTAATTTCATCATTCAGCTTGTGTGGGATTTTTAGAGCACCGTGATAGGGGTTTAAATCAAGCATTTTGACCTTGGCAATATTGGGCAGTTCACTATTAAAGGTAAAATACGATTTTCTGTTCCCTGTCACTGTCAGCCTTGCCCGTATAAATGTTAATTAGTTTAAGTTCGAACTAAAGCAACAGAGGTTTCTTTAGCTATATCTTCTCTGAACAACAAGGTTCATGTTCTTTATGATTCCATTCTATTCATGTCAAGCCAGACTGTTCTTGTAATAAAATGTAGTTGTATTCCCATCAATCATTCAATCAAGCGAGTAAGCTGACCTCATACGAGCCAAGCAGAATCTTTTCCATGTGAGGTATTTGGGCAAAGTGGTAATTTCATTTTGTAATGTACATCTGAATCAGAATAAGATAAAGGGGGAATTTCATGTATACCCCTCAAAAACTTCAAAATTATGTATTTCCCCCTCTAAATTTTAAAATTACATATTTCCCCCTCTAAACTTCAAAAATTCACATATTTACCCATTTTATTATATTTTATATTAAAACACATTCTAAAATAATAAAATACCCATTTTACCCTTTATTAAAAGTATAAAATGCTCCATCGAACTGAAATTTAAATCTGAAGGGTTCCTCTATTGTCCGATTTGTCCGCATCGCAATAAGATATGTGCGTGTTCACTCCAAGATTCGTGCTGATGTAGTGCACACGTATCTTAAAGCAATTTTGATGTTCATGCATCGCATCAATATCTGTGCACATTGCTTCAATATTCGTGCGTATTTGCTTCAAAATTCATGCTGATGTAGCGCACACGGATCTTAAAGCAATTCGGACGTTAGATGAACCTTTCAGATTCAAATTGGAGTCAAATGGATGTTTTATGATTTTTAATAAAGGGTAAAATGGGTATTTTATGAATTTAGAATGTGTTTTAATATAAAATATAATAAAATGGGTAAATATGAGAGTTTTTGAAGTTTAGAGGGAAAAATATGTAATTTTAAAATTTAGAGCGGGAAATATGTAATTTTGAAGTTTTTGAGGGGTATACGTGAAATTCCCCCTAAGATAAAAGGTTATAATGTTTCAATTTCTGGTAGAACTAAAAAATTACAGCATTAGTGATTAAATGTCATTTTGACCAAAAAGGATTCTAAATTCTAATATCGGTGCTGTAGGTTTTCACACATTACCAGCTTCAAAACTGTCTTTAGCCAATATATTACAAGCTCTCAGATCTGGTTCTAAAGTCCTTCTCATATTTCAATGACTTCACTTATAACACATTATGCGAATGTTGTAGGTAAAATCAGTGAAGCTTAGACCAGGGCCAAAGACACAAGTTGGGTGTGGGATAGATGGCGAACTCTTACAATCTAAGGGACAAGTGTTGTGCTCTATGTTACCCGAACAGTATAGACTTATTGGACGTCCTGCCAAGCATCATATATAAAAACGTGAAGCTCATTTTTAACAATACTTGAAATGTTCTGTGGTGCGGATGGCAGACATGACTCCTAGAATTGATCCTGTATAAGATGTTGTATATCTTTTGAACTTAATAGGTATAGCTGAGACGTGTGCTCGCTGTTCCACTTGCATTAACTAATTTTGGCAGGGTGTATTTGTTTGTTTCCACTTCTGATTGGTTATTAGGAATGACCATTGGTGGAGAGCATGCTTGTCTTAAGCTACCTGAGTTGGGTCAGACCAACCTTGTTTTATTTGAGGGGATTTATTTTCTTCTGTTTTGTATATTTGAGTGCTTATATAGCAGCATATATGAGAGGGATTTTTTTTTTTCTTTTTTCTTTTCCCCCCTTGTTTGCCACTCTGTTGATTTGTTGGAGGGTTTTGTAATGTACTGTAGCGGTTTTGGTGGGATTCATTACATTATGTACACTTGTATAAGAGAGCAACTTGGTACCTTGTTAGTGAAACTGATTATCTTACATATTTACTTGCTGGCTTTCTTCCTTGCCTTTTGTATTGTTATACTGTTCAGTGCATGCAGACTGCTGTGTAATGCATCAGAATCGGTGCTTGAAATTTTTTATTTGGAAACTGCATATGTTACGTGCATGTTGCCACTTAAATGTACCGGTGTTCCAACTTCTAACATCGCTGGTCTTTCAAATTGTTGAACGTATTCCTATCATGTGAGCGGTTTTTATGTTGAGGGATTGCATTATTTTTTGGTGACACTGAATTATACTATTTATTTTTAAAGTTCAAACAGTTAATTGAAATTGTTTAACATGTTGGATATATTAAAAGTGATACTAAATTATACTATTTATTTTTAGAATAATGATTTTCATTCCCGCGCTACAGTACCCGCACTGTACATTAAAGGTATGATGTACTATGGTCCCCACTAATTACTTAGTCCTCTCCTTTTCAATCCCCATACTCATCAAGCGTCAGCCTTTATAAATATAAATACTTGCAAGATAAGAAATTGATACTTACAAAATAAGATATCAATACTTGTGGCGACACTTGATATGATCACTTCCTTTTTCAGTTTCTAATGGTCCCCGCGTCAACCTTCCTTAAATGAAGTAATGGGGACTCTGCATTCCTGCATCAACTTTTCCTAATCGTTTCTGCGTCAATCTTCTTCTAACAAACATAGTTGACCACATAGATGTAAATACTTCAGTGCATAAATATAAATCCTTGTATTACTTGATATTAATACTTTCATATGTTATATAGTGTAATATATTCATATGTAAGAAGCACTTGCAACATTTCTCTAACAAAAATAGTTGACCACATACGTATAAATACTACAATACATAGGTATAAATACTTGGAGTACTTGATATTAATATTTTCAGATATCATCTAGTGTCATGTTTAAAAAATACTGCAAGTGTAGGTATAAATACTTGTTTGACGACGACCTCGAAAGTATGTCATTATAGATCTCATTTGAAAGAGAAAATTGTGTAGAAGACGTTAGCGGTTTTAGATTTGTAAAATTCCTCACAGATCGTCAGAAATATGGACGAAAATGAACGGAGAAAAAAAACCCACCTCTAAAAACGTGTATGGTCCCCCATCTAGTTTGAGTGGTCCCCATCATGCATTTATGGCGCGGGTATGTTTGGAAAATATATATGAGAAAATAATTATTTACGTAAAAGTTGTTAATCCCATAGATATAAATACTTCAGTTCATAGGTATAAATACTTCCATGTATAGATATTAATACTTTGGAAAAAAAAATTCAGTCCTGCAGATTTTGCGGTCCCCCCTAGTTGTTATGGCAGTTATGGAAGTTATAGAGCGGGTACTGTAGCGTGGGTATTGATATCAGCTTCCTTATTTTTAAAGTTCAAACAGTCAATTCAAATCGTTTAACATGTTGGATATATTAAAATATATTTGTAGAACAAATTTTTTATTTTTTTTAAATTTTTTCACTATTTATTAAGGTGAGTACAAAAATACAATGGTCTGAAAACAACGATTTTGTAAAATACTTAATAAATAGTAAAATAAAAATCACAAAAATGTAAAATTTGGTCTCTGAGCACATTTTAATATGGAGGTCATGTTGAACACTTCGGATCAACTGTTTGGACTTAAATTTTTTTAAAAATAAATGGTATACTTTTGTGTCACCAAAAAATAGTGCAGGTGGATCCCTCCTCTTTTATACTATCCATTTAATAAACACTGTAAACAAACTGCTTATAAACTAACTAATAATCATTTCCTATTCGGATGTGGGATTGTAAACAATTTTCGGCCCAAAATGTGGATTTCCAAATGGGTTGGGTTGGGCTCCCATTAGATTGTTTTACATAACAACTTACAGTTCTTTGCGATCTGGTCCGTCCGTTCTCTCTGTTTTACTTTGAACAAATAAATTCACGTCTCTGTAGAAGATAGATGATAGAGATTATCCCTCAAAGAACTATGCGATATTAGAATCATATATGTAACCCAATCTGATTAAAATTAAAACAAACACATGTAAAGCACTTTAATGCATTTATAAAAAAAAGTTTATGCATAATATTTGCTCAAATAAATTTATATACATGTAAAGAATATATGTTGAAGATTATTCGTCAGATTTTGGTGATTTTAATTCATAAATTTAGCACAAATTAATTAAAAACATCAACCAACTATAACGCAATGTAAATGCATTTTAGGAAAAAAAAATGTATAATATTTGATATATCTACTTGATTTTTGCGCAAATAAATTTTTCTATATGGAAAGAAAATATATATGTTGGGTATTATTCGTCATGTTTGGTGGTTAGAATTGTAATTATATTCAAATTAATAAAATTACCCAAAGACATGCAAAGCATTGTAAATGTATTTTAGAAAGTTTTATGTGTCAGGTTTTATCTATCTGCTGGATTTTTGTTACAACAAAGGACAACTTTTAGAGGTTGTCCAACAGATTTGGCGATTTTGAATTCACAAATTTTGTCAAAACTGATTAAAATATCAACAGACAAACACAATGCATTTTAGAAGAATTTTATAAGTAAAATGTGATTTATATGCTTGATTTTGAACAATTTTTTTTTAAATCTGGCAGAAGCTGCCATACACAACAAATAAATTATGTAAATACAAACGCCATATGTCAGAGGTTAAAAAAATATTAGCAGATACATACAAAGCACTGAAAATACATTTTGAAAAAAAATATTGAAAATTTATCTGTCTTCTCGATTTCTGCGTTAATAAATCGATGCTCTTTAGAGGACATGTATTATAGTTATTTGTCAGTTTTGATGATTTTAAATTCTTAAATTTAGACAAAATTTATTAAAAAAAAATCAACATATACAGGCACACATCAGAATGTAAATACATTCTAAAATAATATCATGGGCATTGTTTTTCTGAACTAAAAATCATCAGAACTGATTAATTGTGCTAAGATTTTTGCACAATTAAAATTTTGTGCAAGTAAAACTGTAAAAGAAATATGTCAGAGATTATTCGTCAGTTTAGGTGATACTAGGATCATAAATATGAACCAAATTGATTAACCATAAACATACACATATGGCAGGAACTAATTATTAATGTCTGTATGGCAATATGGAATTTATGGGTATAGGAAAAAAATAACAGAGAGGGAGAGAGTAAGCACTCGATCGCTTATTTGTTTTAGAACACTAAAATTGAAAATGGAGAAGACATAAGAGAAATCAAGGGAGTGCAAGTAATTAAGTCGCTATAGAAATTCAGCAAACTCCAAATTAGAATGTAGATGAAGTAAAAAGTTTATGTTGCCTTCTTCGTAAGGGTGCAAATAGCTTAAATAGTGGTTAAATCATATCTGTATCCACTTTTATTTTTCGAATACAGACAAAGAATGAATATTTAACATATATAGATGCGTATCGGATATTAAACATATACAACATGGATGGGATATTAAACAAATATGGATACATAAATAGATATAATTGAGATATCTAATTTAAATATTATGATTAAAGTAGATGTTATTTAATAATTTATTTTTCATGAGAACGTAAAAATAATATCAAATACGTATATATTTCAAACATTCAATCATGCATTATAATGAACAAAATAATACTTTTTTCATGTAAATCTTGTTATGTCATTACAATATGTGTGTGTGTGTGTGTGTGTGTGTGACATTAACAAAATTTAATCACCCAACATAATCATATTTTAATCAATAAATACCAGTGTTCTAAATAGCGACGCAATAGCGGCGCTATAGCATTTTCGAACCTTAAACGCTAAGCTATGGGATAAAAATATGCTATTTCAGCTACGACCGCTATAGCAGTAATAGCGGTCCGTTATTTGCGCTACCCGCTATGCCTATAACGCATGCTATGCTACATAGGCTTTTATTTAAAGGTCCAAATTGAATTTTTTTTAAGGATCAATTTTTTTCAAGATTCTGATTGCTTTTGATTTTAAATAGAAGAAAAATAGATAGTTTATGCCATGATACTTAGTTTTTTTTAATAGAAAAAGATATAGTTTATGCCATGATGCTTTGGTTATTTTGAATGAAAGAAGATAGATAGTTTATGATATTATTAGGGATATTTTGAATAGCAATTTGGACTTTGTATTGGTCTAATATGTACATTCTAATTTCTTAATCAATTTTGCGTAACTTATCGCTATATGAGACTTTAGATAATGTTGATAGTTTGTAGAAATATAAAACATAACTTTTTAAACAAAAAATGCTATGCAGGATAGCTTTTTAATTAGCCTTTACGCGATGGCGCGATTATTTAGAACCTTGATAAATACCAATAAAATACTATTTATCTCTGATAATATAATATTATAAATAAAATAAAAGAATAAAAAGATACATATACGAATAATTATTTGTATTTGAATCTGAATCCGCACAAACGGATATCCAAAAATCTTAAAAAGTACAAATACGGCTAATTACCCTATCCATTTCCGAAACATAAAATGTACTGTATCTATATCCGTACCCACATCTATATCCGTACCCGCAATTCCGCATAGATCATGATATCCTTATCTGTACCTATATCCGTAAACTACATGTATCTGAATATCTGAATTATCCTTGTATGTATATGTATCCGAATATTCAAATCCAAAAATAATTCTAATACGGATCCAGACAGATGAATAATATCTGATCCGGTTGCACCCTAGCTATTTCTCCGCCTTTCATTTATTTCCATCATTTCCAAACCGATACAATGCTCTAGAGCATATTCTAAAGAAGAAAAATATAATTTACTTGAACATGCAGATGTGGAAATTAAAGAGAGGCAGAGAGTGAATAAATTAAAAAGGTTAGAACCCAAAAATTAAAATTATGTTATTCAAAAAGGTAATTAGAAAAGTTATTCCTATAAAATTCCTTAGATCCCATGAAAATGTATATTTGGAGGATAATAAAACACATTTTTTAATTATTTGTCAAAAATTTCAGCCGAATTCCATAAAATTTGAAGCCCTAAACTAAATATATACAACGGACCATGTAGATCCAGGGCTAGCTGCTCCCCCTGGATTTTGAGTTTTAGTGGATATCGGGACGTTTCGATCGATTTTATTCCTCTTGAATTTTTTTTGTCTTCTCTGGATGTTTGAATTGTAATTCGGGTTAAATTTAGAATTAAAATTAAAATAAATTGCATGAATTATAATTGATAATTAGAATTATATGTTAAAACATCAGAAATTACAAGTTAGAGTATTGAAAACTATATTAAAGTACTATTTTTTCTCAAATATTTAATTAGTTAATGGGTTGAAATTTAATTAGCTATTTAAATCCGATTTAATATTATTTTACCTCCAAAATCTGCCTCTGAATATATGTGCTGCATTGCAGCACACAGTCGTCAAGAATCCCAGCAATGAACACTATTTGGATTTTGTTTACATTCTCCTTTGCGTGCATTTTTCCCAAGACTAATCCAAAATTCAAATTTCAAATCGGTGTAGCATGGAGAAGTCTCCGCATGATTGACGAGACCTCGTGCTCTGCCTTGTCCACCAAAAAGCGCTCCACCTTTTCTGCCTCCCAATTTCTTATTTTATTTGTTTCAAGGCATTCCAAATCTGATATCATATTATATACGACATCATTTTTTTTTTTTTTTTATAATTGTATCCGTTTGAGATTTACTGTACTGACAATGGGATGTTAATTGCCATCTGCGCACCCATCCATTGCTGTCCTGGTGAAAATCAGAACTGAGCAGCAACTCCGATCAGATCGGATCAAAATTAATGAATCCAAATTAACTTGATTCTCTGTAGATATATTTGAATTAAAGAGAAAACAGTGCTGATTCAGATCACGTGATAATCCAAACACACTCATTTTATGTTGCCAATTCTAGGAATAAAGAGTAGGTCGGATGCCCATCGGACCTATTTTGGTTCAATGGGTGAAATGATCATTCGATTGCATCAAGATTCGTACTATGTACATTAAAATTCGTGCAGATATGTTTCAATTTCCGTCCGCACTAATTTTAATACTAATTGTACGGTGATAGAGCTAATTGAACCTAAAAGTAGGTCCGATAACCATCGGACCTACCCCTATCTCCAATTCTAGTGGTGGAGTGATATATAGATCTATATATCAAATGCATGGTCACTCAATTAATTAGTTATAGCCTTATAGGGGTTGGCATTATAAAATTAATTAATGGTATTATATATATTTCAATCATACTATGGACAAACATCTTTATGGGTAGACAGCCCAACATGAGAAGTAAATGTTGGGACCTACCGATCGAGCTAGCTAGATTTGTTTGGTCTTGAATTTGAATTTTATTAGAGAAGATATATAAAACAATAAATATATATATATATCAAAGATAGAAAAGTGGAAAACTAGGTGAAATAAGATAGTAAGTTGGACGTAAAAGAAACAGAATACAAAAATATAAAGCGCGGTAAAAGAGGGGGGCAATGACTTGACGTTTACGTGTTGTAGGGTAGCGAATGGCAGTCCTGTGGTGGGACCCTCTTTGATGGATGCTGTTACTGCATGGGGACAGAGGGTAGCACGTCGCGTCTTCTCCTTTTGTCTCCTCTCTCTCTCTCTCCCTCTCTCGCCCCTCTCAATTCAGTTCAATTCAATATTTCAATCCTATCCCACCCATGCACATACATACTGGTACATATATGATATATCATATATCACCTGTGTGTGGGAGAACGAGAGAGAGAGGGGGGGGCAGGCAGCGGGTATCCCGGGCACTAGCTATCTGATGATCTGATCTGACCGTATTATGTATGGTTGAGGTTTGACCGAGCTTAGCATTAGTAGTGCAGTGTTGTGGAACTGAAACAAATGTTTTGATGCGGTTTTCTGATTCCTAATTGGGCAATCTCCAGGGCTGACGAAAAGATAACATATAGATTTTACAGTATGATACTGTCAGTATCATGATCAGCCAGTTAGCCACCTTTTACATGGCACCTTGTCATCTTGTGGGTTCAGATTGTTAAATCTTGGCTGAGAGATCTAACAATCTGACAGTCAAAATTGTTTTCGTTTTGTGCCTCAATTGAACATGCATATATTCTGATGATTAACTTAATTATTGAGATATATGTTACAGGGTGAACCCAAATATATATATATCTGCTCTAAATGATTTAATCTTATAATATATGCACCACTCCACAAATATTGTTGAAGGACTTTAAATCACAATATAGAAAAATACAATAGAATGATTTTGCTATTGTCATTTTAAAACATGTTAGAAACAACACAAATATCATTATTTATCCTAAACAACCATTCAAATTCAGGACAATAAATTTATTTTTTCCTCATAATTTTCTTAAACTACATTGTTTCTTTATTTAAATTTATTTGATTGTTTTATTATAACATTTCTTTCTTAAATAAAAATAAATTAAAAAACTAATTAAACGTAGTCAAAAGTGAAGTTCCAGGGAGTGCGTCGCGTGACTCGCGTCGCGCGCCCAAAGATCAGGTGGTTTTGCTAGAATGTGAAGTCCACATCTTCTGCATTAACTAAAAAGAGCATCTTTTGAGTTTAATGCATCTTAGCCGTCTGATCAGGATTGGAATCAATCCGGTCCACACTTATAACGCACGGAGCCCTTTAATATTAGTGTGGATCTTAACCGAACAATCCAGATCTATTAACGCACGTTCTGTTAATGCAGATGATAAAAATTCGTTTTTCTGAGGGGTCAATCACTCAATCTCCAACTGCCATGTCTGTAGTTTGATGTAGAGTTGATGCCGCAGATAAATATAGAGTGAGACTATAGTACTATATATACATAGCACGGATTAAACAATTGAACTGAACCATTCAAACATTATAGATTGTCATATGAAAATGTCATTGTAAATCACATTTCACATAACTTTTTACAATTTGTTAACAATTTTTAGATAGGCAGAAAAGTTAGTTATTTTTTTACTTATTTAAATAGTATTTATTTTCTGCATTTTCAGACCATTTAAAAATTGAAAGTAGTGATTTCTATCTTTTAAATAAAAAAAAAATAATGTAAAATTTAGTCAGTAAGTATATTTTTATATAAAGATCATGTTAATGATTCAGAGTATTTGAATTTTGAAAATGAAGTTATTGATCCATATAGTACAGACTAATCTGCGCTATGCATAGTACGTACTATAACCTCACTCATATCATAATTTAAGTGCAGTGTTAATCGGTAGGTGGTGTGTACTCACACACAATATATGTACTACAAGAATTGATGGGTACACTATTCGCGATGGATTCTATCAGTATACTCTTACGGATATTCTTCCATTCTTGTAGTATATATCTTATGTCTGTATGTCGTTCTATAATGAACTATTGAAGAACTGTAAAATTTGAGTAAAATTTTATTATTTTTCAGGTTTATGATATAACACACTTTAATTATTGGATTTTATAATTATATATTATATTTTAATGAAATCTCTATCAATCTTTCAAAACAAAGCCTTTCAATTTACCGGATAAAGATCATGGCCCAATAATTGGATAAAAGGCGGCTCCTACTTGAAAACTGAAGAGGGCCTAATTAATATGTTACATAATAATTTTCTACACTTTGGTTGGCAAAATCTTCATTATTTTTAACAATATATATGTTACCATTTTTAACTATCTCATTATGTAACCATGTAAGGCTGCACAAAATTTTTGTACGTAGTTTGTGATTCGATTTGAGTTCGATTCGGAAAAAGTTTGTAATTAATTTGATTCAAAATTAGTTCATTTTTAAACAAATTAATCTAGTTCGGTTCGAATCTTATTCAAACTCAAACTCAAACTGGGTATAGTTCGTTCAAAATTGGTTCGCAACTATATAGGTTTGAATCTTAAATACAGCAACTAACGGCTTTAACCATCAATCTTTAATAATCCAAACTTATATTAGAGGTCAAAATTGCTAATATAATGATAACTTATAATAGAAAAATGCTTCAGCAGAGTAACAAATTAACAATTGAATAAGTTCTATCTAACTAGATCCATGCCATGATTTTAATTAATCTAGCAGCATAAAAGGTAAGAGAATTTTGGACTGACCTATAATCTATAAGTGTGAATTCGTTAAAGCTAAAGGTAAAATTAAACTGCGTTAATTTTGTTCTGCATGAAGAAAACTAATGCATAAATTATCGGTGGCTGTCAAAAAAAATTCTAGTTCGTGATTCGATTGACTTCAATTCGATTCGGAAAATATTCGTAATTAATTCAATTTGAAATTAGTTTGTTCTAAAACAAATCAAACTAATTCGGTTCGAATCATATTCAAACTCAAACTCAAACTGAGGAAGTTCAATTTAATTCGATTCGTTTGCAGCCCTAAAAACTATATATGTATGTAATTAATATGTAATATTACAGATATATAAAGATGAGGGATCAAGTTACAACAAATTTGAGTTACAACAACGGTTTTTATTTATTTTTAAAGTCCAAATCGTCGATCCAAACAGTTCAACATGATTATCTAAATAAAATGTGCTTCCAAATCAAATTTTATATTTTTTTTTGAATTTTTTTACTATTTACTAAGATGTGTACAAAATTCAATGGTCTGAATTTGACTAGTTTTTGTAAAATACTTAATAAATAATAAAAAAATTAAAAAAAAAATAAAAAGATTGATCTGGAAGCACATTTTATTTAGATAATCATGTTGAACGGTTTGAATGAACAATTTAAACTTTAAAAATAAAAAAAATGTTATTATAACTTTGCTGTAAGTCAAAATTATTATAATTTGATCCCTCCTGGTGTATAAATACCTAACTTGTACAAACATGCAGCCTAGCTAGAACTAGTGTTCCCACACGTTCAAAAAGGAAATATATATAGTGTCACAAAGTCTATGTACGTACCACTGGGACATGACATTAATTAACAAAAGTACCTACCTAGCTAAAAGATTGATTGCGTAGGACCCATATGCAGCGAGATGATAAGTGAAATAGAAAGACTTAACTGGAAATACTTATTGTACCCCTTTTAAGAATTGAACCTTTTTTTGTCAAATGAATTATTGTCGACGTCTCACCGTCAATCATGGGCTGCCATATAGGAATTAGCACAGGGAGGACTTAGTATTAGTAAGTAGTAACCCGATTTTTTTTTATTAATATCCAACATTAAATAAAACTTAATATAAATGCCTACGATTTTGTGAAAATTATAAAAATGTCTAGACTGCCGAGAATCCTGACGGTCCACTTTTTTTTTTTTCTGAACTGTCAGGATTCTCTACGGTCCAGAAAAAATGATCAATTGTCGAAATTCTTGGCGGTTAGCACATTAAATTAATTTTTTCTTTGATTTGATATTGGAAATAGAGGTCGAGAATTCGGATTTGTGTTTTTTATTTAGTTAGAAAATATTATGATTTTTTGTTTTTCTATTTAAATATTAGAAATATTTTTATATTTCTTTAAAAATAGATATAATACTATATAATTAAATTTATTAGAAAGACTGCGACAAATAACTATGATTAATATTTTTCAGTTGGGATTTTTTACTAGTGTAAGAAAAATTAAAATATTTATTTATGTGTTACTGAAAAAAAATAAAAATACTTTGGATCTAAATTATTGATCTCGGTTTAAAAGTCACTTTTGGATGAATAAAAAATTATTGTGGTCCTTCTAATACTTTAGAATTCATCTATTTTCCTAGAATATATTTTACATTTTTAATATTTTAATATTTTCTTAAAATCACTTCTAAACAAATAGATGGAATAACTTAGAATTTGAATGTACTAAAAACACCTTGATAATTTATTTATTTACCCAGAAATAATTTTTAAACCGGGGTCAATAACTGAGATCCAAAATATTTTTATTTTTTCTAGTAACATACTAAGAAATATTTTAATTTTTCTTACAGCTGCAAAAAATCCCAACTGAAAAATGTTGATCATAGTTATTTGTCGCAATCTTTCTAGTAAATTTAATCATATAGTATTACATCTATTTTCGAAGAAATATAAAAATATTTCTAATTAAATAAAAAAAACATAAATCTGAGAATTTTTGCTGCTGTTTTCAATGTCAAATCAAAGGAAAAACTGATTTTATGTGCTAACCGTGGAGAATTTCAGCGGTTCATTTTTTTGCTGGGTCACTGAGAATTCTGGCAGTCCAGAAAAAAAAGTGGACTGCCGATAATCTTGACAGTCTGAATATTTTTATAATTTCTATCAAATCATGAACATTTCTATTAATTTTTATTTAATGTTGGATATTAATAAAAATCTCGACTTAGTAGCACTATACTACTGTACTAATATTCACATAATATAACAAGAGAGGGGATCCATTCCGGGAGAGAAACTTATTTACATTCTTTAAGGAAAAAGGTTGACTTTCTTAGATTTCTATACTTAATTTTATATGATAAATAAGGCTTATACTTACCAGAATAAATTTCAAGTAAGCTTAATATTTATATGGATTATATTTAATAAGTATATATACATTTTGTACAAATTTATTTAGTATTTAAAGAGTGAATTTTGTACTAAATTTTTTAGTATAAAATTAAAAAACTCTTTCGTTTTTTCAACCAAAATTTGAGGAGATAATTAGTAGCTTAAGTTAATGTGTCCGAAATTTTTATAAATATACAAAACACGAAATTAATTTAACAATCTATACAAATTTTGAACAGAATTTGAAAACTATCTACACCGATGACAGAATAATCGGTTACAGAGTATCAAACCGCTTACCTGCTCATCGGTTTCAGGATTCCAAAAAGGATGACTATGTGAACCATCCCAGAACCGATGACATTGTCATCGGTTTCAGGCTCTAAAACCGATTATCTATTCATCGGTTCTGGATTCCTAAATAAATTATATAAAAATATTTCTAATTTTTTTTATTTAATTAGAAAATGTTATAATTTTTTTTTTATTAAAATATTAGAAATATTTTTATATATTTTTTAAATTAGATAGAATACCATATAATTTGATTTATTAGAAAGACTTAAACAAATAACCCGGATTAATATTTTTCAGATCGGATTTTTCATGGCTGTAAGAAAAATTAAAATATTTCTTTATGCTATTAGAAAAAAAATAAAAATGCTTTGAATCTGAATTATTGATCCCGGTTCAAAAGTCACTTCTAGGTAAATACAGAAAATATTATTGTCTTTCTATTTTTGAAAAAATAAAAATTTAACAAAAATTTGTGCAACTCTGTAATCATTACAAACAGTATTTTAATTTGAATCGTTCGTTGTTTTAAAAAGTGTGCAGAAAGCATCAAAAACCGTGCTTGGCTTAAACCGATGACAATGTCATCGGTTCTAGCTTCTGAAACCGATGACAATGTCATCGGTTCTGGGATGGTTCACATAGTCATCCTTTTCGGAATCTTGAAACCGATGAGCAAGTAAGCGGTTGGATACTCTGTAATCGATTATTCTGTCATCGGTGTAGATAGTTTTGAAATTATGTTCAAAATTTGTATAGATTGTTAAATTAATTTCGTGTTTTGTATATTTATAAAAATTTCGGTTAATGTGTCATTAGCATTTCAGGACCAAAATTTCGTGTGTGCATTAATTAGTTCTGTAAGCATATATGAGTAAAGTTAACATCACTATAAAATTTTCAAGATAATTGGTGAGCTTAACTCCAAAATTTATTTGATCTATATACTTTAAACGTAAACATCATATTAATATAATTTATGTGTGACATATTTTTAATACAAAGTCAAGTTTTCAATTATTTTAATGCTTTCATTTCGATCTCATCAGTTTTCAGTGGTTGCTTTACGGTAAATAAAATTAACAAAATTTATCTTATATTCGTCATTCATGATCCGTCAGTTTAATTTAATAGTTTAAATTCGCTCAATTCAATAAATATTGAAAGTTAAGTTCACAAACTATATATCTTGATAAACTTATTACAGTACTATTCTGGTACATGTCCTTCTCGCTTGCGTATAATGGACTAATTAATTGAACTCACTTTAATTATGAATATAAAAACTCATATACTAAAGGTCATGTAAATAATATTAATTAACTACCGTTAATACCATGCTGACCATATATGAAAAATAATTAAATGTATAATTAAAACATCACATCACGCTTAAATACTATCTAATTACCGTCATGCTAACTCTTCAATTAATTAATTAATTTACCATGCTTTTGTTTGTTTTGATGTGTTGCGAATATGAGATAATCAAATTACAAAATTGATGAGCAACAGAGTGACGTCCTTTAATTTTGTTTTTAACAGCATGCGCTTAGGGAAAAAATAATGGGAATAAAAGATTAGAAAATGAGGTCATGAATTGTCAATATCTCCCGGATTCATGCTTATAAAATTGAAAGCCTAACTAGCATGACGTAGATTGGGAAAATACAGCCAAATAATAAAATAGCTTGGCTAGCTAGCTATCAATTATTTTATTAATTTTATTTTGTGATGTGTTACAACTGTCTATGTAGTATGTATAGTTTGAATAGCTAATAGATTATCTGTTTTGGTTTCTCATTAACTTGTGAACTTGTAAATGTTGAATAATTTTGCAAATTATGACATGGAGCAATAATTATAGAGTAGTGTAAAGCCAATGACACTTCTTGATCATAATCGAGAGCCAAAATCAGAACCTAACATGGAAAATATATGTAATCTAGATATATAGTAGGGTTTTGTTTTTATAAGGTTCTTTTTCATGTTTATATTTCAACTTTTTGTGGAGTTACTGAAGAGAGGGCAGTAATCACATAGAAGAAATTTATTCTAAGATATATATTTTTTTTCTTGTTTTTACAACATGTTTTATTTGTAATGGGTTCCAACAAAACATTTGTATATGTATGTTGAATATTTGTTGAATTGGATATATATCGGTAGAGTAAATCTAGGGTGTGACGTGCTCACCAAGAGAGTTTGGTGAGCACAATTTCAAAATACATCGGATTGGCTTCAAATGACGAATCCAAACCGTTGAAATCCATGTACTTTGTGAGTGATACATGTACATGCAAAATTTTAGAAGTTTCGAATTCATTTGCTATGAGGTCAAGCGGTCAAAGTAATGATGAAAAATGAATATATAAAACAACTAATATAACAACTTATTAAAATATTCGTTACTTTGACCGATTGACCTCGTAACAAATGAATTCGAAACTTCCAAAATTTTGCATGTACTTGCATCACTCACGAAGTATATGGATTTCAACAGTTTGGATTCGTCATTTGAAGCCGATCCGATGTATTTTTGGAGTTGTGCTCACCAAACTCTCTTGGTGAGCACGTCACACCCTAGATTTACTCATATCAGTATATGTATGTTAAATGTTGAATATTGAAATATTGTTTTCTTTATTGAATGATGAATGGATATTATCATTTTTTGTATGTTGTAATGTTCAATATTTTATTGAATTATGAATGTGTATTGTATGTTTAATGGCTGGCAAATATTGATTCTAGCCAATTATAAATCAAATAAAAAAAAATAGAAATCATACATGGTTCTTGAAAACAAACCGTGGGTAAAGAGTAACATACACGGTTCCTTAGATGGGACCATGTATATAACCCACGTTATTATACATGATTGTTATGGTCGCGTATGAATGACCTGTCTTAGTGCCTTTTTTTAGATATCAGACATGCACAGTGTACATAAATTATTATAGATATACATGGTTCTGCAACTGTGTACAATGCATCGACCATTTCATACATGATATGCGCGGACATAGTTATCGAACTGTGCGTCATTAGTTTTTTTAACCGTATATAGTCACATTTTTCTGTATACACACACACACACACACACACACTTAAATTTAGATTCATTTTATATTAATATTTTTTTATGATTGATTATTTTTATGACACTATATGCGAAAGTGTTGATCAAATAAAATAACCAGTGACGGAACATAGTAGAGAGCAAAGGGCTAAGCCACCTCTCTAAATTGAATTTTATACTTTAGTTTGTTAAATTTTGTAATTCCCATATATATTAATACCTTTTAGCCTCTTTATAAAATGAAATTACACTATATTTGATTTTTCAGCCCTCTCAATCTCTATTTTCTAGTCTCTGAAAATAATTTGAGAGTTTTTCTGACAGTTCAAATTATCCCTTATTAATATGAGATGTACTTTTGGTTAATTAATAGTTATACATTTAACTATCTTATTTTCCTTTTCCTCTGGGTAAGTATATTTGTTCCTGTTCTAAGTCACCAACTCATTTCGACAACCTGTGTAGCACCACCCTATATATCAACTCACTAATTTATATATATGAAACTATGAATTAATTAAATAGGAAAGAACAGAAAAGAAAACAAAAACATCATATCACTGTTTCATTTTATATTTCCAAGCAAACCTTTATAACAATTAAGAGAGTATTAAAATCCTCCAAGTGCAAGTGGGCATGCATCCTAAATGGGGTCGTACCTCACGGTCCCTTCATGACTGTACATCGTCACGTTTAACCTGCCCCATTTTGTGGAACCATATATATATATCTTGGTACCATGCATGCATCCTACAAATAACAACGATCCAAACCCTAGCTACAAGAATTCAATTCAGAATCTTTAATTTGTGTAGGTCGATCAATCTGGACCGTTCATTTTCTTATTAGGATTTAGGTATTTAATTGTCAGCCTCTTGGAATTTCATAATAACCTTT
This sequence comes from Carex cristatella, assembly GCA_024447775.1. NCBI lineage: Eukaryota > Viridiplantae > Streptophyta > Magnoliopsida > Poales > Cyperaceae > Carex > Carex cristatella. The sequence goes on from JAJHPF010000018.1 coordinate 2,987,398, forward strand.
TAATGAAATGTTTAATTAAATCCTTCATATAGGAATAAGACTGAGCCTCGCTAGGTACCATATATAGGAAAAAAAAAAAAGGCAACCTACTTCATTAGGTACCATTATAGACGAATATGTTTTATATGTGTGGATAAATGTGCACAATATATAATATCTTCACAGATATCCGTTAATAGTAGGAATACAACAGAAATAATTATTCATATCAGTTTATGAATAAGGCTAGCGTGCTACCTGTAGCATAGTGACATGTCGTGCTGTCTCTTCAAAATCATATTGGATATGTTTCAATGGCTAATCCAAACCGTTGAAACCAATCTACTACATAAGTGATGTATTTACATGTCAAAATTATAATGTTTTGAATTTATTAAGTCAAGCAGTCAAAAAATAAGAATTATAAGTTAATTTTAATACATTAATTTTTCATTATTTTTTTGACCGCTTGACTTTATACTAAATGAATGTAAAAATTTGTAAATTTTATAGGTAAATACATCACCCGTGAAGTAGATCGGTTTCAACGGTTTGAATTTGTCGTTTGGAATTCTACTCAATAAGTTTTTGAAGAGGTATCATGGCATATCACTATGCTACAGGTAGCACGCCGGCCTTATTCTCAATTTATTATCGACAGTAATTATTTTTTACCCACACATATAAACCATATTACTGTAGATCGTATATGCCATGAGAAGTGTCTCTTATGTCACTCGCTATATATATATATATGTAGATTGTGACATAAAAAAACAGTTGAGACTCATTAATAGATTAATTGCATATACTAGATATATAGATAGATGATAGATCGCCTCAAGAAAATAAAAATTTCAGCATCGATGTAATTGAAAATAAAAGAATATAATTATTAACTAGTGTTTTGACAAAAAAAAAAACAATTATATCAAATTATGGCTCCCTTTTATGATTATAATTTAAAACGGAAAAATTATAAAAATAGTTATAATTGTCGAAATCTGAATGGAGGAAATCTTTTGTTATAAGTATTAAAAATAGTTGGGTGGCTTGACCTCCAACCTACTCAAAATACATTATGAAAATATTCAAATCAATTAATAAATTTTGTAGCTATTTTCTGAATCGTTCGATCAATCAGAAACAGTGAGGAACGTATACTTTCCCTTGTAATTAACTTTTATAATAAAAAAAAATGTGTATTTATTTTCACTCCAATATTTGTTGCCAATGATTTAAATAGCGGTCTTAGAGCTCGCTTTAACGAGATTATTTTATTGATATTTTGTCGCTGATTTAAATTATATAATTTAGAGTTTTTTCAATGCTGAAACAAATAAGATACAATATTGGATTGAGAAAAATTAAAACAAAAATTCAGAAGATCCTCGTCTCCTTTCTCTTGAACGAATAAGAGTTCAAAAGATTCTTAAATGTATTATAAATAAATAAAAATTAAAACACTTACTCCATAGAAATTAAGAACATAAAAAGATTACAACATTTATATTGATTTTGGTAGAAATTAGAAACTTAAAATATCAATACATCAAGAATAAAAAGTTTAATTGGACTCTCAAATAATTTCAGTTACTCATTTTTAGTGTATGAATCAAATTAAGGTATGATGCTATATTCAATTTAAACTTATGTTTTCTTGTTATGTGAAGGACCTATCAATAAGTTTACATACCTTTACTATGGCGGCAGCACATGGTATAATCCTTATGCCTGGTACAGGTATTGGATCTGATTACAGAGATGGTACTCCTAGCTTGAAGGTGTTTGGTGATGTTGTGATTATTTTGGCTTTAGGGGGGTTTATGCTTAATTCTAGTTTTTTGTTTTTTGTTCCAGTTTTTCTATAGATGTTGTTCTTTTGTGGTTGCTATGGTTATGTATTTTCTATAATATCTTGTATAGATAATTTTGAATATTGTTATTGTTGTTGTCTGGTACCAATAGTAGTTCATGTACGACATGTATTTGTATTGTTTTCATGTTAATGGAAATCGATGGACAAGCTCACTTTTCTGTTAAAAAAAATATATATCAATACATCAAGAATAGTTCACGTACGTAATTAAATTAATTGTTACTAGCTCTTAGTATATATCAATCGGTCAAAACATCCTCGCAATATTATAATATTTCATGTAAGTAAGAAAAATAATACATCTCATACTAATTAATTTGATTTGATATTTCGAATTGTTAACATAAAAAAAAAAAAGCAATTTAAGGTTCTAGCGAAGGAGACATGCATATATGAACCGTATGTGCTGATTTTAATACCATACTAACATGCACATTAATATCATATCGTACGTACCCAAAAAATTATATATATATGTATATATAATTTTGTGCGGTCGGTTTCTGGATTTATATATAAGTCCCTAGGGGTGTTCAATGGTTAGGTTTGGTTACAGCACAATTTATCTAAATTTCATAGTGTCTTACAGCACAAGCGATGTAAGTATGTAACGTTGTAATCCCAATTGGGATCTTTTATCAATAAACAACTGGCAGCCTCTGCCTTTGATTTCAAAAAAAAAAAAAATGGTTAGGTTTGGTTGAAACGTAATCCAACTAGTTAGGCAAATTAAAGTTATAATTTAGTTTAAAAAATAAAACGTAATCGAACTAGTTAGGCAAATTAAACGTAATCGATTTGTTTCGTTTGTTCGGTTCAAGCCGACATATATATAATTTTTTAAGCAATTATTTTGTAATAAACCAAAATATATTAAGAAATAAACCAAAGTATTTAAAGCAACTCATTAAAATAAATCCGGAGTATTAAGAAATAAAACCGGGGTGGTCCGGACCAAATTCATAATATAAAAGTTCGATCGGTTCAGTTATTTCGGTTTTGAACCGAAGTTAATTATAATTCGGTTTTAAAAAAGCAAACCGAACCGAACTATTAAGTTGAACAAACCGAACTGCTTGGTCCAAACTAATTAATTAATTCGGTTTGGTTCAAAACCGACTAAACCAGACCCAATGAACACCCCTATAATTAAGCACCTCAACAAAATGTACGTAATTGTGATTAGTTTAAAACTCCCTAATAAATGGCGTACACCAAAATTGGTTGGAAGGCAATAAATAATCTTTTATTAATAGTGAATTATTAGAAGTATCAATATAATTAATTGGCAGAAAGATAATAAATTAATAAAACAAAATGTACGAAAATCTGGGGCGTAGGTGGAGCAGTTGTTGGACCCGTATTTCGAGTCATAAGAAACATTTAATCGATCGATCCCTCCCTCCTTTCCTCTGGCAACGCCTGCTACCAATTACCATGAACCATCCCTTGCTTTCTAGGGTTTTGGGTGCTAAAATGACTCGATCACGACCATTCATTCCCCGATAAATGGCGCGGATAATCAAATAGCTTCGTTCTAGGAAGAGAGATGCAGCAAAACGAGACAAGGATATTAAGAGTCCCCAACTCGAACACGTCGTGATGAAAATGCAAACATTTTTTAATTAGTTGGTATTATGGTAGCTAGGTTCATCATTCAAAATACGAAAAAATAGTTAAAAAAAAATTAAAAAAAATAAAATTTTGATATCCTAAGAAAAAAAATATTAGTGTAATTATACATATATATTAAGTAGATTGGATAAACTATTAAGAGGTGAAAAATTATAATGTAGCTAGATCATTTGAATTTCGGCTGAAATTAAAATATTTGCATGACAGCGTAACTCTTATTCAACAGTTCAATACATAAATTACTTTATTGTCTTTTTTATCAGTTTTGGATATAATTATTTGGATATCAATTAACTTCGGTATGAAGTCTAAAAGTATATTAAAAGATCCATTATTTAAATAAAATGCAAAAAACATAAATACATACATTAATATATTGATATGATATTTGGTGAACCGCAATATAATAACGGAGACAAAAAAATAAAATTGGCGCGGGGGGACTCGATCGATCAGTAAGCAATTGTAATATAATTTTATTTTATAAGAGATTTAAAAATATTAACAATTGTAAAAATAAAAAATGTAAGGGATAGAATTGTTAATTTCTATTTATAGGAAGGACTTAACATCCAACAACCTTTAATCCCATCCTGTATCTTAAGGAAATAAACAAAATTAAATTAAATAAATATAATTAATTGTAATTCAATATTATTAATCAATTTCATTTGAGTAATTCCAATGTTAATGTTATCTATGGAGTCCACATAGTAATGTATGGTTAAATCACACATCTTATATTAAGCATGTAGATGTCCTGATTCACCCATAATTTTAATTTAATTTGCTGGATTTTAAATAGTTAAGATAAAAAAAATTCTGCATTTGGTATTTTATGTGGCAATGTATTAACATTTATTGTGTTGAAATATGTATTTTGTTCTCTGAACACTCGCTGTACTAATTTTCTCCTTACAATTTTCTTCTTATTAATGTTGCCATAAGAATAATTAATTGATAACATCTATTCCTTTCTTTTTATGTTATTGGTTACAATAAAATAAGAAATAATTAGCATGTTTGTTCATATCGATTTCATTTCTATTTAAGGAAGTGTAAAAACAAAATAATTCATTTCATTGTTGAACAAAAAAAAATTGTAGGAAGATAAATTGTTAAAGATGAAAATATTTGATTTAATTTGCTTCTATATTTTGTATTTTGTATTTAAATTTTGAACCCGTAACAAAATACATGTAAGATACTAGTACCTTACTATACACTCAATATGGTCGTTCTATTATCTATGACAGTCTCAATTCAACCTTGTTCATCAATATAGACCCGTTTCAGCTTGACTCATTGAACATTTAAGCTGTGCTGAATGAGCCATACGTTGCGCAGGAGAGACTGATTGGTCTAGTCTGATACTACAAGAATGGGATAGTATCCGTAAAGATAAAAAATACTATTGTTGAGGGTACACCAAAAAAAAACATGCTATTTTTTAGCGCATCAGTATTTCCGATAGGAATATACACGATAGTACTGTCGGTAAAAAATACTTTTATCGTCGCACATGCTGTCTCATTCTTGAGCTTTTACATGCATCTTCGACTTCGCTTTTATTATTTTTGTTTTCTTGAGTGTTGTAATTCAAAATTTAACTTGAAATTTGAAAGTTTCGATGCACATTATATAGTTACTTTTTAACGACAAATAGACGGTTGACATAATAGTTCTACTTGTTAATGTGTCGAAAATGATTAGTACTCAAATATTTATTAATTGTGAGGAATGAGGATCCGCTTTTGTCATTAAGGGTAAAAATTTCCTTTCAATTCTTCTCCATGAACAAAATCTTACCCTAAAATTAATTCCTAAAAATTAAAATGTCCAAACAAAAAAATTTGCTCCCTTTATTTTGGTTAAATATTTTAATTTGAGGATGGTTTCAATGCTTCTATTTTTTTTGCCTCTGTCATGTCTTTGTAAGTGTTCTTTATAACAATCACAACAACGTTAAAATATCATAATTTTTTTACTTGTGCATTGAGAAAAATTAATCTTAAATGTTGGATATGATTCATATTATTTTCTCATGCACAAATAAAAAATTATGCTATTTCAACGTTGTTTTGATTATTATAAAGAGTTTGCAAAAATTTACTGATGTGGTCAATTTCTTGGCGTTAATTTTTCAACTTATTAATTTATATATAAACAAAAATAAAATACATGCATGTGAAGAGAACAATATAAATCATATCTAACGTTTTATTTTGACATTTGAGATTTAAATTTTAAATTATTAAAGTTATATTATTAAATTATTAAAGTTTTAAAAATAAAGATACCATGGAGGTACAAAAAATAAAGACATTTTAATCCTCTTCTTTGAATTTTCCTCTCATACGTTTATATTATTTTGAAATGACATTAATTGTTTCTTCCTTACTATATCTTCTCAATTTTTTCATCTAGGAGATTGACTACAACTTAATTAATTGCCGTCTATTAAATATTACTTGCATAAAATAGAACATATAAACGGAAAGAAATCATACAATTAACATTGATAGTAACAAGAAGAGGAAGAATATAAAAGATAAGAAAGGAGGGTTGGGGTTAGGGTTGTAAAAGAATCAAATCAAATCAAATTTACTCCAGTTTAAATTTGGTTTGAATTAATTTCAAACTAAGTTTGGTTTGAATTTTTCGAATCAAACTTTTTACAAACTCAATGACAAGAAAGAGTGATCGTAGTCGCCTAGAACGAGCGGCGAAAGTCGTCTGGGGTTTCAATACTGAAAGCGAGGGTTACGACTTACGAGTTATGACTTATGGTTGGGTGACCTTATATTTTAAGTCATCAGCGAAAATCAATGGTTCACGTTACTTTGAGATTCGAATTAGAATAGTTTGCGAACCTATTTCAAACGAATCAGATCCAATTTGAGTTTGGTTTGAATTAATTTCGAATTATTTTGAATTAATTTTTTGTGAATTTTTTCAAATCAAACTCGAATTGAATCACGAACAACGAATTTTTTGTGCTAAGTCCTGGTTGGATTGGAGGGGTTATTTGAATTTGTGATGAGATGAGATGCGAGTGAGTAGGGCCAAAGGTCTGTGCCTTTCTGTGCTTGTCTTTATTGCACCGGGCTCTCTTTTCCACCTCCCCAGTGTCCCCTCTTTATTGTTTTTTATCCTCTTCCCTCAACTCCTTAAAATCTCTGACCCCATTTCTGCAATCATTTCACCTATCATCGCAATTCACAACCCCCCACCCCCACCCCCTTCTCTCTCAACCCCTATAGATACCCTGCACACCCTGCCTCCCTTCTCTCCCCTTAAAACAAGCCGCTATCTACGGGAGCGAGAGCGAGATACCAAACAATATATATTTCCATGCGTGTACTATACATGACATTCATATTAATTATATGTGAAGATAGCGCAAGAGCGAGAGATCTCTACTAGGAAGCTTTTTCTTTGAGGGGAATGTTGTCTGGTTCTAGGTCGCTGCTAGCTTGAGAGAAATTAAGATCGAGAGAGATATATACTCTCTCATGATCTTTTCTCTCTATACTTTTTCTGGATCTCGGACCAGGCTTCATTCCCCCCAATAATAGCTTCCAATACTTGTTCCAAACTGTTCTTCATCTTCACGCGATCTACCTCTTTTTTTTTGTTTGTTGTTTCTTTTTCTTTTTTTAACAAGTGTTTCTTCTGGCCAGGTGTTTTAGATTGCAATTTACAAGGCTAAGTTCTAACCCTAAAACTTATCCTCTCTTTTATATCCCAAATAGACAACAAAATGGTTTTAGACCTTAAGATCAACACTGTTGTTGGTTTTGCCTTAGCTCTGTATACTGAGCTTTGAGGGTATGTGAAGATTTTATTTTTTTTTTCTCCCCATTTTTTGTTTTTTATATTTATTTATTTTTATAGTTTTTTTTCTTAGGTTTATGTTTTTGTTTAAATAATTTTATGAGTGGGCAAGGTGGAGGTGGGAAACTGGGAATGTTGCATTAAATCATATGATCTAGAGAACTGATGAGAAAGTGTGTTTGGACTGCATGTATGGTGCTATTTTTGTTATGTTGCGCTCAGTGTTGAAGTGCACAAGTGCAGATTGGGACAATCATAATGTTCTTTGACTTTGTTATGATCTCTCTCCTATTAAGTTTTTCTTTGTTTTTCAGTTTCTTTTCTGACAAAAATATAAAGGCTATCATCATTACCCATTGATGAGAGAGTCTATTGTACCTTCCTTTTCTCTCACTTGGAACTTCTCTTTCTTACAATTTCTTTGAAATATTTGATAAATTTTATACAGGTCAAAAACCTCACGAAATAATTATTTTCGGCTTGAAGGTTTTTTTTCCCAAAAAAATATATATATTGCATTAACACAGGTGAATGCTTTATGATCACAACCTCCTAATTAATTTCATAGCTCATGCAGATGAGAAATTGTTGCCATGATTCCATAGATAGATCGTTTTTCTCCTTCTCTCTCTTTCTTTCTTCTTTGCTCTTTTGAGAATTTTACCGCTTTTCTAAAAAGTTTGTTAGCTTTAAAGGAAATTTTGTTCCAACTATCCTTTGTTCGAGATTGAAGATAAGATTCTTCAAGACCATTTTTCATGTTAGTCCTACTTTTATTTACATCAAATGGACCCCTGTTAAAAAACTTTTAGTGCAAATAAAGGATTTCATTGTCTTTTTTTGTGTCAACATATTATTTTTTCTTTCTTCTATCTAAATATCTAATGCAATATATCATTTAAGTGTGCTAATTGGACGTTTAACAATATATATACAATGAGCAAAGCACGCTATATATATACAAGAGATCATAATTAATTAAGAACTGTATTAAAATTCTTATTTCAAATGTGAACTATAATAAAGAACTTACGTACGAACCACATTAATAAAAATTATTTGATTCGCCTTGGGAAGACTGATCTGTAAATTAAATTAAAGGAAAAAAAAATTGTAAGTACATGTTCAATAAACGACTAATTTTGGGAATTGAGCTGTCCTTTTATGTGTCATTGATTTTATCTAAGCATACTGCTGTATAGTAAATTGCGCTTCTCATCCTAATTTAATGAGCCATAAATAAGGATGTTACGTACTGTATGAATTCATTCATCTCCTATTCTTCGTCACATAACAGAAGTGCACATTCAATTTACTTTAAGCAAACACAGCCACTATCTCTGTTTGCTTTTATGAAAAGACACCTAATTAAGCTAGGAAGAGAAACACGTGTTGAACTAGCTTTCACAAACCTAACCTAGCTCATGCTATTGCTATTTCTATACATCAGTATCAGAGCACTTGTCAAGTACCATTTGACTTGTACACCAATATATATGCATGGTTCAAATTAGTTCTGAAATGGGTGCATTAGGGTTTCTATAATTTGCAATGGAGGAGATGAAAATGGTAATGCTCCCTCAAAACACCTCCAAACCCTAAGAGGGGAAAGACCCACGTTATGATGGATTCGAATCTGCTGCAATCCTTCACCTGTGAACAGTACTCTTAAATCTCTGTATTTTCAAATCCAACTGTGAACAATAATCATGGATTCGAGATACGTGCATAAAAAATATTTAATGGCTGGATTTGAAAAAAAAAAAAAATTTTAAAAACACTGTTCCTAAACTTTGGATCGCAGCAGATTTAGATCATGCATTGGATCCTACCATATAATGGTATCATCTCCATTTCTTACAAATATGTTCTCGTCCTTTTTTGTCCTGTCATCCTAGCTAGAAATGATCTGTACTCCAACACAACAAATCTCAAAACTAAATAAACTTTTTTTTTTTTCATTTTATAATTAATAACCATCTTTGGAACTACATAGTCCGTGATGTGTGTAGCAATGGACATATGTATAGTAAATTCATCTCTCTCACCAGTCTCTATTTAGAAGGAGAAAAAGAAGAGAGTGAGGCTATGGTAATAAGCATATTACAGATCTTACATGCTATGGATTCATATATTTATTTTTTAAGTTCAAACAATGGCTCCAAACTGTCAAACAAATTATTCATAGCAAAACATACTTGTAGACAATTCTTATTTTTTTAGAATATTTATACTATTTTTTTAGATAAGTAGAAAATTGTTATTTTGTGAATGGTGTGGAATTTTCAATCAATGTAAAAAATATTGAAAAAAAATCTACAAAATATAAAATTTGTCCAGCAAAAAATTCAAGGTGTTTCACACAAGCCACAGATTGTGTGGATTTGATGTGAAATCAGGTTGTGCCGAAATATCTATTCGGTCCAGCAAAAAAAAAAAAAAATTGGTGCTCTAGACATCTCGGTGCTTATGGTTTTTGTAAAAATCAAATTAATCAAGTTGGTTGTTAATTTTTTATTTATGATATATAAAAAAAAAATTCTATTACCATAGATTAGGGATGCAAAAAAAAATCGTAGTTCGTGATTCGATTCGAGTTTGATTCGAAAAAGTTCGTAAAAAGTTCGATGTGAAATAGTTCAAAATTAATTCAAACTAAACTCAAACTAGACCTAGTTCATCCGAAATAGGTTCACAAACTATTTTAATTCGAATCTCAAAGTAACGTGAATCATTGATTTCCACTGATGACTTATGTTTGTTAATGACTTAAAAGTTAAAATATAAGGCTGCCCAGCTATAAGTCGTAACCCTCACTCTCAGTGACCATGATCACTCTTTCTTGTCATAAAAAAGTTCGTAAAATATTCGAAATTGAGTTCGTAAAAAAATCGATTCGGAGTTAATTCAAACAAACTTAGTTTGAAATTAGTTCAAACCAAACTTAATTCGAAATTAATTCAAATCAAATTCAAATTGGAGTAAGTCAATTCAATTTAATTCGTTTGCAACCCTACCATAGATAGAGCCTCCTTGAAGAATAGAGAATTATATATATATATATATAAGGAGTAGAACTAGGGTGCTCCTAAGTTCACCAAACTTCTTATGAATTTGACTCTAAAATATATTGAATCTTAATTCATCGTTTAAAGTCGATTCGATATATTTTAAAGTCAAGTTCACAAGAAATTGGATAAACTGAGGAGCACCCTAGTTCTACTGTATATATAAGTCCAGGAATCAAGTAGTCAAGTATAAGCGCGCAGCTTGATATCTCTCTCCTGGCCGTACTTACTTAAAAAGGGAGCTTGCACTAACCCCAAGGCTAAATTAAATCCATGTTTGGAATCTAGCAGTCAATCAACTTAATAATTTATTATGATAATTAATGCTATCACTGTGGATATTGGTACTATACTGATCTCTCACTTTCTCCGTGTTTTTATCTGTGTCAACTTTCTAATGTCACTTTCTCTCACTAGCAGTTCTTGGGTCCAGAAAAGATGACTTTTTCTGGGTCTGGGGAATATCAAACTTTATATCTAGTGTCATAATCTTGATTTTCTGAGAAACTTTTCTGATCAAATTAATATGCACCGAGTTCTTCTATACCGTTACAGAAAAGTAGTAATAATAATATTCATACGCTAATTTAGGGGTGGATCTAAAGCTATTCAAAAGGAGCCACCCCTGTGACTTTAAAATTTTAGTCATGTATACTAAAGTTTAATTGAATTTACTTTTTTTTTGTACAATTTATATAGTCTAACTCTTCTCATAAATGTTACATGTTTGCTTATAGTCTAATGGTAAAAGTTTATGCTTTGATTGTGGAGAGCTTTCTAGTTTTCCACTAGCCACAATTTGTACATCTTAATTTTTAGACACCCTATTAATATTTTCTAGTTCCGCCCCTGCGCTAATTAAGTTTGGAATTATATATATGATTTGAGATTTCCTATCCTTATTTGGATACCGGTCACCTCATAGTAGAAACTAGAAAGCTCGGTACCACCACAACTCCACAAGTGGTATTATTGTGGTTTTCTTTCACTGTCGATAGTTTCTATTATGAGAAAGACTAGTTTGCGGTGGAAATTAATTTGTCTGAAAAGATATTCTTTCGTCTCCTTTGCAACTTTTTCTTTTCATTATAAATGAACAATGGATCTATGCAAGTGTTCTACAATATATATAGAGAGAGAGAGGAGTTTGCACAGATATTAAAGCGGACATACACGGATATTAAAGTACTGCGCACAAATTTTAAAGTGAATCGGACGACTATGGAACCCATCGAGTGAGCCCAATGGACATCAGACCCAAAGTCAGCCCATCGGACCCAAACTCGTCTCCTAGTTCTAGGACGCTTGTACTGTCACCTTATCTGATTTAACGGTGTAAACCCGTTTTTCAGCCCGTGTGATAAAATTGTTGCTGGAATAAGCCTATTTCAGGGCCCAGTAATCATAAAATTTATTTTGTTTTTACTATTAAGTTGTAATACTTGGGCCTCCTTGCTTCTCCCTGTGGTAAACATTGGATGTAATATTTAGTGGGCCGAGAAAGAAGCATAGCCCACACATAAAATAAAATATGATAATATCTGCCTTACACTAAATACAAAAGTTAAACCCACGGTAGAGGTAAAAACACCAAGAAGCCCACTAGATAACAATTCCAGGAAACAAACTATGGATTCCGAGTTCTCTTTCAGAGAAGTATTAAATATATTTAAAAGGGATGAGGTTTGGTCCAAAATTCAAATGGTTTTGGACCATTACACTGTCCAAAGTCTCTAAAAATCATACAATTAAAATTCGAACAGTCGATCCGAACTACTCAATATGATTTTCATATTAAAATGTGCTCAGAGACCAAATTTTATAATTTTTGGAAACTTTTTACTATATTTTTAGATACGTATGAAGTCATTGTTTTTGGACCGTTCAGAAACAGTGATGTTATACGTATCTAAAAAATAGTAAACAATTTTCAAAAAATATAAAATTTGATATCTAAGCACATTTTAATATGGAAATCATATTGAGCGGTTCGAATCGACTGTTTGGATTTTAATCATACAATTTACAATTTTCAAAAAATATAAAATTTGATATCTAAGCACATTTTAATATGGAAATCATATTGAGCGGTTCGAATCGACTGTTTGGATTTTAATCATACAATTTTTAGATGCTTTGGATAGTGTCCGGTCCAAATCCATTTGAACCAAATCTTATTCCAATTTAAAAACCATAGAGATAACAATTATTGTTTTCATATTATAGAAGGAACCATGTAAAAATATGTCATTTAGGAATTCCTACAGGAACCGCATATTTTATGCTATTTTTTAGGTGCCCCCACAACAATGCATAACTCTCAACAGCTACATAAATTTTCATTTATAAAGGAATACCATATTTGATTCCGAATATAATTTTCAAATTAATTTCCGAATTTAATTCCCATTTTAATTCCAAATATTCCAATTTTAATCCCAATAATTCCCGAAACTAATTCTCAAATTAATTTTCAAATTTATACCCCAATTTAATTCCGAACTTTGTGGCTAATTGTGCAGCAGTGTGAGACGCTAAGAAACTACACCAGTTTTGCGGTTCTTTTAGCGTATTCCTAACTTATCCGCATATTTTACACAGTTCTTTCTATGGCATCGAAATAAATGTGTCATCTTTTTTTATTATTTAAATAGTATTTACTATTTTTTTTTTAAATAAATGATTCTGAAGAGAATTGGCCGAGGGAGCAACTATAATTAAAGTTGGGGCGAATACACCAATTATTTGTTACCCATATAAATAACTGTTGCATGACCCTAGGCATCGACCCAGGAATTAAACTAAAAAATACTGTTCACGTGGGAAAACTGAAATTTTTAGTTCAATTCCCGCGTCCATGTCCATTCCCAATAATCTGCCGAACAGACCCGAAGTGAGAGGAGGAAAATTAATATGTCTTCATTCTTATATTATTATGCATATAGTTATTCTGATTCGTTAACAGCTGAGAATGAAAAATAACCTTTTTTTTTTTATTTAATATCAGTCATTCAATCACATAATATGTTTTCTTTTTAAATACATCTGTTTTATGTGTAGAAGTCTAAATTTAGTTAAAAATATAATCGTCATACAAACTGCTATATAATTTGTCAAAATTAAAATTTTAAATGAAACCTATACAATTCTAGTCTACTTTTCATATTTTATTTGCATTTTCATAAATGACTTATATAATCCCGACAATGATACTTCAAGAACATTCTTCATGTTATATATCTCGGATTCCTATTGAGCAATTCTAGTCTACTTTTCATATTTTATTTGTTCATTTTCATAAATGTTGAACTATATCGAAGAGGATCACACTGACAATGATACTTCAAGAACATTCTTCATGTTATATTTGATATTTTTTTTTTCCATTTGTTGTTGTTTTCTTTTATTGTTATTTATTATTTAAATTTCTATTTTTTTTTCTTTGGTACTGGTTACTATTTTTCTATTGGTCTGGCCGGACGGTGGAGTCCCTTGTCTACTCATGAGAAAAGGGTTAACTATATTCTTAGGTCATGTTAGTAGTATTTCTCATATTTTATATGTTTGGTTGAAGAATTATTTAGAGTAAGAAAACACTAGATTTGATATGATCTGCAAGTGTGCTATGTTACTTTGGGGACAATGTTCGTTGTCACTAGATAACGTGTATCATCGCACCCGCTCATCGCTATACTTGGACAATATCTTATTAGATCTATTGATCCGATTGGCACAACACATGTATTATTATATTAACTCTTGATACAAAGTATTGAGATACTGGGCTCCGATTTGATTATCAATATAAGTATTATCTTTGTTTTTTATTTCAGAAATCTTTGCATGTTGTCTTATTAGTTTAATTGTATCATTTTAGATGGTCGCATCCATTGAGCGTATTATATTTTCTTTTTAATAGCTAATAAATTAGATTATAAATATTTACACAAGTAAAAGTTGTATATGAATATAAGTTACAAAATCATACGTAGGTTTATATTAAAAGTGCTTTTGACTATAAAGGAGCTGTCTCTGATATTCACGTAGGTTGATTTCACATTTATACAAGTCTCGATGATTTTAGTTTGCACATCGGGTTCGTTAGATCATGTATCCTTTCCATAGATTGTGTTTATATTTGTCTGATGTGAGTTGTATAGATATTATATATGTATGTTTATTTGTAAATTGTATGACTTATGCTGTTGTTATTATCATTCTGGCTTCCGTATTTTCTTAGTTGATTATATTTGTTTAGTTTTGTGTATTTATTTAGTTAATAAATACGAGACGATAATTGATCACACTTTAATCCAGAATTTCCGATTTGAGATGTGACATGATCACAAATTGGGGAGGTGCGTGTGTGATAGTAGGTACGGCCATCAATGCAGTGTGGACATGATAGAGAAATTCTTCCATAGTATGAATTTCTTATGAGAAGCATGCAGGTGAAAGGTGTAGGATAATGACCCAAGAATTAATCATTGTATGTAATTAATTATGATTATTATTATTATGTACTTCGCTTAATAAATACTGACTCATTACATTTTGTACAGAATACAGACACATGTTTTGCGATTGCAGACATTAATTAATTGTAACTTGCGATAATTACAAACACTGGCCTGTACAGGAATTAATTAATTACATGTTTTTCTTGGACAACATTTGTTAACATCAATAATGTTGACTTTGTGTGGTTGTTTGTGACAATTAATTTATTTAATATTTTGTTATGTTTTATTTCAATTACTAACCTATAAGTATTTTTAAGTATTATTTTAATTATATACTAACTCATTTTTGCTTATCTAATTTCTTTATTTTTTTCTCTGATGAAATTCATGAAATCTACTTTTTCTCTTTATAACAGCACCTTGTTGTTCACTTTTCTCTTTTTCTCTTCAAAAGAGGAGAGAGAGGATAGCAGCGGCTTTCGTTCTCCTAAATGGTTTTCAACTTGTGTGATTACTTAATCATCGATTGAATGTTATAAATCTATTATTATGAATCTGATTAACCATCTAGGATATTTTTAGTTGCAAAACAAAAACAACTATAATAGTCTAATTAACAATCTCTTATTAGAAGAGTAGAATTAGGATGCTCCTAAGTTCACCAAACCTCTTTACGGACTCTTCTCTAAATTTTTCAGATTGGTTTCAAATGATGAATTCAAACCTTTAAAATCCTTCCATCTTATGAGTGATGCGTCTATATGCAAAAAAATTAAAATTTAAAATTCATTCTGTATCGAGTCAAGTGCTCAAAAAGCGTCCAAAAATGAATGCATTAAAATTAATTTATAAACTTTCTAATTTTGACCAATTGACTCTCTACTAAATTAATTCGAAAGTTTAAAATTTTTGCATGTAGATGCATCATTTGTAACGTAGAAATATTTTAACAGTTTGGATTCGTCGTTTGAAGCCAATTCGATTAGTTTTAGAATTGAGTTCACGAAAGGGCATGGTGAACTTCAAAGCGCCCTAGTTCTACTCTTATTAGAATAACCAAATTTCAAAACTTTTAGGAATAGTCTATTCTAAAAAGACAAAAAAAAACTGGATTCACTATTCTAGCTATTCTAATACAGCCAAATGCTGAATAGGCTATTCCGAATAGCCTAATCTCAAGAATAATATATTCTTAATTTAACCAAACATATCTCCAGTAGTTAAATAACCTATTTACACCCAACATTTCAAATTATACCAACGTTAATACACAACCGATCTATAAAATCAATAACATGTGTATAACTTTTTTCCCATTTTAATTCATGTGCTTGATTTAAAAAAAAAAAAAAAATCTAGCTGAGCCGACTCTTTCAGGTCAAATGAGAAAATGAAGCTTTAATATTATTTTATAAATTGAAATGTAGTTCAAACTGATTCGATTACTTGAATGAACAGAATTTAAGTGTCATTTAATTGTATCGATTTCTATTGATCAATACTAGGTCATCCTTGTTGTTACAAGATATTTTATTTATTTATTTATTTTGTATTTCTTCAAGACTAATACTTTGAATATTGCTGTGAGAAGTATTAGTTTGAGGAAACAAATCAGCTATTATTTCAAGGGAATAACAGGTTTCTGTTATTCAGATCCCAACCGTTTAAATTTATCATGCACAAATTTCAACAAAGATCAACGGTTGAGATTGAAATTACAGGCTCCTGTTATTCCTTTGAAATAACAACAGATTTATTTCCTTAGTTTGAACGCAAGGCGTTGAAGTTGAAAACATACAAAGTCCAAGCCTTGTTTTTTTTATTATTAGTGTGGATCACACCGTAAGGACTTGAATGAATGTACAAATAAAATGATTACATGTGTCCTCCTCTTACGAATGACAAATTGCACGTGTCAATTCCTAGGATATAACATGATAATTATCCTCCATTTAGATAGTTTTATAATACAAAATATTGACCAATACTAAGTAATGACAGACACTTGTTCTTGCAATATCATATTTATTAGGGGATGTTTGGTTCAAACTGAGAATATGTTATTTTTGGAATTATATTATTCGGAATAGTTTATTTGGTGTTTAATTGTGTTAAAAT
Source organism: Carex cristatella (assembly GCA_024447775.1). Taxonomy (NCBI): domain Eukaryota; kingdom Viridiplantae; phylum Streptophyta; class Magnoliopsida; order Poales; family Cyperaceae; genus Carex; species Carex cristatella. The sequence continues at coordinate 3,004,377 of JAJHPF010000018.1, forward strand.
AATTAGAATAATGAATTCAAATTTTTTTATCTTATTAGAATAGACTATTGGTAAGAGTTGAGATTGGACTATTTTAATAAGACAAACGATAGTTATTCTTGATTTGACTATTCTAGCTATTTTTATTTTGCAATCAAACATACCTTAAGGGATGGAGTCAAAAAATTCAAATTGGAATTGCTGAATTATTAAGAAGTGAGATTGCAGTAATTTTGCAAAGTGCGGATTGGCTCAGGTTATAAATTTATATTTTTATTTTTGAAGTTCAAACAGTTAATCTAAACTTCTTATCATGATTTTCATATGAAAATGTATTTAGTGACTAAAATTTACGCAAATTTTTGCACATAAGATTGCACACTGATCCCTGTTTCTGATGGGGATTTCGGTCCAATTCATTTGAATTGATCAATACCTGATGATACAAACACCTTCAGAAATGATTGATTCACCATATTATCCTCACCCCAAAAATTCTAATAATCATTGTAAAATGTAAATTATTTGACTAATGATAAAACTTAAATTATAATTTTCTTAAGCTCACAAATTATTCGGTGAAGTTGAAATTAAAATATATTGAGATAATTATAAATGATGAATTCAATTAAACTATTAAAACTGATCTACTTATCGATTGCTGTGTTTACATATTAAATTATAAAATTTTAACTTAATTTAGTATAAAATCAAACAGTAAAAAAAATTATAAGTTAATTTTAATAGATTCATTTTTCATTGTTTTTTGACCGCTTGACTTTATACTAATTTTAATAGATTCATTTTTTATCGTTTTTTTTTACCGCTTGACTTTATAAATTTGACATGCAAACTCATTACTTGTGAAGTAGATTAATTTCAACATTTAAATTTGTTGTTGAAAATCAATCTGATCGACATAAGAGTTAAACTTATCAAAGTGCTCTGTGAGCTTAAGAATATCCAAGTTCCATTCAAGATATGTCACATTCTTAGTGTTTCATTTTAAAAGTATAAGCTAGTTATATGTATTAGTGTTAAGTTAATATGTTGTCAACATATCCTCATCCTAAAATTTTAGGGTTATGCTGCATTTAATGCTCTAACACAATTATTGGAAATATTTTTCTGATGAGAAAGATAGAGTTCTAGCCTATTAAATTTTATTTATTGTCCACAAAAAATCTCAATCCGGATATCAAACTCGCAACCTTTCACAGAGAAGGTGTTACTTTATGTCACTTAACCAAAGATTGATTATATAATGAAAATAACTTCAAAATCAAACTTTGGGATTAGACTATTTTTTACATGATGCAAAATTATAAAATTTAATACAAGTATCACCATTATTAATCAAATGGTTTGAAACTTACTGTGGTCTATATTTAATGGTCTTTGAAGGAATATCATTTAGTATTCGAGTTATATGAAATTTGATGAAACAATCTATATGACCAACACCAGATCTACAATCCAACATAATATTTGTGACTTTTGTTCATTTACGTTACCATCAATTTACTTGGTCAATTAATTATTTATATAATCTCTCTCAAAAAAAAAGATCTTTATGTAATGGTTACTCGACTAATTAAACTACCAACCAAAATTATATTTCTCGGGCTTGGTCATCGGAACTAAAAAGAAGTTTTGGAGAAAAAGTTAAGTATTTATTAGTTATAATTTTTAGGGAGAATTTCATATATACCACTCAAAAACTATAAAATTATGTATTTATCATTTAAATTTCTATAATTACATATTTACCATCTAAAAATCTAATAACTCACATATTTACCCAATTAATCAAAAAATGAGATTAATTAAGTTTAAGATTATATATAATATAACTAATAAGTTATTTAGTCTCTTCTCCTTCTCTGTCTCTTTCTCTTCTGTGCACAGATTTTCCTCCCGTCTTTTTTGACGTAACTTTTTAATTTTCGCTGAAACTCTCTCTTCATCTCGTCTCCTCCGCTTAATCTCGGAGAGGAGGGGTAACAGACTCGGATATAAGAATTCCAACTCTAGCCTGATTGTCTTAAAACAAGATAACTGCTCTAACTTTTCCAACAAAATAACTTGTACTGAAGTCGACGCTAATATCATAACCCGTTATCATAGTAATTGCATGAGTTTGAGAATCTGTGTTTTGTTTCTGACCAGTTTGGAATATTTGTATTTAATCTTTTATATTAGATATAAATAAGAACGGTTCTAAAGAAAGAAAGAAAGAGAGAGAGAGCACGCTAAGTTAATCCTTGATTAATTATAGTTTTAAGAAAATTAACACATAATTAATCTGAGTTTTGGGTATATTTGATATATACTAAAGTTATATCGGGTAAATATGTAAGTTATTAGATTTTTAGATGGTAAATATGTAATTACAAAAATTTGAATAGTAAATACATAATTTTACAGTTTTTAGATTTTTTGGGTTTAACATAAAAATATGAAGATTTTTGACATAATTGTAAAAGCTATATATTAATTTGATATATTGAACTTGTCGAATTGACATACCTAAAGTTTCAAACCCAGCATTACACACAAACATCTGAAAATTAGAGCCCTGACTGAGATTTTTTTATGATTAATAAATTCTATAAAGTCCGTTAGTCAAAAAAATAAATTATACTACTGATAATTATCATGTATAGTTTGTACAGTTTACTGATTTACAATCGTTTGATTGAAAAATAATTATTGTGATTGCTAAAAAAAAAAGGTATGACAAAACTTGAATAATTAGAGATCGATCATTCATAATAAAGAACTCATGCATTAATTTTCTATAACTTTTATATATGGCAATAGAGATACTTTAACTTGTTGATTTATGAATTATTCAACATGCTATCAGTTTTAGTTGCATGGAAACACTATATAACTTTGTTGTTGAAATTTTTGGGTAATGACAAAAGAGATACATCTTAATTATTTGATGAGTTGGAATCCACTTACATTTTTTTTTTGGTGATACTAGATAATATCCTATATTTTAAAAATTCAAACAATCAATTCAAGCCATTCAACATGATGGATATATTAAAATGTACTTGCATATTAGTATTTACCAAATGGTCAGGTCCGGTCTAAATCTGGCCGGTTCACGATTTTGCACGGGTCACGGTTCTCACAGTCCACGATTCTATACAGGTCAGGTCCAACGGTTCTAATTTAAAATGGTTGGCTCAAATCCGTGCTAGAACCATATTCCAAATTCACACGGTCCGGTCCGGTCCTAGGTTCGGCTCGATCCCGATCCAGTCCGAGCGGGTCTACGTTTTTTTTTAATACCCTGTGCTAAAGTATAAGTAATGAAAAGATTTTTTTTTTTTTTCAAAACAGAGACCCCTGCGCTAAGTGTTTATATATAACAGATGAAACATGAATATGAATTTTGCATAAAAATATTGCAAGAGTTAAGGAGAAAAAATCAAAGTAGCCGAAAAGAAGCTAAGAGTTTGAGAATGTTTGATTTCGAAGATTAACTCGTATGCTTTTTCTACTTTTGCTTTATCTTCTTTATCACAGTGCTTTATTCGATTTTGTTTTGTTGTTAATTAGTTCTTAATGTAGACTGATGATGAATTGCATCCTGTGTCAATTTGATTAATTTTTACTTCTTGATTTTTTTGCTATTCGATCATTTGTATTATTTTCTTTCATAAAAATATTGTAAGATTCATTCTTGATTTTTCTTTCACAATTTACTTGACACGTTTTATACAAGATTGATGTAATTATATAATTCTTTCCTACTAGGAGGTTATTTTAATGACAAACAGATCATCAAATGAAAACAAAACTTCCATTCACTAAAAAAAACACTAAAGCTACAATTCCAGAGAAGATTTATTAATCTAGGAGCTAATTAATTATCATTTAACTTTATTTAAGATATTCCAAAACTTCTCGTCATATATCCTGAAGAAAGGAAACATAACCCATCACATTCACTGCAGGAATGGATCCAGTTTTCCTCAGATTTCTCCGGTCCGATCTGGTTTTGTCACAGTTCGAGTGACCACGGTTCACAGATTTTGGCAGGTTCGGTCTAGTACGGTTCTAGGCCAAAATAGCAGCTAAAAACCGTTATAGAAACGTAAATTGAATCGATCCGGTCCGATACGGTTTTGAATCTCGGTACGGATGAGGTCAACGGTTCCCATGGTCCGGTCCTGAACTACCCGATTTTTTCAAAACACTATGCAGATCAAATTTTACATTTTTAATTTTTTTACTATTTATTAAAAATGGTACAAAAATTCAATGGTCTGAAAACAATAATTTTGCTAAATACTTAATAAATAGTAAAAAAAATTCAGAAAAATATAAAATTTGGTCTCCAAACATATTTTAATATGGAGATCATGTTGAATGATTTGGATCGATTGTTTGAATTTTAAAAACTTTGAAAATGTAAGATATAATCTGGTATCACAAAAAAAATAGTATAAGTGGATCCCTCTTGTTTGATTGATCTTGATGTAAATTGAATGCGGAGAATATATAATTGTGAAGAAAACATCTTAAAAAAATTAGAATTCTCAATTATTTTTATTGAGTATAAATTAATTCAGGAGTCATTATGCCGCCGTTTCACTTTTATATATTCTGCTACTTAATTTTGCTAAACGGGTTCTGAACTTGTGATTTATATATATTTTGCAGTCAATTCACTGACATAAACAGACATAATTAATAAATGCAAAAAGATTCCAGAATTGAGGCATCTCTATCTTCATTTAAGATGGAACAATGTAGACCCAAAGAAGTGTGTAACATGATTATGTTATTTGAGAACTATGTAGGTCCCGGACCTACTTTTGGGTTCAACAGTTTTATGACCGTCTAATTCATCTTAAAATCTGTGTATGCAGAAATCAAATCAAAATAAATATATACAAAATTTAAAATATTACACACTAATTTTAAAACAGATTGAACAGTAATTGAACCTATAGAATCAAATCAAAGTAGGTCGGATGGGCATTGGACCTACTCCCAATTGATGTTATTTTCCTGCAATTTTCATAATACATGAATTGGGTTATTACTTGGAATAAGATCAATGAAGGGAGAGAGCAGCTTGGGTCCGATGCCTATCGGACTCAAACTGAGTTTGATGGGCTCCATAGCTGCTCAATTTGCTTTAATATCTGTGTGTATTGCTTTAATATCCGTACGAGATTGCTTTAATATCCGTACACATGGAATCCATCGGATCTAAATTTGAGTCCGATGGATATTAGACCCAAATTTGTCTCCAGTGAAGGAGGGAGGGGACCCCAGTGCCAATGTCAGAACTGAACCTTACATAATGTGTCTTTGAAAGGTGTGGTCATACGTACCTTGCAGGTATAAAAAATATCCAGACCGACCGACCTAATTAATTAAATCAAAGACATTGTCAAATATTTAATTTTTCTTTTCTTATGAAACTCGTTGCATTTCTTTCAACAAAAACTGCAATTGTTAGAAAGCCTAATTAAAGGAAGCACAAGTAATCAAATGGATAGAAAATCATGCTTCTACGGAAAGAATTTTGTGTTGGAGGCAGCCAATAAAAAATCGACTTCTACTACAAGTATTCAGCGTCTTTTTTACCTACAAGCAAACTATCTTACTTATCTTGTATTTTTTTTTTTCATTTTTTGTGTGTGTTTCGATTATCATGTGCAACATAGTACTTATCACATTCATAAAATATATTATCTTCTGCTTTACAGCGGAGAAAATGATATATACACTGGTGTAGGCTCTGTTACGGAATGGAACGGTACGAAATGCATGTTGATTACGTTTCATTATTTGTATGTTCTGTGTCGTGATTATTCGCGTACTGTGATCAGTTGTTGGAAAAAAAAATACATTGCGAAAATCGTCTTGTTCACAGCATGACACGAGAAACACCACATTTAGTCATGACATACTTTTTTCTTAATATTAATTCTTCATTTTAATATTTGAAAGAATCGTTCCACATTCCTTTGCAAACTTTTCTGAATTTTTTCAATAAGTAAATTTAAATTATGTAAAAAATAATCTAATGTGATCAAACGTGTCCGGTTAAGACGTCACATTTGATCACCGCACAGCACAGCATGTGATCAAAGTCACTGCACAACACAACACGAGAGAGAGATGAACTATGGTGAGTTGCGAAGTAATAGTCTTGTTTTACTTCACACCCATATTTTCTACTTTTGTAAGTTCAAAAAGTCGATCCGAACCACTCAATATGGTCTCCGTATTGAAATATACTAGGTGACCAATTTTTACATTTTTGAAAATTTATTATTATATGTTTTTTTTTTTAAATCACTGCTTTTTTATGGTCCACAATCCATCAAAAAATAACGATTTTCTACCCATCTTATAAAATAGTAAAAAGATTATAAAAAGTAAAATTAGATCTCCAAACACATTTTAATATGGAGATCATATTGAGCAGTTCAAATCAGTTGTTTGGATTTTGAAAACAAAGATAAAAGCGTGAAGTAAAGCAAGAATTTTACTTCGCAATTCACCATGGCTCAACTCTATATGTACATAGAGCAAAGCTAGGATGTGATGTGCTGATCAAGAAGGGTTAGTGAGCACAACTCTAAAAATTAAGTATTTTACAATATTGTTGTTTTCATACCATTGAATTTTTGTATCCATCTTAATAAATAGTAAAAGATTAAAAAAAATATAAAATTTGATCTGCAAACGCATTTTAATATATCTAACGTATTGAATGATTTGGATTGACTGTTTGAATATTAAAAATAAATGATATAATTTTGTGTCACCAAAAAACAATGCAAGTGGATCCCTCCCCATATAACGTTATATGGGTCAGGAAAAAAAAAAAACAAAAATGGATCTCTCTCTCTCTCTCTTTACTATTAGCGGATGCAGGTGCTAAAGTGATTAATTATAAAAATTCTAAAATAAAAATAAAAAAGGTGTTTTTGCCAAATTTAAAATGTCAGAGAATATATATTTTTTTTTCTTTCAAAAGTCTTGTCATTAGGGGTATAAACGGATACGGATTATCCGCGGATAATCCGCTCCGAATCCGTTTACTATCCGTATCCGGATTAAACGGATACGGATATTTGAGGATACGGATACGGATAATTTTAGTATATAGAAAAATAATGCGGATACGGATACGGATAATTCCGTGAGTATATAAATGGAGCGGATATCCGTATATATCCGGATCCGTAATTTAATCTTTCAGCAGCTTTCAATTCATTTCACTCTTGCGAAATTCCCAAAAAACATATATATTCGTTTAAGTCCAAGAATCTTGGCAGAAAAATCATATAATCTGTTAGGATAATGGATTTGTTATCTGAACTAATAAACAATTAGTCATGCATAATCATCACTGTGCAAACTTAAAAAAACTATTAAATTTTTGTCAATTTAAGTAATCAAATTAGGTAATTAAAATTATGAAATTTAGTAGAATTACTCAATATCCGACAATTATCCGTTCCATATTCGTATTCGAATCCGTATCCGTGGATTATCCGTTCTGTATCCGTATCCGTTTAAGACGGATATAGTTTTCAATTTTGATATCCGTTTACTATCCGTATCCGTATCCGTATCCGCTTGTTGAAAAACGGATACGGATATGATATTAGCATTATCCGCTCCGTTTACACCCCTACTTGTCATAGAAGATTTTTATTTGTCAAACTGAATTAAGGTATCTATGTATCATTAAAACATGAGATGGAATGGAATCATGCATCCCTAATTTCTATAAGATAATATATACAATACTAAATTTACACAAATTAATTAACCACATATCATGATGATAATCCACATGTATGGTTCAATGAACACCAAAAGCTCTGTAAACAAAGTGACAAGCAATTCCATCTCGACATGTAGGTACCTCGGATAAGGATCCGATCTCTTCAAAAGAGCGAGAACCAAAGTTGAATTGCTCAGTGAATGCCACATGGCAGAAGGTTATGGGGCAACTAAAAACTTGTTCCGTGAAGTTGTGCCTCTAATTCACCAAGCAGCTGACACATGCCCCTTCAAAGCATCTATATCCTGTTTTATTTGAATTGGAATTAACAGAGGCATCTATTACTATCTATTAGATCAATCTTTTGAGGTTATCAATAAGATGACAAAAACCAAAATGCCAACTCACCTTGTTAAGAGGCAGAAAAACCTAAACATGAATTGACACCTTGAAAATGACTATGTGAGGGGGTCTTAGCGGTACACGTTTCCATTGGTCCATTTGTTCATTTCTTTTTTCTTTTTCTTTTTTGAGGAAAAGCCCTTAGGCGCCATTTGTTCATTTCATATATGTAAAGAAAAATCCCCCCTCTCTCTCTCTAGTCTCTAGCAAGTAGCAAACTAGCAACACGCCAAGGACTTTCTGCTACTGTACCCTATGTGGGGTTTTCATGCATACTACTAGTACTGTGTATATAATATTTAATTAGTTTAGTACACTGTTATAAATCAATGACTAAATTACCTGTTGTTATACAACTGATTTGACCTCCATAACTACTTCACTAAAGTCTAATGACAAAAACAGAGGATATATAAAGTTTCAAATCCGGACATACGAAGTTCTTCTATCTCATGAATGATGCATTTACATGTAAAAAATTTAAAGTTTATAAATTAATTTTAATACATTCATTTTTTAAATAAATTTGAACCACTTGACTCTATATATTTGAAATCGATCAATCCAATAGATTTTAGAGTTAAATTCACAAAGAGGCTTGGTGAACTTAAGAGCAACCTAGTTCTACTCATTTATATATATCATATATATGTTAAGTTAATTAATTATTTCATGTTCAGCCTTATCTTTTAAGTATTAGACATGTACAGGGTCCAGCAACATGATGTAGCTATATGCGCAATTGGCACAGAAAATTCAGAGAGAAGAGAAAAATAAAAATTTAACCTTGTGGCCATATATTTGACAACAGAAGGTTCTATAAGCATCCCTGCCGCGTTTTAAGGCCAGACGTTCTTTTTTTCTTTTTACCAACCTCGCCTATAAATCCCAACAATTATAACCAATAACAAAAAATCAGAAACCCCAAAACCTCAAACCTCAAACCAACAATGGACAGAGAGCATCTCTTCTCAGCAAAACCAGTACCAGAAAACAATTTCTACATCCACATGCAGCGCCTTTTCTCGTCAAACAAATCAGGAAAGAATAACGAGAAGAAGAGGCGATTCAATGATGATCAGATAAGATTATTAGAGACCATGTTTCAGACACAAACTAAGCTTGAACCCAAACAGAAGCTTGAACTGGCACGTGAGTTGGGTTTACAACCAAGACAGGTTTCCATTTGGTTTCAGAACAAGAGAGCTCGTTGGAAATCCAAGCAACTAGAGAAGGAATATTCTACTTTAAAATCCAACTATGATGGTTTACTTAAGAGCGTCGATTCCTTAAAGAAAGAAAACCAATTTCTCACAAATCAGGTATATATAATATATAATATAATTTTTCTCTTTTTAGCCTTTATGTAATGAATTCATATAATCTGACATGTTATTTTAATTGCAGTTAGAGAAGCTAAAGGAGATGGTTCATGAGCAGCAATCAGATAAGACAACAACAGAACAGAGCATTGGTACTCAGAGTCAGAGTCAGAGAGAAGAGCTTGAGTCCTCTGTTAGACAAGAATGTGATAATAATCATATAATATGCTTTGATGGAAATGAAAATGGAAGCATAGGATTAGTTGGGCAGGGAAATGTGAGTGATCATGATTTAGATTTAGATTTAGATTTAGAGTATGGTGCCTATCAGGATCAATTTTGTACTAGTAACGTCGTTGAATTGTGGGATCATTGGCCTCTAACAGAGTTGAACTCTGTCGCATGAGAGAGATTTCAGTTGGCCATTGAGGTTTCATTTAGCTTTCATCATTTTTACTGTTTTTTTTTTTTTTTTTTTTTTTAGTTTCTTTACTTCTTTGTGAAAAGATCTGTGTTGTGGTTCTCGACTGTGTAATTAAATGTTAAGCATGTTGTGTGATGTGATACCCACCCTACTCATATATATATATATATATATATATATATATATATATTTTTTAAACATGAAAAACATTGAAAATGGGGAAGAATTCAAGGCCATGAGATCCTGAGAACTCACAAGTCACAACACAGTGGGAACACCTGTCTCTGCATTAACTCAAAAGAGAATCTCTTGAGTTAATACATGTCAGTCGTCTGATTTTAAACGGAACATATCTAACCGTCTAATTTTAACACAGAGATCCTTCAATATTAGTGCAAATCTAGTCTACAGGAATTTTAAAGCAATCGGATAGTTGAGATGCATTAATTCAAAAGATTATCTTTTGAGTTAATGCAGAGGATACGTGTTCCAACTAGTTGGGAGTCGGTCCGATGCCCATCGGACCTATTTTGGTTCGATGGTTCAATCATCGTCTAATTTGTTTTATGATTCGTGTGCACAAATCTTAAGATGAATTGAACGGTCATAGAGCTCGTTGAACTCAAAATAGATCTGATAAGCATCGGAACTACTCTATTCTCCTCACAGCCACATGGAAGATATATGATCATTTCCATGCATTCACAAAAATTTTAGCTGTGATGTAATTGCATTTTGCCTATTACATTTAATTTGCATAAATATTTTAAAAAAAAAGTTAGTTGGAAATATTTTTTTCTGGTGATACAATCATTTACACATACACATATACTACTCTGACTAGGCCATTTGATCAAATAGAAATACAAACAACATTTTTATTAATCGTAGTATCATAAGTATAATTAAATAGATTTTTTTTCTGCATATTCAATCAATATATGATAAATAAATACTTTTTAAACAGTTAATTTTTTTCTTAATTAAAAAAATATTTTTCGATCACATGACGAGGGAGTGAGTAATTGTCAGTTTTTGTGTGCATAAATATGGATTTCATAATGTAATAGTACACGTGATATTAAAATCAAATAAAATATTTACTATTTATTATACAAACTACATGGAATTTTTTTTATAAGTACAAAATCTATACAACCAATTCAAAAAAGAAAAATACATTTTACAAAAAATCATAATTTTTTCGGATTGTTTTCGTTTATATTAGATAACCATTAACCCCGTTTTTTCTTCTAAAATTTTACATATTCATATAGAATATAGATGAACGCGTACATTAAAATAACTCTCATTTTATTATACAAAACGAACATATTATTTTAAGTTGAAAACAATAAGATATAAAAAAAAAATTATGGGGACATTCTTGGGAAAAAAAATTAGCTCCATGTGAAACTTATAATAAAAGAAGATGTGCAGATTAAAGAAATCAGGAACACACAAATTCTTGACTTTAATTTATATTTATATTTTAGAAGGATAGCTATGTATAAGACGAGTGATATGCAGGGGTCAACCAGGATTTTTATCAGGGTAAAAAAATATTGAATTGGATTTAAATAGTTAATCGAATTTAAATTTATTAAGCACTTGATAAAAAAATAATATTTTAATTTATATTTTTCAATAGTCTGATTTATAGTTTCTGATGTTTTAACTTATAATTAATTCTAATTATCAATCACAATTCATAAAAAAAATATTTAATTTTAATTTTAAATTTAATCTGAATTACAAATTAAATATTCAGAAAAAAAAAAAAAAAAAAAACAAAATCGATCAAAATATCTCGATCTCCACTAAAATTGAACCATTAAAATTCAAAATTCATGAGAGGCAGCTGCCCCCGGATTCACAGAGTCCGTATCCTCTTAGATATCTCAATTTTTGCGTGATCGACGTGTCCGGTGCCTATTCAGGGAAACATAGGGGGCCAATTTTATTTGAGCTTTGAGATTCGTGCAAAAGTTATTTGAACGATTGAGATATTCCAAAAAGTCACGCAAAGTTTGAGATATCTCAGAGGATGCGAATTCGGATTCACATGGGTCCGCTTTGTTAGTGTGTATATATCGTTTACGTACGTTGCCATTTTTAAGGAGTGCCGTGCTTATCCGTATTCGACACGTGTGTAACGTGTAGGTACGTCAAAAAAAATAAAAGGTATTGTATGTTGTGTCGTGCAAAACGACGTAAAGGTCACACTGGATTAAAGGGCTGTGGTACGTGAATGTAACTATGTAAATTTCTGTGTTGCGGATAAATAATTAATGAATTATACACTTCTACGCATAGGACATACAACTTGGTCTCCAGGGGGCAGCTGCTCCCCCTGAATTTTGCATTTTAGTGGAGATCGGAATGTTTCGATCGACTCTGTCTCTTCCTGAGATTTTTTTTGCCCCCCTCTGAATATTTGATTTGTAATTTGGGATAAAATTAGGGTTGAAATTAAAATAAATTTCTTCAATTATGATTGGTAATTAGAATTATAGATGAAAATATCAGAAATTACAAGTCAAAGAATTGAAAAGTATAAATTAAAGTATTATTTTTTATCAAATACTTAATTAGTTAATAGGTTTAAACTCGATTCGATATTTTTTTGCTCCCTGACGAAAATCCTGAGTCCGCCCCTGCATATAACAATTATAACACAAATCTAGGGACAGAAAAAACATAAGACCTAAAGGATATTTTTTTTTTTATAAAAAACCATCACTTAATAGCTAAAAATTCGTAAACCAACATAATTATAATTTTTTTACAGAAACTATATCGACAGAAGATGATTCTTGGTATGAAATTTAAAAACCAAATATTAAATGCTACACAATAGTCACACTTACAAACTTGTTTCAATTAAAAAACATACAGAAGACCATCTTCGGTTCCTACTTCCAAAATAAACATACAGAAGACCATGAATTCTCTGAAGAGATTCATCCATACCGTCTGATCAAGGATAATTTGACAATTGTCAAAAGCCGTAAATCTTTAAACTGGAGACTCCATTACTTAGATGCCCGGTTCAAGCATACAACAAATTTAAAATTGTCCAAACTAATAAATTTTCCAAAGTTCAAACCAAGAATGAAGTTCGGTTTCTAATTCTTCAAACCGAATTTGATGTTTGGTTTTAATTTTTTTGGACTTTCTGTGAGACTGTGACATTCTAACAAAGGAGGTCAAAATATATTCAAATTCAATATCAATTGTGAAGTTCGGTTTTCAAAATTAAATACTCACAATTATTTTTGGTGGTGATGTTTTTTTTTTTTTTAAATCTAATGAAGTTAGTTTCAAAACTTTGATAATTGGATGATGGTTCTTTAAAAAAATTCCGAGCTTTGCTTGTAGGGGTGTTCATCGGTTCGGTTCAGTAACCGAACTAAGCAAACTAAAGTTTTAATACGGTTTCAAAAATAGAACCGAACCGAACCAAAGTTTTATTTCGGTTTGTTCGGTTTGTTCGGTTCAAACCGAAATATATCAATATTTTAATTTAAAGCAATTTTTTTGTAATAAACCGAAGTATATTAAGAAATAAATCGGGATATTAAGAAATAAACCAAAGTATTTAAGGTAATTGGTTAAGAAATAAACCGAAATATTAAGAAATAAACCGGGGCGGTCCGGACCAAATTCATAATATATAAAAATTCGGTCAGTTCAGTTATTTTGGTTTTGAAAATTTCAAACCGAACCGAACCAAGGTTATAATTCGGTTTTAAAAAACAAACCGAACCGAACTATTAAACAAAAAAACCGAACCGTTTGAACCGATCTAATTCGGTTCGGTTCAAAACCGATTAAACCGGACCCAATGAACACCCCTGTTTGCTTGGCCCAGGTAATATTCACATCCAGTGCATTACCTGAAAAGGGAATCTTTTACAATTAGTGGATCCGGACCGTTTTTTTTAGCATGGCACGAATCTCAAAGCTCAATAATACTGCCTCTTATTTTCCACTGAATCTCAAACCGGTTGAGATTTAATCTCAAACTGTAAAGTGAGGCCCATCCTCTGCGATACCTGGGAGGATATTGGTCCTGGCCCAGGAGGGCAGGACTGTATATGGAGCTCATCGGGCCACGTACCACGCATTTTTTTATTTTTATTTTGAGGAAAAGCCCTTGGGCATTAAAATTAACCAGAGCTTTATAAGTTACAGATAATGAGATAATCCTAACTCCCAGAATCCTTTTCCTTGAGGCCCTCCATCATGTTTATTGGTCCCAGTAAAACATATACTGTTCGGCTCAGTAAAAAGACTTGAGTGACAAAGTCAAAAGGCTCAGTTCCCTACCGGTACCCTTCTCTCATACAAGCTATTGCTCTATCTCTATCGCACTATGCATTTTTACTTTTTACTTTTTATCGCACTATCGCATTACGCTATTTCTAGATTTTTTTTTTTTTTTTAGAACTCATAAATAAAAAATTAACTAGAGGAGACCCATGTTTACAGAAGTTTCAAAAATAGTCTCCACTGATTTTTCAAACCGGTATAAGTTGAAAAAGCATAGCTACACTGGTTTTCCAAACTGATGGAGGCATTTTTTCATCCGAATGACTCGTTTTTCCACTAGACTGTGGTATGACCACAGAAAATTCACAGACAAGGCTCCACCGGTTTGGGGAATCGGTGGAGGTGGAAATTATTTTTTCTCCTCATGAATATGGTGAACTGTAATAGCTCCACCTTGTTGGGAGACCGGTGGAGGCATTTTTTGGAGCTCCACCGGTTCTGTGGTCCGGTGTAGGTTATTTTCGGTGCAACCGTGCGTGTAGCCGCTCATCCGGGTGGAAAAATGTCTCCACTGATTTGGGGAATTGGTGTAGCTATGCCTTTTCAACCTACACCGGTTTGGGAACCGATGGAGGCTATTTTCAAAGCTTTCGTAGGCATGAGTCTCCTTTGGTTAATTTTGTTTTTATGAGTTATATTTAAAAAAAAAAAATCCTATTTCTACTTGATCTCAATAAATTCAGTATGAATTATAAATTTACCTAATACCTTTTGTTTTAAATTTTAGGAGTGATTTTACGTATGTCCCTCAAAATTGTTGAAATTATGTATTTTCCTCTAAAATTCATTAAATCATATTTACCCCCTTTAAATTGTAAAATCTCACAAAGTTATCTATATTATTTCTTTTTCTATTAAAACTCATTTTAAATTTGTAAAATATTATTTTACCCTTTATTTAAAAAATAAAACATACGTAACATGTTTAGAAATGTTCAGTCTTCAAATTGGTCCCATTGTGAGAACAAATAATTTATTTTCACTTGTAACACGTTTGTATACATATATGTCACCATGTATACTTTAATAATAAGAAAATAAACTATTTACTCTTACTAACTGACTAATTAGAAAATCCTAAAGAGTGAGTCTATGGTACTATGCATATCATGGGTTGATCTATAATACAAGTCAATATTTTTGTTTTCAAAATCTTAATGATCGATCTGAACTGTTCAACATGATTCTCATGTGAATATGCACTTGCAGACCGAATTTTAGATTTTTTAGATTTTTTAGATTTTTTACAATTTTTTAAGATAGGTAGAAAATCACTTGATTTGGAAATTTTGAACCATCCAAAAATAGTGATTTTCTATCTATTTTAAAAAATTGTAAAAAAATTCTAAAAATATAAAACTTGGTTTGCAAGTACATAATTATATGAAAGTTATTTTGAACGGTTCGGATCGATCGTTAGAATTTTGAAAACAAAAATATTGATACATATTACAGACTAAATCGTGATATGCATAGTACCATAGACTCACTCAATCCTAAACTCTAAACCCGAATCTCAATATATATAAACAGTTGGCATTTGAATAACAGGTTCCTGCATATTTATTTCCGAGTCTGTTGGGGCATCAGTATCCGTAATAATTGCATCTTAATTTGAGGTTAGTGCTATTCTAAACCTCTGTTGTCGTCTTTCTTAGCTAGTCCAATTGTCTGTTACTGACTGTATTTATGAAATCATGTGACCTGACACACAAACTGACGCTCCAAGTCTCCAACTAGAGGCCTAGTATCTCACTATCTCCAAAGTCTCAATCCAACTCCTACCCAAACAACAGATCCTCTGTTTCAAATCTTTCAACTGGACTTGAAAATTGTCTCCGACCTTTGGGACCCACAACTTTTAACCATATCTTCAAGAATCGTTTAATCAAATCAGGTTAGGTTCGATGGGCTCCTGAACCGTTCGATCTGTTTTAAGATCTGTGCGCATTGCTTTAATATCCGTGTGTCTTGCTTTAATATCCGTGTGCACTGATCTTAAAGCTAATCGGATGGTCATGGAGCTCATCGGACCCAAACTGCTCTCGATTCGTACCCGTTATCCGCTTGGGTGACACATGGTCCTTATCTGAGTAACCCAACATTTCTCAGTTGAACACTTGTACTCCACTTGTAGCTAAATTTTGGAGGAGACCGTTCTCTTCCTTCTTTCCAAAGCGAGTGCTCGAGTGACCCAGAGAAAAAGGAGTTCGTTTTCTCTGAGATATCTCAATTTTTACGTGACCGACTTGTACGGTGTCTATTCGGCAGAGCGAAAGGGCCCCGTATTATTTGTGCTTTAAGGTTCGTGCAGAACGTATTTGAACAGTTGAGATCTCTCCAAGAAACGTCAAAGTTTGAGATATCCCAGAGGATGCAAATTCGAGAAAAAGAGAGAAATGAAAGCAGCATTAATGAACACCTCGTAAGGCTATACTATTTCTTTGAAAAAAAAGAGAGAAACCTCTCGTTGCCTTAAACCCCAAGTCAAATCCATACTTTACACTTTTCTTTCTCTCCTAAATGCATCGGGACCACAAGCACATCACTTTAGGCGGCATTAACGACCTCTCCCACTCCGCCGCCGCCTCACCCGCTGTAAATCACCGGAGGTTGCGGGGACCAGTTCCGGTGACAGTGCACTGGGTGCTTATCCCACTCCTC
The DNA here is from genome assembly GCA_024447775.1 of Carex cristatella. NCBI lineage: Eukaryota > Viridiplantae > Streptophyta > Magnoliopsida > Poales > Cyperaceae > Carex > Carex cristatella. Next base: position 3,021,280 of record JAJHPF010000018.1, read on the forward strand.
CTGGCTGGACTCGGCGTATCGGTGTTCGTACTCGCAGTGGTGCACAATGCGCTTCTTTTTGTGGGGGTAATCGTGCTCTCTGTGTTAGTCGTAGCTTTCCTGGTATGGAATTTGATTGCGTCTCGATCAAACTCTGGTTTGTTGCTATTTCTCAGTAGGGTACCCGATTCTGACCTTCGTACTGCTGCTGATGGCCAGATTGTGAAGATTACTGGGGTGTGCATTTTCAGAACTCAAATATTTACTTGTACTTTCCTTTAATATACTTTTAGTTTGCATACTGCGGAATAGGTAAGATACTGGCACGTGATGCTGATGATAAAATTCATTGCTATCTTTATGACCTAATTAGACTCAATCTTCATGTAGATTGCTTCGTGTGGTGATGTGTGTTTGGTATCTTCATATGAGAAAGTTGCTAGATGCGTCTATACATCCACCTTGCTGTACACATGTAGAGGATGGACAACTATGCTATCAAATTTTAGTGAGCGATGTATAAGATGGGATTTAGCTCATCTTGAGGTAATAGCTCCTTTTCTATATTGAAATAAGAGTATTATTAGTTTAGCTAAATATGATATTTCTTTTTAATTATTTAACAACATTGGTATGGCAGGCCTTAGCTTTAGCCTAATAAAAGAGAGAGAACAAAATGAATACAATTAAAACAGAAACAAAAAAAAAAAAAATAATGATGTTGGAATGAGGGTCTTTGCTAGATAAAAATTTAAGAGGGAGTAACTTTAACATTTGACTCTATTTGGGTGCAATTTTGTGTGTACCTCTGCAAAATATCAACGATTCTAAATTGTAAGTTTATGCGTTACCACTAATAAGCAGAGTTATATTTCATGTATACCCTATAGAAACTCTAAAAGTATTGTATATTGATGTTTGGTTCCCCTTTTATTTCAATGGCACCGATGCTATCCTCACTCATTATCATACATTAGATGAGAAGATATGGTGCTGTCAGCTATAATCTATTGGGAGCACTCATTAAATATTTGTCATGCTTTAGCATGTTAATTGAGATACTTCTGTTTTAGCAGAAGCAAATATGATATTCAAATTAGATGCCCGGTCTTTAATGAAATCAAAACCTATATTGATTTGTACTTATCTGCTTTCCGGTTCTGTTGGAGCTTGTCAGAGGCAAGCAGCAGATTTCTACATAACAGATGCCAAATCAGGAACCAGGGTTCTGGTAAAAGCTGGCAATAACTCAAGAATGGTTCCTCTTGTAGAAGAGAGCATTCTCATTAGCACTAGAGATAACAACAGAGAACTCTCTTTGACCCTAAAGAAGTGGCTAGATGAGCGGTATCTTTCTGTTGACTCCCATCTTCTACGCCTAGAGGAATGGTAATGTTTCACTTTTTGATATTTTGCAAATTTTAAATACTATTTTACACTATTTGTAAGTAATATATCTAGTGTTTCTGATATTCCGATCAATACTGAACTATTTTTCCAGATATTTGCGAACTGTGCTGTTAGATCAATGTAATGGAAAACGTGTACTGCAATTAAATATGAAAACTTGGTTGCTTCTGCTAAGAAGGATTTTTTAATAAATTCAAAATTGAACTCAAACAAATAAGTGGATTTATATGTTTGTTTTGATTTCTTGGACTTGGTACAAAGCAATTTCTCAGGCTTAGATATGCAACTTTAGGGCAATTTGGTCATCTTATTACTAAACCTTGACTACATGATGCCATTGCTAATGTCCCCAAATGGTAGATCCTCACGTTAATTGCAAAAGTTGCAAAATGCATAGTGCAATTTAACAAAAAAAGGAATGATTTTTTTTTCTTTCTTATTGAATTGATGGTTGCAATGAAAATATACTTCTGACAGTTACATCAAGGAAGGAAGATATACAACTGCAATGGGGATGCTTAGCAAGAAGAATGGTATAGTTGCAATTATACCACCATCTGAACCTTTTTCTACCGGATGCTTGAGACAGCAATTTCTCCTTCCTATAGAGATTGATAGCTTACTTTTGAAGTCTTCTGACATGAATGATTTTATGCCTGGAGTTGGTGTAGTGTGAATTGGCTGCTTTAGTTTTCATAGGTAAGGTTTTATTAGTTTGATATTTGTATATTGTTCTTAATCAGAAGTATTTACTAGGGACTGTCAGATGATTCAGTTAATTGGTTTTAACTGAATCAGATTCATCTTGGTTAAAACGGTTTGGTTATTATATTTGGTTCTGTCCGGCTTAAAAATTATGGTATGATTTTTGGTCTTACTGTTTGGTTTTGACTTTTGACAATTAAAAATCAACCTGAACATCAGTAAATATGTTGGTCTTATAATATTTAACATACTAATACATAAATGAGGAGGGTTCAAATGCCTCCATTATTTGCACTTGCCCTATGCCTCCATTTTTATAAGTTTCATAGTTTAAAACCTAAAACTCATCAAGATAAGACTTATATTGATCTAGTCACCATTTACTATTTTTCAATTTTTCTTTGACAGTCATCATGAATATGTAAAAATTACTAGTGTGGAATATTTCTAGGTGCTGATTTTCCAAAATCTTGATTTACACTAAAATAAAGCTGAAAATGTGTTAATTTTTATTTGTAGTAGAGAGGGAGTGAAATGTCTTTTTTTTTTTCCACCGCTTGCAACCTAAAGGCCTGTTCGGCGGACCATTGAGAATGGGCATGGGTGTGGGAATTGAACTAAAAATTACTGTTTATGTGGGAAAATTCTAAAATTTTTAGTTCAATTCCCGCACCCATGTCCATTCCCAAAGATCCGTCGAACAGGCCCTAAAAGAAAAATGGTTTCCGCAATTGTTTTTTTTAACCAAATCAACCAATAAACACCCATAGTACGTACTATTAATTTTTAAAATGTTGCAATTTGAAACAGTAACATGCCAAGATTGCCCATCCAAAATGATAAAAAGGAAAATAGAGAAGGAAAAAGGCCAACAGATTACCAAACTGTTACCAGTTGCATAATGGCTGGTATGTATTGACACTATACTTGACTAGCATCATTTACTGGTGTGTTTACTAGTATTGTAAATGTTCTGTTTGTACTTTGTATAACCAACCTGCAAAAATTGTTGTTCTTGTCTTTACCTGGATGGAAAGTGTAATATGTTCATCTCTTATTTCTTCACAGGTATGACTGCTAGGTTCAGTGATGTTGTCTAACTTATGCCGTACATAAGGTTATACTATTTTACTTGTGCTATAGACAAGGGGCATTTTGCTCATCTGGAATGAATTTTGTTTACTGCAGCACATGTATATGTAGTTCACTGTTTTAACCAACTTTAATTGTTTCGTGCTATTTAAGATTGACATGTATAGACCAAAGCTGTGAGATATTCTTCTGGTATACTTGTTTGAGAGACTTAAATATCCAATGACAACATGTGCTAAACCCTAAACCCGGAATACCCAGCAGACACCTCTTTCCTCAACTGATCCACCATCCTCTCTATCTCCAAAGCCACATCCAGAGGAATCTTACCAGAATACTCATTCAAGCTCTTCTCTTTGTTATAAATTGTCAGCATTATTTCTAACTTCAATAAACTCCTTCCACTCCTGATCCTTTTGTTCATGCATCTTGGCTTCCTGAACCATATTTTGTATTTCTTCTTCTGAGAGCCCACCCAAAGAATGCATGGTAATCTGTTGATCCTTTCCAGTTGCTTTGTGTCTTGAAGAGATGGTCACAGTTCCATTGGCATCAATATCAAATGTGACCTCAATTTGGGACACGCCTTGAGGGGCCAGTGGAATTCCCACTTGTTGATTGTCATCTCACGCTTGCCTTGTAGCACCCTGATTCCCACTGGTATTTGATTGTCAGCAGCAGTAGAGAATACCTGTTTTACAGCTGGAAATCATACTAGTAATCACAGAGCACAAAGTAATAAAGAATCTTTACTGACAACAAATTAGAGCCAATTCATACAAGTAATTGCTGTTATTATCAATATCAAATCAACAGCAGAAAAATGAAATAAAGGTTTTCTCATTACCTGGTTTTTCTTAGTGGAGATGGTCATCGTTGTATTAATCAAGCGATTAAATTCACCACCAAGAGTTTCAATACCAAGCAAGAGAGGTGTAACATCCAAAAGATGTTCCTTCGCATCTCCTCTGAGAATGCGGCCTTGCATAGCTGCACCCACAGCAGCTGCCTCATCTAAGTTAACCGATAAGCTCCTCGCTGTAAATGCATCAGCATCTTTCAAACAATTCTTACCTGGCTCTATAGTTCTATAAATGACTCCAATTTGGATCTTGTTAAAATGATGTGCCAATGCTTTGCACCAGTTGCATCGGCTGTGATGAAAGTCAGGTTGATCTCGGTTTGGGTTGCGGAGTAGAGCTCAATTTTGGCTCTCCCTGTTGCCTCTTGAAGCCTCTGTAGTGATAACCAATCCTTTGGCAGGTTAATTGCCTTCAATTCTTTTAAATTCATTCACATAATACTCTCGAATGAGTGTTGTCTAGGTCCCCTCCTTGTAGAAAAGGTATTACCATTTGTCCCTTTTAATTTTTATATAGATAGAAAGTGAGTATTCAAAATCGTTGGTTTCACCGAAGCTATGTGCCAAATTGGAAGCCGCCCATGTCAATCCAAGTTTTTCATGAAAACTGCACGGCGGAGCTATTTGGCAAAAACAGATTAAGCCAAATGACAGATTAAGCCTTCTTAAGGCTAAGTCTCCTTAAGCTTAATCTTCTGTCCGGATTTTAAGGCATCTCTATTATTTCCTTAACTTCCTTAGCTTTCATTTACGGATTAAGATAATCAAACATCAGTTCCTTAGTGCTTCTTAAGCTCTTAATCCTTGCTGCCGAGCGCTAGATCATCAAATTCAGTCTAAATCATGCACATTTACTTGTTACTTTCTGCAAGTAAAACTTTTTACTACCAACCTCCCATAGATTCTCTCGTATATACGCACCAGACTTTATTCTCCTCGTTGTCTTATTTTTTTAGCAGTTACATATGTATATCGGGATAAAATCTACTAAATTTTATTTAATTAAAATTTCGCGCTAGTTTCAAATTTATAAGTTTAACTCCAACTAATAATTTAATATTTTTATGAACTTAATTCCACCATGTAACATGTTTCTATATCACAGTGCTGAAATTACTACATCTATGCAGAATTGCAGATTACACAGATAAAAAGTCGCATTTATCATAGTTTCAGTACACGACGCCATTGATTGTGAATCCCACATTTAGTCAAGATATCACTAGAAAAACAAAGCATGACTAACAAGCTCAAAATTCACATGACGGGCAAGATTATTGCTAATTATGACAACTGGAATTGAAATTTCAACATCTCTTATTTATTTAATTGATAAAGAACTAATCGTAGAAGATATACATTATTCCAAAGAGTCAATGAATGTGAAATAATCAAATATTTTGACTACTATGCCTTTTCTGGCTTGTCAATATTAAACTTGCAGCCATTTAAACTTAAGAAAAATAATGATAAAAAGGACTTGGAGACAGATCTAAAGCCACCACTCCAATAACTTGAGCATGGTTGTGCTCTCATAATGCCTATGGAAAGATATACTTATTTGTAAAACCAATAGCATGAAGAAGAACAACAGAACCTCACCAGTGTTATTATTGTATGTGTACAGTTAGAGAAGAATCTGAGGGCTGATTGTTTTCATTAAGTTCGTCAGAACGGTAATTAGCAGTTGATGTTTTTTCATCTCCTTGATTGTGGAGATGTTCAAGGAATTCCATTACAACAGGATCCGTCCATGGACAACCAAATGGGGCCTCGTCCCCAGCTACCCATCCAAGGTGGCCCCCTTTTGGAGTCACTATAAGCAGACAATTTGGATTCTCCTATAGTTCAAAAGGGTATACAGAGAGATAAGATTTACAAGATGTCTTTATTTGAAAGATTAAAGATAGCTTTAGCAGCTAATATGAGTTAGAAAGTGAGTACCTTAATATCTTCACGGGGAATACCCCTTGATGGTGCGATTGGATCGTTTTCAGCCTGATAAAACAGAGAGCAGAGTATAAACCACCAAAGAAAATAATTAATTTTGAATAGAAAGTGAAATTTTCTCCCAATCATATGACCAACCTACCAAGCACAAGTATCCTCCTCCTTTCATGTGCTTTTAAAGAATATAAATTGTTATCCTCTCAGGTATAAGTAACCATCAGTTATTTCCAATTATAGAATTGGAAAGAAAAACCTCTTCAGAAAAAAGAAATGAAAAGAAAATAACCTGAATGCAGAGGAGAGGTACAGAAACATCTTTGATGGAGCGGGAACTGCTCGAGTTATAGTAGTAATCATCGACTGACTTGAAACCAAATGTTACTGCAAGCCAAAAAGAAATCACCTTAGTAGGATTAACTGAAATAGTTAGAAGCATGCAAATGCAAGAAATAAAGCAATAAAAAGGTACCACGGGTCAATCCTTCGTCAAAATCTCTAACAGATCTCGCATTTTCTACCATTGGAATGTTGTACTCACCACCGATGCCTTCAAATAGTAGTGCATGTCTGGTGAAAAAAAGAACTTATTACTTTGGAGTCCATGAAAAATCTATTTAGTTAAGATTTGCAGTGGATGTAAAAATATTGTTTACTTTTTGAATATTTTGCATAGTCCTCTAGCAAGAGCACGGTCATAAACATTATTGAAACCTTTATGGAAATCTTCATCTGCTATTGGCAGATTGAAAGGATTACACAGGGATACTGCTCCGGAGAGAACACAATTATGCGACTCCTGCAAATAATAAATGATGATGATGATAACAACAACAACAAAAATAATAATAATAATAATAATAATAATAATAATAATAATAATATTTACAATAATAAAACATTTAGTTAATCGACAAATGGTGTAGTATGGTGGATTGTCTCTTTTAAAAAGACCAGAACTAAAAAAAAAATATTTCCTTTCCAATACAAAGTTCTAAGCATTGATGATGAAAAAATGGACGAAGGATTTTATTTAAATTAAAGTTCATTAGAGTAAGCATTTTCTAACTAATTCAATATGAAGTACAGAAGAGGAAAATAGTCATGCCTGACCAAGGTAGCGAACAAGAATATTTGCTCCAAGAGACCAACCAACAGCATAGAGTTTTGACTTTGGATAGAGAGTTGAGACATGCGAAACGACTTCGCAGAGGTCGTCTGTGAATGAAGCTGAATAAAACTATACATAGCACGAGAAACTCATGAGATAATTTTTTTTTACAATTTTGCCTTCTTTAGAAAAAGAAAAATAAGAGGCTACTTTAAATTGACAAAGTACCTTGGGTGTAGTTACCGGGCTATCAGCACAACCACGACTGTTAAAAATCACCACGCGCCATCCTTTCTTTCTTGCTCTCAAAAGCATATGCCTCACATATGTATCATCACTGCCTCCTGTTAGACCAGGCTGCACTGAAGATAATATCATAATTATCTAATTTAAGCCCATAATCGATAAAAAAAATAAGCCTCAAAAACAGATATTTTTCACTGAAGATAATATTATATTTATCTAATTTTTGCCCATAATCAATAAAAAATAAGCCTCAAAAACAGATATTTTTCACTGAAGACTATTATAATTTGTTTTCCCATAAATCGATCAAAATAAGCCTCAAAAACAGATATTTTTCAAAAATAATCCACCAAAAAGCATTGGGAAATTCCCAATTCGTTGATTACAATGGACCACCATAAACCAGGAATTAGATCTCAGCCCATAGATGCACGGTTCCAGGCCTAATAGTTATGGTTTATGCATCTGGTACTAATACAATAACCATGGCAATGTAGTACAGGAAAATGAGAGAGAAAGGAATCAGAAAAGGTACCAGAAGAATGAGCACAGGAGAATCAGAAGGAAGCTCTGTCTCATCTCCCGACACCCAATCAAGCGCCACGGCACCGTCATCCTTAGTTCGTAGGCACTCGCGTCTCAGCTTGACAACTGGCAGCGACCTGTAGAACGCGGCGAAAATGGTCTCCACGTGGCAGTTCCATCCCAGCACCGGAAAGGCCTTGTACGGACACTGGAGACTGGCGAAGCGTGAGAGCAACGACCGTCGCGCTCCGACGATGTCAAGCGAGGAACAGGAGAGATCATCGGATTTGGTGTCTGAGGGAGAAGACATTGCGGAGAGAGGGAGGAGGGAGCGGCGGAGGGTAGGATAGGGTCGAGCAGGAGAGAAGCGTAGATGTGGGTTTGCCATTGTGGGGAGTTGTATTTGTTGATTTTCTCTCCTTCGAAACAAAGAATATATGGATGCTTTTTTTTTTTTTGAAAGATTGGCAGAGGCTGCCAATTTATTTTATTATTAATGTAACTCAGAGTACATCATTGCAAAGGTAGATAATTCACCGCCACATATACAAGTATTTGTTGATTTTGTCTCCTTTGAAACAAAGAACATATCTGAAATATTTATTAATAAGAACATAAATAAAAAAATATCGTTTTTGGAAAGATTTTGCCTGAAATTTGAAAAGAGAGAAAAACGTAATTGTGAACGTGATTGTTTATAACAGTTTGATTAGCTAAATTAGATTATCACTAATTAATGCATTTTAAAAAAGTCTAATCGTTGTGGACGATAACAGCCAACTACATTTGATTTTTTTTTGCCCATATCATCATAGAACTGAACTGAACTTAAAAAAAAAACTGTAGCTGGCCGTTATCGTTCATAACGGCCAGACTTTTTTTTGGTGTTAATTAGCGCTAATCAGGCCATTGTAGTCTATAATGTCCAGATGACGTTATAAACAATCACGTTTTTTATCACTTTTCAAATTCTACGCAAAATTTTTCCCAAACCAATATTTTTTTATTGATCTTCTTGTTAATAAAATTTTCTATAGAATATATGGATGCTTTTAATTGGGGAATAAATCTGCTGAGATTCTTTGAGAATCACAGGACCCTGCTATTCCAAATCCACCCCTTCATTTGCTTTGATATTCGTGCATGAAAAACATTATTTTTTGAGATTTGTGTGCTCTAAAAATTAAAAGGATGGATTTGGAATAGCAAGGTCCTGTGATTCTCAAATAATCACAGCAGATTTGAGGGTCGTTTATATTAAATCTTTAAGTGGAACTGTGGAACTCATTTGAATCCCTTTTATATTGCTTTGGATCTCTTTTGAATCTCCTTTTAAGAAATCACACCTCCTTTGACACGGAAAATAGTGTGCACATAAATCACTTAAATCATAAATATTGACCGTTTATATTGCTTTATTAGCTAAATAAATCTCAAATCATAAAAAATTAATATAAACGACGAAGTAGTTCTATATTCCTTATGTCTAATTAATATCATCATTGTGATAAATATGATTTGTCTACGTATATGAAAAGATGTAGGTTCAATTAATACAAAAAAATTAAAATAATATAAATATCGAAATTACATTATCTAAATAAAGTTAAATAAATCAGTTATGTTTGAAATTAGTTGTTCACATGTCTATCAAAACTTTCAAAATATTGAAATATCACATTTCTCCATTAAAACTAACTAGCTCAGCTAGGGGTGAAATCGGTATGGATAATATCCGATCCATATTCGATCTGTATTCGAAAACTTAGATGTTGATATCCGAAATCTGAATATTCGTATGGATAAGGATACTGATATGGTTTTACGTTTCAATTAAACGTGTCTAATATATCGTATATTTTAATATATATTATGAAAAATTTATGTTATTCACCATTATAATTAGATAAATATTGTGAACTTAAATATTTTTTTATATTATTTTAATAAATAATCGATCTGATCTAGACCTGTTTTTGTATCCGTCTCAATATCCACTTTGTAACTATATTCCAAAAATAAAAACAGAAATATAAATATAATTTTACCACTATCCACTCTGATTTCATTCTAGACTCAGCAGTTTCATTCGAAAGAGGAAACTATGTGTGCATGTAAATTTATTAAAATTGTCGTGTGTAAAAAAAATGTCACCTGCAACATTTCATATATGATGGGGTAGACTGGGGCCAATGTAAGTTTTTCATCATAGTAGGATAAGAAATTATCGAATCGGATTTAAATAAAAAAACTTAATCGAATTTAAATTATTGAATCGGATTTAAATAATTAATTGATTTGGGTTCAAATTTATTATATTGAAACTGACTCTCAATTTTTTTTAATTAAATTACGATTAGCAATCGGATCTATTTTACATAGCTAATTAAATCACGATTAAACTTAAATTGAAACTAACGAGCTGCGTTGACAAAATGATTTAGCGGACGAAAGAGGAGCGCTTGAGTGAAGGAGGATCAGAAGAGTGCATGACGACCTGAGATCCTGAGCTGCTGAGCAGAAATTGCAGTTGCAGAGAAGGAGGCGATGCATTGTCAAGATAAATTTACCAGCAAAGTCAAGAGAACGGAAATTGCAATAGTGAGTTGTGCGATTTTTTTTCAGATGCACGGATTTTAACAAAATGGATTACGCCCACACGGTTTTTGTTTTTTTAGAGTTGCATTTTGGATTGGGCTAAAGTCTAGGGTAGGGCAAACCTGATTTTTAAGATAGAGCAAGAGCACAAAAATTCATATCTGTATATTAAATTTCAAAATCCACCTTGCATCATGCTAGATCTGTCACTGATGGTAGGCCCCAATTTGCAGAAACCTGATTTTTCATATTTGCAAATTTGCTAGAAGAAAATGTTTTAAAACTGTGATTATCTAAAAAATCAAGAGTTCGAACTCCTCTCGCAACTTGCAACTTGTGCAAAACTTTTCAAAAAACAAAAAATATTTTGTATACGAAACTTAGTGTTACGATTAAATTATCGACAACTTATTGTCATCTCATCCCTATCCATTGATAGGATTTATGTTTGTAAAGGGATGCTAATGAGTCGAGCCGGCTCGCGAATTTATGAGTTGAGCGGCTCAATATTTTATAGCGAATTGGACTTGAAACTGAAAAAAAACCTAAACTCGACTCGGCTCGCGAGCTGAGCTTTTTTCATGTTTAAAGAGATTACAATATAAAAAAATAGAGTAATAAACTAACTATATCATGTAAATAATATTCATATTAAACATAAAATACAATATATATTTTTTTCACCGATTTCAAATTTCAAATTTTTTCAAATTTCAAGTTTTTTCAATATTTCATTTTTTTTGCAAATCTCAAAATTAAATTTGATTTTAATTTCAAAAACTCCGACCTCCCCTCTCAATAAGTTTTCCAAATTTTAAATTATTTTCAAATTTCAAATTTGAAAAACTTTGAAATTTGAAATTTAAAATTCAAAATTTTTATTACATGAACCGGCTCACGAGCCAAGCCGAATCGTATTGTATTGTTATAACAAATTCTAAGATAATAAAATACAAACATACATGATTTATATATATAAATCCAATAATTAAGGTATATCATTTTCCAAATACATATGTAATTCAGTAAAATATTGGACAATTTTTTTTTATATTGTAATCTCTTTAAACATGAAAAAAGCTCGGCTCGCGAGCCGAGCCGAGTTAGAGCCGAGTCATTTTGCTTCTCTCATTGAGCCGAGCCGAGTTTGAGCCGAACCTTAATCATTAGCGGCCTTAGTAATACATGCATTTACAAATATGTGTAAACATTTGTCACTTTATTAAGAGTTCTTAATAGTATCTTAATTCGTTGTATTTGCAAAGTATTTTTTTTATACAAGTCTGTAGGTCCCACACACAACTTTTTCCTACTGCGCTAGGCAGTGGTGACAGTTTCAGTAGTGTCTTGCCAACTTCGTTGTATTTGCAAAGTAATTGCTAATGTTGTCGTGGTAATTACAGTTTCAGTGATAAAAATATAGAATAATTGTTAATTTAGTTACGATGTTAAATTAAACAATCTATCTATAAGTACTACGGTAATTTATAATTAATAACTACAAAACTTGATATAGTAAAATTATTAAATATAACTGAAATTGTAATAATAAAAATATTATAAAATTTATTGAAAAATAATTGCTAAGAGGGAGATGGTAGGGAATTTTGTCTTTCGTAATTTCAGAAATAAAAATGCTACAAGAAAAATAAAGTACTTAATTAATTTTTTTTTTTTAATAAAATTAGAGGTTAAGCCACCCAACTAATTAATACCCTTATTATTATAATAAAGAATTTCCTCCATCTGAGTTTCGAACCCATGACCTCCGACATGGAGGCCATGTGCCTTTGTCATTAGACCAAAGGTTGATTCTTACTTAATTAAATTTTTTGATGGAGACTAAGAAAGAATTTTAGATTTTTGTAACTACTCGAGGTCTTTGCAACTCTTATACCCTCACATCTTGTGATATCACAAATCCAGCCAAAGTTTTCAAACCCTCTGCCAACTCCTGGTCTATCTATTATTTTCAGCCCCCATAGAAATCACACATGCTAATATCACAAAGCTGAGTTTTCAAACCCTATGTCGACTGAATTCGCATCCTCTGAGATATCTCAAACTTTGCGTGACTTTTTGGAATATCTCTTTTTTTTTTTTATAAAAGTGAGCATACTTCATCGATTCTATTACTAGAACTAATAATTTTAGGATTCGATACCAAACCACTGATAATGAACCTGTTATTACAACCAGGAACTTTTTGGAATATCTCAATCGTTCAAATACGTTCTGCACGAATCTCAAAGCTCAAATAATACTGCTCCCTATGTCGACTCATGTCACGCAAAGATTGAGATATCTCAGATGATACACACTCATGTCGACTCCCAATCTATCCATTATTTTTAGCCCCCATGGAAATCACATATGCTAATATCACAAAACCACAAATCCAGTCGAGTTTGAAACCCTTTGCTGACTATCGTTCTATCCATTATCTTCATTATTTTTTAATCTGCAGTTAACTGGTATTTACCTCAATGAATGGTTTCTTTTACAATCTACTGTTACTTTTGACAAGATTTTTGTTGATATTATCAGACCTGATAATATTTTATGGAGATAGGGTCCTTTTGATAAATTCATAGTACATTATTTGTACTTGTAGCTGGTTAATATGGGTATTCATGATAAGTCTTATGATACCCTTTGAAATTCTAATATCCCCTAAAAATTAAAGCTTTTATATTGTTGTTCTTGCAAGATAAAATTTTAACTAAGAAAAACTTATTTAAAAAATGTTGGCATGGGGACATATCTTGTCCCTTTTGTAGTGTCTTTAAAACAATTGATCACCTCTTTGTAATTTGTCTATTAGCTAATTCTATTTGGTCTTGGATTACTCAATATAATTCTTTTATTTTTAATTGTACCTCAATTTATGATCTATGGTAGTTAGATGCTTGGATTTCATTAAAGGATAGATTACTTATTGAAATAATTAGAGCAGCTACTATTTGGATCATTTGGTTAGCAAGAAATAGCGTTTGTTTCAACACACTACTATTCTTTCTAGTTCTTCCTTAGGCCTTCATATTATTTCTATAATTTTTTTTTGTTGCAGTATTAAATTAGATGATACTTTTTATTAAATTAACATTAATTTTACCTATGAATGTTTCCTCTTTACATCAGGCATGCTCCTTGATATTCAGCTCGAATTCAGATATCCCGGGAAGGGTAAACAATCCGTTGAATTTAGAGGAAGTAGACCCTGGTCATAGTTTAGAAGGGTCTGATTTGTCCGAATATCTTCGTATCTGAGTTGAAATTGATGATATTGATGCTGCTTTTCTCACTATAGATAATCAAAGTGTTCTTGTTCAGCTAGAGTCATCTTTTGTCGCCACTAGTTCTTGATAGCTCTGTTGCCCCTGCTTAGCTTGCCGTTTAGTCCAATTGCTTATGATCTATCTTAGTTTTGTGGTTTTGTATTAGGTTTGCCTCTTATGTTCTGTTATGTTTTTAGCTTCCTTTTTTAATCTCTATAAACCTGTATCTCTCTCTTTTGTACGAACAACTATGTTACTAATGAAACTTGTGGTTATTCACTTTTAAAAAAATAATCATATAAGCCACTAAAAAAATATAAAATGTATATTTACCATCTCAAATTCTAAAATTACGTATTTACAATACTAAAATTTAATAACTCACATATTTACTCAATTAATCAAAACCGAGATCAATTATGTTTAATATTATATAAAATATAATTAATCATATTAAGTCCCTTCTCTCTTCCCCTCTGCACATAATCGCCAACTTTGTTTGGCATGACTCTTCCTCTTTGGGTTAAAATTTCTCCTTGTCTCTCTCGGTGCCTTTTGCTTCTCTAATGTCAGTTATGTGATACGAAGAAGAAAAAATATTAAAATCTAGAAAAAAACTCGTATCAGAGGAGGAAGATAGACATAGATAAGAGCTTTGAGTAAATATGCAGATATATAATGAAGAGTGAGAGAGTACTAAGAGCATGTCTAGATGAAAAAAGAGAGTGCACATGTAGACAAAACTAATTGATTAATTGTAGTTTCAAAATTTTAAACAAAACTAATTGAATTTTAGACATAATTTGATATATATTTAAATTATATTGGATAAATATGTGAGTGATGAAACAAGAAACGAACAACCAAACTAGTTGTTAGATCGGAACATGTGGACTGGATCATTTATTTTATCCTGGCCATTCAATTTGTTGATCTATGAAAAAAATATCTACTTTAGATTTTTTTTTCTCTTTTTGAGAAAATCTAATTAAGATTCTGGATCAACCGAAGTATGTTCGCCGTTGGATTATCAAAACAGTGAATGTGATCTTGCCACGTGCACAAATGACAAATCACCTTCTCTTCATGTACGAGATTGGCTTGATCGCTTTCCCATCGCGCGCCCGAATTCTTCTCTTAGCTGGTGTAACCGGTCTACATATTATAAAGATAGAAAAATAAGTGAGCCCTACTAACCAGAGAGAATAACTTGTGGACGATTGTAAGCCAAGTTCATTTCAAAGGTTACTTTCGGGCTGAGCGCTCTTCTACTATTCTTGACCGCTCGCAAACAAGGTCGAGAAAATAACCTGAACGCGCATTCGCTTTCATCTTCTTTCTAACTTCTAACCTCTCTCTCAGTCTCTCTTATCCAATATATCTCTCTGTACCAATTTGAGAGTAGGTCCGATGCCCATCGGACCTACTATAGTTCGACGGGTTCAATCACCGTTCAATCCGCTTTAAGATTCGTGTGCAATGCACATTTCGTGCTGATCTGCTTCAATTGTCGTGCGCACAGATCTTAAGATAGATCGGACGGTCATGAAACTCGTTGAAGGTGCGATGGGCATCGAACCCACTCCGTTCTCCTCTGTACCTCGTGCCTATGTAAATACAAACCGTTTTGTTCTCCCTTTACTAACACTGGCGCTTTCATGCTTCTCTCCGAGTTGAGTTCCGACCTCTCCAATGCACTCTACTGTGGATTCTCTCCAGTCCTTTAACCCCCGGTCCGTCCCCTCCAATCCCCTCTCGAAACCCCGCTCCCTCCGATTCCCCAGCTGTCCGCGCGATCGCTCAATAAACCCAGTTCTTTTGTGTTCTAAATCTAAATTATTCACTTCCGTCCCGGTTCACCACGCCCGGTTCGACCCTTTACACTTAGTTATCACTAGCCCGAACCACAAATCGACCAAAATTAATGCCAACAGTTCACGCAAGCAAGATAGTGAGAGTTCGTCAAGCGATATCACTCTAGAAACCACTTCAAATAGTAGTGAAGGGATTCAGAAACCAGCAAATAGCTCAAATGCAGCCTCGGCATCGAATTCACATTCGTCAAATCCTCCAAAAAAGGAGAAGAAATGGAAGAATTGGTGGCGGAGAGAGAATCGCATCCGGTTCCGGTGGGAGTGGAAACCGATTGGTGAAAATCAAGATGTTGGGTTTCTCCTTTTACAGTTGGCTGTTTCTTTTTTAGCTTTTCGGATGCTCCTACTGGGTAATTCCTTCCCAAATTCAGAACCAGTTAACCCTATTAGTGTGCCATACAGCCAGTTTCTCAGCAAAATTAACAGCAATCAGGTGCAAAAGGTTGAGGTCGATGGGGTGAACATTATGTTCAAGTTGAAGTCTGATCAATCTAGATTCAATTCACAGTCGACTCGACCATCACAGGAGATGGAAGAGGCAATAAGGAGTGCAGCGCCGACTAAGCGGATCCTGTACACCACAACCCGACCTACTGATATCAAGACGCCTTATGAAAAGATGCTGGAGAACAGAGTAGAGTTTGGGTCACCAGATAAATGGTCAGCTGGGTTTTGGAACTCTGTTTTGGTGGGTTTTTGGGTTCTCTCTCTCCTTTACTTCTGTACTTTTATTTAATTATTGATGATAGTGCCGCAATTGTTGTATGCGGGAATTGATACGTGCTGGAGTTCTATAAATGAACTTCAAATTAATAGAACAAAATATTTGTCCTGGCAGTCTATGGTATGTATATATTTACCTTCTTGTTTGGAATTGGTAACTTATGTTTGGTAATAATTTACAGAAGTGATGTTAGTTAGCTTTTGGGCTACCTGAATAGTATCAGAAACTATATATGCTTATCTAATTTAACTAGTGTACAGTATTTACTCTGCTGGTACCATACATCATGGAATCTGTGATTGGTGTACCTATGAGAAGTTGAGAACTTAGTTTTGATATACTCAAGCTCCAAAGTTTAATGTCTGTGCATTTGGCAAATAACAACATGGGTTCTCAGTTCTTTCATTTTTTTTTCTCAAACTGTCTGAAAAGCTTTTTCATAATCAGTTAATTGTATTGATAAGGGAATGCCTATGATTTCCAAAATCAGTGTTTGTAGTTATGTGATTTGTTGCTTCTCTTCTTTTGCTCCTTGAAAATTTGACTAATATTGTTATCTTTTTTAATTTTGGTGAATGCATTTGGGCATTTATTTTGATGAATATCCTAATTTTGAACCTCGCAAAGTCAATATTTATTGTTAAATTCACTGGTACAGTAATTGCAGGTTTAAATATCAGATTGGTTAGCTGTACAATAATTTATTATGGAGCCTAAGTAATAGAAAATTGTTAGTAAATCTGTGGATGCAAATTTTATTTATCTAATAAGAGTTAAGGCCAATAAAGAACATTCAATGAAACTGATGCTCCTGGAACATTAATTAGCAGGAAACGATTTTTAAAATAACAAAAATTGGACTGCACCAATACTTCAAAATGGTCCTAAAAGAAAATTTCATTTACCAGGCATGCCATGCTTATAAGAAATTGCATATGATCTTCTAATTAGTGGAAAGTAGGGTCTCATTGGCACTTATTTCTAATTGCATTCATTTTATACCACAGGTTGAACTAATCTATGTCGTGTTGATTGACGGGTTTCTTCAATGCTTCCCCCTTTTCAACAGTGCAGAAATTCTCTTTCATAATCTGTATATCTAAAGCATGAATTTGGCTAACAGTTTTTTTGTTGTTTCTACATTTTCCTACAGCATACAACAGGGTAAATGAGGAAAGGAAAGAACTCGTGTTCTGGTAGTTCAAAGGTATCAGAACAATCTCATCTGAAAACATTTGCTGATGTGGTAGTGGTAGATGAACCAAAGGAATCGTTAGAAGAAACTGTTGTATGTTAATCATTGCAGCCGGCTGTATACATAGGGCATCCAAATAATTAATCTTAATTCTTGTAATATTGCTTTGGAATTTTTAAGGAACCCAGAGAGATATGTTCGCCTTGGTGCCCGCTCTCCTAGGGGCGTCTTGTTGGTAAGCTTAGTTTTATTTATGGACTTTATATCTACACAGTATGATGGGTACAATTATAGACATGAAGGCATCACCAGTTGTGATCTGTCTAAGCAATTTCATTAATTAGAAGCATTTATAGGGATGACTTCTTTGTACAATATTGTTGGTATTGCTACCAATGACATATATAACTTGGATGCACTATAATTTAAATTATAAGTTTCTTCCATAGGTGGGTATGCCTGGTACAGGAAAAACACTTCTAGCGAAGGCAGTGGCGGGGGAAGCAGAAGTTTTCATTATAAGCTGTGCAGCTAGTGAGTTTGTCGAATTATATGTTGGTATGGGTTCTTCAAGGGTTCGAGGGCCAAAAGGGAGGCTCCTTCTACCATTTTCATTGATGAGGTTAAAAGCTGCTTTTCTTCTTGTTGGCTTGCTATTTCTCTTTACTCGCTAACTACTGAAATTTTGTATATATCACTAATTTTAGTTCTTTTTTCATATTTGGCTAATCAAATGAGTAACATTTCTTTATCTTGATTATTTATTCCTGTAGCTGCATCAGACATTAATTCTAGAAACCAAAACTCTTAGGATATCATTTCATACCTATTTCTAGCTGACCTGACCTGACTGATTTGAATGCATAACTACATCATACAATTAATAGACATTTTTGCATATTATTCTTGTGAAGAACTATTTGTTTTTCTTTAATAAATTTTGTTAGATGCTTCCTGTTAATAATTTCTTGTGGCTGAGCGAAAATATTGGCCCATTGTCTGGTGACTTGGTCTAGTGATGGGGAAGAGATCAGGTTTTTATTTCTCATCTTATGTTTGGTTGCTGTTTCTACATTTTGAGGTAGTTGTGGCCTTTCTGCATGAATGCTACGAAGACTTCCAGCAAGTTTTTCTCGCAGGATGATATACTATGGTATTTAAATTCAGAACTATATATAAACAAATTAAATTCTGTCAAATGCAGGGTCATTTGGTTGATATGATCCAGACAGAGGTCAAAGGATTGCTTCAATCAGTTCTTGAAGTAGCTCTTTCTGTGATAAAGGCCAATCCTACTGTTCTGGAGGGCCTTGGTGCTTATTTGGAAGGTATTTTCAAAATTGTGCTAAAGTTCAACTGACTTAAATTTGGAACAATGATTAAAACTAAATCAGTGTCTTCTTCATCCTAATTGAACATCATCTTGATTGTGGTTATAAATTCAGCGAAAGAAAAGGTTGACGGAGAGGAGTTGCTAGAGAGGCTAAAGTTAATTAGTTGCTTGCATTCTTCATAAGTGCAAGCATGAGAACTTTCTTAAACTGGAAACAATTTCATGATAGAAGTCCCTCCAAAATCAATCTGCAAATAATTTAGATAGCTGCTATTTTTTACATTTCAGGAAACCTAATTGTAAGGGGCATAGAAAAGGTACATCAGTGAACTAGTTTGTGTTCTGTATATAATAAATAGAAGTCAGCAATTGCGATTGTCTTATCAATCAGAAAACTGAAATCTTGTAATTTTATTTCTGTGGTTATTTTTGTTTTATCTATATTTAGTGAAAATTTTAGTGTGAAAGAAGTCTTAACTAATGATCTTATGGCCTCGGATTGTTGAAACCGGCATTATGACTTGGCCTTATGAAGCTAAAGATTGGAGAAGGACTCTCCAATGAAAAGGGACAACAAATTTAATTTTGAAAAGAAACATTCCATTTGGGAAGGACTCTCCAGCATCTACATTTTGTGGGGTCACAATGGCCTGAAGAACTTGGATTTGCTGTGGGTACGGTTACACAATAACAGGATGCACCAGGAAAGGTTAGAATTTGGATTCAGAACATGCATATTAAACTACTGTCTACTGACAGGTTGTTGTTCTTCCTTTTATAAGAGACAGTATTGTGATATTGTCCCGTTTTCAGTCTACTAAGTTCAAAATTTTTATTTTGAGCCTCTACTTTGGATGTCTCTCGGTTGCAATTAATTTCTTCAGGAAAAACAGACGAACGTGAATGGAAATGTTAAATGATGAAGTTTGTCAGTACGAGGAATAGAGTTTTCTGTAAAAAACTTTGCCAAAGACATCGAACAGCAGAATGAATGCTATCTTATTCTTAGCTTCAGTTTTAAGTGCTATGCAATGATGATTGAATAACAGATCAATCGACGGGACATTATATTTTTCTGATAACAAAACTTAGTGAAGATCACGAACTCTATATTTGCATCCTTCTAGCAGGAACGGACAACTCAATATGGTGTAACAGTATACCTTCATTAGATTATCTAAAGTTTAAATTATTAACAGTTGGTAGCTGCCAGAACATCATCAACTTAATGGTATAAGAACATAAAATATTCTTGCTATGAGAAAAATAAATAACTGTCAACGGACTCCTCCACCTACAATGTAATACTTAGAAAAATTAACATAGCAGTTTTGAACAAACAATTGGAACCTTAATCTTGATTTACTTAATAAATAACAAGTCAACTTCATCGATTCCAATTTTTTATTTTTTAAGTTTGATTATGTATAAAATCAAGAAGTCCAACAATGCTTAAAAATGAACTCACGAAAATAATTAATATTTTGAGAGAACATTTATAATTAATTTAATACTTATCGTGTAAAGGCTATGAGAAAATTTGTTCAGGAAACAAATACAGAACAATTTATAAGGTTTTGTTTTGTCTAAATAGAAGTGTTTTTAAACCTTCGCAGAGGCTGCGAAGTCATGAGGAGGAATCGAACTTTTGATCTTTGAATACAACAATTCTAAGACTTTTTTCTAGCCAACTGTGCTACCTCCCATTTCTCCTAAACAGAAGCATTTTAGGGTGCAATTTGTTGATATGGTGTTTGGAAAGTCGATTAATGCTGATTTAAGTGATTTAAAGTGCTTCAATGCACACAGTGGAAGCGTTTAATGTGCTTTAAGGTAAAATAAGCTAAAAACACTAAAATTAAAACACCAAATTCCTTGACTATTGGCACTCTTTGCCCTCACTACTTAACATATTAATAGTATTATAGAATAATTTGATTTTTTTTTTATATACTACATCTACTTCTCTACAACCAAATATCAATGCTACAAAGTGATTTCACATTTATTCGCTTTAATTTTACTTCACTTGCGAAATACAGATTACACGAGTTTGTGCAACCTTTATGAATGGAGAAAAATGGTTTAGATTGTACTATTGCTAGACATTTGACAAGTGAAATTACGGTTAAATATAAATTATATTACTTTGAACTAGAGTAACATGTGTCAAATAAAAAGACTAAATTATCCTAACAGTGTGGACAAAAGGTGTAAAAGTTTATCGATTTAGTGCTTGAAGTTCAAAAACCTACAAAGTTGCTTTGACTTCAAAATACCTTAAAACACTTTTGCTTGGCACCTTCACACACACCTAACACATTAAAGACCATAATTGAACCTTTCAACCTTCATGAACCAAACAAACCAAAAAAAAAAAAAAAACACATCATACTTACAACTTTGGAAACAATCTTTGTCACTTGACTGGTAAAGTTGACATAACATGGACTCAGGACTTGCCTACTGTGGGAGAACTGAATCTAACCCACCTACTTACCTTTCTGACAAGGTTGAAGGAACTTGCACATTGCCAAATGATATTTCATTATTGTGTTGTAACAAAAAGAACAATAAATAATTATTGCATTGCAATAAGCTTCAAAGCCCCGGTGCTACAACAGAGCTCCCATAACTTTAACTTCAATTCTCAATTGACTAGAATACCAAGGTCATGTCCAACAAACCTAATTAATAGCCCCATTAATTGCCAAACACAAAAATAATAACCGTAAAAACTAAATTAAAACAACACAGCTTTACTGATCCTCAGATTTGGTGAAGTGCCTCACAGCAAATGCCAAACCAAGGATCAAGATGGGCACGGCAAACTGGAGTATTTTTACCACTATGTCAGAGCCCGCTTCAGGTTTCCTAACACCTTGTACAGGGGGGATGTAGGTCCGCTTGACAGGGACAGTTGACTTGTCAATGTCTCCAACATAGTATTGAGCCATCATCTCCCTAGCTGAATTGCTGTGGCCAACATCTTCAAAATCATTTGTTGCGTCTTTTCCTGATATTTTGAGATGGAAGCAATTATTTTTACAAATCAATGTACATTAGATGTGAGTTGTGTTTCTTTTCTTTGTTTTGTTTTTTTAAATAGCAAGCATTAGACTATTTAATGGCATCATCCTGTTAAACAGAAAATAAATAACATTGGTTTCTGATTGAATTATCTATATCATATAGAGAGGTTGAAACCATTATGCGAGAACAGAACCCAAACATAAAAAAAAAAAAAATCAATAGGAGAACAAGGGAGAACAGAATCAAGGCGTAAATAGGACTGGAAAAGAAAAAAAAATGTACCAGTAGCAGCTAGTAAGACCTCATCACCGCCAGGATGCTCATCCATAAATGGAGTCAGATCATAAACCTGATTGTTATGTTAAATAAAACAATTTTTCTTAATTAACAAGGATAAGTGAAATGCACAATGGTAGAATGGTACAGTAATACTCCATAGTAAAAGAAGACAACAATTGAAAGCATCAGCAACTATGTTTCCTATGGAAGTTGCAAATTGCTGTCCACATAAAAAGGCACTTTCTAAATTAGTTGGTTAAGGTCATAAATTTATAAACAAGAGGTCCACTTCCAAACTGATACCAGAACAATCAAAGTGGGCCCTTTGATCATTCTCCAATTTTAACAAATAAAAGGAAGGAATTTTTATTACAAAAATGGTATTTGTCCAACTTGTACGGCTATTTACAACAGAATGACAGTTTCTGTGGACTTGTATTTTATAGATATGCATATATTTTTCACAAGCATGTTTTTTTTTTCATTGCAACAATTGTATTGATACGTGTTTATATTCTTAAATGCATGACTGGAGCCAGAAATTTTACCGATGGAGGTGAATACCATACTAAATAAATATCAATGACCAGATTAAAGAGAGGATGTGGAAGTGGAGGATATTCGCAGAAAATTTGGGAGCCAAATGCAAATAATTCTAAAATAGTTAGATAGAAATGGTGCAAATTTTAAAAAAATACACTAATTTTTGGAAACATACAGGGGCGAGGTGCCCCCACTCATCAATTTTGCATCTAACCCTGGTTATACGTAAGGAAACTAAATGTCAAAGAAACAAGATTTAAGTTCTACAGCAACGACCTATAAAATGTGATTGACATGCATAATAAACAGAATAGATACAGTAGCAGAGTTGTATGAGTGCCCTATCTGTTATTATATAATGATTTGTGTTGTACAAACTGATTGTAAAATAATAGAGCTTCTGGTTAGAAATTCTTTGGGTCTGTTTTTTTTTTTTTTTAACTCCTGCAATCCTAGTATCCTACAATTCATCCAACATTCATTAATAAGCTTTACACTCCCCAACAATGGTATAATAACAGGAAAGAAAAATTATTATTTTAAGAAACTCAAGGATATTGCTATCTTCTTGGTTGAAAATCATCTGAGGGTACAATTGGAAGAAAATTACTCTTCTCCATCAAAACGATTATTGTACACTGCATCCAGTTTCATAGTACATCCAACTTCTCGTTCTTCGGTATATCAATATTTTGGTGCATCCAATTAAACTTCAAATATACTGGCAAGAATTAATCAAAGAATGGTCCAAAAAAATTGCTTTTTTTATCATCTATTCTCAAGTAATAGGGATTATATTAGGCAAGATAGCTTCGGGGGGAGATCAATTATCCATGTAATGGTGATATATCATGCACAATAGCTTCTGGGGGGGTTAGTTATCCAATCCTTGCACTCATTGCAACAGAGGATTTCAATTTGTGAAGTAATAGGTAAAATATATATCAAGCTCTTCCAGGATGGGTGCACCACCAGTTGATAAGATCCAAAAATCACTCTTATTAGCAAACCATAAATCAAGTGTTGTTGTTAAAACCCTTGCCTAATTCCCTAAATCTTAAACCACGAATTAATCGAAAAATTTAAAGGCCAAAACAAGGATACACAAAATTGAAGAGTAATAAGACGAGAAATTAATAGATCTGCGAAAGGCAGAGACCTTGTTCGAGATGATGAGCCAGCAATCCTTAGCGATGTTGTGCTTGGCCACCTCATCGAACTCGAGCAACTTCTTCTCCTCCGCCATTTCCTCCGATTCAAAGTTTGCGAGCTCAACCTTTCGAGGGCGAGAAAAAAGATGGAGAAAAACTTGGAAGAAATCAAAGAGAAGGATCTACAAAAGGAAGAGTTAAACTGAGCGGAGCTTAAAAATACCTTTTTGTTAACCTTTCGTTACTTCCGATGCTCTTGGAATTTGCTCCCAGCTTATTCGGTTTTAAACGATCCGGTTCGACCAGGGGTGCGTATCCTCTGAGATATCTTAATTTTTGCGTGACCGACGTGTCCGGTGTCTATTCGGGGGAACGTAGGGGGGAGTATTATTTGTGCTTTGAGATTCATGCCGAACGTATTTGAACGATTGAGATATTCCAAAAAGTCACGCAAAGTTTAAGATATTTCAGAGGATGCGAATTCTTCGAGAAGACCATACGAGTGAGTATTCTCCGAGGTACCTCATATTTACAGTGACCGACGTGTCCGGTTTTTATTCGAGGAAAGCGCGGGGGGCAGTATTATTTGAGATTTAAGATTCGTGCGTAACGTATTTGAACGATTGAGATTTTACAAAATATAACTCAAAATATACGATATCTCAGACAATTCTAATTCCAAACCTACTACTCTGGAGTGGGATCTTATCCATTTCCATCCATACATTTTGACAGGATCACGCGTCTTACACCGTTTGGATGAGATCGAACGTTTAAGTCTATGCATGTTTGTTAGGCATATACGACTGTCCGATCAAAAATTAACGGTCTAGATTGGTCTCGAGCTACAACCTACTATGAACAAAGGACAAGGAAGGAGAGGTTTGATGCTTATTGAATCGAGTCCGTATCCTCTGAGACATCTCAATTTTTGCGTGACCGACGTGTCCGGTGCCTATTCGGGGAAGCGTTGGGAGCCAGTTTTATTTGAGCTTTGAGATTCATGCAGAACGTATATGAACGATTGAGATATTCCAACAAGTCACGCAAAGTTTGAGATATCTCAGAGGATTTGAATTCCATTGAATCGGGTGCCTATCGTCTGAGATATCTCAATTTTTGCGTGACCGACGTGTCCGGTGCCTATTCGGGGGAACGTAGGGGCCAGTATAATTTGTGCTTTCAGATTCGTGTAGAACGTATTTGAACGCTTAATATATTCCAAAAAGTCACGCAAAGTTTGAGATATCTCAGACGTTGCGAATTCCATTGAATCAAACAAATTTGGATTCATTCGGATTTCACGGACGGCGCTGCCGTAGGGCTGCTGCTGCTGCCAAACCAAGGCTGTACCTCTTGGATTCATAGAAAGTCATATATTGAGAATAAAAAGCTGCGCTCAGCGCTTGAGTGGAAAAAAACGATGTGAGGGGATCGAGAGAGGAAAAAAACTCACGGTTACTTGTGTCGTTGGTATCTTTTTGTCGATGGGTGTCGGATTGAAGTAACGAATCAGTTGCGGGTGTTTTTTTTTTCTTTAACAACGAAAGGGCGAGTGGTTTTCCGTCTGTGTACAGTATATATACTTTTCGTTTTTAATTTAATGTTTGTGTGTTGTTTTGTGTCTTTTTCTCGGTTTTTTTTCTTCTCTTTCTGTCTTAAATTGGTTGATTTAGTTTCCAGTCTAATTTGATTCAGTTAGTGCTCTAATTTCTACCCACGATCCACCGTCCGGTCCAGTCTGCCCGTGATCCGGGTACCGCCCGGTCCGGTCCGTCCGCGGGTTTGGGAGGTTCGGGGGTTTGGGCGGACCGGGTAAAAATGTAGGTAAGGGTCAAGTTTTTGAAACTAAAACCCGCCGAACCCGCAACCCGCCTACCTGCCCATTGTTAAATAATTTATTATTCCAATCTTCATTACATATCATTACATTTCAAATATTTTAAAAATCTAAATTGTTATTTAATTAAAAGAAATTTAGAATCTAATTACTAAATAATTAAAATTTTATCATTACTAAACTATTATATTTAATTACTAAATTTAGAATCTATATTGTACAAAAAAAAAAAAAAAAAAAACAAAAAAAAATAAAAGAAAAAACAGAAGAAAAAAACAGCCAAAAAAAACATAAAAAAAAAAAACCGGTCCAGACCGCCCGGACCGCCAACCCGTGCAGGCAAGGGTCTACGGGCGGGCAAGGGTTGAGTTTCAAAAATTTTATCCATACTACCCGTACCCGTGAACCCCCCGAACACGCCGAATCCGTGCCCGGCCAACCCGTGAACCCACGCAGGTTTGACCCGGTCCGCCCGCCAGAAGAACACTAGATTCAGTACCGTCTCAACTGATGGGTGATTATCTCGGTCTAGTCAATTCAGTTCTCGGTCTGGTTTGGATTCAGTGTATTCTCAGTTGTGATATGAGTACAGAGGAAATCATGACTAGGCTTCTATCACTCTAATCAAGTAAGAATGATCAAATTTGCATCCACAGAATGCACATATTATGTGTGTTTTTAATTTTGTTTAGTTGTATGTTTTAACAGACACTCGTTATATGTAACAGTTACTTTGTGACTTTTTCTATCAATGTACTTGCTTACGGGCAAAAAAAAACAAACAAACATGGTCAATCAAACTTCAAAGGTACCAACCTATGTCTTTGATAACCCGATTAACAGAGTCAGTTCTTTATATTAACAAATTAGCTTTATAATTTTTAAACTTAGGTTAACCAATTAATTTGATAGTGTTATCTGTTGCACTCACTTTTTTTTTTAGTAAAGTTGGAAGTAAAACTACCCAACTACCCAACTACCCAACTATTTAATATTTTTGTTATTACAACAAATAATTTCTCTCATCTGAGTTTTGAACTCATGACCTCTCATATAGAGACCATGTTTCTTTGCCACTAGACCAAAAACTAGTTCTCAAAGTTACACTCACTTTGACCTTGATCATCCAAATAATTTCTTCTCCGCACTGTCGCATCTTCATTCTTCAGTCTTCACCTCCAAGGCTCCAACTGATTCCTCTATTTCTAAATTAAATCACCATTTTACAATATCATTTTCTCTTTGCCTTCCCGCATATAATTAATGAAGAAATTAAACTCTAAGGGTGTGTTTGGCGTCAACAAAGGAACGAGAATGGATCTGGAAACATAATTTTTTTGAACTAAATTTTACTGTGCGCGTGAGAAAAAAAAATTCAGTCTGAGTGAATTTTTTTTTTCCACGCATACAGTGATCTGCCGAAGAGGCCCTAACTAAATTCATTAGTAAGTTTGACGTCGCTATTGAATGGAGGCATACATCCTTATCACTGTCACTGTTGATGATACTTAATTTGCACCTATCAGTATATATATGACATGTATGTTCGGCTTTTCTTTTCTTTTTATTTTATACATATTTTGCACTTGCAATATCCTGCAGATGATACGGCCAATGTCTGTTTGGTGTTATTTGCAAATTAAATTGTATGGGGCCAATTATTAAAGATCAATCACTTTGCAATAGTAAGCATGCATTATCATTTTCATTTATTGTTGTTGGTTTATGATATATACTTGAAAACATAAGAGGAGCAACATTAATTATTCCCATAAAAATAAAAAAAAAACTTGTAGTTAAATTGAGCGGATAAGATATTAATAGGAGATGTATCAGAGACAGCAAGTTAGTTAGCCATAACAGATTATGGTTAAGAGTCAATGTAATAGACTGTTAGAAATATGATTAGCATAGTTAAATAAATAGACTTACAATTTCATTATCTTTCTCAAACTCTATTATGAGATATATATAGAGAGAGAGAGAGAGGAGGGTTCCAATGTCTCAACTTCTCATATCTCATCCATATTTCATATTCTATATCTTCGTTTTTAAAGTTCAAACAGTTGATCCGAACCGCTCAACATGATCTCCATGTTAAAATATGCTTTAAAACCAAATTTTTTACTATTTTTTTAGATTTATCGAAAATCGCTGTTTTTCAAACAAATCTGGATCATTAAAAAACAGCGATAGAGAGATGAAAGATGTGAAGAGACGTTTGATTAAATTTAGCTGAGTTTGTAGTGGTGACTATGGTAGTACAAATGAACCATATGGATACCGGCAGTTTTGCATCCTGTGATATATATTTTCCAATTTGTTTAGAAAGTTTGTGATATTTGTGGTTTTAATTTGCTGGTTAACAAATTAGTTTCATGCCTTCCTAAAATAACTCATACAACTAGAGGTGGCAACAAGCTGGGTCCAGCTGACTTATCTAAGTCATGAGCTAATTGATTTTAGAGATTCAAATTGAAATTTCAGTTTAAATTGTCACGAGCTAGATTGAGCTAGCTGGTGAGCTAAGTGTGATTGGACTTTGTTTTAAGAAGAAAATAAATTCTACAAACTTCTTGGATCGAGTTGGACCGAACTGAATGGTATAAAATGTACACAAATTCATACAAATTCACAAATTAATACTTAGCCAATCTGCAAGCAAGCTGGGTCCCAGTTTAAACTCATTAATTCTGAATTGAGTTAGTAGCGAAGCTGACTTGTTAACAGCTAAGTCTAGTAACGAACGAATTGTTAGCGAGCAAATCAGATACAGTACAGAATCACAAACTATGATTTTTTTTTTCCCACCCCTACATACAATACAACTCATTCAACACCAGCCTAAGCCCAATTTGGTCAATGATAAAATTTGGGTTTAGATGAAATCAAGTCAACTAAAAATAAGCAGTCCGAAAGGCCTATTTCTAGACTCAGAATCCGTGGATTAAATTGCCGGGCCGTTGCTTTTAGAGATTCTAATGGTAAGGAAATAAATCTCCTGCGATCCAAAGTTTAAGAACAATATTTCTAAAATTTCCGTTTTGTTTAAATCTAGCCATTTAACATTTTTTATGCACGTTTTCCGAAACAGGTTATTTTTTCTGTGCAGAAATTTTGAATTAATTTCTAAATAATTATAGATTTGAAAAGGCAAAGATTTTAGAGTACTCTTTACATGTGAAGGATCGCAGCAATTCGGATTCTAATGGTAATGGACCGGACATAATTGATCTCTGTGTCCAGTTCCAAATTCAGTTCATTATTTTAATTTTAATATGATTTATATTGACTCTTGTAATTAAGGATCGACTCGTCTTAGTACAATCTGATCGAATTAGATTTAATCCGATCCTAAATTAATAAAATATATATAAACTAGCGCAAAGTATAAACGTTTAGTTTTTAACAATTTGTTATTTTTAATTGAATTTCATAATTTAGACTGAATTCAAATGCTATTTTTTGTTTCTAATTCAAATGTATTTATGCCTAATGGAATGGTTATGCATAGAGTGGGAAAAATGGTATAACAGAGCCAGTTCTGTCACGTTACGGCACAGTTACAGTATGAAACAGTACGACACATGTGACTGTTCCGTGACATGACTTGCGTATTCCATATAATTACTATTTTTTTGAAAATTTGACACGGCACAACACAGCAACAAACAAAAGATCTGGTCACAGCACAACACATGATCACGTGAGTCACATTTAATTAGGACCGTTAGGTCTTGATCAAATGATGAATCTTGAATAAACTAACATAAATAGTTAAACGTGAGAAACATGACCAATTATATTTAAAAACAACACGTGAATGGTCACGACACGGCACGACATATGTGACTGTTCACTTAATCACAGCACAATACCGCAAAAGACTAAAATTACAACATGTTAGTTACGATACAGCGCAACACGACACGGCACGGTTTTCTCGCTTTAGGATGCAGCGTTGGTTTAAACTTTCTATGTTGAGTGGGCCTATGAAGATAGTAAAGGACAAATATTTGTCAAGTGCAAGTTGGCAAATTATGTCAGGCTGTCTGGTTTTGCTAGTTGCTATACTCCATACTCAGCAGTCCTTATTAACTGCGTTCTTCTGTCGTCAATATAATGCATTGTTTGGATGGAGAGCAGAGGATGGGAGACAAGATGAAAGAATACAATGAAATGGAATGGAATAGCAAGAAAGACTAATATATTTAATTTTTTTTTTTGTGTTTGAATGATAATGGAAAAAATAAGTATTGTTTTTTTTGTTTGATTATTTATAATTTAAAAGATTAATGAAAAATTAGGTGGCTGTTGTAAGTCTGTAACAAAAAAATTAGATGATAATATATATGTATGTATGGTTCGGCAATTGTGTTATTTTTTGTAAAAATATTTACAATAATTTTTTTTCCATCTATTACATCTCAAATGGGAGAGAAATGGATTATATTAATTAAAATGATGCAAGTTAAATATTTTCCCTCTTGTACGATTCACATCCAATATAGTTTTATCAACCAAACATTATTGGAGGAATTTTTTTGTTTTATTTCCATTCCCTCCCTTCCTTACTCTCCATTCAAACAAGGTGTAAGTGGATGTAAAGGATTACATGTAAAGTGAATCCAGATGGAGAAAGAAGATTAATCATGTAGTTACCGATTCAGTGACATGACATTATGTTACATTATGATATATTATGTCTGTTTTTCGTTATTTTAGTCACATCACTTTACATCATGTAAAATGATCTGATCACGTCATAATACATGATCAATTTTTTTTACATTATTTCTTAATTATAATTCATTTTGTAACAGTTTCTTACTTTTAGTATATTTTGTTACCATTTTTTAAAAACTAACTTAAAACTTAAAAACAATAATTAAATGTGATCAGTCGCGTTATGTGTGATCATGACTTGACCACACATAACTTGATCATTCGCGTGACGTGGTTGTCATCCACCTTTTTAGTCAAGTCAAAACATATATTAGTCATGTGATATATCAAAATGTGACTAAGTTACAACGTGTTAGTCACATCATGTTTTTTCCTTCACTAGATACAGTTACAACTTCTCTATACCAATATTTATAAAACTATGGAACAACTCGCAAAACCATTTTTAAAGATGGCTTTTGTGAAATATAGCAAATTGTTATATTTATTACTAATTAGGATAAACAAATAAATTAATTTACGATAACGTGTTTACTATTGTTGTAATAAAAATATATAGCATAAACATTAAATATTGTTGTAATAGAAACTGTGTAGAACAAATTCGAAATTCGACAATGGAAAAATTATGTTGATAAGGTGGTTATATATAGTCATCTATTTCATTTTCAGCACTCAAATATGTTTTAGGAATCACGTATTAATCAATTAATAATGGCTAAGCTATATTATAGTGGATCCGTATGTTCCATTATGTCTGGTCATAAAACATAAGACAAAAAAAAAATTAACTGACTCTCATTTTTTTTTCTTATATAATTTAGAGTAAAATATCATGGATACTGTAAATTAATCATTATTTTTAGCATAAAATGTTTATATAATTAACCTCTAGAAATGGAGCTATAGTAGACCACGAGTGGGCATTGATAAACAAACTTAAATCTACGTATATTTGAGTTTTTGCCTACCTAGATTGTAAATTTTGCCCACCCTTACAGTAAAAATGTGCAAATATGTTCTTCTCAACTCCCTCTGTCTACAAGGAATTAGCTTGAAATTTTTGTTTCTCCATTTTTTATTTTTGTAATTTTTCAGATCAAGTTTTCTTCATCTTAGATTTTTCAAATTAGGAAAGATGACTTCTTCAGCCGTTTGAACTTTGTGCACATGAGCCACCAAATAGATTATAATGAAATTATGTGAGCCATGTCTATGTAATATAATACCAAACATAATGAGCACTGAGCACATGTGAGATTTATTAAGAGAAGAAGCTGACTTCGAGAAGAAGCCGGCTTCTTACTTTTTCTCTTCCACTCTAATTTAAGGGCCAGCATGAATATTATTTAGACGAGAGAAAAAAAATTCAATTCACGTGAAGAGTATTTTTTTTTTCAAAACTCATACTCAAATTCAATCTCATATGCACACCGAACAGGCTCTAAATGAATAAGATATGAAAAAATAATAATATCACGATTAAG
This sequence comes from Carex cristatella, assembly GCA_024447775.1. Lineage (NCBI taxonomy): Eukaryota > Viridiplantae > Streptophyta > Magnoliopsida > Poales > Cyperaceae > Carex > Carex cristatella. The sequence continues at coordinate 3,053,178 of JAJHPF010000018.1, forward strand.
CATTTTTAATTTTGGATGAAATTTGTAGCTTTTTTATTTTTATTTTTTTGGTCAATCCTGAACAAAATTCTAGCTACGTTATTGTTGATCCCACAGTTAAGAACCCTGCCCTCACCTGAGGCCTGAAGGAATGTGGGTTCATTTTATATTGCAGTAGAAAAAAACCGATATTCTCTTTTATATGCATGTTTTCTTTTTTCAAGTTTTTCTTTTCTAAAAAAAATAAGATTTTTGAACAATTCAGAAAGAAAACTTGCAAATCAATATAAAGATGCACCAGCATCCCCACATAGTTGTCCCAAATATTCTATCAAGATACAATCGTTTTTTCTCCTGACCAAAGCAGAGAAGCAACTACCTAACAAAAAAAGGCATTTATTAAATGATTGTGTGGCAATCGGAAATTGCGTTGTAGTTTACGGGTATGTATTCTCTCTGTTACTACAGAGGATGTGCATCACTTTACAGTTTGAGATTAAATCTCAGCCGGTTTTAGATTCGGGAGTAATAGGAGGCAGTATTATTGAGCTTTGAGATTCGTGCCAAGTTAAAATAAATGGTCCAGATTTAATAATTGTAAAAGATTCTCTTGTGCAGTTAAGAGCGAGGATGTGAATTCGTAGTTAACTCCATGCACCCAAATATGCCATAATAAAATACTAACAAAACCATTTCATTTCTTTTTGTGGATGACTTGGTTGCTCGCAAAGTCTCTTTTTATAATTAATTTTCCATAGTCAATTTTCCTCTCAGCCCACCTTCCTTTGGATTTGTTTTAATAGATTGCAATTTCTTTGATCCAAAGAAACATTATATTAATAAGAAACGCCGATTGAAGTCAAATTTATTGGATTTTGCTTCTCCAAATGATGTGATGGATGCATGACGGATCTACGTGTATGTCAAGATGTTAAGTTACTCTATAATTTTAAAATTTTTGATTATGTATAATAAAATTTAATTTAATTTTTTATTTTTTTATAATTTTTATAGTCCAACATCCCACATAAAATAACAAATATATGCTTGTAGTCTAGTAGTTAGAGCTCTATTTGATATTTGTCAGGTCATGGGTTCAATTATCACTAACCACACTATTTTTTGTCTTTTTCACATATTACATTTTATAGATTAGCCCCCCCCCATTAAAATTTTCTAGTCCCGCCCCTAGATGGATCTCGAATATGTTGTAATCCGAGACCAGTGAACAGTGATCCTAAAATTCCTACAATTCAAATCCAACCGTCTAACTGTTTCGAAATAAGTTCTCGAAAAAAATTCGACAGATAGATTTGAAATTGCAGGAATATCAGAATACTATTCAATGAATTTAGAATTGCACCAGATTTATTTTTTGACTGTTGTAATCCGAGACCAATGAACAGTGATCCTAAAATTCCTGCAATTCAAATCCAACCGTCGAACTATTTCGAAATGAGTTCTCGAAAAAAATTCGACAGATAGATTCAAAATTACAGGAATATCAGAATACTATTTACTGAATTCAGAATTGCACCAGATTTATTTTCTGATTTGATACATAGGTAAAATGTGATAAATAAGATATATTTGCTTAATTATCAATTTTCCTCAGTCGCCTGCCTATATAGGAAGGATCCCATTTAATATAAAAACAAACAACATAGTTCATCAGAGGAAGAATAATTTGAAACTGTACGAAAAATGCAGTAGGCCCATGCTGTCTCTGTTTCTGATAACACTGAAAGCAAAACTATAAGCACAAGTTGCTGATCAATAATTGGTTTCCAAAGAGACGTGTGGCCCAAATTAATGAAGGATATGGAGAATCAATCAATAAAAGTGCCAATGTCTTTTCCAAGATAAAAAGTGTTTATTTTTACCAATGAATGTGCGATATATTTAATGGGTTTTTACCTCGCCACGACCTCCTTTGCTTTACAACCTTTCTTAGTTGTCTTTTTGGACTATAATTGATTGATTGATTGATTAATTAATTAATTATTAGCAGATTTGGAAATTTGGGTGCTGAGGTATCTCATCCAACAAATGTTGATTCCAGGTAAGATTTTTTGAATAAATAAAAGATTTCATGCCCAACATGCGCATCGAAATTTCAAAGTAACAAGACCGGGAGCAGCTTGGTTCCGATGGCCATTGGACTCAAACTGAGTTTGATGGTTTCATAATTGTCTGATTCGCTTTAAGATTTTTGTGCACGAAAATTACAGAGAATGTGCACAGATGTTAAAGCAACAGACAGATTTTAAAGCGGAGCAGACGATTATGGAATCTATCAAACTCAATTTGAGTCCGATCGATGCCCATCGAACCCAAGCTGCTCCCAACAAGACCAAGTTTCTTCATTTATGTTTGATTAGTGGGTGGCACACTTTCAGAGTTCAGACACATCATGGGTTTGCACGGGGGATTCAGAATTTTCGTTAGGAGGTAAAAAAATATTGAATCGGATTTAAATTCATTAATTAATTAAGTACTCGATAAAAAAAACAAATGCTTTAATTTATACTTTCCAATACTCTGACTTATAATTTCTAATATTTTAACATATAATTCTAATTATCAATCATAATTCATAAAATTTATTTTAATTTTAACTTTAAATTTAATCCGAACTACAAATTAAATATAAATAGTAAGTGTATAATTGATTGGTTTTATGTCGAACTCTATTTATTGGAAACTCTGATTTCTCATTATAATTTTAATTTGGAAATATCGCGAAGAGATCTATCCGGTTTCCGGGTGATATCTAATTATTCTTGTTTTGAGGCTAAAAAAATCATTTAATATTTCAAAAATTGAATTGAAGTTTCTGAACTTGGATAAAACAAATAATGATTTGATTCCTCTCTATCAATATCACGTGTGTCCCACGTACTGTGTGTTGTGTGCCTATGATATAGATACTGATTAGCGTCCTTATTATTTCATTTTTATGTGCATATGGGTTACGGGACATCTATAATTTTATTCTAAATTAGATTGACCGCATCACTGGCGGAGCTAGGCTTTTGAACTATGAAGGTCAAAAAAATAATTTCTATAGAAAATACAGGTCAATTTGACAATATCAAATCATTTTACTATAAATTATATAGAAAATTATAAGTAAATACCAAAAATCCAAAAAAAAAATGGGGTCAATTGACCCCCATTCGGTCTTACTGCCTCCGCCACTGCATCACATGACTCATAAGCATCAGTATGGGAATTAGTGAAAACTAAACCCGAAGACTACGTACCGATCTGTTCTTAAAAACTATTGAAGAGGATTTTAATGTCTTTATTTTATTTTTTATTTTTTCATTATGTCTCTAGTTTTTTTAATTTTTTAATAGCAAAAAAATAATATTTATATATTAAGTAAAATTGTTAGATATGATCTATGTTGTTTTCTCCACGTGCACATATATAATTACTACTTTATGGTTTTGTTTTTACATAAATTAATAAGTTGAAAAATCAACAGTCATAATTTATTCATATTAATGTATTTTTACAAGCTCTTATTATCGATCAAAATAAATTCAAAATACGGCAATCTTTTATATGGGTGTAGAGAAAATGATATCGGTCAAATCTAATAATTTTATTTTGATATTTAATTTTTTAATTTTAAATTATTAATACAAAAAACTACAGACACTATAAAGACACAAAAAATTGAGGCATTAAAACCCTCCACTTGTTATTTTATCTAGCAAAGAAGCATTTTTAAGTTTAAAAATTAAAACGATCCTGCATAAATATATTAGTTAAGAATATATAAGTCCTAAGCAATAAACATAAAAAGAGATAATATCATTCAAAGAGGGTGGAGCCAGACTTAATTTCATACTATGAGAGTCAAATATATAAAATTTTAATTCTGAGAATGCGGGTCAGTTTTACAGATTTATAACATTTTACTCAAAACTATATAGAAAAATTGTATAGAAGCACAATTTTTTTGAAAATAAATAGAGGTCAATTGACCTCCATACCTTGAAGGTCTCTCGGCCCCTTTTCAAAGCTGTTTTTATTTAATAGAAAATAAGTATGAACAATAAATATATATCTCACGAATTGCGAATTTAGTGTAGTAGTACGACATCTCATCTCTCTACGAAGAGGCACATGTTCAATTCTCAATATTAATATTTAAAAAATGTCAAAATGTATTGAATAATATATATATATATATATCATTTACATACCCTTTGTGTATGTTCAATCAATATTTTTAATATTGCGAGCACGTATTATTTTCCGTATAAATTGCAAAGTTTTAAGTGATCGGACAATATGGAAAGCTCTTCTTCATTATGCATTTATGCTAGTACATTGTCTACTGATTGGCATATCAAAGGAATTTTATTATAATTGTTAGTTGTTGGACTCCATAAATGTAGGTAATGAAAGAATTAATATTTCCAACAAAGCAAGGCATATTGCAATTTTTTTATTTTTTATTTTATTTATTTTATTTTTATTTTGCTTTTATTTTTTATTTATTTAGTTTTTATTTATTTGTTGAAGAAGTGAATTTGGGCGCTACCAAGTGGTTATCTTTTCGTTGATTTTATTGAATTGAAAATGTTCTAAAAGTTTCTCTGCCTTTGATTTTATATTTGTTTCATTTTTTGTTATGAAATTTGTTCATCTGTTTTGATAAAATTTGTCAATTGTCAATCACCAACTCATCTTTTGGAAAAAAAAAAATCATACAAGTTTATGGTGCAAGATTTTTTTCATTCAAAGCAGGCGTTCCAAAGTGTTTTGATTGAATAAGTTTGTTTTATGATTTATTCTGTTTCATCTTTTATTTCTACGAGTGGGTTAATATTTCATCATAACTCATATTTTATATTTTCATTTTCAAAGTCTAAACTGTCGATTCGAGTCAATCAATATGATATTCATACTAAGATATGTTTGGGAATGAATATTTATAATTTTTGGAATTTCTTTTACTATTTTTTAAGATTGATACAAAATTACTGTTTTTGAACGATTCTACATATCTAAAAAAATAGTAATTTTTTTCAAAAATTATAAAATTTTGTCTATAAGCATATTTTATTATGAATATCATGTTGAGCGGTTCAGATCGACAGTTTGACTTTGAGACATGATGAGGTATTGGGACCTACTCTATTTTGATTGTTCTATCAGAAATTAAATCGTCAAAAGTAAATTTTAGTATTTTTTTAGAAGAAAAAGAAGAAGAAAAAAAAAATTAACTCTTAATTAAGGAAAGTCCTTTTTCCAGTAATTGATCAAATTTAGTACAATAATGGTTGGATTTGGTTCATTTACATCCACCAGAATGCAAATTGTTCATTTCTATTGTCAGTTTAATTCAATCAGTTTGTTGTTGGTATTGTTGTTGTTGTTGTTGACTGATACCTAGCTGACTGACGTAATCATATATCCATATTTATGCAAAATGATAATGGAAAAAAAAAATAGAATGTTCTGGTTATTGACAAATATGAGCTAATAATATGATTTTGTTGCAACGACACAAGTTTTTTCAGTTAATTGATTGAATGGAAACATAAAAATCACACGCCTAATTGAATCAGGAAAAATTACATAAATTGTTCCTAAAATATATATTTTTTTCCATATTTACATTAATGTTTCTTAAGTTTTAATTTACACTTTAAAAATTTATTTGCAAAGGGCTTGTTGTTATCACATTTGAGTTAATTTGTATTAAATTTGTTGAGTAGGACTAAAATGTTTTATTGGTTTTGTGTTTCAATCACGTTCCGTAGTTTTATTTCAGTTTTTAAAGTTTAAAAAGTTAATCCGAACCGTACAACATTATCTCCATATTAAAATGTGCTTAGAGACCAAATTTTGTATTGTTGGAAATTTTTTACTATTTTTATAGATGAGTACAAAATCACTTCTCTAGGAACATAAAAAATAGTGATTTTGTACCTATTGCAAAATCTATTTAATAAAATAGTAAAAAAATATCAATATATATATATATATATATATATATATATATATATATATATATATAATTTGATCTCTAAGCACATTGTAATATGAATATCAACGATTGCAAGAACAAAAAAAAAAAAGAATATCAACGATTGTTTGAATTTTGAGGATGGAGATAAAAGATTTTGGATATGTGATCAGAGAACAAAACAAATAGAGCATTCTAATTCTACTCAAATTTGTTATACATCATGAATTTTATTAGAACTTAAAATTGAAACCTTTAAATTATTTAATTGAAGATCAAATAATTTAAAAAAAATCTCAATTCAAATACATGTTGATGTTGTTCTATCTAAAAGATGAAAACCCATCTACAATTTGTTTATTTTAATTTGAAATTTTTTTTTTCTAAATATGGAATATCCACATTATTTGTCTTACTTGTACAACTTAATTGGGACAACATTTAAATAATAAAATTATTTTTCTTTCCCAAGTCAAACACCTGAACTATTATTTTTTCAAAAGAACAACACATAAAGAGGTTGGACAGCCATCTCGAACAATCCCCATCGTACAGATCCTGCACCACATATCATAAACAGTACTTTCGCTATCACAATCTCCACCCACACGGCCTCTTTGTGGAGTGCATATTCTCTGAGGTATCTCAATTTTTGCATGACCGACGTGTCCGGTGCCTATTCGGGTAAGCGTAGGGGGGCCAGTATTATTTAAGCATTGAGATTTGTGTAGAATGTATTTGAACGACTGAGATATTAGAAAAAGTCATGCAAAGTTTGAGATATCTCCGAGGATGCGAATTCCTCTAGGTGCGCCGCTCAACCTTTCCCCTATATCGCCCCCAGTATATCAACTAAAAAAAAAGTATATCCCATACGCTCGCCGACAACCGGGTCCCACTTATAAACATTGATTACAAGTTACAACTGATCAACTTATTACACGCGCCACGCGGTAAGAGGGAAAAAAAATACTTCTCTGTACAAAAGATTACGAAGTTTTCCCAGATATTTGGGATTTTCTCGAACTGTATCCGCGTATTAACTGTATAACAGTTCTTGTAACGAGACATTAAGGATCCATTTTATAACCCGCCACACAAAATAATGCAAAAGAGGTGGTATATATGGAAATTAAACTTCATCTATAAAATGAAGCTTACAAGAACCATAGAACAAACGAGACATGGGCGAAGAATCTAACGAGGCGGTGACGATACCCCGCTCCTCCGCCACCTCTTCTCTGTCGCTCCGCTTTCTCGGCCTCTTGAAACAACCGGACGACTCTGATTTAGACCCAAACCTTACCGTTAACTCAGCTCTTGAGCTAGATGAGTCCGACGTCGTCTGGTCCTCCTCCGACCATTCTTCGCCCAGCTCCGTTTCCTCCCCAGTTACCACATCACCGACACCTGTCCGACGCACATCTCGTGCCTTCGTTCCAGGTGCCTTTGGTCTCTCAGCTCTGTTAGAATCCACCTCGCCTGGGTCTGGCCCAGGTCCGCTCCGGCGGCAATCTTCTCCAATCACACCTCCAGTGGCTGTTCCCTTCGCAAGACCCTCGCCTCCATCTCGCAAGGCGTTCAATCAATCGGCACCGATGGCGGTGCCGGTGTGGCCTGGGCGGAGGAGCGAGGGAAGGAAAGGGAGAGTGGAGGCATGGGATGACATGTGGGGCTTGGAAGAGGAAGGGGAGGTGGATGAAATTGAGGAGGATGGAATGGAGGAGATGGTGCCACCACATCTGATCGTGGCGAGATCGCAGTCGAACATCTCCAGTTTTTCGGTTTTGGAAGGGGCGGGAAGGACGCTCAAGGGACGGGATTTGCGCCGTGTTCGCAACGCCGTCTTGCAGAAAACTGGATTTTTAGATGTGTGAGACAAATCAGCAAATTCTGCTACAAATTTTTGGTCCTTCTCTCGCTTGTTCATGAATCATGATTTTGAATTTATTTTTATTTTGTTTTTTTTTTCCCAATTGATCTGTTGGTGTTAGTTTTGGGCATATTGAAGCTGAATTGGCGAGAATTTTACTTCTCGAGCATTTGGGGCTCCATTGTTGTTGTTCAATCTCTCATAGTTCATATAAAAATAAATATTGTTCTGGGAATGTTGCAATCGCTTTTGTGGTATAAAATTTTAAGCGAATGTCTTCTGATACAAATTCAACTGTGCACAAGGTCTGATCAAGAGGGACTATCTATGAATGAGATAATACAAAGTAGAGGATTGATAGCCATCCGATCAAAATCACAATTTGAAGTTTTCATCTTGATCGAAACATATGAATATGGCAATCTGTTTTGACTGAATCTCCTCTCTCAGCTTTTTTATCAGATCATGTATACATATGAATATGATCACAGGATGGAGTGCACTTAGTTAATATTGTAATTACTCCTATAATACGTGAGAAGAACTTTCCTATGTGAATTCTTTTAGCAAAACCAAAGAGCTAATTTTTTTTATTATCTAATCTGATCTTTTCAATTTTTTAAACTCCAAAGAAGCTAAGACAAAACAATAGTAATAGAATAAATGTAGAGAGTAAATTTAACAAAGAGCTAATTTTTTTTATTATCTAATCTGATCTTTTCAATTTTTTAAACTCCAAAGAAAAAAAATAGAAAAAATAGAGTAAATTTAACAAAGAGCTAATTTTTTTTATTATCTAATCTGATCTTTTCAATTTTTTAAACTCCAAAGAAGCTAAGACAAAACAATAGTAATAGAATAAATGTAGAGAGTAAATTTAAGGTCGTTTTATCCTTTCTTAACTGGATTATGCAATGTACAATGGCCACATCTGAAAGCGAAGTTCATAATTGCAAAACTTGTTAGATACAATAGATTAATCATATTTAGGGATCAGTTTGGTCCTATTAAATTATATACAAGGATATCTTGTAATTGGCTTCCTTTTTTAATAATCTCAGTCCACAAACACGCAAACCATTTTACCAATTCTATAACAACAGTATTGTATTATTTGTATTCTGTACATGATTATAATATTTTCAAGTGGCTAACTTGTTTTTCTTCAAGGAAATTGTTGCCCAATGAATTCCCTGGAGTTTGCGTTTATTGTGACTCGTGAGTCGCCTCATTGACCCCCAATCCAGTGCAACAACTTTGGATCTACACAATTTGGCAACATGGAAAGGTATTAAATTTGACAATTTTTGCTGATAAACAAGTACACTGACAAAGTCATTCTAGAAATCTTCTTCCAGGAAGATATACACATCATCAAATCATGTCAGGAGAGATACTATTGCTATGATAAATTGGTTGAAATTGTATTTTGTCAAATATATCATGCAGACAAAGCAGTTGACATGTCTTATCAATTATCATTGATCTCTCTTAATGGAAACGTATCAAGGCTGCCAAGGGTGATGTTGTAAAGTGTTACCTCAATGTGTCCATTAAACCTCACCAATGTGGTATGCTTTAGTGTCTTAATTTTTCAATAATTTGACTATAACTTGATGATCAAGCCCTTTAAATTAGCACTTTTACAAAGGAGCAAAGCCGTAAGAAAGTGTAGAATTCAAGTTTTAGTTGATTTAAGTGAATTGAGATACTAAACCAATTTCTGCTGGTACATTTTTGTACCATAGGGGACCAGAAATGACACCACGAATGTGAGATTGAATTCATGGCAGTAACAAAAGCTGTTCGGTGGTTTGTACTGTATGGGCTATTTTGATAGACTGCAGGGCCTTTATATACACATGTACAGCCAAATTGCACATGTACCAGTTGTAGTGGATGTATATTTTATTGCTGTTTATATATACTCTAGTATAGTTTGTTTATGTTAGATGAAATAGTAGTGGGACAGCTCATTCTAATTTATTGCATAGCAGTGCCAATCACATACATCAGCATGCAGCAACAATAATTATTTGATGTGATCTGTCCTTTTCAGCATTCGGCACTTGGATGCTAATGATGTAATTAATTTAAGGTGCAATTTTAATAACACATTGTCCTTTGCAAGGAATATTTCTTACATGTATAATAGAGTTATTTAAAGTTTACTCCGTACCTAGCAAGCTTTAACTAAGCATTAAACAAAAGACCAGAGAACTTAGAAAATGACAGGTCCAGATGTGAAGAGTTGGTTAATTGTATGCACAAAATATTATAAACATTGCTTGGGCCATAAGACACAGATAAGCTTTTTCTCATCTGCAAAAACACTGGATTTAAGCTATATCATTATATGTATACAGTATACGGCCTCCCCTAATTAAGTGCCTTATTTTTTCTTTTCAGAAAATTGAGAAGCTATACTAAAACTCAACTTAATTTATCAAAATCGATACAAATATATATTTGCTATTTCCCTTTTCCATCAGCCAAATTGCTGAGAATTGCATTTGTCTTGGAATTTTCTCTATTCCATAGGTTAGGCCTTCAGGTTCTGTCATCTCTAATGTGTAGCCATGAATTTCATGCAGATTGGTGGGTTGATTTTCGCCATGGCTAGCAAAGATGAAGGGAAGATCCACAACCCATCTCCACAAATCAAACCTGATGCCACAGCTGGTATCATTAATGTAGCCCGACTCGAATTAATCTTATGCCAAATAAACACTATCAAGGTTCCAATGCACATATCAATCGCAAAACTTGCACCGATTAGGAAAGGTGCAGCCATGGCCATCGGTAGTGGGACCCACTTACCGTATTTGGATGGGAAGAGGTCTCTCATTAGGTTTGTAACAACTGCAAACCCGAAGAATCCATAGCACAGTTGTAGGCAATGGTGTGGCAAAGCAGAGAAACCTTCAACTCCAAGAATCGCCATGTTTCTGTAAATCAATGCATACGGCGCCTTCCATTGGCCATCTGGATTGCCTATATCGAATGCATTGTAAAACATAAAGAAGGTGAGAGGTGCAATTATGCAACCCATTGCGGTGCCAATTGTCTGGCTTAGAAGCATTGACCTTGGTGAGGTCATGGTAAGATGGCCAGTCTTCAAATCATGCATTAGATCAGCAGAAATGGAAACAACTGATTTAATCAAACCGCACCCAACTAGACCGGCTACAACGCCTGAATGTTTCCCGGCCAAGGCAGCAAGAATAAATAGTGCCACTTTGCCATAGTTATAGGCCATGTTGATGTCAGTGAGGCCAGCACCATATGCATTGCAGAACCCTAGTGCGGGGGCAAGGAGGTAGGCAACTATTACGTAGTACCATTTCATTTCAGGGAACATGAGAGGAATTGCGACCAGGGCTACGATGGTCATAATCGCATAGCCTGTGTATGCCAGCCATAATGGGATGCCGTCACGTGTAAAGACTTCGTTTCGACGGAGATCGTCTAACACCGGAGTGTCTTCATCTGCCACTTTATATGATTTTACAATCAGTTAGCTCAGAATTTCCATAAATTTTACCCCATTTTTCAGAGGACTTAATTAGTTTTTATGCAACCGACCATATCAAATATCAAATTTAGTAGTACTGCAAGCTCAGATACTTTATTTGTCTAGTACCTGACTGTACCATAATATTGTACTTCAGTAATGTAGGTGGGTCGGTGTGGGTTGGTTTGGTGGGTGCGTGGGGCTGGACCGCTGGAGTATGCAACAAATCAGCAGATGCAGTTGCTGGTAAAATATATCAATCCTTTACCTTATTTGTTTTACATTGCAAATATGCTAATTTGGCTCTCTGGTAGTTTAGGTACAAAAATTGACCGCAAAGATAGAGGCCATTTTGAGATTAAATCATGTGTACTTTTCTATCAATTTCTATAACAGTAATAAGCACAGATACCTTTCTTTAAGTTCTTGGCTCTTGAACGCAAATGCATATTTTTTGCGGTAAAGACGAGTATTTTGACAAAGTTATAGAGACCATCCCCAAGGATTAAAGCTATAGAGATGAAAACCTACAAAAGCAAAACTAATTAAGCTTAAATATGATATGATCACTGGATCTTGACTCTTGAATCGGAACAGTGCCCACAAAGTTGTTGCCATACAAGTCAGTTTGGTACCGTATCACTTATTTCATTTCGAAAATACTAAAACGAAAAAGAAAGAACAAGGACCGGTATTGTACCAAAGGACCTGTACAATTGAAAAGAATTGCCATACAATAGTACGCTATCTGTAACAAGGACCTGTACAGTAACAGAAGGATGAATATGATTTTTTTTTCAAATATTAATACAAACCTTATAACCTTGCAAACTGCGCATACTGCCTTCTGGTAAGCTACTGGGGTACCAGTCACCTTTCAAATCAGCCAAAAGAGGCCACATTACACCCCAAGAAAGAATTGCCCCAAAGAGGAGAGAGAGATTCACTAGGTGAGAGCAAATCATGCCTGCTCCCACATATGTAAGGCTAAAATCAAAATAAAATCTGCAAAAACCCCAAATTAACTTCATTAGTGTCAAAATAACCTATGTCATTATATTGAATTAAATGAACATCAGATAACATAGTGATATTATAGGTGGTGTTTGATCGAGGCCTAAAGATTTGATTTTAACTTAGGCCGGCTTAAGTTATTTATGTTTGGTTGATGCCTAAAATTAAATTATGGTTTAATATATTTTGGTTGGAGTTTATAGCATATTTCATGTTTTGTTACGATTTATAATTTAATTAGGATTTTGCTTTGTTTGTAATACGATGATCATTTAATTTAAGAGGCAGAACTAACTTTTAGAGGTAAAAATTTATAAACATCTGCAAACTAAAAGAGAAATGATAAGACGCAATTCAATATATATAAAGAAATAAAGTTAAAATTCGATTTCCTACATGTTAGTCTCTCCCTGATTTATGTTACACACTAGCTAGTGATACAAATTGAAAAAAAAAAAAGTAAAAGAAAAGGTTTTTATTAATTTATGATAGAAAATAATTTTACAATTATTTTATAAATTAAGTATTATTTTATAATATTTTATGTATAGAAGTTTACTATAGAGATATATTTGATGAGTTAAGTTCTCTTAATTTGGTAATTTGAGATAATTTAACAATTTTATAATTAATTCTGTTTGAAACTAACCTTAAGCTAAGCCACAAGTGTGGACTAAACATTAAACCACCTTGATATATAGGTGGCCTAACCTTTTACATTCTAGACCGGTCTAAATATCGGCTCATGTCATCTTAGTCCGGCTCAATTAAATCATGTTGGGCAGCTCAAGTGATACCTAAACTTTTTATTCCATGGTTTAGACCTCAACCAAACATGACCATAATGAACATAAAAAATAACAGAGTATTGTTAAATATTACGTTTGTTTTTACTAATCAAATATGAGCATGATCTGTGTTTTTTCTCAAAAAGAATAAAAATATTACGTTTGTTTCCAAGCTTGCAAACCGAAAGTAGGAAACTGTGAGAATCCACATTCACCTCCACCTGAATAAAACCATTCGAAAAAGCTCCAAATGAAACTTATTGTGAAGTATTTAGCAAACCCACGGACCTGTTTTCTGTTTCAAAGTAAAAAAAAAAAAAAAAAATTTCACTGATTAGGTTTAAAATGTTAGAAAATAATGCGAATTAATTTTGTGAAACGCAGATTTTTTTTTTTTTTCCATACTTTGCCATCTCATCTCCTTGAGGTGTATGAAATCCATTTATCAGAACAGCAGTTGCGGTGCCGCTTGGATATGTCAGCTTGTAGTCTATTATCATAATCTGAATAAAATGAAACAATTCTTAAAAGGAAATAAAACAAATCTTATCGGTTTAGAGTAACTTTTAATTGTCAAGGAGACAAGGATATTGACATCATCAGAGACTTGAAACAAAAAAGTAGACGACAAAATTCAGCTAACTACAACATATGTTATCTTCCAAAATGATAATATTCAAAAGAAAACTAAAAAATAATGGTGCAATATCCCCTCTTATCCCTTGTACTTTAATATTAAAAAGAATGTTTTAACTTTTGTAGTATGGAAATATAAAAAAGCTTTTCTAGAACAGGGTATCAAAAAAAAAAAATTTCTTGCAAGCTAACTCAAATTTTTTTGAAATAAAACATACTTAAATCTTTACTGGTACAATGAGAAGTTCATAAAATTTGAACAGGAGGTAAATGACCATATGTAGACAAACTTTGTTTTGTGCTTGTTAAATTTAGAATAAAATAGAGGTCTCTGAAATTGCTTCTATGGTGCATAAACTAAGTCAGTAACCTATTGGTACAAATTTTTAAAGTTTTAAGAGGGCTAAATTGCAGAGATGAAGAAATAAATCACCTTCCTAAGTGGCACAAGAGCAAGAAGACCAACAAAGCTAACACTCAGCATAAAACCAGTCATCCATCCAATTCCAGGCTCTTTATAACTTCCCGGTACATTACCAGGCGTATCTTCTCCGGCTAGCTCATACGTCTTTTTGTTTAGTCCCAACAGGTATGACCCAAAACCACCTTATATTAAACCACTTACAAGTGTCAAGAAAAAAGCAATCAAAGATGTAGAAATATAAATACAAGGCCACAATTTATCAGAGGTATACTGTTACTGGTTCATTTTATTGCTATTTTAAATTCGGAAATACTTTCTAGAAATACTTCATCAAAATGCATAGCTTATTGAAATATTTTGGAATAAAATTCAAATGAAATTATGACTAATATAAATTGAGGAGAAGGAGCTTTTGTAAAGGTTATTATTCTTATACTTGTTTTGTGTATAATAGTAAAACACAAGGAGCCATTTGCAAAAATATTATTTTTATTCTGGGCCTACTAGGCGTCATCCATGGGCCATGGCCTGCCAGATCTTGAAAGTTTCCTCATTAATTCTTTTTAAAAAAAAAATGCCAATGCAAAGCTAACAAACAATTAATGCAATCAATTTAACTTTTTACTTTTTTACTTTTTTACTTTTTACCTACCTCCAACGGCGATGCTGTAGCAAGCCACGGCGCATGTCTGAACAATGGTGTTCTCTTGGCGCGTGAAAGGCGTGGTAACAATGCCGAGTCTATGCAAAAGCTTGGTCCAGGCTCTGAGAAAAACAAAAGCTAACAACGCGGCTGAGACGTTCATCGTCGGAACAAGTCCGGTTGTCAGATTCAACTTCATCACAATCACACTGTACATCACTCCTATGATCAAACTCGCTACTATGCCGCGTACCGTGATCTGTTTCGACCATGGCGGTAGCCGTCTGAACTCGATCGAATCCAGCGGCTCTGATTCCATATCGGGTGAGGTTTTGTTTATTTCATTGTTGTGGGTTTGCTTTGAGGAATCTGAATCTGTTGTTTCCATCAGCTCAATTTGGTCTTCTTGAATCTGAAGGTTTCGTTTCTTTCCTCTCTTTTCCTGCAGCATTTTGGAGAAAGTTATTTGCTTTTTGTGATTTGGGAACCCAGATTGGGGTTTGGGGTAATATAATATAATATTAATTTTTATTGGTAATTTATATCAAAACAAGGGTTCAAGTCGAAACTGGCATAAAAATGCTGAATTTTGAAACAAAAATGGCATTGGCAAGTTGTACCTGATTTCTGTTTGAGCAGCATAAATTTTCAAAATTGATAGAATAATTAAATTGGGAAGATGATCAAAGGAACGAGCTTTGCATTTAATTGCTTGATTAAAATAAACACTCTCTGTTTTAGTAGTGACTGAAATGAAACAGAGCATTCTGCGAAGAAGAAGTTCAGAATATAGAAACAAACATAGAACTAGATAAATGCAAGAAATTCACCTGGATTATTAAAACGATCAGGTATCTGAAATGGGTCTTGTGGAATTAGTGCTAACAATCAATGGAACACCCCAAGCTCCATATAGTGAGAGGTTGAGAGCACACACACCTTTTAAAGCTGGATCTTTTCCTCTTAAATTGGCGCCAACCGCATGTACTACACTAATACTGCTACTTTGTACGAAGCTAAGAATGAAGTTGGTTGTAGTACAAACCTACCATTTTATCTTTATTATTTATTATTATATGTGGGTTTGGTAATTGGTACTATTTTCTCTGTTGACAGTGTCCCTAAAAAAGAGAGGCTACAATTTGTAATGACCTCTCGCTTTAGAAGAAGAAGTGCGTCGGTGAGAATTAGGGGATGGAAAAAGAAATTTGATTGGAGAATCGCAAAGCCAAGAAAACAAAGTCTACGCTTGAGAAGTTGAGAGAGAGAGAGAGAGAGAGAGAGAGAGACAAGAAGAAGAAGCTAAAGTCGCGTGGCTTTAACACGCCATCAATTGATAGATAAGTTCGTTTCGTGCAAACAATGAATTTGCGGAGATTTTAGCGGGATGATGGTATCAATTTATCATTGAGTTGGGGAGAACACGGGCCGTTGGATCGTCAAGGAATTGCGTAAAGTGTTATTACTTATTAGATGGTGAACAAAGAGTCCATGCTAACTCCAAGTCTCCAAGTAGTTAATTAATTTATTTTCAATTAGCTGATTTGATGGTAGTAGGTTTTCAAACGGAACGGATAGTTCTATTTTCATTTTCTAAACACAGATATGAAGTGAATATCCGGATACGGATATAGATCAGATATAAAAAAATATTGAAGTTTATAATATTTATTTAATTATAATGGTGAATAATATAAATTTTTTATAAGATATATTAAAATATATGGTATATATCTACTATTCAGATACGGATAATTGAAATGTAAAATTATATCAGTATTTTTATCCACACGAATATTTGGATATGGTATATCCACATCTCAATTTTCGGATACGTATCAAATACTGATCGGATGTTATCCATGCCGTTTCACCCCTATGAACTAGAGTAGGAATTATTATAAGATATCAAATCGGTTTTTAACCAAGTTAAATACTTATGATTATTTAGATCTGTAAAAGGTAAATTGGTAATGAAGTAAAATTAATGTATTTTAAATTTATTTCGCCCTTTCTTTCAAAATAAAGTACATTAATGATAAATTTACTCAACTTTTTACTTTGTCCAGTAGTAATTAATTCTTTTTCAAACTTCCAATCTAGTCATTATGTTATTTTTTATTTATTTTTAATTGAAAATATAACATAGTAACTTAATTGAAACAAATCAAAATTTTAATATCTAAAAATGAACAAATTAAACTTAAATGATCAATTCATGAGAAAGAATAATTTAGTGACCTTATCCTTAATTTATTTTATTTTTAATTAGCTGATTTTGATGGTGACTTAGAGTAGGAATTATTATAAAAGATATCGTTTTTTGAAAGCAAGTAAAATAATTAGGAGTATTTAGATATTAAACAAAACTTTAATGAAGTAACATTAATGTATTTTATAAGGTGGACTAAATTTATTTCGCCCGTTCATTACTTGTTAAACAGTTTGATAATGTGAGAAGAGTGATAAGTTTGTTCTATACATATAATGTGCTGCAATCTTGAATCCAGTAAATAATACTATAAAATTCCTGCATTCTCGAATCTAAACGTTGAATTTTTTTTTCGAGAATGCATCTTGAAATAACTGGTTTTTCTGTGCACGCATCTCGAAATAGTTTGACGGCTAAATTCAAATTAGAAAGATTTCAGAATCACTGTTCATTGGATTACAACAGATTCGGATCTATATTTAGAATAAATACTAATCTATTATTATTTCTAAAAAATATTCCATTAACTCAACGCAATTGGAGAGATAATTTTTTTTTATTGCAATCAATGATGCACACCGTTCAATGTTCTTATGGATAAATTTCTTAAAAAGTCCACCAGCTATGATATTTAATCATTTATACACTTGCTAATTAATAAATATTTATTCAAACATCCTAAGATATTTTTATTAATAAAGAAATTGGATACAAAATGGAACAATTAAGTATTTTATGAGCTCTAGAATTCTAACTTAGTCAAACATAAAAAACATCAGAAATTTATAATTAAAGGTGTACAAAGTACAAACAATTCGCCTAATTAATCCGACCAACTAGGGCTGTTCATCGGTTCGGGTTCTAGGTAAACCAAAGTTTTAATTCGGTTTCAAAAATTAAACCGAATCAAACCAAATTAGTATTGCAACCGAATCGAACCGAACCAAAGTTTTATTTCGGTTTATTCGGTTTGTTCGGTTCAAACCGAAATATATCAATTTTTTAATTTAAAGCAATTGTTTTGTAATAAACCGAAGTATATTAAGAAATAAATTGGGATATTAAGAAATAAACCGAAGTATTTAAAGCAATTGATTAAGAAATAAACCGGAATATTAAGAAATAAACCGGGGCGGTCCGAACCAAATTCATAAAGTTCGGTCGGTTCGGTTATTTTGGTTTTGAAAATTTCAAACCGAACCGAACCGAAATTATAATTCGGTTTTAAAAAACAAACCGAACCGAACCATTAAACCGAATAAACCGATCTAATTCAGTTCGGTCCAAAACCGATTAAACCGGACCCAGTGAACACCCCTACGACCAACCTTTCCGATCTGACTGACTTACTCAAAAAATAATTGTTTAAAGTTTTATTTGATTTGAAATGGATTGATATTTATTTAATCCGCTAAATACATATCAGTTAAGACTTAAAATAAAATTGGTTAAAATCCAATCCAAACTATATAATAAAAGAGGAGGAATCCACTTACACTCTTTTTTTATGACACCGGATTACACTTTACATTTTCAAAGTTCAAACAGTCGATCGAAATCGTTCAACATGATGAATATATTAAAATATGCTTGTAAATTAAATTTTACATTTTTTTTGAATTTTTTTACTATTTACAATTGTTTGAAAACATCAATTTTGTAAAATACTTAATAAAATAGTAAACAAATTAAAAAAATTGCAAAATTTGATTATCAAGCACATTTTAATATATCCATCACGTTGAACTGTTTGAATCTTTAAAAACTTTGAAATGTAGAGTGTAATCCGTCGTAAAAAAAAAAAATGTAAGTGGTCCCCTCATAATAAATTGTAAAATTGAATTTATCTCTACCTAAAGTTTTCTAAAGAGCTGTAAATTATATTCGAATCAATATAATTATGACAAATGAAAACGCTTTACAATAGTTGAATTTTTTATTTAACTTATAATTTATTTAATTATTATTTTTATCATAAATATTTCTAATTTTTAGATTCGCATTAAGAATTTCATGTTATTCTTTCTTGGCTTACTTTTTTAGTTATGAATAGTAATTAGTTTTTTTTTTTAAAAGTAATTAATTATACTTTATATATATGTATGTATGTATGCATGCATGCATGCATGCATGTATGATTGTTTCTTTTGTTAAACTCTCAAAACTTGCATAATTCAACGTCTGAAAATTATATAAGTTCAACAAACTTTTAAGTTCTAATAGTTAATTATGAATTGAAATATCTTAAACCGGCAATTAAAAATCGAATGAAAAACATAAAATAAAACTCGATGAACTTAACCCATATAAACCCTAATTATAATTTAATCTTTTGTTAAATTAATTGCTAAGGTGTTAGCACGTTCGGTAGCCTGAAATTAATTTAATCTTATCCGAAGTTAGAGTGCGTGGAAGTTAGTAATTAACGTATCAAAATTATGAATTAGAAAATATTGTTTAGGCGTATTTAGGGATAGTATTATAGATTTTAGGTCATGTAACTAGAAATTTGGAGTTAAGAACGTAGAGCTTAGGACTTTGACTTCTACGATCTGTAGTGTAGGTATAATATAGTTAGTATATTAATAGTATTACTACTATTATTATTATTATTAGTAGCAACATTATTACTACTACGATTACTACTACTATTATTATTTTATTACTATATACTTCACCTTGTGACTACGATTGAATTTCATTTCTTGCCTACCTCAACAATTGTTTTGAGACTAAAAAGCTTGGTTGTTGTTGTTATTGGTCATGTTTGATTGTGGAGTAAAATTACTCTGGATTAAATTACTTACTTCAAACTAAGATAGATTGAATTAATCATATTTGGTTGGAAAGTTGATGGAGAAAAAGAAAATTATAAAATGCATGTTTCTCTAACTGTGGAATCCAAATATATAGTAACTTATTCCGAACTAACTCAAATACTACACTTCTTCTAATTTACACTTCATTTGATTATTTAAAGATAAAGTAAAAGTTTACCTCACTACTTCACAATAAAATATAATCATTAAGATTAAGAATACTGAGATGGAACAGTACACACAGTTGGATAGAAAAAAAATATCTTAAAACTAGAACTACCCAAAAATCAAGAGTTGGAACCCACTTACAACTTCGCACCTTTTGATTTCAAAAAAAGAAAAAGAAAAAAATAGATTAAGTGACATTTTCGAATGACACTATTAAATGCGAACTTGAAAGGCGCTTTGCTGTTGTCATAAGTGGCTTGTACTCTTCTTTTTCATCGTTGACCCCTCTGGGTCTGACTCCGCTGCTCGGTAAATAAGAGAGGAGAGTCCTGTTTGAATGGTTCGATTTAGACAAGTAGAATCTTACTCTTCTATTTGACGAGCAGCGGAGCCTGATCCCTCCATTACAAAAGGCCATTTTGAGTTCTGCTCATCTCTAATTTATTATCCATAAAAATTGGCAAGAGGAGGAGAAAAATAACACGCATAAAAAATTTAAAGGCAAAACCAATGTTGTAAAATACAGTTTTATTCATGCATGCGGAATGCCACTCCATACTGCATATGCGGAATTTAATGCGGAATTTAATGCAGACTTATATATGCGGATTTTAAACTATATATTAATTTATTTCCACTCAAAACATGCAATATATTCCCATTAAAATCATTCAAACAGTAAATTCACACGTATACCAATATGCGGACATATGTGGCCCAATCGCACATATGCGGACATATGCGGCCACATATGTGAAACCGCATATTTGAGACTGCATGAAAATTTTTATGCGGAATTAGACTGCATACGCATATGCGGACTAAGCAGGTGTTTTTTTCAACTTTTTTGTTTTGTGAAACGAGATACAAGAGAAAAAAATTAAATCATTTATTGGTAGTATTTATCATTTTGAACTTTTTATGCTTTACAAAAATTAAAAATAGAATCCTACTCAAATTATATATTTTTTTTAAAGTCATGACTCATGATTGATTGAGTAGAAGATAAAGAGATAATTTCTTATTATCACTTTACATAGAGTATGAGTTATCATCTTATCTATTCACCTGATCCCTTTATCAATCCATGATATATTTTAAAATGTTATTTTAGAAAAATAAATTGGTCCTACCTACAATGATAGAAATTATTAACGACAATCTGAACTTTTATTACTCTTTGATATAATTTTAAATTTAATCTAAGTAGTCTATGTATGGAAAAGAATATGATTTTAAATTTTAATTATCTATATTCAAATAGTAGATATATATTATATAGTTTAATATATATTATGAATTTTTTTTATATAATTTACTATTATATAAAACAGATATCTGTCTAATATTCGATTCATATCTATATTCAAAAAATAAAAACGAATACAGATATAATTTTACCACCATCCGATCCGTTTACATCCCTGCCTCGCATGTTACTTGGCCTCTTTGGCTGTGTAGTGTGTACCACGTCTTTATCCGACTCGCTTTTGATGAAGTTGACCTTCGTTGACCGGGGGGGGGGGTCTTATAATTAGAGAAGACATCATATACCCTTGAAAATATGATGAGGACTGTTTTCGCAGGCATAGTTGGATGCCTCTCAAGTCTCTCCATCAGAAATGTGGTTGTCTATTATGCGAAGATACGATATTTGATAGTTATATGTTCATTTCAAACTGATGATGATTGAAATTAAAGTTTGTCAATCACAGAATAGTATAATTTTATGTGTAGAACTAGGGTGCTCTTAAGTTCACCGATTTTATTTATGAACTCAAATCTAAAATCTATCGGCTTGATATTAAATGATGAATCCGAACCGTTGAAGCTCTTTTTCTTTGTGAGTGATGCATCTACATGCAAAAAATTTTAACTTTTGAATTAATTTAGTATTAAGTCAAGCGGTCAAAAGTAGAAGGTTTGTAAATTAATTTTAATACATTCATTTTTTGAACAACTTTTGACCACTTGACTCTATACATAATTAATACAAAATTTTAATTTTTTTTGCATGCAGACGCATCACCCGTAAGATATAAGAATTTCAACGGTTCGGATTTATTATTTGAAATCAATATGATATATTTTATAATTAAGTTCACAAAGAGACTTGGTGAACTTAAAAGCACCCTAGTTTTATTCTAATTTTTTAACTATTAAAATAAACAGTAACATTAAATTTGGTGTAAATTAAAAATCATTGATTAAGTGTCTGAACATTTAATTTTTAAATCACTGAAAAATCAATTTTGAAATTGGTATCAAATTTGATGCACGCTTTGAAAAATTACTAGAAGAATCATATTCGTCAACAGTAAATCAAAGCAAAACAATGTGCTTAATGCGAGGAGGAATGGTGGTAATCCTTTTTTTAAAAAGAAAAAGAAATTCTCGACCCTACAAGTAATTTTCAAACAGTAAAACGAGGAACTGAATGTCGTGCACTTTCTGTGAGTTGGAAATTTTTCCATCTAAAGTCATTAAAATATAGATCCGGAGTCATTGGCTAATCCATATAAATTTGGGGTAGTCAAGTGCTTAATCCTGGCTTTAAATTTTTTATTTCAATCCAGTACTAATTGTTTGATGTGCCTACTCCTGATTCGTTTCGAGTTTTGGTCGATTCTGTGTGTATCGTTTTTTTCAGATATGCGATACTAGATCTATTTTATAACTATACATGTCCATATGAATTTGGGCTAGGCAAGTGCTTACCCTTGGCTTTGAATTTTTTATTTCAATCCAGTACTAATTGTTTCATGTGTCTATTCCTGATTTGATGTAGTGCTTACTCATGGTTCGAGTTAGTCCGATTCTTGAATTGATTCGTTTCGAGTTTTGGTCAATTCTGTGTATATCGTTTTTTGTTTCAAATATGTGATACTCTATTTTATAAATAGAATGAAAGAGAATAAGAGAACAAAAAAAATCTTATTGTGAGACCTATCATTATAATTCTAATAAATGGGTTGGCCGAACTTTATGTGCCTTTTATTATTCAACACTTATATTTCGGTTAAATTTTATTCTAAATTTTGATTTTAATTTGTTAATTGGCTAAAAACGGTCCCACTTTGAATTGTGCCAAACAAATTTTTAATTAGCTCACTAAAAGTATTTCAATACTGTGTCAATAAAATTTATAATTATAGTAGATTTTATAATAAACATAGTTATATAAATTAAGTTGTAATTGTGTACCTTGATAAGTTAATGGGTTCTACTCTAACAGAAATTCTGAATCTGTTCCTGTTCTGAGTGAATCCAGAGCAAAATTATATCTAATATTTAAATGTAAAAATTCACTTTGAATTAATGTATCAGTGATTTTAGAAATATGAATTTCCTGGCCACTGAGGAGAAAGGTGATTCAGTATCGTAAAACGATGACGCTTCTCAAATAAGCTTAAGCCATCAATTAGATTCTTAATTCCTTATCATTTAAAGCCTTTATTACTTGTGCAATTCTCCCGACCCTTTATAGCCCGTATATTTTCTTTCTCTTCCAAAAAGAAAATTTGGTTTGGTGGAGGTCATCTTCAGTCTCTACTCCCACCACAATGGGGACAAAGATTTTATTAAAGCATTTTTGACTTCATGCAGCGCATAAATCATATACAATACTGTTTTAATTCTATAGTCCGTGTAACGTATAAAGTTAAAATTAATCTGTTAAAATCTTATCTCCACAATGCCCTAATTCGGATTTTCTAAACTAAAAAAGTTTGAGTTTGGAAAATTAGCAACGGTCCATATTGATTCCAACTGAGCCAACGTCAATCCGGTCCTTCTAAAAAGTTGAAAACTATAGAGAAATTGTTTTGAGATTTCTACCAAGTTGATGACTCAGATTTAATTGTTTTCAGTCAGTCACTGCACTAGATGTGAATTCTAAAGTTCCGTTCATCTTTTCAGTTGTAGGTCCTACCTAAAATAAATGAGAACGGAGTGGGTCCGATGGGCATCGGACCTACTTTTAGGTTGAACGAGTTCTATGACTGTCTGATCTATTTTAAGATTTGTGCGTGAATTTCCTTCAGATTTTAGAATTGTGCGGCCAACTATGGCTAGAGGAACATGCACGAAATGAGATTTTTGGATTTTGTGGGGGTGCACAAAAGGCTTGTACAGGCCGCAAACTCTCTAGAGGTTTTTGAGATTTGTTTGTTCTTCTTCCGAATTTTTCTGCAAATCAATTATCTCTTCATGCAGTCAGTGGTGTGGCTAGGTCAACCCGCACCAGCTTTCATTTTGCTCCATTTGCTCGATTTATGCAATTAAAATAAAACAATAGCAGTAATTTGATTCTTTGGTGTATTCTATACTAAATTAAGCTAAAATATAAAGAATTTGATATAGTTTTAGGGGTAAAATCCTAAATATATAAAATAGTCTTAGCAGCAATCTTAGAGATGCTATATGTTTCACACGAGACAGACAAGGGACATTCTCTTTTCTTTTTTCTTTAGTCTTTAAAGCTATTGTCGCATTTCGAATGTGTATTTGGTGACAGATTCCCATTTTTTTGTATAGCAATTTAAAATTTTAAATCCGGGAGTTTAAATAAGAAATATTTCAATATGTAGCATAAACATTGTCATTAATAGTGTTTCAAAACTGCAGTAGGATCTACAAGGCTACAACTGAAAAGATGAACAGACCTTTAGAATTGGCACAGCTGAATTAAAATGAGGAGGGAGTACGGAGACTGGCCGCAATTTTTATTTATATCATATTCAAAAAATAATAAACTTAAAAATTAATTTTTCTGAGAATTTTAAAAAGTGTCATGTCTGTAATTTTAATGAGCAGACACAGAAAGGACAATTCCGCTAATCAAAATTGCGGACAAATTTATGGACATTCTTTTTTTTTTACTCGTTTTTTTTTTAATATAAAAGTCATGATGACATTTGTTTTTAGGAGGAATTTCATGTATACCCCTCAAAAACTTCAAAATTACATATTTTTCCCTCTAAATTTTGAAATTACATATTTTCCCCTCTAAATTTCAAAAACTCACATATTTACCCATTTTATTGTATTTATATTAAAACACATTTTAAATTCACAAAATACCCATTTTACCCTTTTATTAAAAAGTATAAAACATTCATCTCACTCTAATTTGAATCTTAAAGGTTTCTCTACTGTCCGAATTGCTTTAAGATCTGTGTGTGCTAGGTCAGCACAAATCTTGAAGCGAACACACACGAATATTGAAGCAACATGCACAGATCTTAATGCGATGCACGCAGATCAAATTGCTTTAAAATCCGTGTGCACTAGATCAACACGAATCTTGAAGCGAATACGCACAGATCTTATTGCGATGCGTGCAGATCGGACAGTAGAGGAACCCTTCAGATTCTAATTTGAGTTCGATGGGGCATTTTACACTTTTAATAAAGGGTAAAATGGGTACTTTATAAATTTAGAATGAGTTTTATTACAAGAGACAATAAAATGGGTAAATATGTGAGTTATTGAAGTTTAGAGGGGGAAATATGTAATTTCAAAATTAGAGGGGGAAATATATAATTTTGAAGTTTTTGAGGGGTATACATGAAATTCCCTCTTGTTTTTATTCAAATTGAAATTGAAAGTTACAGTTAGTTTAATAAAAGATACAGTTGAGCGGTAAGAAGAAAAAAAAAAGAGAACCATAGTTTTATTTGGTGGATCCAGTCTAGGGTCCGCCAAATAAAATGGCAGACTTTTACTTTTTTTTTCCGCTATTTAATTTGACGGACGTAGCAGATTTTGAAATTATCAGAAAAAGTGATTTTTTAGTTTTTTTTTAAATACGGTAGAAATAAAAATTTCGGAGAGACTGGAGATGATCTCCACCGAACCAAGTTTTCTTTTTGAAAGAGAAAGAAAGGATACGGGCTATAAGGAAGGAGATCACCTGCTTCTCAGGGGGCAGGATTTTCCTACCCCCAGTGCGGATGACACGTGGATCCAGACAAGTTTAAATATTTAAATATTGGTTTTAGTTTTGCTGTGGACCCACATGTTAGCGACTCAGGAGCAGGAAAATCCTGCCCCCTAGAGTGGCAGAGGATTCGGTTCCGGGCTATAAAGGGTCGGGAGAATTTCACAAGTAATAAAGGCTTTAAATAACAAGGAACCAAGAATCTAATTGATGGCCTAATTAAGCTTAGTTGTGACGAAAATTACCTGTAGCGTCTCGGTACAAGTAATTTGGAGCATCTCATTCACTAGCTCTACAGAATTTGTTAAGCACATTGTTTTGCTTTGATATACTGTTGACGAATATGATTCTTCTACTAATCATTTTCAAAGGTGCATCAAATATGATACCAATTTAAAAATTAAATGTTCAGACACTTAATCAATGAATTTTAATTTACACCAAATTTAATGTACTGTCTATTTCAATAGTTAAAAAGTTATACTATTTTGTGATTGACTAACTTTAATTTCAATCATCATCATCAGTTTGAAATGAACATATAACTATCAAATATCGTATCTTCACATAATAGACAGCCACATTTCTGATGGAGACTTGAGAGCCATCCAATTATGCTTGCGAAAAGACTCATCATATTTTCAAGGGTAAAGTAGGAATATATGATGTCTTCTCTAATTATAAGAACCCCCCCCCCAACGAAGGTCAACTTCATCAAAAGCGAGTCGGATAAAAACGTTGTACACACTACAAAGCCAAAGAGGCCAAGTAACATGTGAGGTAGGGATGTAAACGGATCGGATAGTGATAAAATTATATCTGTATTTGTTTTTATTTTCTGAATATGAATACGGATCCAATATTAGATAGATATCTGTTTTTTTTTGTAATAGTAAATTATATAATTTTTTTCATAATTTATATTAAATTATATGATATATATCTACTATTTGGATACGGATAATTAAAATTTAAAATCATATTCTTTTCCATACATACTACTTAGATCGATTAAATTTAAAATTATATTAACGAGAGTAATAAAAGTTCAGATGTTGTTAATAATTTCTACAATCATTGTAGGTAGGACCAATTTATTTTTCTAAAATAACATTTTAAAATATCATGGATTCATAAAGGGATAAGGTGAATGGATAAGATGATAACTCACATTCTATGTAAAGTAATAATAAGAAATTATCTCTTTATCTTCTACTCAATCTATCATGACTTTAAAAAAATATATATATAATTTGAGTAGGATTCTACTTTTAATTTTTAATGTAAAGCATAAAAGGTTCAAGATGACGAATACTACCAATAGCTGATTTAATTTTTTTTCTCTTGTATCTCGTTTCACAAAAAAAAAAAAAAAAAGGGTTGCAAAAAACATCTGCTTAGTCCTAAGAAATTGTAGAACTATGCTTCAAATTTTATCAAATGCAGCTATTTGTAATAATATACAATCGCTATAGATATACAAGCTTGGCCACAGTTCTATATTTCTTCCCCTCTTATTAGGCTAACAAACATCGGATGAGGAGTAAAATCAAAATTCTTAACAAATTAATGTCTAATTTATTTTGACCTCTATAAAAATTGGTATTAAAATTGAGAAGGGTTGAAATATTTTTATTTATTATTTATTATAACTGTATTTTTACAACTTAATAATTAAATTTATAAACTTAAATATGAAAATAAGATTGTTAGGTATGATATATATTATTTTCTCTATGTACATGTAAAAGATTAGGATGTTTCGATTTTGTTTTTATTGGTATTATGAGTTTACAAAAATACGTTGACGTAGATAAATTTTTTTCATTTTTTTTTAACTTATTAATTTCATATAAAAATAAAATTAAAAAACTATATTTTTTTTTATGTGCGTGTAAAGAAAATAATATAATCACATCAAATCAAATGTTGTTTTTGAATGTTTCGCCTTTGAATCTTTGATGTGTGTTATTTTTCTCCTCTTGCCAATTTTTATGGATAATAAATTAGAGATGAGCAGAACTAAAGGTAACCTTTTGTGATGGAGGGGTCGACATGCGACAACAGCAAAGCGCTTTTCAAGTTCGCATTTAATAGTGCAGATTCGAAAATGTCACTTAATCTATTTTTTCTTTTTCTTTTTTTTGAAATCAAAAGGTGCGAAGTTGTCAGTGGGTTCCAACTCTTGATTTTTGGGTAGTTCTAGTTTTAAGATATTTTTTTCTATCCAACTGTGTGTACTGTTCCATCTCAGTATTCTTAATCTTAATGATTATATTTGATTGTGAAGTAGTGAGATAAACTTTTACTTTATCTTTAAATAATCAAATGAAGAGTAAATTAAAAGGAGTGAAGTAGTATTTGAGTTAGTTCGGAGTAAGTTACTAGATATTTGGATCCCGTAGTTAGAGAAACATGCATTTTATAATTTTTTTTCTCTTCATCAACTTTCCAACCAAATATAATTAATTTAATCTATCTTAGTTTGAAGTAAGCAATTTAATCCAGAATAATTTTACTCCACAATCAAATATGACCAACAACAACAACAACAACCATGCTTTTTAGTCTCAAAACAATTGTTGGGTAGGCTATAAATGAAATGCAATCGTAGTCACAAGGTGAAGTATATAGTAATAAAATAATAATAGTAGTAGTAATCGTAATAGTAATAATTCTGCTAATAATAATAGTTTGGATGCTAAATGCAAGGCCATGGTCAAGGAATTGTTGATAAGATTTACAACCATGGCAGCCTCCCAAGTGTACCATTTGTGATCAATTTCACCACCCAATATTTTAAGAAAAATAAAAATATAAAACGGAGAGCAGAATGCTCAATTTTATGTTTAGCACCCATTTCTATTAATGACCTTAAGAGTAAAACTAGGGTGTTCTTAAGCTCACCAAGCTTCTTTGTGAGTTTAACTTAAAAATTTATCGGATTGACTTTAAACAACACATCCAAACTGTTAAAACTAATCTAATTCACGAGTGATGCATTTACATGCATGTCAAGTTTATAATTTTTCAAGCTAGTTTAGCATGAAGTCAAGCGGTCAAAAATAATGACAAATTAACTCATTAAAATTAACTTAAAAATTATTTTTTTTACCGCTTGATTTCATACTAAATTAGTTCAAAAATTTAAAAATTTGATATATAAACGCATCACTCATGAAGTAGCTCGGTTTCAACAGTTTAGATGCGTTGTTTAAAGTTCATCCGATAGGTTTTTTTATTTAAACTCACAAAGAGATTTGATGAGCTTAAGAACACCTTAGTTCCACTCATGACGTTATATAGGACAAAAGTGTATTTTTTTTTTTTTATTAGTTATATTGTTGAACACGTCCTACATATATAGCATATGCTGATTTTCAGATAATTATAGCATAATATGTTCTCATGTGTAGAAACTTAAATACAAATAGTCATAATATTGGCATGTTCCACATACTACGTTGAAAACATGCATTAGTGAGTAGGTGATTAATTAATTGGTGAACTAAAAAGAACAAAGCTAGCTAGAGTATGCTCTGCTCATTAAGAAGATTTGGTAAAAATAATTCTAAATAATTTTGAATTAATTTCAAATGACGGATTCAAACAGTTGAAGATCATCTATTTCACGAATGATGTCTGTACATATATAATTTTGAAAATTTTCAAATTCATTTAGTCCAAAGTTTAGCGGTAAAAAAATAATTAAAAATCAATGCATTAATTTAAATGATAAGATTTTATTATTTTAACCACTTGATTTCATAATAAATTAAACTCGAAAATTTCAAAATTTTGCATATGCATATATCACCCTTAAAGTAGATTGATTTCAATAATTTAAATTTGTATTTGAAATCAATTTGATTTTGAAGTTTTAAAGTTATGCTTACCAAATTTTCTTGATAAGAATAAAGCACATGCTTACATTCCAATTAAAATGCCATGGCTTAATTGATAAAATTGATAATGATAAATTTTTTCTAAAATTTTTAAAAATACTCTCAATCAAAAAATAATAAACAAAAAAACCACAGATTTGTGAGAATTCAAGATTTACCTAGGCCGCAACATGAAATGACGGTCACATTCTTTGGGGACCACCATTTCACGTTGCAGCCCCGCAAAAACAAAAAAATCGACCAAAACAGTTAATTTTAATATATTTGTTTAATATTTACAAAAATAGAAAGAAAAAATAATAATTTGAATATGTTAGAAAGAACATCAACAAAATAGATAAAATATCTTATAATTTAGATGTACGTACTAGAAGGCCACCGAAATATTTTTCAAGAAGGATTTTTTCCAGCTGTAAAAAAAATTAAACTATTTCTTGGTGTGTTACTGAAAAAAATAAAAATACTTTGGATCTGAATTATTGATTCTGGTTCAAAAATCACTTCTACTATTAAATAAATTATCGTGGTCCTTCTAGTACATTCAAATTCTAAGACACTCCATCTATTTTGAAAAAAATGATTTGCTATAATTACGAAATGTCATCATTTTTTTTTTCAAAAATAGATAGAGTATCTTACACTTTGAATGTACTATTATACTAGAAAGATCATGGTAATTTCTTTATTTACCTAGAAGTGATTTTTGAACCGGAATCAATAATTTAGATCTAAAGTATTTTTTTTCTAGTAACTCAATGGACATCTTATTGGTGCGCTAATATCCAAAAGAAATACAAGAGAATACATGGAAAAAAACTAAGAAAAATAAGTAATAGAATAGACTACATCAATCTCCTCCTTGTTGCCCTCGTCTTCACTTTGATCCCCTCAAGCAAAGCCTCAATCATTCGCTTCAATCGCCTTGATTCACTTTGAAAAGAATATAAAATGTGGAGAAGAAAAAGTTTACAAATTAAAATGCCTCCTCATGCTACCTCCCTGCCAATATATAACAAATTTCATATCTTAGAAAACAATCCAACAGAATATGGCAACAAATCTGAGAAGATATCGTGAAATAAGACAAAATTGGTATTGGTGCGGCCGACCGTACGGACTAGACGACCCACACAAAATGACAAGTCAGCCGAATTTTACTAAAGAGTTGAGACTTGTATGGCCGGCTATGCGGCTAGAGGAACACGCACTAAGTGAATTTCCTTCAAATTTTAGGATTGTGCGGCCAACTATGACTAGAGGAACACACATAAAATGAGATTTTTGAATTTGTGCGGCTGCACAAAAGGCTTGTACTTGGCCGCAAACTCTTTCGAATTTTTTTGGAGATTTTTTTTTTGTTCTTCTTTCGAATTTTTCTGCGACTTGATCAACTCGCAACAACCTTTATTTTACTTCATTTGCTTGATTTCTGCAATTAAAATAAAACAACGGCATAAAGTTGATTCTTTGATGTATTTTATACTAAACTGAGCTAAAATGTAAAGAATTCGATATCATTTTAGAAGTAAAACTCTATATATATATAATTTAGACTTATCAGAAATCTCAGAAATGCTATATGTTTCACACAAGACAGACAAGCACATTCTTTTTTCTTTAGTCTTTAAAGCTACTGTCGCATTTCGAATGTGTATTTGGTGACAGATTCCCATTTTTTTTGTATAGCAATTTAAAATTTTAAATCTGGGAGTTTAAATATGAAATACTTCAATATGTAGCATAAACAGTAGTGTCATTAATAGTGTTTCAAAACTACAGAAATATCTGAAGGAAATTTGTGTAAAATTTGTGTGTATTGCTTTAATAGTGTTTTAAATCAAATCAATATGTAAAATTCGTTAACAGCACGTAGGATAACATTTTTTTGGTTCAACGGATTTAATCACCGTTCAATATACTTTAAAATTTGTGTGTATTGCTTTAAATTTCATACGCATATACTTCAACTTTCGTAGTGCGGGTTCCTCTAGCCGCATATCTGGCCGCACAAGTCTCAACTCCTTAGCAAAATTCGGCTGAGTTGTCATTTTGTACGGGTTGCCTAGTCCGCACCAATACTAATTTTGCCTTATTTCACAATATCTTCTTATATTTGTTTCTATATTTTGTTAAATTGTTTCCTAAGACATCAAAATTGTTATAAATTGGCAGGGAGGTAGCGGGAGGAGGCATCTTTGTTTTATTTTTTTCTTTTCCACATTTTAATATTCTTTTCAAAGTGAATCAAGGCAATTGAAGCGAATGATTGAGGCTTTGCTTGAGTGGGTCGAAGTGAGGACGAGGGCAGCAACGAGGAGATTGGTGTAGTCTATTCTCTTACTTCTTTTTCTTAGTTTTTTTTTTTTTTTTTTCATGTTTTCTCTTGTATTTATTTTGAATGTTAGTGCACCAAAGAGATGGTAGATTTCCTCTCTATGGGCTTAGGCTTTAAGCATGAGCTTATGTTAAAATCTAACTTAAAATGATTTTCTTTATGATAATTGTTGGCTTGTATGATTGTTATTGTTGATTTTATTTATTTGGATGATTGCATGATTTGTGTTGCTTGCTAGTTAGTATTTCACTTACGTCTAAACAACTAGAGTAGAGCAGGATCATCATTATGTGCATGAATACCTTAGAATTTGAGATTAGATAACCAAATCTAATTCTTAGTCCGGAAACACAAGAATCAAATGTTGAATTGAGGTAAAGAAATTAATCATGAAGCCTCGTATTTGATTGGGAGCGCTAGAATTGATCCAAACATTAGTATGAAGAACTTAATCGTGAAGTATTGATATTTAGGAATAAACTAGGTTAACCTATGCTTATGTGAAATTATTAATTTTTCTTTCTATTTTTGAAAATATTAAACAAATATATTAAAATTAACTGTTTTGGCTGAATTTTGTTTGTTTGTGTGGAACTGCAACGTGAAATGGCGGTTCTCAAAGAATGAGACCGCCATTTCACGTTGCAGCTCGGATATATCTCGAATTCTCATAAATTTATAGTCTTGGTTTATTATTTTTTGATTGAGAGCATTTTTAATTTTTTTTGGAAAAACATAGCATCATCAATTTTTATCAATTAAGCCATGGCATTTTAATTGGAATAAAGTTAGATTGTGCTTTATGCTTATCAAGGAAACTTGGTAAGCATAACTTCAAAACTTTAAAATCCAATTGATTTCAAATACAAATTTAAATTATTAAAATCAATCTACTTTAAGGGTGATATGTGCATATGCAAAATTTTGAAATTTTATAATTTAATTTACTATGAAATCAAGTGGTTAAAATAATAAAGTCTTATCATTTAAATTAATGCATTCATTTTTAATTATTTTTTTACCGCTTAACTTTAGACTTAATAAATTTTAAAAAATTCAAAATTATATATGTACATACATTATTCGTGAAATATATCATCTTTAATAGTTTGAATTTTCTTAAAATATTGGGTGGTGAAATTGATCACAAATGGTACACTTGGGAGGCTGCCATGGTAGTAAATCTTATCAACAATTCCTTGACCATGGCCTTGCATTTAGCATCTATCTCCCCAGCATGATAAAGACATGACGCTTGCGCACAACATTTTTATAGGCGTTGATATTGAAGCACCTACATACAGCGACCACTCATATATAATTTTTGCTTTTTTGGGAAAAAGGAGACCACAACTCAAATGAATATTGATTCCTCCACAGTCCAAATCTAATTAAATTGACAAAGACAATTAAAGATGCTGCAATTTTACATAGACATAGCTAGATGCTCATGATTAGTAAACCACGTGTTATATGATCATTTATTGTTTAATTCTTTGCTAGATGGATGTTCTTGACTTAAGCTTTGTTAACCGCTATTTTTGTTTGATGCTTTGCCTTTTCTTTTCTTTTCGTTTAATTAATGCTTATAGATTACCAAAAGTAGCATTAGCTTTATTTTTTTAGGCTAAATCACGTAAGATATCATACTTTTACAAGAAATTTTTTTCAATGCACATGTCATGAATTAGGAAATAAATCTGTTGTGATCCAAAAGGATTGCGGACCTGTTATTCCAAATCCAACTTTTCATTTTTTTTTTTAAATGCACAAATCTCAATAGAAATTATTTTATATGTACGAATCTCAAAACAAATGAAAGGTTAGATTTGGACTAACAGGATCCTGCAATCTCTTTAGATTGCAGCAGATTTATTTCTCATGAATCAACATGGGAAAAAAAAATTCACTATTACCAAAACGCTAAAACACACGGTACATCATAAACGCATGAAATATTTTTTTATTATTAAATCTGTGTGAAAATAAACTTCAATATTCATGGACGGTTAATAATGTTTTGTATAAATGTGCTCCAATATTCATTCACGCTACATGGATGTTTATTAAGCGATCATATACAATTTAAAACAACTATACATGGTTGTGGTTAACCGTGTATAAATGAGTTTCAACAATTATACATGATTTCTTTGTACTAACCGGCTATGAGTATTCCAAATGATCTTTTTTTTTTTAAATCTTGCTTGTAATCATATATGGTTTCATTGAATGATCCATGTGAGATAAAAGAAACACATAAATTTCCATGTCATTAATCCGCCTGTTCTTGTTATAATACATCTCTATTTATCTTTTCTAAAGTATCTCTATAATTTCTAAAATATCTCTTTCATGTACATGTAATTCTCTAAGGCACCTCTTCTAAATATGCGAGATTAGGGTGATGTATAAGACAAGGGAGGCAATATTTTCACTGAAAAGACGGTCGGAGACGAAGAAACTTCAAACGGGGCAACCTTTTGACTCGAGTGTCCGATTACATCGTATGATCCCCATTTGGAAAGCTCTATATCTACATTTACAATTAAGTTTTTTTATTCTACTTTTTATTGTGTACTCCTTTACTATCTTTTTAGACATTATTCATGTATTGTATGTAAGTTTGAGATCAAGGAGCACAACTTTTTCTCCACTTCTTCTATTTTCTCCTCTAGCTCGTTTCTCTCACTCTTCTAGATCTTACCTCCGATATAGCTCATTCTCTCTCTCACGGCTCTACTTTCTTGAGTAGAGAGAAAAATGAGAGAGGGGAGGAACCGAAGCCGATCGGAGCCGAGAGTGCGGTATCGTCGGAGCTCGAAGTATTGAGTCTCTATGTCGTTTCGATCGGAGCACAGGTGAGTAGATCCGGACGTCGGAGCGCGGCGTCGGTCGAAAGAGCGGATCCGGTCGTAGAGAGCTATAGAGTTTAAGGTAATAGAGTAATTATGAGTGTATATAAGTGAGATTAGAATTTTGTGAGAATAAAAATTTAGATTTTGTATTGGAGAGTCATTTGACTCGTTGTAAGTTTGTTTTTCTTATCAATAAAATTGTTAGTTGGCTTTTAAAGCCACTAACTTTCAAAAAAAAAGTTTGAGATCAAGGAATTTTTTGTTGTATTTTTTAGTTAGTAAAATATTTGTAATGAATGATCAATTCATTCATGCAATTATAAATGTTATTTATATTGGTAAATAAATGTAGTGTTTTTGTATATATTGTTTTTAAATTCATATTTTTCTTAAGTGTAATGTTTTTAGTATTAATTCCTATCTAGAATAATTATATTTAAAAAAAGAATCATACATGATTTTTATATTAAAACCGTATTTGAAAGGTATTGTGTATGAATATTTTATAAAGAAAAAATTGGCATTGTTTTTGGAGAAATATACGGAGTTTTATAACTGTGGATAATTTATCAACAGTCAACACTTTATACACGCTGCGTTAGACACAGTTCCGTGAATCCGTATTAAAAGAAAATAGGAATATAAAAAAAAATCAAATATTCGTTCAAAAACTAAAAAAAATATTGAATTTAGGGACTTATACCATAGACTTACTCAGATGAATTTAGGGGCTTATTTCGCGCTATGGCGGCGCTATTTGAGCATAGCGTTGTTTTTTCAGCTATTTCGCTATGACGTGATAAACACTATTTAAACATTTGCTTTCCATACTTCTTGTGTTAACTGCCGAAAAGAAGGATAGTCAGAGATATGATTAGATGCTTTATAGTTGTTCAATAAGTTAATAAGTTATGTACTTCAATTATTCAAATTCCTTCTTTCGTCATTTTATTCTTAATTTTATAAGGATAATTGATCTGGTGTGTCTGAGTTATTTTATCTTTCCTCTAAAACCACACCTCGTACATCACAATATTGACCACCTTTATCACGTTATAAAATGAAAACCACGTATATATCTCACTTTGAACCACAAATAGATAATGCATATCATTTAGCTAAACAATATAGTCTAACACTATTGAGTAGATCTTCGCAAGTTTTGTGCTTGAAACTAATTAATTCAAATTTTTGACTTCTTGTTCGAATAAAATTAGGGACTCATCAATACCAATTAAACAAAATAACATGCAAATAAATAAAGCAAGAAATAAGATGCTAGAGAAAATAATGCAGAAAAGAGGGAATTAAAATATTTATTGGTGAAAAAGCTGATACTGTAGAACAGGTAATTAAAATATTATGGAAATTAAACAACTAGAACTCTTACCACTACACTTCTAGCACACATATAAAATATTATGGAAATTTATTTTTTTCTTATTGGGGGTAGAATGCAAGTATCAAAAATTAATTAAATTTACTTACAAAAATCAAAGTTTCGTAGAATGCAAGTATCAAAAATTAATTAAATTTACTTACAAAAATCAAAGTTTCGTACACATCTGAGGAGAGAAAATAACCAATGTTACCTTTAAAAATAAAATTGAGTAAATATTTTAATTTACCTTTGTTCAGAGATTTGAGAATTGAGTAGTCCGTGACTGTCCATGGAAAATAAAGAGAAATAGCGCAATTAAAGAAAGAATTATCAATTGATTATACATAATTAATGAGGTTAAGAAGGTTTCTATTAAACAAGAAATAAATAGTCATTTTTAAAAGTTTCCCCTCACCTATTCGCTTCGCTGCTTTGAAACCAAAATTTATTGTTAAAATCTACACCCTACCTGAAAGCTATTACTTCTCTTCCATAAACTACTTTGTGAAAAATAAAATTTTGAGACGTAATACCGTTTTTCGCTCCTGATTTTTTTTTTTTTCCTTTTTATCATTATATATGTCAGATAAAATAAACTGGAACGGAATTTGATCCATCCTTCTTATATTTTGAAATTCAATTGTTATATTTTAAGAGATTTATTGTTCTTTTAAATTAATTTTTTTTTTTTTCAAGTTGTAGGATATATAATGGACATTTTTTTGATAGATAATTCATCCTGTTTTTACAGATAATTTCTTCAACGAGTTCAGATTATTAATAGTACTCACTACTCAACCACCATAGCAGGGACCATAGTGTCCAGGTTCGCGATTTATTCGCGTTTAATTAGGTTTTCAGAGTTTGCTGCACCGAACTGCGTATAAAACATTGACCAAACGTTTGACCGAATAATTCGCGAATAAAACGCGTATAAAACGCGAGTCACGAATTATTCACTATAAAAATGCAAAAAAAAAAACGTCTGTAATTTGGGCCGGTCCGCTAAGTTCAAACAAAAGCTGCTTGAGGTGAGGCTCTGAGCCGCGGTCAGCCACTGTCCCCTCAAAATTTGTTCCGGATCCCCTCCAACTAGTGTAGTACACGCACTTTTTTTTTTTTTTTTTGTTGTTTTTTTTTTGCTTTGTTATTATACCGAATCATTTCCGAATTATACCCGAATTATACCCGAATCATGAATTTTTGACCTCGCCGAACTGAACCCAAATAATTGATTTGTTACTATAGCAGTGACAAAGACAGACTTTTAAGTTATGATAATCAAATATAAATGAATGTCAATTATATTAAAAAATTATGTTGTGAATGGGAATCAAATATTACAGTATCTATAATATTTTACTCTAAACTATATATAAAATTTCAAAATAAAATATAGTCAATTGATCCTATCTCTCAAATGTAGCTCAGCCTCTGTTTAATTTGTTAGTTGACTTGTCAATTTATGCAAACCAGCGTATGAATACGTGTTATAAAATTGTTAAAGCATATATATCTGGTGCGTTCTATTCTATCTGATGTAAAATGCTTACAAAAAAAAAAAATATAAACCTGTTTGTCTTATGTGCAAAATATAAATTTAGTTTGTCGACAATTGGCTGTATTTAATTAATGTTATCTTGTATTATTGCTTGCAAGTTGAATGTTTGTAAATTAGTACATTCAGATCAAGATCTACGTACTTAGGTCAAACACTCAATTAGTAAACATATTAAATATATGTTGGTACTTATGAGTTGAAAAAGTTGCGTTGACATTCTTACAAATAATTAAAATACGGTTGGAGTCATTGAGAATTATTGTTTCTTGCGAATTTGGATAAATTAATTCCAACTTGTAACTTGTCAAATGTCAAGATTTTTTTTTTATAAAACGCAAATAAAAATCAGAAAACAGGTTGATTACTCTTCAAATTACAAAAATTATCAGAATCGAAAATAATTTTTAGTTACCCCATGGGTAACCGAATTTTATTTTTCAGTTACCCCATTGCCACACCATTATATCCGAGCCACACTATAGATTCAAAAAATAAAAAAGAAGGGTAACAGAAATAAATTTCTAGTTACATGAAGTAAAAAAAAAAGTGATAACCGAAATTAACCATAGAGCAAAAAAAATGTTTTTACTCCATGATAAATGAAAATTAATTTCGGTTACCACCTTATTTTTTTCATTTGTGAAAAATCTGTTTGTGGCACAAGATGTAATGGAGTGGCAAAGAAGTAACCTAAAATTTTTCTCGGTTACTTCATGGGTAACTGAAAATTTTTCTCGGTTTTGATAATTTTTGTAATTTGAAAAGTAATCAAACTTTTTTTCTAATTTTTTTTATTTACGTTTTATAAAAATAAAAAAAATCCAATAATGCGCCTTTAACAACGGTTAGTAGAACAAATTTTTATGGGGCTTAACCAATGTACAAAGATTTAATTCCTATTCAACACATTGAAGCGTGAGACTTTTTGTTAGTGACATTAGCGCTTGTCACAATTCAAGGAAGAATCTTGACTAAACTACATAAGAACCTGACAAGGCATGTTGACAAATTGAACGCTAGATTTCAGAAATATCTCCATCTAAGCAAAATTAGAATAGTCTTTCTTCACAAAAAATAAATGAGAATATGTAATAATGATGATGATATGAAAAACAGAAATTTTGATTTTTCTCCTATGACACATTAGTATCATATAACACTAATTTCAAAATTTATTCATTTTATTGGATAGACTTCAAACGACAAATTCAAACTGATTTACTATATGGGTGATGCATTTACATATAATATTTATATATCTTTTCGAGTTATTTTAGTACCAAGTTAAGTGGTCAAAACTATTGAAAAATAAATACATAAAAATTAATTTTAAAACTCTCATATTTGGCCGTCTAACTTGATTTCTAAATAAATTTAAAAAAATTATAAATTTTGCATGTAATGAAGTAGATCAGTATAAACAGTTTGGATTCATTATTTGAAGTCAATTCGATAAGTTTTGAAGTTAATATTATATTGACTGAAATGGCACTGATATCATTTTCGGACTCTCTACTAAGACTTGAGAGTAGATCCGATGGGCATCGCGAGTTCAATTACTGTTCAATATGCTTCAAGATTTATGCACAATGCTTCAAATTTCATATGTGTCTGCTTCGATTTATGTGCGCACAGATTTTAATATGAATCAGACGGTCATAAAATTCGTTGAACCTAAAAATAGATCCGATGCTACAGAGCATCGGACCCACTATGTTCTCCTCTACTAAACCCACACATATTGGCTTCCTATAAAATTTCCCAGAATTGAAATATCTGTTATTTACTGTATGTGGGCTGGAGCACGCTATTTAAGTCAAGGAGAGCAGTTTGG
Organism: Carex cristatella; assembly: GCA_024447775.1. Taxonomy (NCBI): domain Eukaryota; kingdom Viridiplantae; phylum Streptophyta; class Magnoliopsida; order Poales; family Cyperaceae; genus Carex; species Carex cristatella. The sequence goes on from JAJHPF010000018.1 coordinate 3,093,055, forward strand.
GTCCGATGGCAATCGGACTCAAACTGAGTTCGATGGCTCCATAACCGTCCGATCTGCCGATCTGCTTTAAAATATGTGCATACATATATTAAAGTAAACTTGTACATATATTGAAGTGATGCGCACAGATCTTAAAATGAATCGGATGGTTATGGAGCCCATCGAACCAGTTTGAGTCCGACCCAAACTGCTCTCCAAGTCAAGGCTCCACACGAGACCATGCTACCCAGAAAACAATATGAAAATAGCGTCTATGATCTATAACATTAGCAAATAGTTGCTTCCATTTTTTATACCTTCTATATAAAAAACGCATTTTTGCTCTTACCTGGCTGGTTATCCTCGGTTTTGTTCTCCATATGATTTGCTAGCTAACTACTAATTCAGGTGGAAAGAGGTGAGCCTTTTCTTCGCTTTCAATTGACTTCAATTGTTCATTGATTATTTTTTGCTACACTTCCTGCTCAAGCATGCTATTTTCAGCATAACTAAAGGGATTGGAGATGTTGTGTTTGCCATAATGCCTCTATGAAACAACGAGAAATACAATATGTTCCTTAACTCAAATTCTCTATAATCCAGAAAGATATTATAATTGCAATTTGCCAAACATCTCTTAGGAACCAAATGGAGGGGCTAAAAGAGGCTGAAGAGATAGAGAAGCTGGAAGCCATGGATCAAACTGAATCGAAGTACAACAAAACTGAGCAGCCAATACCGCACTGGACAGAGCAATTGACCTTTCGAGGCCTGGTGGCGAGTTTTGTTATCGGTACATTGTATAGTATCATAATCATGAAATTGAATCTGACGACTGGTCTCTCACCCACTTTGAATGTCTCGGCCGCGCTTCTCTCTTTCTTTTTTCTCAAGGCCTGGACTAAGATTCTCAGTCAGCTCGGCTGGAAGACGGTGCCTTTTACAAAACAGGAGAATACGGTTGTGCAGACCTGTGCAGTGGCTTGCTATAGCCTCTCTGTGTCTGGTAAGGTTGTTATTGTCTACTCTTTGTGGGTCTCTTGTGTATATGTGTGTGTGCATCAAAGAGAATATGGTGCCAGTTGATTTGATTCAATATATTACCCTGGTTATGAGGTGCTTGTAAAGGTACTAGCAAAACAAAAGTTATACTCGCGAAACAGAACCAACTGGTCAACTGGTTTGTTGGTGTAAACAAAGCACTGAACCCCAACAAATTAAGCATAGGTCTGACTTCTATAATTACCTTTTGCAATCTCCGCTTAACTCTATTTGTTGGCGTTCTTTTCCATGAAGAGTTAATGTTAGTCCATAAAAAGTGGTAATGAGTATATATACAACATGGTAATTTTGGAGCTATCCGTAGTTCAATACACAGGAGTACCAGTTTTGCATATACGAAAGTGCACAAATTACACAATAGTCCTTTAAAATTTCAATTTGTACTAGATTGGTTCTACTCTTGTTATTACTGGACAAGAAGCTTGATAAAATCTGTGTAAGCATCCATGCCATGATGATATACATGGTGAGATGCATGTAAATAACAATTTTATTATATTTATGTTGATAGAAATGTCGATGCTAGTACTTAACTATTGCCATATGATTCTGTAGATAATGATATTAATGTCCGCATCATTTACTTGTGCGACTGCATTTATATTTGCAGTGCTAAAATAATTCTGGATGAATGAAAATATGTTTTTTGAAATGGTTGATAAAGGTAGGACCAATTTGGTATGGATTGGAATCTTTAAGGACTAAATGATATGTATAAATTTTAAGGACCATTTGTGTAATTTGTTTTATAAGATATAAAATTAACACTTTATATTCAATCTGATTGATTTCAAATTATTGTTCCTTTCCTTCTTCTCATTTGTATAAATCACCAGGTGGTTTTGGGTCCTACATGCTTGGTCTAAATAGAAAGACATATGAGCAGATAGGGGTGGATATACCAGGAAATGTAGGCTACAAAAATCCCACTGTGGCCTGGTTTACTGGATTTTTGTTTTCTATTTCCTTTGTTGGGCTATTCTCTCTGATTCCTCTCAGGAAGGTAATTTTTGCAAGCTCATGTAATTCTGATTCTTTCATCTTGCATATGTTTAAATTATGGTCAACTGTCAACTTTTGTTACTGGTATCATACAATAGATGTAATCCTTTTATGATGTTATTTGAAGCAAACAGTATTTAACTTGAAATTGTCTAATAGAGGCTTGAGTCTAAAAGACTATTTGGATTGTAAGCCTAGTATCAAAACTAACATTTCCAGCTCGTGTTCCGACTTTCAGTCCCTATAAAGAAAGTACTATTGATTGTAGAATAGCTACATTATTGATTGATGGTGATATATGTTAGTTTGACTTATTTCAAGTTTTTCTTCTTTGATTTTGATTTTTCTTGTTTCTCTTCCTTTTTTTGTTTCTTGCAGATAATGATACTTGATTACAAATTATCCTATCCAAGTGGAACCGCTACTGCTATACTCATAAATAATTTTCACACCCCTCAAGGAGATATTGAAGCTAAGTATGGACTCCAACTTATACTTAAATCTTGAAAAATAATATAAAATTAGTTGATGATTGAATTGAAAATGTTATTGCAACAGAAAGCAGGTCCGTGGATTTTTGAGATATTTTGGAATCAGTTTTATTTGGAGTTTCTTCCAGTGGTTTTTCACGAATGGCGACATGTGTGGATTTGCTCAGTTCCCTACTTTTGGGTTACAAGCTAGGAAACAAACGTAATGCCTCTACTATTCTCTTAAACACACTCTTTTCATGTATTGCAATTCCAGATTTCAGTACTGTACCAGTTCAGTAGCAGCCAAAATGTCAATAAGAAGCCATCTGTACTTATACTTTACTGTATTAGTTAGACCTGTACTGGCATGGCGTGACAATTGCTATGACGTTTAGTATTTAGAAGTTTTAATGCTGATTTCATCTTGGTATTGCAGATTTTTCTTTGATTTTAGTCTCACCTATGTGGGAGCAGGGATGATTGTGTCACATCTAGTGAATCTCTCTCTCCTTTTGGGTGCAATTATTTCATGGGGCATAACATGGCCAATACTTGCTAATTTAAAAGGAGATTGGTACTCAGCGAACCTTCCACAAAGTAGTATGCGAAGCATGGCAGGCTATAAGGTCCATTTTGAAAAAATGTTCTTGTCAGGTTGTGATATTAGTACATGCTAGCTTTAAAGTTACTTACTTTTGTTTCTCTTATATCAGGCCTTCCTTACCATTGCTCTAATTCTGGGGGATGGTCTCTACAATTTTACGAAGATACTCATCTTTACTTCCAAAAGCTTGTATGATAAATCAAAACCAAACAAAATTGGGAGAGGTAAAATGATCTGTTTGCATTAAATATTTTCTTATATTTGACAGTTCATTTGGAAAAGTCCTTTGCATCAAATGCCACTGGTAGAATGCTTATCTGTGCCTGTACAGTGCAGCAGTACTAAAGGCTGTTGAACCAAAAAAAAATTGGAAATTATAAATGATCCCCAACAAAAATCAATTAGGGGGAAAAGGAGTAACATGGTATTTTATTTCAGTCTTGACCACATATAATAAGATATTAGAAAAGACCTTGAAAAAATTAGGGAACCTTGTTCTGTTATAAGAAAAACACCAATCTGTGTTTTACTGAACTGGTGCAAAATCAGGACCTGTGAGCCATACACAAAAGAAGTAACATTGGCAAAATTCTCTTGAGCATATTGCAATTAAAAGTTATTGAATTTTTTTGTTACAGTGGCAGATGAAGGCAATCACCTCGTTCAAGGTGATGAAAAGCATGACAAATATTTCGTGAAGGAAACCGTCCCACTATGGGTAGCTTATGTAGGCTACATAGGGTTCACCATCATAGCCATTATAGTCATACCTTTGATGTTCCCTCCAGTAAAATGGTACTACGTCGTCATAGCATACATCCTCGCACCAGTGTTAGGCTTTTCCAATGCATATGGCGCGGGCCTAACTGATATAAACATGGCATACAACTACGGCAAAGTAGCCCTGTTCATTTTTGCAGCCTGGTCAGGCAAAGACTCTGGTGTGGTCGCTGGCCTCGTAGCTTGCGGTTTGGTAAAATCTCTCGTTTACATCTCGGCAGATTTAATGCATGACTTTAGAACTGGTTATCTCACGCTAACATCCCCAAGATCTATGATTGTTAGCCAAGCAGTAGGAACGGCCATGGGTTGTGTAATCGCCCCTCTCTCGTTTTTCCTTTTCTACAAGGCCTTCGACATAGGCAACCCCAATGGTGTATGGAAGGCACCGTATGCATTGGTATATCGTAACATGGCGATCTTGGGAGTGGAAGGATTCTCCGCTTTGCCAAAAAATTGCTTGAGTCTTTGTTGCGGTTTCTTCGGTTTTGCAATTGGGGTAAATGTGTTGAGAGACTTTTTACCTGCCAAGTACGGGCGGTGGATGCCGCTTCCTGTGGCCATGGCAGTGCCGCTCATAGCCGGTGCAAACTTTGCAATCGACATGTTCGTGGGGAGTGTGATTGTTTTCACTTGGAATAAGCTTAATAGTGCCAAGGCAAAACTAATGGTGCCGGCAGTTGCGTCTGGTTTGTTATGTGGCGATGGACTTTGGATCTTACCTTCGGCCTTGCTCGCCTTGGCAAAAGTAAAACCGCCGATATGCATGAAGTTTGACAAATCATGATTTTGCAATGAGGCTTTTGAGGTTCCAGGATGGTTTGTCATGGAATTTATGATGAATGTGTTTGGTTATGTAATTTGAAAATTGGGTGTATCATACTAGAGTCTGAACATGTAGTGATTCATTTTGCGCCATTAGAGGTTTAACTGATAGCCATTAATTGAAAAGTTTATTAAAATTTATCTTATAATCGTCAAAATTGCTTATTCATAAGGTCATGGAAATGAAAAGCACAGATTCATTTCCATAATGATTTTCACTAATTAGTTCCTAGCGTTCATAGTATTTCTTAACTGCTGACGCTGAACATCCATAATATAGTTTTCAGTTGAGTAACAAATAATTAATTCCTATCCAAGGCTTGAAAAGGCCCACTAAACTGAACTGAGATTCAGAGTATCAGTATATCAGACACAGAACACGCTGCCGAGCGAAGTATCCAGTTGTACCCAGTACCAGTAGCCTCTCTTCTGTGCTTCCACGCCATGATCCTCTCAGTTCTCAGTACCAAGGTTTTTTTTACTAGCCAATATTGCACCGGTACCACTTTTACTATTGCTTTGATCAAATTTTAGAATTTTATTGCTTTGATCAAATTTTAGAATTTTTTCTCTTTGGGGGAGTTTCCCGTATGCCCCTCAAAAACTTCGTAATTAGGTATCCCTGTCTAAACTTCATTATATCATATAATACCCTTCTAAATTTCAAAAACTCACAAATTTATCCATTTTATTACCTTTTCGATTAAAACTCATTTAAAATTTGTAAATATCCATTTTACCCTTCATTAAAATATATTTTTTAACTTTCTCTAAGCTTCTAAATATTATTGTGCTTTATCACCGCTATATAACATCTTATAATTTTTTTGAAGTAGTTGGTGAAAGACTACTAGATTTTATATATGAAGAAAAATTGGAGGAGGTTTTTTTTTTGTTTTTAAGCCCTGCTTCACAAAATATGCAACAATCTGCAGTTTAGCGGCTTTGCCGATAAACCAGAAAACTGCTTGTATAAATTGATTTCATTTTTCTTGAAATAAAGTGGCCTCAAGGACCGGCGTTTCTAACATAGAAATATTAGTTAAAAGCAGAAAACACCTGTTTATTAATTGAAACCCAAATGAAGCATTTACAAGTCTGATTTAACTATAATTCCGCAAACAAACAACACCTCAGAAATATGTCATCTTAATTTTCATATAATGAAAAATTATAATAAAATAATAATATCAATTCCCACCGCAGGTACATGACTAGTATTTCAAAAAGGCCCCTTAACAGTTTTTTTTTTATTTTTTATTCTCTTTGTTAAATTGCTGTGGTCCATTAACCATTTCCCCTCCTTGTAGCATCGGATGGGGTAACTGGAGCCCTATTGTCGAGACAAATGCAATTTGCTAGATGCAATCTATCAATCTACAATTCAGGTGTATAAAAATTGATGTTGCTCCTAACAGAATTTAATTGAATAATATTGAACTTACTCAGGTTACCTAGTGTTGTTATTGTTTTTCTATTTTTACCATCATCATTTGTTGCTGTGAGTACATCTTTTCCCATATCTTCTTTGTTAGGTATATTCCTTCTCATGGACTGCTATTAGCTATCAGTGGATAATGAAGTCACGTGGAAATATAAGAACCCGAGAAATGGAGACGAGGTATTTCGCCCAAGAAATCTAAATTAGCATTAAAAGGAAAAGAAAAAAAAGCCTAATACCACCACAATTGATCCATGGGATGAGATGCCTATTCCTTCTAGTGTTCTCCAATGTGGAAAGGCTCTGCCACCTTAATCCAGCCATCAAGTTTTACAGGATTTTTACATATTGTATCTATTCCTCCAAGGAAAAAAAAATATGAATTCTGTTCTTATCTGAATTGTTTTCTATTTGATTACTACTTTTCATAAAAATGGGTTGCTCATATGAGAAAAGGTTGGATACAAAAATTAATCCTTTGTTAACTAAATGCCAAAATTCCAAGATGTCAAGTTGGAGAAAGGGCAAATAAAGAGTGTTTTAAACCTAGAATTAGCATACGGGATATCTTGACCTTATCACTCAATAGATAGTAGTAAATAAGATTTCTGGATCTGGGGTGATCAATGCAAAATAAGAAACAAAATAGATGTTCAGTCTAATAAAAAATTATTGCAAGAAAGAAGGATTCATTTTAATTTGCAGATCTTCAATTCTAACATCTAATTTAAGCTAAAGCTAATACAACATTCAAAGGAAAAGTTGACGTTCACCTCATGTTGCCTTCCCTCAACACATCAATCATGTCATATATTTTCTTCTCAGCCTTTGATTGAACCTGAATCGAAGTAGCACAAAACTATAACCTTTTGAACTATATATCTATCAAGAGCAAGAAAAGGCATTGCAAGAAGTTAACTTCTATTGCTTCTCTTTTCCACCATTAAGAGACACAAGTTTTAAGCCAAGGGAAATCACGCAAAAGCATTAAAGAAAGCTCATATGCACTAAACAATTAACCAGTTTAATGTAAGAATTTGAGAAAATGAAAAGAGCATATAGTGATTGACCTTCTTATGAAGAAAAATGGCAGCATCAATGCTCCCCTCAGCATATATTGAACGGCCGCAAACATTATGTTGGAACTCAAAAAAGACTCTGATGAAAGAAAAAAATTATATAAACAAAAAAATAACAACAATTTAAGAACAGCTACATTTGTAATTTAAATGAAAAGTCATTACGTATCATCTGGTGATGTCAGATTATAAACATGGTATGCATGGCCTGCCAAGTGCTCCTTTGGGACTCCTACCATATTAATTTGTTCCTCAGGGTCACGTATCATTTTTATCTGTTTCACAAGAAAAATAAAAAGGCTATAAGGAATGGGGAATCAAAAGGAATAGATAAGAAATAGATAAGAAAATAATGCAACAATCAACATAACCTCCCATTGGTTTCCTATAAGGAATGGGGAATCGAAAGGGAACTTGCATCTAACATCCCCTTCAATTCCCCTCCTAGTAACCAAACATTATGTGAAGTGGGGGAACGATTTAAAAAGTACATGCTAAGAGATATTTCGCTTCTGTTGCCTACTACTCCAAAATGAAAACTCAGGCACCAAATATATAGTAACCTGTCACGAACCCAATTCAATTTGGGAGAAAATGCATTCCATTATGACTTGGTCAAAGGCGGAATGGGAGAGGAAGAGATGGGCAACCGGTAAGAAAGCGGCCAGCAGGGCAATCAATTCGGGCAGAAATGAATTAATTTATATATTGCTGTTCACTGGGGCCCATGAATTACATCTACTTATAACGTTAAAACATTCACTCAATGCCCTCTGATTGATGAATTTGGGTGAATTTTGGGTTTGAGAGGTGCCGGTACAGTAATAGCGAAAAGAATAAAATGGAAGAGACAAGCTCAATAATCTTTAGTTCATTTCATAATTGGATTATGGTTTGTGACAGGTTACTATATAATTTGGTGCCTGAGTTTTCATTTTATCACAAGTTTCAATCTGATTGGAAATAGGTCCGAACATAACCTTTCACTTCTCTTCCTTATTATTTTTCCTCTGATAAAGACATTCGAGAACACAATATAAGCTGACAATAGAAGCCCACAAGCACTACCATATTCATCCGTTTTTACATTGACTAAATAAACTAAGTGTGCTTAAGAAAAAAGAGAGCAAGTGCATTCTATTATACCTCATTCATATCAAAAATGGCACCCAATTTCTGGAAGCATGCAATTACTGCCTTAGCAGTGCCAGATGTGTCTAATTTGGTGGCCTGATGTGACTCCATAACCTACATAAAATTATGAGACAAACAATGAAGATAAATTTTTGTTCTAATTCAGTGCCTTAGATTCAAAACCATAAATAATGTTTCACCTGTAATAGTTACTAGACAAAATTGATTGCCCAAGTAAATTTCAGATAAGATAAAACGATTTGGAAATATGCATATTAGACTATGAGACTAGAGGTTTCACAGATTCATGGGACTTTGATGATTTTGTGCAAATCACATATTAGTATCTTCACAAGAGAAGCCTAGAAATATCAAGAGAGACTCCTAACAAATAAAAGTAATACTTCCACCAAAACATAGCAAACCTCTAGTTTATACCTCTAATTTATATCCCGCAAATGCCCCCGGAAACTGCTCAGCCATAATTTCCATTGCTGCAAGAAAGGCCACAACCTAAAAAGGAACATCGTAAAGCATTTTGTTAGACACCTGATATGTGCAAAAACCCTCCAGGTTATCAGCAACCGATTAACTACTCTCAAACACTTATCTGTAAAAATGCATGGCAAAAAAAGGGACTCAAGAATTTTACCACTTGTCTTTTATTTAAGATGTCATCAGGAAATACTATTAGTCTATATCATATTCTCAATTAATTATAGAACTACACTCAGAAAAAACAACCATAAAGGGATTTAATGGAACTTTCATGTTTCCTATCAAATTGAAATGGTAGCTTAAGACCATTTGCTCAAGAAAAATAGAAAAACAAAAGGGAGATTGAAGCACCGAGGATAACCTGTTTGCCCATCTGAGGTGATATGACGGAATAAACATTTGAATCCTGAACTGTTTTGTAAAGTAACTGGCGATCCCCACCAGTTGTACCCATCACAAATGGTACCTTAAACTTGCAGTACAGATCAGCATTTGCTGTCATACAAAACAGGATTAGCCTTCTCTTGATAATTAACAGAAATACATAATGAAAGCTACAACATTAATGTGCAAAAGAATGTCAAATCCAGTACCAACAAGTAAGAACCAGCATACAGTGGTATAAACTATAAATCATATGATACATACAAGCATATGTATCACACTGATTGCAGGAATTTTTTTTTTTTACAATAAGTCACAATGCTACCCACTAAAACACTAGTGTCCCTGCCTTTAGGTATTTGCAAAATGGCCCCTACAATGTTGGACTTCAAAATGAGGGTCTACCTTACCATTGTTTATCTTTTTGTACCATTAGTCTAAATTTTAAGTAAAGAGATGAGGCAAAACAGTGCACAAGTGTCAACAGTGAAACCAAAACGATCCTTAAAATGATTAGTGATGCCCAATTCATTTCATAATGGAAAATGTACAACAGCAAATGCAAGTCATGAGGATCCAATGTTATTATCAAAGTATGTACTTCGAAATATTTTGTCAATGAACTTTAAGGAAAGACCACCTTATTTCATAAGGATTGACTTTTACATTTATCTCACAACTAGCTGACATTGTGGGCTCTATATTGCAAAACTTCTATTAATACATACATATTATGTATCACTCCGTACCATTGACAGCATTAGGCACAGTGTAATCCACGACAACAACATCAGGATACTTTTCTGTGTAATCCACTACAACAACATCAGGATACATATTATGTATCACTCCGTACCATTGACAGCATTAGGCACAGTGTAATCCACTACAACAACATCAGGATACTTTTCTGTGACTGATGAAAGAACTTCTTCTCTTTCTGATGGGCCATGAACTCTGATTTCAATGTCACCTATCTCTAGGGTTCTGGCAGGTTTATCAACACTGCTAAAAGATACTGGTACAAGTTCAAGCCCAGCTGAAACTGCAGCTTCCGCGACTGCCTGTCCCATCTTTCCAGTACAACCATTTACCTGAAATAAACAAATTTTACTACTGGAACAGTCTATTCATATATTATTAAAACGTGGACTAACAGTTTTGTAAATTGTCAGTTTCAATTAAAAGTCATATTTTAGGAAGCTCAAAACCCTAAACCCAGAGAAGTTAAATTTTTGTTAAGGTTTTCTCAAATAAATCTCAAAACCTGAAGCTAGGACTTAGCAAGCTCAACTGCTCAGTAGCATCCAAAATGCTCATATTTTAGGGAATTTTAAGCTTCTATGAAAATTTATAAAGAATTGATTTCTACATCACAGATCCTGCACCAAGTTAAAAATTATAGAATTCCAAAGTCTGAATCAATCAGAGTCTCAAAACAATTTCGGAGTAGATTACCAGTATAGGAAATGAGTGTTTTCGAGAATCGGCAGCTACATCCAGAGAAATATCTATTATATCTCTTGTTACTCTCATCACTAAGCTCCTCTTAGTTAGAGCAAATGAAAGAGCGCTCTGCCTGTTGTTGAGTCGAGGGAGGAGAGAAGAACTGCCATTAAGAGTGAGCATTTCTATTCGAAGAGTGTAATCTCTGATCAGAACCAAAATTCCTCCTTTAAAACAAGAAATAGAAATGAGTGTGTTATATTTGTTCAATAAACAAGACTACAATCCAGAATGATTAGTATTGCTTTATCCTGCTTTTAGAGGAGAAGCAATGTATTATATTTCTTCTCTGTACTAAAATAGTTGACCAAATTAGGAGGAACTCGATTACAAACAGAGATTCAAATCATTCTTAGACAGACCTTAAAAACTTAAACATCAGGTAATAAATAATAAATAGATGATAAAAGAGAAATTAATAGGAAAAAAATAAAAAGAAACTCAGATTAACGTTCTCTAGAGGTAGAAGCAACTAACATTTCAAGAAGCTAAAGCTCCTCGTAACTATCTATTCTTGATTGAAAAATCATAGTTTTATAAAATTAGATATGAAGAAGATAAGGTCCATATTCCTCTCTTTCTCTTTGATAATTTTATCTAATTTCAGAAAAACCCTAATTCCTTAAAGAAAAAAAAAATTACCTCTCCGTATCTCTCCTCCAAAAAAAAAAAAAGCAACCGCAAACTCCCCAAATGCTATTTCAGCAAACAAATCAACAGTAATTTCAAGCGAAAGAAACTTAAACCAAAAATAATTCCAAGAAGTAAGATCTCTAACCTTTCAGGAGATCCAAGCCAGAAAGAGATAGCTGGGGATTGAAGCGCACCAGCAGGGCGGGCGTACAGATAGTAAGGCGAGCGAGCGAGCGAGCGAGAGAGAGAGAGAGAGAGCGCGCGCTCTAGCCTCTAGGGTTATTCGACCTAGAAATGTCAGAATGAGTGAGTCTATGGTAATATGCACGAGAGAGAGGGAACGTCAGCGAGAGTCAGCGCGAGGGAGAGTTCTATTTGCGATAGTGAGAGATCGCGAGAGAGAGGTAGGGTATAGTGGAATCACATCCTCTGCGGAGTTTTTAGCTGCGGAGCTGTGCGGTTCTTTAATCTGGTTCGTTTGTTTTTGATCGGACGGATCAAATAAGCAAAATTAATACTGTCCCTCTATCATCCGAGCACTCACCGTCTGAGATTAAATCTGAACCGTCCAATCAGCTCCGTACAAACTCCGCAGGTTAAAAACTCCGCAGAAGATAGTTGCCCAAGGTATAGTGTGTGGGCGAGTATCTTCTGCGGAGTTTTGGGGTCTGGAGCTGTATAGAGTTGGTCGGACAGTTCAGATTTACTCTGGAGTGCTCGGAACGATGGAGGAGCAGTAATTAATTTTGTTTTGAGATTCGTGCCAAAATTTTATTTGGTCCGTCCAATCAAAACGAACGGACCAGATTAGAAGGTAAAAACTCGACAGAGAATATCATTCTAGGGTTTATTGGGAGGGAGCATGGGTTAGGAGACGTAGACTGTGCTCCAGTAATAAGAGAGGGAGGGGAGGGAAAGGGGATAAGGGGGACGGGAGGGGAGGAGTTGGGAAGGAAGAAATTTTTTTTGATGTAGTTACTTGCTCCAGAAAAACACGTAAAGGAAAGAAAGAGTGTGGTGTAATATTTTAATTTAATTTATATTTTATCTATTATGACTATTTTACCCCTAGCATCATGTTTCCTCTTATTTATTGCTTATGTACTTGTTTTTTGTACAAAAAAACGTCATTAACTAACTTTTTAACCTCAAAATTGTACTCGAATGCAAAATTAATTTTGAACTGATACATTAGTATTAACTATGTCACTCACCTTCCAGCGCTATTTTTTTTTTTTTTTTTTTGAAAAATTAGCAACAGCTGCCAATTGAGATATATTAAAAACTAACTAAAAAAGTCTTTACATCAATACTGTTTTGTCCTGTACCAGTCGGTACCAGATGAGAAACCATAACAAACAAACAACAAAACCATCATAAAAAAAACAAGCAAACCAAAAAAACCGACAGGAAGTGAAAAAAAAAACGCCTATGGCCTGTATCCAAAAATGAGGGCCTCTCGTACCAGTCGATATGCTGCCCCTCCTTTTTCTAGATCAACTGCGCACCATACAATACAAAAACAAATTTACATCTCCATTCTCGTACCTTCGTCCTAGTTTTTTTGTTGGAAGAACTGCCTATTCAGAATTAAGAATAACACAAAATGTCAACTACAAGTAAAGTGTTGAATTAGTGATATAGAAGAGGAAGATTGTTTAACAAAAACCTTCAGGTTGCCTGTTAAATAGTGGAGAACTTTCATTTGCAGGAGAATGATAGCTTTCCAATCTTACTTAGAGACCATGCGATCAACTTCTTCAATGGTGTTCTGATTTATTTCTCTTTCCCTAATTTCAGCAGGTGTTTCGGCCCCTTCTCCAGTTGCACAATCAGTGCCATACAAAAGAACTAAGCTTTTATAATGGTAGATTGGCTTGTTTCTCCATAAAGATGCATTAGGATGAGCCTACTAAATTATAAATTTTGATATGCATATTTTGTTATGTATTAAATAAAAAAATAATGACTTAATTAACAACGAGATAATACTTACCTCAATAAGTTTGTCCCACACCTCTGGCTCTGCACACCACATACTTTTCATCGGATCCCAACTGAAACCACTCAATCCATTTTTAAATAAATCATAGCAAGGTCCAAATTCTTTCTTTATATATTTGATGCAATTTTTAATTCGCTCCTTGTCAAACTTTTTTTCAGGAAATTTCTCCGACACCTCCCTAACAATACACTCGTAAGCCTTGCTTGTAAAAGTACTGCCTACTCGATTCCCAATCTCATTTTAGTGAACAAATGCATCAATAAGAATGCTGTCCATGACATAGTTCCAGATGAGATTTTCTTTCTTGCCAATTCCACTAGAGTTGAACTGATCCTTCCTTTTTCCCATTCCTTTACAAGAATTATAATTTAGTCATGCTCCATGTATAGTTACCATGTTAGAATTATTTTTGTGAAAGCACTGTTGCCATAATTAATTTTATGGATTTGATGCAATTTCTAGATCACCTAGACTACCACTAGCATCTACAAGCTCCCATGATGCTCAACAACCCTGATGCCTGTTAAATTTCACTAAACCAAATATTTTTTCTAAACTAACATTACTAACTTATAGATAGTAGTTCTTTTGTTTACCATCTTATCGATGGGACCCTATGGTTGAAGCACTGTTAAAATCTGAGACTTTTGTTTCCAGTGATTGTTTTGTTTTTAATTTAGTTTGAACCCACGCAAAATGTAATTGTTTCTTATTTAATACAATTATGGTAGATACTGCCACGATTTAAAAAAAGAAGAAGATATAATGTATCTTTTGATTGAACTCGCTACAGTAAACAATTTCATCCCCAAAACGGGATTTTTCTCTCAATACAAGCATCGAGTTCAAATCTGTAAGTTCTAACAAATGAGACAGATTTGTAGGTTCTAACAAATGGGACAGACAGAAAAAGAAAGATCTTTTTTTACCTCAGAAAGAGGAGACTGTTGATAAAAAAAAATCTATAATTTCTAACAAGCATTGAGTTCAAATCATGGATAAAGCTTACCTAGAAAGAGGAGATCGCCCCTTTGATCACTTCTTTCCTAGCTCGACAAGCTTCTAATGGTCTCAAAATTCAAATCACAATATAAACCGCTTTTGGATTTGGAGGGAAAACGAAAATAGTGAACTCAGATGGCGAGAGAAAGGGTAAATTCTGTAAATTTTTCGTGTGGGCCCTCTTTCCCTTCGTCTCCACTCCGATTTAGAGGAGACAATTTTCGCACATCTAGGGTGAAATAACCACGCTGAGTCCTTTCCCTTCCCTCCGATATTATTTTCTGGAGCATGTGAAATGTTGATTTGTTCCCTCCCCTCCCCACCCCACCCCTCCTCTACACCTGTCTGGAGCTAAGTCTTAAGGGATCAAAACTTTGACGGAGACGCTCCGTTAATGCTTCATCTATGGAACATTTCAATACGAATCTTGATAAAATTTCAAGGGTCTCGATTTTGAACTACTGTTGAAGGTGTAATACCTATGTTACTCGGATACTTCAGATTGGCCTTCGTGCCCGTATCGGACACGTATCGGATACCGATATGCGCCCGATACGGCACTGATACGCCAGCTTGGCGTATCCGCTTACGTGGCGTATCCCTTACTCACCGATACAGTCAACGATACTCCGTTGAAACGGCTGGATACGGCCGGGTACGTGTAGATACGTTGGAAAACCGCGTCAGCGCCCGTGGACCGAACCCGCAGCCGTGCACCGCGCCGCGTAATAATTTCTTTTTCTGCTGTAGGCGAGGGATTCGAACCTGAGTTTCTCTGGTTAGCGTCAAAACCAATACCACTCCGCCAAAGTTTGTTTATGTTATAGTGCGTAACTATCATATTTAATATAATCTTAGGTTAAATTATTTATAAATTTGATTTAAGTTATGATTATTTAAATACAATATATTAAATAATTAAAAATAATATATATAATAGACGTATCGTATTCTAGATTTTTGAAAATTACCGTATCACCGTATCCGTATCGTATCCGATACGATACGATACCCGTACCCGTATCCATGCAACATAGTGTAATACGCATATTACCATTTACCATAGCCTCACTCTAATCAATATATGATGATTAGATTGGTAAATTATGGTTGCTTAATACTGAGAGCAAGATTATAATACTGTTACTGAAGCACAACATAGTATATCGATCACAAAATTGAAAAGTACACTCAATAATTTGAATTTCTATCATAGAATACCAGTCCACAATGTCAATTTGTACCACTTGGTACAAGTGGTCTAAATAAAATCCTAGGTTAAATTATTTGCTAATCAAATAGAAGATTTAGAGAAATCTATTTTTAATTCAGTTGTAGAGTACCAGTCGCACAATAGACTATTGGTACAGCTATGATATAGTACTGAGACATCGAAACGATTAATCTTGCAGGTAAATATACGCAGCTGGCACCAGTCTCAGAGTATTAGGGGTGACCTTGCACAACAAAGCTGATTTGCAAAACTGTTTTTTTGGTGAGCAGTATTTTTAATTGTATAATAGTTAATTGGTTGTAGACTTTATCTGAAGGTGGATACGAGGAAGGAAATGGAACAGCTGCCAGTGATCCGCCCGAGATGCTGGACAATGCAGAAGTTGGAAAACTATCTGAGAAAGAGTAAATTATCTGGTAATTGAAAAGTTCATTAAAATATATCCTATTATCGTCAAAAGTGCCTATTCATAAGGTCATGGAAATGAAAAGCACAGATTCATTTCCATAATGATCTTCACTAATTAGTTTCTAGCGTTCATAGTATTTCTTAACTGCTGACACTGAACATCCATAAGACCATAATATAGTTTGAGTGAGTCTATATACTATGCATATCACGATTTATTCTGTAATATGAATCAATATTTTCGTTTTAAAATTCTAATAGTTAATTAGATCCGTTCAGTATGATTTTCTAATGAATATGCACTTGCATATCAAATTTTATATTTTTTAGATTTTTTTACTATTTTTTTAAAATAAGTAGAAAATCATTGTTTTTGGATGCTTTATAATTTTCAAATCAACTGATTTTCCATATATTTTAGAAAATAGTAAAAAATTTGTAAAAAATATAAAATTTAGTAAGCAAGTAGATATTCATATGAGGATCATATTGAACGGTTCGGATCAATCATTAACATTTTAAAAACAAAAATATTGATTACGAATCAACTCATGAGATACCGGCATTTTTTTCCATAACCAAAAAAATAAATAATATAATATTAATAACCAAATTTTAAAATTTATTTTATCCATAACCAAACCGCCCAAATGTGGGGCGGTCCACTGTGCAGACCAAACCGCCCCCTTGTGGGGCAGTCTACCCTCAGACCAGACTGCCCCACGGTGAGGCGGTCTGATATTTTTTTTTTTTTAGGATTTGAATTTTCAATCTAAATAATGAATGTATTTTTTTGAAATTATGAAATAAATGGGTAACTTGACTAATCTGGGCCGTCGGCAAAAAGATTTTCATGCATAATTGACTTCTCAAAAATATTTTTCTCTAATTAATTCTGACATTATTTACATTTAATTTAATTATTTTTGCGCAATTGTGATGAGCACACTCAAACCACGTACCCAGATCAAGATGTAGCTACCCATAACCCTTAATTAATTTGTAATTTGTGTATATATATGTGATGGTTGCTAAATTGGGAATAGTTCTTATTATTGGATTTGAATAATAGTTGGAATACCAACAAAGAAAGGACTATCAATAAAATGCACAAGCTATATATAATTAATGTATGTATTGATGCACGAAGCAACACAGAAATTGCAAAAAAAATAGAAAAGAGGAATTTTGTTTGAGATCACACAGATTCTCAGAAATTTGATATAAACTGTTTAATAATATTGTCTGCCGAAAACAAACCAACTTTCTGTCTTAAATATCAAACCCTAAAAAACGGAAATTACATAAAAACCCACAAAAGTCTAAAATTATAGAAAAACATCCAAAAGTCCCTTAAAACAACTTCAGATCGCGAATCCGAAGCGATCCTTGGCAAAATGGGTCTATAGACCATTTCAGATCCGTCCTTCAGCTGTGGATCTCCAGTTCAAATTTCAGCTCGATCCGACGGTCGGATTGAAAGTTACGCCTGTTTTTGTAAAGCATGCGCAGGCATATATTGCATTATCGTTATTGTTATATATGTGGGCTAGGAGTATGCGGGGGGTGGCAGGGGGGCTGCCGCTCCCTGCGAGCGGTGTCTGAGTTTTCGAAACACCGCTCATTTCAGCCCGGAGAAAATTATTTCTGAGAAGTCAATTATGCATGAAAATTCTTTTGCCGACGGCCCAGATTAGTCAAGTTACCAATTTATTTCATATCTATAATTTCAAAAAAATACATTCATTATTTAGATTGAAAATTCAAATCCTAAAAAAAAAAAAAATATATCGAGGCCGCCCCCACCGTGGGACGGTGCCGTGCAGTGAGGCAGACCGCCCCGAGAGAGGGCGGTTTGGTCTGCACAGTGGACCGCCTCACGTTTGAGCGGTTTGACTATGGATAAAATATTTTTTAAAATTTAGTTATTAATATTATATTATTTATTTTTTTGGTTATGGAAAAAAATGCCGGACATTCCTTCCTTTTATAAGCCATTATGGCATTAAAAAACCCACCAGAAATCTCTCGAATTCTTATCCTCTGAGCTATCTCAAACTTTGCATGACTTAGTGGAAAATCTCAACCGTTCAAATACGTTATGCACGAATCTCGAAGCACAAAAAATACTGCCCCCTGAACTATCCCCGAATAGGCACTGGACACGTCGGTCACATAAAAGTTGAGATATCTCAGAGGATACACAATCGAATCTCTCTCTGCAAGTTAAAAAAAATAAAACTCTCCGCCATTTTCTTCGTTCCCCCTCTCTGCCGAGCACCGAGAACTCAAAACCTCCCCCTTTCTTTCTCTTACCCGAGCAGTGAGCACAAACCCTCCCCTAGCTGTCTCTCTCTGAGCCGGAGCACCCAGCACAAGCTCTCCTCTGCTGTGTCTCTCTCTGAGGACCGAAAACCCTAACCCTAGAGCAAAAATCGAAGCGACGACGCACATAACTTCTTTAGAGGTGGTAACTTGCACCTCACTGCGACTTCTTTAGGTATATATGGTTCCATATTTTAGATCTCCTTTGAGAAGTCATTTTCTTGCGAGTTTTTTGGGGTTTTTATTTGCTTAGATTTGAGATTTGTCTATTGAAGCTCGGATTTCCCATTTCCTTCAATTTGGATCTGCAACCTCTTTTTTATGTGAAATTTAGGGTTTATTGTGAAATTTGTGGATTAAGGGTTAGGATTGAGCGATTTAATTTGAAATTTTGTGAAATTAGGTTTGAATTAAGTTGAAGAGAGTGGTACGTATTTTGAAGGCCCTTATGAACAGGTTATATGTTGAGCATAGTGTATATATGGAACTGGTTCAAGAAGACAATTGTATCAGTAATAGTATTAGAAAATTAATTGATCTATGTACGCAATCTTAAGCCAGCATGCATTGTGGTTGTCAGAAAATTGGGTTAATTTTCTTAGACCGTGCTGTTGCACATTTTCAGGCTTGATCTCTATTGGGCTTGAATTATTAAATGTGAAATTTCAAACCATAATATTTTCTGTTACCTTATACGACCGTTGTAAATTTAAAACATCTTCATCTGTTTTTTTTTTTAATCTTACTGTTGCCACATCAAGCCTGGTGTGAGCTATGAAAAGTCTCATATATCATTGGATTGTGTCATATACTTGTTTCTTATATAATCATGTTTTGTGAATTTTGATCATGATTATATAGAGATATTTTCCCTGATGCAACTATACAAATTCTTCCTTCCTAAGAGTTTCTATGTAAATTGTAAATTTGGGGGGTAGGGGGGGGGTGTATCAGGTTTTCTGGTACAAATGTTCCTTGATACAACTGCAAAGAGCTTACACGTAAGCAAAAAAAGAAATGATTTAATAGGATGATGCTATATAAGCACAAAAAAAAATGGTTCAACTGGTAAGATGCTAGGAATGTTAATGCTATTGTCATTACCTCATGATTTAATAATAGTCATTAACTGCTTTTAGTTCACAAGCTTGTTTTCCTTGATCCTTTGTTGTTATTCTTCTTTCTTCAAATAATTTCAGTTCCATGTCATATATACTCCGTTCCCAAATCCCTATGCGATATTTATTGCTATGCAGAGACTACACTGATAGAAGTGGACAGTTTGGTTTTGGGTATTCTTTGGAGTACACGCTACTTTAATATTTTAAGAGTATGCTTGGTACTCTCTGTTTGGCTGTTAGTGTTTGTTCTCTATTTGGTATTTATGTTTATTTTGGTGTATATTTTTAGCAGAATACTGGGAGTGTAGCACCTGCCTATAACTCAAGACTCTCACCTCTACCTCCGGAACCAGCTGATTTCTACAATATTGTTGATATACTTCTCGATTCAAATTCAAATTCCAAGGTAATCTCTTTTGTGTTTCTGTTATTTGACTTTTTGATCGAATAAATTTGGATTGCTTATATTGTTCTTGTTTTCAATTTATTTATTTATTTTCAGGATCTGAAGAAAAAGAAAAGGAACTCCAAGCTAAGGAGGCTGAATTAAAAAAAACAAAAACAAAAGGTACTCTCAACATTTTTGTTTCCTTAAAAAAATATGCAGTCCAAACTACGGTAACATGTTTTCAATTTGATTGAATAGGATCTAGAAGAGAAAAATCTGACATTGGGGGTTGAATAATGTTTAATTGTCAAATATCTGCTTTTGTAGATCTATTACTGTTGAGAAAGTGTTGTTCAAACAAATTATTTTGCTAAAGTTGACATGCTCAGAAATTCTCCCAATGTTTTTTTAATGTTTAAACTAAAGGCATATTTTAATGCTCAGAAATTCCCCAAATATTTTTTTAATCTTTTGCTAAAGTCAACATGCTCATTTTCTGTATAGTTTGTCTCATTTCTTATGCCGGCATGTGTCCTATTGAATGATCACTTGAAATATTGCACTTTTTATCATATCTCAAATAAATATGTTCTATTGCAAGATTATAGACCTATTTCAAATCCGTCTTTCAGCTGTGGATCTCCAGTTCAAATTTCAGCTCGATCCGACGGTCGGATTGAAAGTTACGCCTGTTTTTGTAAAGCATGCGCAGGCATATATTGCATTATCGTTATTGTTATATATGTGGGCCTGATTCTAGGAGTATGTGGGGGGTGGCAAGGGGGCTGCCACCCCCTGCGAGCGGTGTCTGAGTTTTCGAAGCACCGCTCAGTTTAGCCCGGAGAAAATTATTTCTGAGAAGTCAATTATGCATGAAAATTCTTTTGCCGACGGCCCAGATTAGTCAAGTTACCCATTTATTTCATATCTATAATTTCAAAAAAATACATTCATTATTTAGATTGAAAATTCAAATCCTAAAAAAAAAAAAAAAATCAGACCGCCCCACCGTGGGGCGGTCTGGTCTGAGGGTAGACCGCCCCACAGGGGGGCGGTTTGGTCTGCACAGTGGACCGCCCCACGTTTGGGCGGTTTAGTTATGGATAAAATATTTTTTAAAATTTGGTTATTAATATTATATTATTTATTTTTTTGGTTATGGAAAAAAATGCCGGCATGAGATACATAGTATTATAGACTCACTCAGACACTCATTTAGATTTCAGTTGAGTAACAAATAATTAATTCCTATCGAAGGCCTGAAAAGGCCCACTAAACTAAACTGAGATTCAGAGTATCAGTATATCAGACACAGAACACGCCGCCGAACGAAGTATCCAGTGGTACCCAGTACCAGTAGCCTCTCTTCTTTCCTGTTCTCTCTGTGCTTCCACGCCATGATCCTCTCCGTTCCAGCCAACTCTGTACTATTTCAGCTGCGACCTTCCATTGCTCCTTCTCTCCGTCTCCGTCTCTCAAGTGAAGTGCGTAATATCGCTCGAAGAAGGAAGATTTTGTGCAAAGCTGAACTAATTCACGATGCACCTTTCGCTGTCGCCTTAGGCGCGAGCGTGATTAGCTCACTTGTACTTCCGAACAAACCTGGTGGGGCCCACGATGAGGATGAGGGGGAGGACGGTGATGGGGCCATGGATTCGACTGATTCGAGGCTGGCTGTCATGGCGATTATCAGCGTCATCCCTTACTTCAATTGGCTGGTAAGGTTTGTTGAATGAGATTTTATTTCTCTTTTTGTAAAATTTGGATTCTGAGATTATATTGCTGATGTGTTTTTAGTGTAGGGATGGGTTTTTGCTTGGATGGATACTGGGAAACAGAGATATCTTGTGTATTCTCTGGTGTACTTGGCTCCATACTTGAGGTACTTGTTTTATTGAGAAATCTTGTATTGAATTTGGCGAATTTCATTGTGTGGTGAGGAATTGAAATTCATGAATCTGTGGTTTGTGTAATTTTGGCTGTTTCTGAGAGTGGGGTGCACCTCACACTTCAGTTGTACACATCTCTATTGGAGTATATTACTGTTACATATCTCTGTCTGGCAACCCGATTGTACAAATTAGACAAGAAAAGATTTTTCCATTGTCGAGAAACTTGTTCTTTTCATCTGACAATTGACATTTGATGTAAGCTCAACCAGAAATAAAATTATTTCAGTGATGTTTGCAAAAGGGGTTTTCAAAGGAAGAACAATTAAGCAGTAGAAATGATGTAAACTAACAAGTTGAGAATTTCTGTTTAAAACATTATAAAATCTATTGAAATCGTTAAGAACATAATTCCTTTTCTTTTAAAAAAAGGGGTTGTGTTTAATTTTTCAGGACAAATTTGTCCCTCTCGCCAGAAGAGAGCTGGTTGCCTATTGCCAGTATTCTGATTTGCATTCTACATGTACAGGTTTGCTACAAGATACTCTTAAAATGTTTTGGTCTATAGGAATGCACTTTCCTATTATTTGAATCATATGTAAATTCCTCTATGCAGTTGGAAACCAGCATTAAAAATGGTGATTTCGAGGGTTTCAAATTTCCATTAATGAAGAGCAACACCAAAAGTCGACTGGCCTCCATGACGGTACATATTTTTTTCTTCCTAACCTATATATAGTAAGAATAATTTATGCTATATTTGTCTAATTGGGGTTTAGGCAACTCAAACCAGTTTGGCTGATACTTAAAGAAAGGAAGAATTGTTTTAAAAAAAATGAGTTATGGAAGTAGCATACCTATTTGAAATATGATAACGGGGTAATGTTCTGTGGAGCTACAATACACACCCGTGCTTGGTTTAGCTGAATTTTGCTTCAATTTGATTGGACTCACAAAATCTGGACTTATAATTTAACACCTTATTTCCAGGGGCATGGGAAAAGAAATAGAAAATTACCTTCATCAAATGGGTCAAGAGAGAAGCTCCGTGATTGGGGAGTCAACCTTAATCCAAGAGATGAGATGCCACAGCTAGATGAAACCGTTGATGATGACAAATTAAATTAGGATTACTGTGAATCGGTAGATCTGCTTTTTTTTTATTATTATTGAAATTTTTGTTTACTTAGAATATTTGGGTGGAATGTAGTCTTATATGTTAGGTTTACATTTGAGGAATGGATATCTTCAATAAGTTCGTTGATGAGATTGGTTAATATATCTGTAATATCTCTTTTAATTAGTATAGGATAGTATCAACACAGCACTAATGAAGTCGGATATTATAGTGCTAGTGGGGTTTGTGTTGTCATAAATGTGACCAAATTTGGTGGCTGCTGTCTGTAATTCAATACTCTTTCAAGTTGTAATCGCTGTGTATAATGCTCCAACATGTTACAGTGATATGCCAATCTTCTGACAAGAATAATCCTATTTATGGCATAGGCTAGCATCAGCTAGGGCTTCATCTTGCTGCATAATCGGAAATAAATCTGCTGCGATTCCCAACTCCCTGCAATCCCCTGCCATTCCAAATCTCTCCATTAACTTTTTGGAATGTACAAATCTCAAGAGTAGTTATTTTTATGCACGAATCACAAAATAAATGAAAGAAGGGATTTGGAATCACAGGTGATTACAGTGAGTTAGGAATTGCAGCAGATTTATTTCCTGCATAATCAGGCACCATTCACCATGTCCATAAGGTGCTCCATCAAAGGCCAGGATTGCTCCATGTGCATTCATGCGCCATTTAAAGCAGAGATTGCATGATCATATCCAAATATCTTGATATTTATGAGTTGCATTGTTTCCACCCTTTGATTTGACCTCGGGTGCATTGCATGGCATCAAAGCCGTCCATTTTTAATAAGTTGAAATTTACCGCAGCTGGGCATGGCGTATGATGAGCCGGGTCAAATTAAGGAGCTTTCATGGGTCATAGTGGGCCAAGTCCATCTCTTAGAAAGGGTTTACAACTTTATGTTACTGGGCTCACCGCTCACATTGGTACCAAGTTGTGCCGAGAATATGCAAACGGATCGGACACGGATAATACTTGTAAAATTATATCCGTATCAGCTTTATTTTTCAGATACGAATACAAATATGAATTAAATATTTGACAAAAACGGCTACAGATCGGATATTAAACGGATACATATTATGTGTGTGTGTGTGTGTGAGCAAAGTTAGAGTGTGATGTGCTCATCAAGAGAGTTTGGTGAGCACAACTCCAAAAGTATATCGGATCGGCTTCA
Organism: Carex cristatella; assembly: GCA_024447775.1. Lineage (NCBI taxonomy): Eukaryota > Viridiplantae > Streptophyta > Magnoliopsida > Poales > Cyperaceae > Carex > Carex cristatella. The sequence goes on from JAJHPF010000018.1 coordinate 3,117,148, forward strand.
AACGATGAATCAAAACTGTTGAAATCTAGGTCATAAGTGATGAGCCGGGTCATATAAATTGGACCGTAGGATATTTTTTGTTGACTATGCTTCGATTACATTTGAAAAAAAAAAAAAATAAAAAGAAAGAACATCATAGTCCATTGGGCCGAAGAAAACATCACTTTATGTAAAATTAGGATTTATGCGTGTACGCGGTTGATTTTATATCGTAGATCTAATATGTTGTCTTTTAATATATTAACCCTTGTAAAAAAAAATATAAAGAGAGTGAAAAAAGTGGATTCCATAAATAAATCAATCCACTCTCGAATTTGATCCATGATTCATGCTATCAAATATAACATGTTGATCTATAATGATATAACTCATATTTAACTTCAGAAATTATTAATTTCAGGCAATATAAATTAGACAGTAGGACATTTTTAATAAGTTGAAATTTACCGCAGCTGGGCATGGCGTAGGATGAGCCGGGTCAAATTAAGGAGCTTTCATGGGTCATAGTGGGCCAAGTCCATCTCTTAGAAAGGGTTTACAACTTTATGTTACTGGGCTCACTGCTCACATAGCCATAGGTACCAAGTTGTCCCGAGAATATGCAATCGGATCGGATACAGATAAATACTGGTAAAATTATATCCGTATCATTTTTTCCAGATACGGATACAAATACGGATTGAATATTTGACAAAAACAGCTACAAATCAGCTACAGATAGGATATTAAATGAATACAGATTAAATGTGTGTGTGTGTGTGTGTGTGAGCAACTCTTCAATCTGATATACAAATCCTGGCCTTTGATTGAGCACCTTATGGACATGATGAAGGGTGCGTGATTATGCAGCAAGATGAAGCCCTAGCTGATGCTATCCTATGCCATAAATAGGATTATTCTTGTCAGAAGATTGGCATATCACTGTAACATGTTGGAGCATTATATAGAGATTACAACTTGAGAGAGTATTGAATTACAGACAGCAGGCACCAAATTTGGTCACATTTCTGACAACACAAACCCCACTAGCACTATAATATCCGACTTCATTAGTGCTGTGCTGATATTATCCTATACTAAAAGAGATATTACAGATATATTAACCAATCTCATCTACGAATTTATTGAAGATACCCATTCCTCAAATGTAAACCTAACATATAAGACTATATTCCACCCAAATATTCTAAGTAAACAAAAATTTCAATAATAAAGAAAGCAGATCTACCGGTTCACAAAAATCCTAATTTAATTTGTCATCATCATCGGTTTCATCTAGCTGTGGCATCTCATCTCTTGGATTAAGGTTGACTCCCCAATCACGGAGCTTCTCTCTTGACCCATTTGATGAATGTAATTTGCTATTTCGTTTCCCACGCCCCTGGAAATAAGGTGTTAAATTATAAGTCCAGACTTTGTGGGTCCAATCAAATTGAAGCAGATTCAGCTAAACCAAGCACGGGTGTGCATTGTAGCACCACAGAACCAGGGACGGAGCCAGACTTCCGAACTATGGGGTCAAACACATAATGGAGTCAAAAATTTCATATTAAAAATGGGGGTCAATTTACAACTCATGGTATTTTACTCTAAATTATATAAAAATTCATATGTAAATAACAAAATTCAAAAAAAAAATGGGGGTCAGTTGAGCCCCATTCATATATGCTCCCTCCGCCTCTGCACAGAACATTACCCCGTTATCATATTTCAAATAGGTATGCTACTTCCATAACTCATTTTTTTAAAACAATTTTTCCTTTCTTTAAGTATCAGCCAAACTGGTTTGAGTTGCCTAAACCCCAATTTGATAAATATAGCATAAATTATTCTTGCTAATAGGTTAGGAAGAAAAAAATATGTACCGTCATGGAGGCCCGTCGACTTTTGATGTTGCTCTTCATCAATGGAAATTCGAAACCCTCGAAATCACCATTTTTAATGCTGGTTTCCAACTGCATAGAGGAATTTACATATGATTCAAATAATAGGGAAGTGCATTCCTATAGACCAAAACATTTTAAGAGTATCTTTTAGCAAACCTGTACATGTAGAATGCAAATCAGAATACTGGCAATAGGCAACCAGCTCTCTTCTGGCGAGAGGGACAAATTTGTCCTGAAAAATTAAACACAACCCCTTTTTTTAAAAGAAAAGGAATTATGTTCTTAACGATTTCAATAGATTTTATAATGTTTTAAACAGAAATTCTCAACTTGTTAGTTTACATCATTTCTACTGCTTAATTGTTCTTCCTTTGAAAACCCCTTTTGCAAACATCACTGAAATAATTTTGTTTCTGGTTGAGCTTACATCAAATGTCAATTGTCAGATGAAAAGAACAAGTTTTTCGACAATGAAAAAATCTTTTCTTGTCTAATTTGTACAATCGGGTTGCCAGACAGAGATATATAACAGTAATATACTCCAATAGAGATGTGTACAACTGAAGTGTGAGGTGCACTCTCAGAAACAGCCAAAATTACACAAACCACAGATTCATGAATTTCAATTCCTCACCACACAATGAAATTCGCCAAATTGAATATAAGATTTCTCAATAAAACAAGTACCTCAAGTATGGAGCCAAGTACACCAGAGAATACACAAGATATCTCTGTTTCCCAGTATCCATCCAAGCAAAATCCCATCCCTACACTAAAAACACATCAGCAATATAATCTCAGATCCAAATTTTACTAAAAGAGAAATAAAATCTTATTCAACAAACCTTACCAACCAATTGAAGTAAGGGATGACGCTGATAAAATCGCCATGACAGCCAGCCTCGAATCAGTCGAATCCATGGCCCCATCACCGTCCTCCCCCTCATCCTCATCGTGGGCCCCACCAGGTTTGTTCGGAAGTACAAGTGAGCTAATCACGCTCGCGCCTAAGGCGAGAGCGAAAGGTGCGTCGTGAATTAGTTCAGCTTTGCACAAAATCTTCCTTCTTCGAGCGATATTACGCACTTCACTTGAGAGACGGAGACGGAGAGAAGGAGCAAATGGAAGGTCGCAGCTGACATAGTATAGAGTTGGCTGGAACGGAGAGGAGATTAAGGGCAAATTTGAAGAGTTGCTCAATTAAAGGCCCTTGTCTGTGCTCAATCAAAGGCCTTTGATTGGAGTTGTGCTCACCCTTCGTCATGTACAAAATAGCTAGAAATTGGTGAGCACAATTTAAAAGTATATTGGATTGACTTCAAATGATGAATTCAAACTGTTGAAATTTATGTACTTTATAAGTGATGCATGTACATGCAAAATTTTGAAATGGTCGAATTCATTTGCTACAAAGTCAAGCGGTCAAAAAAATGAATATTTTATAAGTTGTTTGTATATTCATTTTTTATCATTTCTTTGACTACTTGATCTTGTAGCAAATAAATTCAGAACCTCCAAAATTTTGCATGTATATGCATCACTCATGAAATACATGGATTTCAATGGTTTGGATGCACCATTTGAAAGCAGTTCCGATATACATTTTGAATTGTGCTCACCAAACTCTCTTGGTGAGCACATCATACCCTAGCTTTGCTCTCTATATACAGTCCAGCTAATATGTTTTTAGTAGCATTTTGGCTAAAATGCTTGCATATGAAATTTCAAAATTTTACATTTGAAATGTCGAATATGTAGCTCAGTAAATTGGTTATATATTAAGCTTGTAGAATATCATTTTCTGCTATTTTTAGAATTTTTTTCCTATTTTTTAATTTTTTTTTTAAAAGATGGTCATTTTTTAGCATACCAACAATGCATCAATATGCGCACAAATCTTAATTTTTTGACTGGAATTCAAAAATTAAAAAAAAATTATATGTAAATGAAGCTCTCTAGAAGGCGATCAGTTTGAACTGTTTAAATTCTTCGTTTAAAACTAATTTAATAAATTTTGAATTGAAAGCATATATGAATTGAAGTGCTACTAAAAACATATTAAACGAACTCTATATACACACATATATAGACACACACATACATACATCATAATAGTATGCTCATGAAAGGTTGAGTTCAAAATACAAGAATTTTAAACACGTAAGATTAATTACTAACCTTTGTATTGTAGTAGTTAATTTATTAATACTATGGCTAAGATAAATAAGGGTCCCTACATAACTAATTAAGTTATGAATATGCACCAGAGAGTAAGAAAACAAATATTAATGAAACAAAAAGATTTCATCAATAAAGCTATATTATTACGCAAACCCACATATTACCCTTCAAGAGGTCCTTACTTCTCAAAGAGCCAGTATCAAATTTAGGAGAACACTTACTGGAGTGGATGCTCAGGACTGGCAGGAGATCCAACACATCATTCAACATTTCACACTATCTTTCTCTACTGATACTCTGAAATGTAATAGAGAAACCCATGACCAATTACAGTGAAATCACTCTATAATTTTCTTACATTTAGAGGAGTAACACCTGAATACTGTATGGTTTGGTGGCATACCACCAAAAATCAAAATCTTCATGTGGCTGTTAACACAAGACAAAATACTTACCAAAGATAATCTGTTAGACAAAGGATAGATTGGTTCCCCATCCTGTCAATTCTGTCCCAATGATGAATCAGTGGACCATTTATTTATTCAATGCTCATTTGTTAGACAAATTTGATTCTGGTTAGGAGATTGTCAAGATATGTTTTCCCAATGGCATACTATTGCTGATATTATGCATTTTGCATATTCTCTACCTTATTCAACCCAAAAGACATTCTTAACTGTTTTTAGTGTCCTTGTTTGGTGTGTCTGGAAACAAAAAAATCTGATCTATTTTGAACATAGACCTTGTAGTTCAGGTAAAACATTTATAATCTCTATCATGACTACTATGTTATATTGAACAGTAACAGGAACAACACAGGAAGGACTCTCTCAATGGATGCCTGCGGATATTAATCTCATTCCAGTTCAAGTTGTTCCCCCAGACCTCAACTCCCCCCTTCTTCTGAAGAAGAATCAAGCTCCACTCACTGACAAACTCTACATTTATGTCACTTTTTGGGTCTTTGTTTGATATCAGTCACAGTTATATATGTTAGTCAAATTTAGCTAGGCACAAGTTATCTAGTGTCTATTTTGTCAGAGTGACATTTACTTCTCACTTTTGTATGGGTTGTATTTTCATTTTGCTTCTGATTATCTTCCCTTAAAAAACATTTCCTATGTACTCTTTATGTTTCGAAATGCAACGTACGACAGCCTTTTTATATAAAATTTTTTTATTACGCAAACTATCTACGTACCTAACTTGTTTATTTGTTGGTATAAAAATACAATATGTTTTAAATAAAAAATAAAATAAAAGATACAATATATATGTTGCTACATCTGACGGATGGAATCCATTAATTATATATTAACTTAACAATTTAAAAGAAATGTTAAGAATTACTTTTAATTTCAAAATCTGAAGTAATTTATACTATATTATATATACAAACACATGTACATATATGCATTCCTGCACGCATATATAGAATATTTTTGCAATGATTTATATTAACGATCTAGGATGAAATATCAAATGATTTATATTTAATTTCAATCCCAAGAGAATCAAAATGTATTTTTTTATGCATAATCATGACGAAAAGCTGATTTGGAAATTCCATTATATATTGTATAAAACTTATTCAAAATGCTCTGAAATGAACTATCTAGTGTTGGTTATTGGTTACATCTAAATTTACTCTAAATTGGTTATATATATATATCCACATTGTCGTTCCAAAAGAAACAATTAATAATGCAGGAAAACAAATAATAATTAAGATTATGTAACTTTTGACTTTCATAGAATGGTATTTTTTTTTTTTTTAATTCAGGTAGCGACTACCAAGTATATAATAGTAGATGTTTTTAAAACTTCAGAAAGCTAAAAAAAAAAAAATACACTTTGCTCTCTTAACAAATACGAACTAAACATTTATAACATTTAAGCCACATTTATGTTTCTGCCTTGATATTCCGGACCAGCAACCACAGAGGTTTCCAATGTCAGTCGAAAATACATACATTTCGCTGCTTCCACATTCCCCAAAGAACAGCCATAATACGAGTCATCCATACCTGTTTAGACTCCTTAACCACTCCTTTGTACCGACTCCAAGATAATTTCCACAACCTATCTGGCGATGAATCTAACTGCATCAATTGTCCCATGCACATCCATACTTGTCATCGATCCTATTCCTTTGTATATTGAGCTGTCAATTCTTGGTTACATGTAAATTTACTCTAAATAGGTTATATATATATCCACATTGTCGTTCCAAAAGAAATAACAATGCAGGAAAAAAAATAATATTTAGAGTATGTAACTTTTGCCTTTCATAGAATAGTACATCGGATAATTTTCCTTTATATGTTGAGCTGTCAATTCTCCGTAGAAAAATAGTCATATGAAAGTCATCGATCATATTCCTTTGTATGCTGAGCTGTCAATTCACCGTAGAAAAATAATTACCTGCTCTCGTCGTCGACATTGTCGTTGAACTGTCAATTCCTTAATTTGTATGTTAACTTTCATAAAGTAGAATAGAATAGTCATCTGCTCTTTGGAAAAATAACAGTTATATATTTTGAATGTATGTGAAAGTAGGATATACATAAAAATTAAGATGTACTTTTAATTTTTTTTTTTAAAGAATGAAGATAATATAATAAAAACTTAATTGGGTTGCCCCTAAATTTAGAAGAAGTGAAACCTTATTCTACTTATAATCAGGAGTTGCCACATGTTATATATATGTACAAAATTTTCAGAAAAAAATGTGAACCCAGATAATTTTTTTTTAATTTATATATGAATTTTATACACGTGACAAATTCTGATTGGTGGGCGAGTCTGAGGCAAAATCGGAAGCAGGCCTCTTAAAAAGAAACAAATGTAACGAATGATTGATCAACACCTTTAAGCAATGGCAGAGGTAGAATTTTAAGAGGAGTCAAAGACTGGACTCAGCTATTTGTGACTTGCCACTGCCTTTTAAAAATTAAATATTCAAAGCAAATTCATAGACTGTGTATCTACTTAATTTTTTTAAGATTGATAACGAAGTTGTTGGGTCCAATACTCCAATTATAAAAACAAGTTAGTTATCCTTAATTCAACCAATAACTATATATTAATTATAGTTATTATAACTTAAAAAAAGGAGAGACAAAAAAATGAAGGTATTTGAATTCTCTTTTATCTTTCTCTTATATTAAGTATGTAAGTATCCTGATCTGCCAACAACTGTGATTTAATTCACTGGATTTTGAACGATTAAGATGCAATGTATTGGTGTTTATTGTGTTGAAGTATGAATTTCGTTATATGAACACTTGCTACATTAATAAGTATTGGTGTTTCTTCTATCATGTTGGTCTCTAGCAGTTGGAAATCCATTAACAGATCTAGTTTTAATAGAAGTCTGCAGTTATTTTATTAATATATTTCTCATGTATACAATACAAGATTACAAAATCACTATTTATATGCCACAAATTGCGAATGAAAAACTATGAATTATAATAAAAAAATGAAAAAAATAATTCCAATAATAGTGGCGTATGAATTCTAATAATAGTAGTGTAGTGGAAAAATATTAGAAGTTACAAAATGAATGGACCATCCATAAATATATATAATCATCACAATATTGTAATTGTCGTTAATTTATTAGTATTATGGCTACGATAAATAAGGGTCTCTACATAACTAATTAAGTTATGCATACAATAAATGTGCAGCAAAAATAAGAAAACGAATACTAAAACAAATACTAATTAATGAAATAAAAAGATTTCATCAATAATGCTATATATTATTGGGCAAACTACCTAACTTGTTAATTTGTTGGTATAAATATACAATATGTTAACTACATCAAAGGGATGGAATCCATTAATAATTATTAACTTAACAAATTTTTAAAAATTGTTAAAAATTACTTTTAATTTTAAAATCTGAAGTTTATAATGTAATTCATACTATATTATACATACAAACACATGCATTCATGCGCGCACACATACATAGAAAAAAAATATATAGATTTTTTTTGAAATGATTTACATCTAAATTTACTCTAAATTGGTTATATATCCAGTTATCCACGTTGTCGTTCCAAAAGTAACAATAATGTAGGGAAAACAAATATTTAGAGTACGTTTATTAATTATAGATTTAATGTTGAGCGGTTTGGATCAATCGTTTGACTTTGAAAATGTAAAAAAACCAAAGCGTTTAATTTGTTCCATGGCTAAATTGTTATCGGTAGACTGAAGTGCTACCGGAGTCATATTTTAGTATTTGATTTCAAACAAAAAATCCAAACTGTTAGATTTTCAATTTATATTAAAATGTTCTTGGAGACCAAATTTTATATTTTTTTGAATTTTTTTTTACTATTTATTAAGTTGGTTTAAAAACTACTGTTTTTTCAACAATTATATATTCATTATTTATTATTTAATAATTACCTAGTTTCAAGCAGAGAACTTGTATAACTACATTTTACATATTATATCTATTTTATTTCAGCTTATATTACGTAACATACATTCAATATGGGATCAAAATAAACATACTGTTACATTCAATATGGGATCAAAATAAACATGACAAACAAACCGATAATTGTCATGTTTTGTCATGTCAGTTAATGTATCCATATTTTATTTAACTAAAAGAAAATAAAAAGATAGCTGTTTGCTCGTTGCTAATTAATGAAATTAAAATAATTAGCCAGAAGGCGTTGCTTGTTCAAATTTGGACATGAGAAGCTGGATGACTGACGCATCGACCTGGAACGTCTTTGTCAGCACTTCAATCGGAATTGGTGGTTTCGACCCAAACAGGGTAAATGGAGCCGATGCAATTCCCGGCAACTGGCTGTTAAAGGCTGTGACGACAAATCCATTATCTTTCCCGATGTTGAACAGGAAATGAGTGAGTCCTCGGGGGATAATGAAGTTCATACCAGGCCTTAAAACTTTCGAATAGAAAACATTCGAGGTGCTGACAATACCAACAAGCAGTTCTCCTTGAATAACGAATCCCAATTCAGAAGAACGGGGGTGGCTATGGAGCACGTTGATACCGCCGGGAGCTAAGTCAATACGGTTGATTGACAGACCTAGGGTATTCAGGCCAGGAAAGGTCAGAACATTGTTTGCTGAAACGTTGCCTTGAAACATGTTATCGATATTTCCTGGCATGACAAGTGTGTCGGAGAAGAAATCATCGGAGACAACATGAGAAGGCGGTTTACAAGGGAAACCGTTGACTGTGATGTCGGAATGGAGGTCAGCAATGCAGAAATCTTGGAGAGGATCAGGATCAGCATGGCATGAGATGAAGATGAAGACAGCAAGAGAAAGGAGCAACAGGGAACTTAAAGAGGCCATTGTTGCCTTTTGTGTTATTTATGTGTGTTTAGTGGGATGAGAGCTCTAAGTATGGGTCTGGTCTTTTTATAGGGAGTGATGCCAGGAATTGGCGCGGTTCATTCAAATGGGATAAAGTATAATAATGTAGTTGTTGATGACAAATTAACCTCAAGCCGACTTTTAAATTAATTAGTAGACTTGTCTCCTCAGAAGATAGCCAATAAAATTGGTGTCAAATGTAGTAGATATCCTTTTTTATATTTAATATATCGTCCTTCTGACCAGCTGTCCTTCAAAAAAGGATAAATAGTAGACTTTGTCCTTAGCTTTGACTTGGTCTTTTGTTTGACTTTTCTCTTTTGTACAGTGTTATTAATCCATATATACTTCTTCCTTTTACTGGAATTGAAGTTATCATGGCCTATGTACACCGATTTGCGTTAAGATTCACACAAATAGTTTTAATTCACTTTAGATTCGTGTGGTCCAAATTATTTCTGTACAAATCTCAATACAGATTTCACGGATATAATATGATTTTGAATAAGACTATGTTCAAAGTTTTTTTGACACAAATCAAGTGTGCAAGAAATACAAGAAAACATAGATTTTCTTGCACTTGCTTCGATTATATTTGGCAAGGAAAAAAAAAAAGAACATTACAATCTACATATGATCTATTGGGAAAATAAGTACATCACTTTATACTCCATTTTTCATATCAAAATTTGAATATTCACCTTTAAAATTAATTGAGCCCTAAAGAACTAAAAAAGACTATGAATCTTCACAACTGCAAACAGTTCAGACACCAACCAGAAAGCGTTTAATAGACGCTGTCTAATAATTAATTGGTGTTTTTTCTAAAGAAAAGTATAAATTATTGTATTTTACTTGTGATAATGTGAGATCGAATTAGATATATAGTAGGTTGTTCTACTAAGATAATAGTTGGTACTTGGTACACTGCAGTGTGCATCATTCAGTTAAGCAGGTTGTACAATTTGAATATAATTTTCATTTTTTTAATTCAAGGTTTGTTATTTGGTTTATTTTTGGTTTTTTTAATCAATGGCTCTCATGAGATGCAGATTTTTTTTGTAATATCTAATTTCTTAGCTTAACTTCTCTAGATCAAATATTCGCATAATATTGGCATAATGCTACTAACATCTATATATCATGATGTCATGATAGGTGCATGGATTATGCATCTACCTCTGAAACAAAGTAATCACCAAAATGTGGAACAAAGCATTTAGCATCTTTTTTATTGAAGCATTTAGCCGTTGACAAAGCAACATGTGGCAAGGCAAACAAATTAAATTTGGAAAAAGAAGAAATATATACATTTCTACTATATACTTGAAATAATTTTATTTGTGTTATATTAATAATAATCTCATAATTTTCCTAAATCCTTGTTAGAAAGTATGCCATTTTTGTAGAAATCGATAAATGTATGGGAACTTATTGTGTAGTGTAACTTTTGTGAAACATGTATGTCTCTTCATTAAAGATAACAAGGAATTAGGAAACTTAGGGCCTGTTCGGCGGACCATTGGAAATGGACATGGACATGGGAATTGAACTAAAAATTACTGTTCACGTGGGAAAACTCTAAAATTTTTAGTTCAATTCCCGCGCCCATGCTCATTCCCGATGGTCCACCGAACATGCCCTAACTTGGAATCGCCACGTTTTGTTTCTGAGATTCTTTGTAACATGCTCTGTGTAACTTTTCGTCTGACGGATCTTTTGTGGAATAACTATGTAGTGAGAAACGAATAGTTCAGATTTATTTATTCGCGAATAATTCGTGATTCGCATTTTATTCACGAAGAAAATGTATTAAATTTAAATTTGAAAACAGAAGTAAGAAAATATACGGATAAAATTAAGGTCGTATTTTATTGTGATCTTGTGATTTGTTTCAAATTTCAATTTTGGCCCGCAGCGTCTCTGAAAATGGCTTAAGCATTACACATTGCAGCATACAGTTCAAACCTTTAATGACAGGAATTTAAAAGTATAATGTTCATGTATGTTGTGCTGTGCACATCATTAATTCTTTTGGTTCATGATATTTAATATTGAATCAGATCAGACCTATTCAAAACGGACTGATGATATTAATGAAATTTTTAAGGATGAGACCTAATTAATTATTTAATATTCGAATGGTTCATATTTTTAAATTTCTTTTTTCTCTTCAGGTCTTCTTTGTTTTTTTAAACAAATTTTAAATTGTAAGAAGAACAGGGACAGAAATAGAAAATTTAAATTAGAGGCGAAAAATATACATACATAATGTATAACAGTTGGAATTTAAACTCAAATATCCACATGCTACAAAGTTGATTTCTAATCACTAAGCTACCAGACATATTTAGCATTTTATGATTAAAGTTTTTAAAAAGCATAAAAAATAACTAAGCATTCTCTAACTTGATTATTGTAGATCCGCTCAAGAACACACTTAATTGTCTGCATTGTTCTTGTTCATCTTAGCTCTAAAAATGTGAGAATATCTGCAAGAGTAAATAGTAACTATCCACGAGGATATACTGTAGCACATTTGTATATTGTGAACTATGTACACGTAACTCCCCCCCCCCCAATCATTTAGGGCCTGTTCGTTTGTCACGGGATTACACGGGATGGGATTTGACGGGGACGGGAACCCACTTTTTAAAAAGTGGGAACCCATGAGTATGGGTACACGCGGGATTAATTATGGAAATTTATTAAAATGAGTGTTCGGTTGTACTATGGGATTAGTTGTGGAAAATCTTTATTTATTTTTATAATATGCAATTTTAGTTTTATTTCTCATCTAAATTTATACAAAAGAATAATTTCTCTTGAGCAGGAGGTAATTAAGTATATTTTGACTTCATTTGAATATAAAAAAATTTAGATCTTTAACATATAATATATTGATATATTAAAACTTGGACATTAACGGTAAAGCACCAGTACTTAAATGATTTTTAAAAAAAAAATACAATCAGACACTAATTTAATATGGGAGCATGAACCATCTCATAATTTTTATAATCTTGAAATTAAATATTAAAATTTAACTATTTTTTTATGTGTACTGAATTTTTCTACTTTATAAATTAGTGATAAAAAATATTGATAAACATTTATAAAAAATATAAATATTTATAAACAAATAAACATTTAAAATATGTGATAAAAAATATGTCTAGATCTTCGGCTGTACCTTAAAATCAGTTGCGAAAAGGCTTAATGTATTTTAAAAAATATATATTTCTATTTAAATTTCTCATATATTTAAAATTAAAAAATTGTACAAAAATATTAAACGTTGTACAAAAAACAATGTACACAAAATAATTAAATGTTGTACAAAACAAATTGTACCAAAAATAATTAAATGTTCTACAAAAAATATTGTAAAAAAAATTTAAATGTTGTACACAAAAATTTGTAGAATTTTTTTTTCACCTATATATTAGACTAATATGCTGTAAAAATATATATACACACACATTTCGGTCCGGATCTATGAATAAGAGACATTAGTCCCACAATGAGAAGGTATATAAAGTAATGTTCTATATATATAGAATGTGCCACAGGTTTATGTTTGAGGAAAGAGAGAGAAAGAGAGAAGATGGGACCCACCCACGTGGAAGAAGAAAGTAGGTGATGGGAAAAACATTATTCACTTGGACTTCATTTTCATTTTCCCATGAATTTAGCTGTGCATGGGTGCACCATAGGAATAAAGTTGGGAAGAGATTGGAAAATTACTGGACCTCCGAACGGCTCTAGGAAATTTGAGGAAAATAGCTCCCATTAAGTATGAATTCCTATGTAAAACCATACATCCGAACAGGGCCTTAATGAAAATCCATCAGCATTCCTGTTTTCTTCTCTTTCTCTCTCTGTGTATATATAGTACGTGGCTACTGGCTAGTGAATGAAGCAAGCAAGAAAGAAAGAATAGACGACGAGTACTGGAGACGGTTGGTAGACGTTTGATTTCACTACATAAATCAATGCTCAACTTTCTTTAATTAGATATTAGAGACCCAGTCTTTCTTTCTTTATTTGCACCCAACGCCAATCACCTGTTTCTGATCTCTCTCTCTCTCTAGGAAATAAGACAGGAAATTCAATCAAATCCCATCAAAACCCGGACTGCCGAACACGCCCTAAACCTAAACTGGTAAGAAAAGAAAAACTATTTGGTAGATCTAAGAAGCACAGATTTCTATGAAGGCTATAAACAACTTCAATGTCAACTCTAATTAAATTGAAAAAAAAATATATTATGAGGGCTAAAGAGAGAGAACAAGTTCGTATTCATTGAGAGCAGTTATCGTACTAACAAGTTGATAGCTAGTACATACTGTAATAATAGTTAATATGGAATTTAATCAGTGGTTAATTTATAAATGTGTATAAATTAAGCTTTTAAATCCTGAGATGATATCAGAAGTCTGCCGCCCAAACCCATTCATTGGTACAACTTGTAACTCATTTGGGCCATTATTATTATTATTATTTTAAATCAACTCATTTGGACCTTGATAAATTAAAATAGAAACAGTGCCCCGTATGCATATCAATTGATTTAATTTGGATATATATAGGATTTCTTTTTTTTAATTTCAACCTTTTTTCTTAATGGATTTCGATGTTGTTTAGCTGTTAATTTGTTTTCTCTTAATATAATTAGAAAAATACATGATTGTTTAATGTGAAAACATATGATAAGAACAATGCTCTAGATATTTTACTCATACTATCCTGACTTGATCAACTGATAGTGACTTGTTTAGCTCATCTCCTTTTTATATTATATTAAATAATTCTCTTAATTTCTCCAACAATTTCTTTCTCCTTAATTTCTTCGCCTCTCTTTCTTCCTGTGTAAATTTCTCTACCATGTGCATGGTTCAAACTTCAAAACTTACAAAGATTAGCAAGAGGAATGAAAATAATAAATTTAAACTGTGTGAAATTAAGATGATGAGGATTGAGGGACCAAGAATTGAAGCTTTTTTTATATGAAAACTGTGACGTTGGGAAAATAAATAAATTAAGGAAACAAATTAAGTAAAAGCTGGATAGAAATCCATGAAAACCGTGGCTTGTCTTTTTTTTTTTTTTCTTTTATTTGGGATGCTACTGATAGTGACCTGTTTTTTTAATTGTCTGACTGGTACAAACAAATTTGTTAAAAATGATTAGAGGTGTGAATAATTTGTGAACCGTAAGCACATTTAAATTTAAACAATTTAAACTTAAAAAACATATTATATGATTGAACTTAATTTTAAGAAAAGTATCACTATCAATTGGCAATCTGATGATTTTGTGCATCAAATCATGAGCCAATGTATCTTAAGTTATACAATTGATATATAAATTATGAATGCTTAATAATAAAAATCATTTCTACTTGATATTTTTTTGCCCTCTCATAATTTCAAGATAAAACATCATAATAGAGTAATTTAATATATAGGGTTTAAGGACGGAGTAAAATGGAAGAATACATAAAATATTTTAAAAAGTTGGAAACAAATTGATTTTTCAAACAAAATACAAGGATGAACAGTCTTATATCATACATTTTTTAGTGTGATAAAAGATGAAAATAAACATATTATTAATTAAAATATTTGAATCAAGAACTCTCAATCAAAATTTTAACAATAGGCCTTGTTGAGATAGTACAAAAAAATCAAGTCTTAAAATTAAATTCTTGAAAATTAAACATATATATTATTAACTATTTTTGAATGAAGTACTCTTAATCAAGATTTGAGCTATATTTACATTCAAATTCTAGGGTTCTATTTTTGTCCCTAAATTTATTGTTTTAACTACTGATTTGTTATAAAAATTATTCAACCCTTTCTTTAACATTGGAAAAATATCTTAGAAGTAAAAATTGATTTCGCATTCGAATAGAATTATGATCAATAATGTATTGCTTTATTTTTATATTTTGAATGAGAAAAAGTTGTAAGCAAATTGTTTGGCCTACAAGCATGAATCAAGCCAAATAAAAAATATTTATTCCTAATATTAGTTTTTTTTTATTGTTTTCAAGATCAAATCAATTTATTACAAATTAAATAATGCCCAACTTTTTTTATTTTTTCTAAAAGCGTTACTTAATGAACTTCACTTAAATTACATAAATGGCATGTCTCTTACTATTTAACTTAAATTACAATTAATGTACCCATAAAAGATATTTTTTTTTTGTTTTCTCTAGTATCTTAGTACAAAACTTACATCACTAGTGTTTTATTGTGCTGTTTTAGTTAGCTTTAGGTCAATATTATTTTATTTAATAAAATTACCCAAAATAGACTGTTTGAAGAATATTTTTATTATTGAGAAGCTATCAATATGTATCCAGTCTTATCAATCATTTTTTAGCTATTCAAATAGTGTACTTTTATCATCATCAGCTTGTTTCTTATCAAAATTATCTCATGTCTAATTGATGAACTCAAACGTAAAAAGGATTGTAACATTCTTATATAAAATCAATTATATTAAAAGGGTTTATATGCATTAAAAATATATATAAGGTTATATGTGCATAATTTAAGTCCTTGTGTAATAATAAAAACTTGGAGGGACTTATTGGCAAAAAAGCCAAATCTTGTCATATTTATCTCCTTGTACCGAATGGTACTCTGGAACCGAAAAAAAAAATTTGAGTGAGGGTGTGGGTTGCGCAAGAGAAAGGAAGGGAAAAAGAGAGAGAGAGAGAAATTGAGCGCGGAAACTGATCGAACTTGTCGGAAACTTGAGATTTGAGCGGAATTGACGACCCTTGATCGATTCTAAAGCTTCAAATTGGTATATTCTCCTTTTCAATTAACAAAACCCTAATAGTCGATTTGTTGTGATTTTCGTTTGAATTTCGAATTCGGGTGTGAATCGAACGATTATAACTCGATTAGTATATTGAATTGGGTTGAATTGAATAGATATTCTTTTTAAAGTGGGAATCATGATTTAAGGGTTGGTATGGAATTCGGGATGATTATTTGTGAAATTCAAATTTGATTGGAATTGATCGAGTTATAATTCGTTAAAACCGTTCGATTCGTATTATTTCATTTAAAACTACCCTTTTGAACTTTGAATTTGGAATTAGGGTTTTGGTATTAAAACTTGAATTAGGAATTATGTCGAATACTCGTATAGCTTCATATACCTTGAAATGTGATACAGTAAGTAACCCCGATTAACCGGAATTGAGCGTCGACTGATCGGAATCGAAACCAAATGAATTAGGGTTTTCTGTTACTTGTTGCGGGCCGCAATCGGACCCATTACGGCCGCAACCCCGGTAATCCGAAATGGTTAGTTGAGTATTGTTAAGCCAAATCGAATGAGTACCGAACCGTAATCGCACTAGCCTTAGTTATACACCATTTATACAGTGTTAAATAACGATTATGCGTATCTTTTAAATAGACTTGGTAAAGTGTCCGGGCCGTGCAGCGCCTGCGTAGGGGGTCGAGTAGGGTACGACACGGTCCGTGTGGATTGTGACTCGGCCCGAGTAGGGTATGACACGGTCCGTGTGGATTATGACTCGGCCCGTGTAGGAAGTCCAGATTTTAGAATCTATTAACGATCATCATACTCAGGTGCGGGATTTCTGGACTTGTTTGATATTTTATATTCAGAATTAAACTGTGTTTCGATTGACATGTTGATTATTGATTGAATTGAAACATCGGATTGTGTTGCATGTGCATTGCATTGCCCAAATAAAGTGAAACTCGAATTGTTTTATCTGATTGACTTGCATGCTGGTATGGTTATAAATTGTGTTGATCTAAATGATCTGATTTTGGAATTAAAGTCACCGTGCTTTATATCACCATCGGTTGGTGGATAAGGTATTATTGTCATCCACCGTGATGACGTCACCCAGGGGGTGAAACCGGATTTGTCAGAGTCTCTGCAGGGACTTTGACGCCCAGTGTTCTAAAGCTTTAGATCGTCTGGCCCTCGGCAGTTTCCAGTACCGGTTGGGACGAGGGGTAAGTGACTTGTATTATGATTGTGGTTATATGTGACTTGTGTATCGGAGGCATTACCCAGGGGGTAATGCGTTTGGATGGTCAATTGGCTTTATATGGATTTTCTGGATGTGAATTGAAACCAGACTTTTAATTAAATGGTTAGGCCTGTAACTACAGATGGGTGTCATGAGAAAAAGGTTTTACCTGGCGCAGCCGTCTGTAGGTGTCTGTAACCCTACAGATGAGAGGGAACGAATTAAGGTCCAGATCGGTGGAACATCTGTAGTTACTACCCGATATTCTGAAACCGAGTAAACCAGATATTGTGTGATTGAATTTCATCTTGGCAATTCCTGAATTGTGATTTCATTTGGATATACATGTTGTCGGATTTACGCATTCATTCATTTTTACAAATGGTTATAAATTGATATGAACTTTATTTGTGTTTCATTTTGAATATAATTTGTGATTGCAAGTCCAGGGATTCTTTTGTGGCAATTATCGCACTGAGAATTCAATTCTCATCCCCTTTTTGGGTAAAATTTTCAGGTTCCGGTTTGGCGGATCCGAGAGAGGCACGAGGTCGGTAGGCCCTGGTTTCACCGCTGTGTAGCTCGTCTGGTATGGTGACATTAGAGATTATGTATATAGTTATGTTTTGGTTGTATATATATATATTCTCTATGTCATTTTGTGATGCGTATCCATCGAGATACGGGTTTTGTATACTGTGACCTGACCAGTTGGGATTTGAGATCTGTATATGTTATTTGTTTGTTTTGTTTGCGTGTTATGTTTTACTTTTTATCATATCGTAATTGCCTAGTGGGTATACGGGCAACCGTATGCCTACGGCAGGAGCACCTGTCGCACCTCGTGGGGCACCGGGGTGTGACAAGGATGACAATTTTTTTGTTGTGTTTAATTTTTTGTAGGATACATTTTAATGCTTTCATCCTAATTGATTCTAACCTATTTAAAATTTATACAAAAGTAATAAAATTTAGTAACTAAAACAATTTTTCAATTAAATATCACAAAGTTTCCTGTTATTCATATGGTTTAAGTTCCTTAATGCACTTATTTATGATATATATTTACAATAATAACCAATCAAGGATGCAAGAAAAACAAGGAATTAATCGAACTGAGTATTAATTTTATTGCATGTGCGTCACTTATATTTGGCAAAAAAAAAAAAGATTAGTTTATACTTAATTTTTCATATTAAAATTTGAATATTAACTTTCAAATAAAAGGAAAACACCGAAAGAAGTGGAAAATATATCTGAACCGTAAGTACGTTACAACAACAAACGATTTGGACACCAAGAACAAAAAGAGTTTAAGACTTGAATATGTACAGTTATAAAGAAAACTTGCCATGAACTTATGAATGTATTATTTTTTTAATAATTATATAAATTAAATCTCTGATGAGAATTTAATTTGAATAGGCTTATTATATAAAAAAATAAAATAAGTTTCACTATGACAAACATAAAATTAAAGAAAAAAAAAACAAAAATAATATATAAATGCAATATAAAAAGCTATAAAAGCCGACCAACAAAAGATGTGATATGAATTTGACTAATTTGATGTAGACATGAATTTGAAAATGTCTCTGCTCAATATGTATCGGAGCCATTGACACTTTGACAGTCCTAATAATTAGGTGCACACCGACGACAAAAGATGATTAAACTGAATATAACTGTATTATATTCCACATATACAAAGATATTTCTAACACATCATAACGTATAAAGTGCATGTCAACTACTCTGCAAACACGTTCCATTAAGTTAATATTAGAGATCACTTTATCTCTTAAAAAAAAGTACAACATCACTGATGTTGACAGGATGTGATGAAGTTGCACCGTTATGTCAATTAAATTTCCACATGAAAAATAATAATACCCAGTTGCATGGGAAACATATTGAACTAATTTCATGATATATAGGTACATGTAACGACTTCTGTGTCGATGAATTCTTGCGTGGACTCATAAAAGTTAAAATGAGAACTAAATATCGTAATTTTCGTAAAAGAAGAAGAAGAAGAAGAAGAAGAAGAAGAATCATATGTGAAAATCTGCCTTGATTTAGTAATTAAAAGGTAATGTTATGTACTAATGAAATTATTCTTATAGGTTATTTAAAACTAGAAATTTTTATCTCATTTTTATCACAAAATGAAAAAAAATCCACATAAATTTTTACAAAATCGCATGAATAGAAACAGGCAAGTAATACAGATATTAACATTTGATATGCTTTTTGTATGACCTGGCATTCATTAATAATTGTAAACTTGACAATCTTGTTAATAATTTTTAAATAAATTTGACAATTTTTTAAATATAAAAAAATTATTGACATATTATGATACTTTTATATTGTTCATGTGTATCAAACATCATGTAAATTAAGCGTTGTTTGATATTCTATTAAAGACTATTAATTAAGAGGAGAGATCCACTTACAACATTTTGGATCTTACAACATGTTACAACATTCGTTTTTGCGATTTTCAAAATCCAAATAACCGATCCAAACCGTTCAACGTGATCTTTATATTAAGTATTGATCTGCAAAAAAGAAAAAGAAAAATGAAGGTTTCAAAAGCTATATAATTACAGTAAAAGTATATTTACCTAAAAACATCGTATAAAACACTTATTTTGACAAATAGAGTTAGTTGAACAGATTCAATGATTTTATGAATTACTTTATAATTTGTGTGATTAAATTTGAAATAGGCATAGTGATTAAACTTTAGATAAGAAGATAATTTATTTAAGTTATGTATTAAAATGGATAAATCAAAATCAAATATAAAAAATCATTATAGATTATAGTTGAGTGACTTCTAGTAAGACATATCTTTTTAGGGTTATCTATAGAGTGCAAAAATTTATAAAAAATATATATAACTTTATTTAACTAAATTGACGTGAAATAATTATGAAAACTTAGAAGAAAAGGAGGGCCTGGATTGAAATTACTTGTGTTTATATTTTTTTGAAATATGAGTTGGAATCAAGCCACTCAATACATTTCAAACTCATGTGTATTAATATAAAATATTTCTCCACTTTGTAAGTTTCAAAGCTAGGCCATGACCTCTTACATTGGAGTTATATATCTTTGCCACTAAACCAAAGACAAGTTCTGTGCTTGTGTTTATATTGTTTAGAAGAAGATACCGTATATCATCTCATTGTGAATTTAGTAAAAAAAAATTTTGGCTCTGGGTTATTTATTTACCAGACACTACTGTTTACAATTAAACGTTATGTATAGTTAGTAATGCAAAAAAAAAAAAAATCAAATGAGAGGCCTATGAGGTGATGCCTTGTAATTAATTAACTTTAGTTTTTTTTTTCTGAACATTTATTTAGTAATATATTGCATTTATACCTTAAAATAAACATATTATTATGCTATATTATTTTCCAAATACTTATATAAGTTACATAATATAATTAGATTCTACAAAAAAAATTGATCTGATTTTGAGAAAAATTGAAACATTCAGTTAGTTAGCTTAGCTTAGCTTATATAAGCTACATAATACTTATATTATTTTCTATATACTTATATTACCGCTATAGCGACTGTAACTCGATTTTATCCATAACTAGCTTAGCTTTTTATGTCCAAAACCGCTATAGCTAGCTAGTTAGAACACTGGTACTTACATATATTAAATTGGATTTTATCATGGACCGCAACTCCTAAAATTTGGATTCGTTATTTTTTTTCTATTTGTATTTGTAACACATGGAAAATTATATACTTTATACATTTGATGGAAAGCCAATTTAATTATTTTCAACAGGATTACATAAAAGTAGTAATTACTTAATCATATAGGGAAGTAATCCCTTCGTAATAACATGTTAATAACTTATATTGAAAAAGAAAAATGGATCTAATATTTCTCTAAAGACTTGTATTTTGCCTAATAATTCTAGTTTACTTAATTTACTTCGATTCAGTAAAAGAAATGATCTAATATTGGATCCTTAATTCAGTCAAGATATATATTTACAATAACAAAACATTTACACTCGTAAATAAAACAAATTCTTGTATATACAAAATTAATTTCTCATTTTGTAATTTTTCCGTTTACATTACATTTGAAACACAACCAATATGACCCTCACTGATATCCTATGACTCTCTCTTCCTAGCTACATGAACAAATCTGAAATGGTATAAACCTTTCAAAAGATTTTCTGTGAGTTGATAAAAAATTATATATTAGCTAACAAATCTAAATATAGTGGATCTCGAAAAATATCTAAATCATTAACTAAAAACATCTCATGTATTTCATATTTGCTATATCTTGTATTAAATTAGATATGAAGGCTATATTTGTATTTTTCAAAAATTAAAAATTAAACATAAAATCCTTTTTTGTTTTCTCCAATATCGTAGCATGAAAAATTGCACAGTTAAATTTTTTTTATTGAAGTATTATATTTAGCTTTATGTGACTATTGTTTTTTTTTTTTTAAATAAAGGAACTCCAAAACAGGAGGTTTCAATATGTAGCTAATCTTATAAATAACCTTTTGAGCTGTTTAAATAGTGTATTTTTTTTTTATCATGATAAGTTTTTTTTTACCTAAATTGTGTCATGTAAAATTGATGAACTCAAACCTAAAAGGGATGACAATTTTCAATAATGCTTTCCAATATAAATTTAAATTGAGTCTAACCTATTTAGAATTTATACAGAATATATAAAATTTAGTAATTTAGAAAATGATATTGAAGATGTCAAAGTTCCTTTATTTCAGTTAAGAAATAAATTTACAGGAGCAACCAATCAATTGTGCAAAAATAACAAGAAAACTGAATTTTCTTATTTCCTGTGCTTCGATTATTTTGGCAAAAAAAAAAAAAGATATCCTAATATATTGGGCAAAAAAACATCACTTTATACTATTTTCATATCAAGATTTTATTAAACATTATCTCTATCCTCCATTGCCTATGTGGAAATTGGAAAAGATATTCATCTTCTGAAGTCGTGTACACATTTCTTAATATAATTTTAAATGTCATGATGCTTGCTTATATGTCAAAGTTAATTGAAGATTTCAATGATTAATAGGGACGCAAAATTAATTTTTTTTATTGGATACTAAAATTTAAAATGCACAATATATATAGTAGGTGAAAATTGTTGAACTCTAATCTCCACAACTACAAAGTGAAATTATTATTACTAGACTACAAGTAAACATTTAATATTTTGTGAGAGTGATTAGACTGTATATAAAAAAAAATTCAATTAATGTTTAATATACATAATTAAAATTTTAAAATTACGAGATGGCTAAACATCTTTATGAATAAATCTACAATGTAGATTCGTCCCTGGCTCTCTGGTATTGAAGATCACATTTACTATTTACTATTGGTGTAGTCTAATCAATTTCATAATGTAAACTCATCCAATTGAATAATAGGGACATTAATAAATTATTTGTGTTTGAATGAGAAAAAGTCTAATTATAAATTTTTAATGGATATATACATAAAAATTGATGTTATAATGAATATAAATCTATACGTTTCTGATAAAAAAATTGCAACAGATTTCGAGAAACAATCTAAGAAAACCTCCCATATTATATACATTTCCTTTTTATTATACCTCCTATTGTATTTTTTTTTTTATATATATTTTTTGACTTCTTTATTAAAATATCAAAATATTAATATCACGGTGGAGCATAATCGTCATCCCAATTCTTAATTAACAGTCTAATCAAACACCGATCCTGTAGGTGAACATCTAATTAGCTGGTAGAGTAATTAGGTGAAATTATTTTCATTTTTCAATATGTTGTTTCTAGATGAATTATGTGAAATATGTTACTAATGGAAAGAAGAATTGCAGCTTTTCATAATAAAACAATAAATAATATAATCGATCCTTTTAACGAAATTGCTGGGCTAAAATAGACCATGTTTCAGTAATTGATATATTATAGCATAATAGGAACTCCAAAGAAGTTGAAAATTATAAAAAGGAAACAAAATCAACAGATTGTAGTTATGCCCTCATAATTTGTGCATTTATATTTGTAATTTTCATGAGATATGATATCCCCTTTATTTCAATTTGACTTTTTTTTTTGTCAATTCTCTTTGAGTTAAAATCTTTGTAACACTTTTCTTTTTTATATATTTTTTTGGTGGAATTTCGTTTAATCTTCTATAAAAAAAAAGAACGATATCAACGAAAAAAAAATTATATTCTTTGAGAAAGCGCATTTTATATTTTTGTTTCCAATCAAATTCTTTAAAGGCTCGTACTTTTATATGGGATTGAGGAAGGTATTCAATTATATATGAGCTTTGCGGTACTTAATATGTTTATTATAAAAATTGAGCCCAATAAAAGCTGCCCAAGTCAATGTACTTTCTTCATTTTTAAACAAACAGTTACGTAAGCCCAATGTAACTTACCTGCTAATATTTTACTCTAAAAAAATGAAATGAATTTAACATTTTTTTTAGATTGTTATATAGCAATAATAATAATAATAATAATACAAATTTTGGGTCACAAACTATAAAATACATACAATCTTTTATAAAAAAATACAAAATATACAATCACAAAAGATGATTCAATAAAAGATGCCAAATAAAAATTAAAAAAATGGAACTCAAAAATTGGAAAATGCTAAAATATCTTTCATTGGAAAATAAAAAAAATTGTAAAGATTCATCGGTAAACTCTCATCTAATAAAATTATAAGCTCATTTGGCAACCATAGACATTAGCAAGAAAAGCCCTTGAACAATCAATACAGATACAGAGTCCAAAAGCCCTTCAACAATCAACAAGAAGATCAACAAGTGGCATGTATATCAAAATTCCTGTAGATACAGAGTTAGCCCTTCAACAATCAATGCAGTGTGACTATTCTCTTTGTAGCTGGATGTGATGCCAATACTTATGACAATTCCCACTAGAGTTGTCAGTGAAAAAAAGATTGACATTATCACCACCTACTTCAATCGAAATTTTGCCTGTAATTAATTATAGAAATAAAGATTTATGTTATTTAAGTATATGCTTAAAAAGTTACATAATATGTACTTGCTTTAACGAAAATTTATTTTGGTTAAACTACTATTACATTAGAAAAATACTAATTAACAATTGTATCATGCTTAACTAAGAACATAATATGGCATATCATCATCAAGATTTGCATAAATTGGAAAAAAAAAAAAACTTAGCTATATATTAGAACAAAAAATATAGTTAGTTAAAGTTTACCTGAGCAATATAGGATTCAAGACCAAGACCCTCAAAGAACACGGTGACATGTCAAGGGAGCAATAAGGTAGATGCGGTCTGTGATCAGGGGCGGATCTAAGGCTTAGCCAAAGATGGCTAAGTCACCCTTATGATTTGAAAATTTTAATTATTCGCATAAAAATTTAATTGAATTTTATCTTTCTAAACTTTTTATATAGTCTAGCTATCCTAAAGCTATGACAAATGTTTAGTTGTAATCCAGTGGTTAAAACTTTATTTTGTGATTGAAAGATCTTGAATTCAAATATCACTCACTGTCTGTGATGCAATAAGGGGCCTCAAGGAGCAATAAGGTAGAACAAGGTAACAAGTCAAGGGAGCAATTAGGAGCCTTAAGGTAGATGCGGTCTGTGATGCACCCTCAGACATTCCAATGTTACTATACCTTCATCAAAGAAACAAAAAAGTAAACTTTAATTAGTTGCATAATTCAAAATTGGTCTATTATTCGAGGTGTAAGTTATATTTGATGATAATAATCTTCTTTGAAGATCGATACTTATACTCATATTAAAACTAATTAAACTGTTAGATATGTTCTTCAAATTTTTAGTTTTCAATTTCAATATTAATTATATTAGACGTCGTTAATTTGTTATGTTTGACAAATTAGTTTGGTTGTCATAATTTATTTATTTTTCTTACTCACTTGCTAGTGGAGTAAAACCTTGGATCCTAGAGTATATATATACACTTTTTAGTGCATAAAAGGTGAAAATAAATGCCTATTAAGAACTAAAGAATAAACTAATTATGAAAGTCATAACAGCTAGTGAAAAATAGTCACACCAACAAATGTTTTAATTGCATTCCCTATTTTAATGCTATGAAGAAATTTAGTACATCTCAAATTATGAGCTTGAAATAAATTAACTAAATATTCAAACTACATAAATAAAACTATATATTATAAATAGGTAATGTTATCTTCGATATAACATGGTCGAATATGAGTTCATTATCTCCAGCATCACTAGTTGTAGCTTCAACAATTGTTGCAGCATTGTGAGTAAAATTCAACATTCCTGTTGATGTAAACTTGCAAATTAAATAGTTATATAACATATATAGAAGTTTCAGAAAATTAAATATATAAATCGAGAGTGATTAAGCTTGGGAATTATATATATCAGGGTGATCGAGTTGTGACTGTTCTAATTTAGAAAATATTAACATATATATTTTTTGCAAGCTAGATTAATTGTTTATATATGTCTTCAAATTTCAACATCCTGAGTCGTCATTTATCCACTCGATCGACCCGGTTCGTATACATCACTACTGTATATTGGAGATAAAAGAGATGCATTCGAATCATATACATCAAAGAATATATAGAAACTTGATTTTTGATTTAAGATCAACCGTTTTGGATTTATGAAAGCAAGGGACAATATAAAATTGAATTGTCATATATAGTTGAAATTTACAATATGATTTAATATATAATAATATAGCATTTACAGCAACTGGGTTTTACTGGGACATCACAAAAGAGGTCAATCTATTTTAATTATATTTTTGTGATTTTTTTTTATGAAATTTTAGGTTTTTTTTCCATCGTATATGAAGTATAATGAATAAAATAGACAAACAAATGGTAGGTTTGGTTATATTATTGAGAATAAGATATTAATTATAAATATTAATATATTAATAATAACTATAATCTTAAATATTATTATAATAATTATTTAATATATTAACAATATAACATATTGTTATATAATTATTTATTAATGATAATTATTAATAAAAAAAGATACTAATTATATAATATTATTATAATAATTATTTGATATTTAACAATATAAGATATTAATTAAATAATTATATACTACTAATATATTATTATAATTATTAGAGTTAGGCCACAATATGCAATAAAATTAAATTATCATGTGAGGTGGTTTAATTTAGGCCGGCCTAAAGATCGGCTTATTTCATATTAGTCCAGTTCAATTAATACTTTTTCGGTGGAATAACAAGAGCTAAATCTCTTATTCCACTCTTTATGCCACAACCAAACATGAAGTATGGAATTGAGGAAGGTATTCAATTATATATGGGCTTTGCGGTACTTAATATTTTTATTATTAAAATTGAGCCCAATAAAAGCTGCCCAAGTCAATGCACTTTCTTCATTTTTTAAACAAACAGTTACGTAAGCCCAATGTAACCTACCTGCTAATATTTTACTCTAAACAATTGAAATGAATTTAGTATTTTTTTTTTTTAAATATGCGGTTTTTGGTCATTTTTACTTGGGCTAGTAACCAACTATTTTGGTCCCTCAAATAAAGTATTGGTTTTTCATAAAAATTGTGTAACCACGTTCCAACAATTAATCCAAACTCAAAATATTACTCCTCATTTTCGGAACACAGTAAACATTAGAGATAAATCTCTCCTTTTCGTTTTTACATTGAAAAAGAATTTTACCTTAGCCTTTAACTTACACTTTTGAGGCATTTACAAATGATACATGATCATCAACCACACATTCAAGTTCTATAAACATGTGCTTGTATCTACACATATGGTTGCTTGCACCGGTGTCCAAGTACCATACTGAATCATTTTTTGCATTGGCTCCTTTGCATGCTAGCAATAACACTCCATCGCTGTCTTTCTCTTCATTTTTCTCATTCTCATCCTTCTTCTCACTGTAATAACATTCTGCTGCATAGTGCCCATATTTTTTTACAATTATAACATTGAAATATTGCACTTACTTGATTTTCCTCTTCCTCGACCTCGACCTCGGCCTCTATAGCCACCATGGCCTCTACCGTGATTATTTTAACTGCTGCCCATTTTTTCTTCTTTGATTGTCACCTTGGCTTGAAGTGCTTCCTTCAACACTTCTTGCTTCTTTTTCTTCTTTCTTTGTTCATGAGCTTCTAAGGAATTTGAGAGCTCATCTACAGTTAATTCTGCTAAGTTTTTCGACTCTTCTATTGGCACACTACATTCTCAAAATTTTCGGTTAAAGACCAAAGTATTTTTTTCTACTACTCGACCATCGGTTAGAGTCTCACCATATCTCTTTAATTGATTGACAATGGTTTGTACCCTCGTGATGTAGTCAGATACACCTTCCGTCTCCTTTATTTTCATCGCTTCGAGCTCACCACGAAGAGTTTGTAGGCGCACTTGTTTGACTCGCTCAACACCTTTGTATGCATTCTCGAGTATCTTCCATACCGCCTTTGAAGTTGTTGCACCTGCAATTTTCTCAAAACCAGACTCATCAACTGCTTGAAACAAAAGATAAATTGTGGTTTTGTCTTTCATACGCGTTTCTTTCAACGCCTTCAACTTATTCGCCGTCTGATTTGCCGTTGCATCCAGCTCTTCATAGCCGGCTTCGACTATTTCCCATGCGTCTTGCGCACCGAGCAAAGCCTTCATTTGTATACTCCAATTATCATAATTATTCTTTGTAAGACGCGACAACGGAACTAGTCCCAACGATGTTACCGCAGAACTTGCCATGGCTTTGATACCAATTTGTTATTATTTGATAAAAACTTAATATATTTAATAGTGGAAGAGAGAACACTCAATGGCAGAAACTTAATTTATACTATCAATATTCTTTTACTCTCTTACATGCAAAATACTCCTTACACATTATATAAACTCATATGAACTTTCTACACACTCAACTATCACTAAATAACATTTAAAACCTCTCATTAATTCTCTATATTTCCTATACACGTTTTTTAATATTTCAAGACATTCTAGAGGACTACTTCTAGAGAACTCCAATGTATTTATGACAATTCTAGAGGGTTTCAATTATTAATTAAAATATTTGACCAACTAATTAAGTTTATTAATTTCTAACAGACATGATGCTCATCTCCATGACTCCCACTGTCCAGCTTGCCACTATTTTGCAGCCTATTTTCTACCAACTCTTCAACATTTTCTCCAGCTTCATCATTCCTCGCCCCGTATATATATGACCAACCCTCCTTTCAATTTATATCTCTCTGACAGCAATTATATAATGATGACTCGCTTAAAATTACACATATGTTCCAAATTAGGTTGCTGTAATTCTCAAACTGTATCCTATTGCTTTTGCCACTCTTTTTGCTTTTTCATAGGGAGAATCAATTTTCAAAAACGATAATGCAATTTGAATTTAAAGATCTTTAAGTCTAATTTATTAATTAGTGAAGATCTCAAATGAGTTCTCAGTAGAAAGTTATGATTGTTTTTAGTGAAGGGTGGTCAAAATTTACTGTGTTGTTTATTTTAAAGCTGTACAAATTTGTCTTCAAGTTCAGTTTCTTATGATGTTTAGGGATATAAAAGAAGCTGTATTTTATTGTTATATAAGAGAATTTTAAGAGTTAATAATAAAACCAGTTTGATTGTTATTTTTATCTTCACTTTACCTCAAAAGAGTTGTATCCACCTTTTCTTTTAGAAGGACAAGTATGATATTATGAATTTTAGATTAGAAAATATGTCATTTCGAAATTTTTGAGAGATATACATGAAGTTCCTCTAAAATATATGTGCTAAAAAGAGAACCAGGCTTTGGTATAGTTGCAAAAGTGCAGCACCCTTCGAATGGGAGGTCGTGGATTCCAAACTAGATGGGGGTCTTTTAAGGAGATTAAATAAAAGTTGATATCTAATCTGTTACAATTTTGAGAACTAGCTTTTGGTCTAGTGACAAAGGCACATGGTTTCTATATGAGAAATCATGAATTTGAAACTTACATGGAAAAAATTATTTGTTGTAATAACAAAGATATTAATTAGTTAGGTGACTTGACCTCCAACTTTATTAAAAAAAAAAACTGTTACAATTTCTTTTCCTGTCATAATATCATGACATGCAGAATATATATCCATTGCTCAGATAGTGGTTCCTCAATACATTTGATTCTTTTGACTATTCCTACCTTGTCAATTTGCTGAGTAGACTTCGTAAGTTTATGTTTATTGCATGATCTAAATTATAATAAGGATCTTATCTACAACCTAGGAAACCATCAATAGGTCCAACATTTTAAGAAAAAGATGTTATAGATGCAAATAATATACGGATCTCTTGTAGAAACTGTGTATGTAAATCTGGTTATTGTACACGGTGCAAAAATCTCCATTTTCAATATTTTTTTTAGATATGACAATTTTGAATGTTATGTATATTACGTCTATATTAATATGGTTCGGAAACCGTGTACAAATTACCCACCTATTCATACACAACGCTTGCTAACACGGTCGTATAACCGTGTGACATTAGGTTTTTGGACCGTATATGGTCGCCTTTTATGTACTATTGTTTCTATTATGTTGTTTTAGTTCTATTCACTTGTTATCTTAGGACAGAAGCATCTAAGGTGTGATAGTATGACACATCTCTTTTATTTGTAACAGGAAGATTTTTTGTATAACAGAAAAAAGTTTCTAAGAAAACACACTCGAATAGACATTTCATTTATTGACCAATCAATATAAAACAAAAACAATATATTTTTGTAATTTTCAACTAAAAAAGATTTTTTTACAGTGAACTACCTGAAATCATGAATCCATGAAACCAAAATACATATAAATAAAATATTGATGCTAGGCAGTAGAACACCCAGGCCACCCAGACTTGAAAGAAATACGCAAGTGGACTAGTGGAGTCATGGATGGAAATTGTGAATGGTTGGTACAAGCACAAGAGGTGTCTTCTTGCTGTAAGTGATGGATCCAGTTTCTTCCATGCTCAAATCATATACTGTCATTCCATATGGCAGCTCCCAGTTGAACCGGTACAGGAGGTTTGCTAGTGCTAACTCCATTGTGGCAATTCCCAGGGGATACCCGGGACACATCCTCTTACCTGCCCCAAACGGTGTATACTGAAAGTCTGATCCCCTGCAATAAGATTTCCACAGTATCTTAGTTTTTGCCCATGTTCATATGAGATTTTATAACCAGTTTACCTCCATGTGTACAATTCCATTCCCACTAATTATTGTACTGTTATTGATATGAACTTTTATTGAATTGTTTTTGTACCTGAAGTCGACCTCAGTGCTTTCAAATCTCTCTGGATAAAATTCCTCAGGATTGTCCCAGAAGTTGGGGTCTCTTCCAATAGCCCACACATTGACATATATCATAGTGCCTGGAAGCACATCGTACATGCTGATCTTTATAGGAGCCGTCGTCATACGTGGAATTAACAGAGTGTCCACTGGGTGTAATCTCATGGCTTCTTTGATTACCATCTTAAGGTAAGGAACCCTTTCCAGATCCTCTGGCTTGACCCGTAGCTTATTTTTTCCAACTGCATTTCTTATCTCATTTTGCAACTTGTCCATAACTCGAGGATTCCTTACTATCTCGGTCATTGCCCATAGTAGTGTAAGGGACGTCGTGTCAAGGCCACCTACATATGTATCCTGACACAAACACAATTAAATTTGCTACATTATGTATATAATATTTATATGTAAAGTTGGAGCCTTGGAGGTAGAAAATAAAATATTATACTTAATAAATGATAATTAAAAGTTTAAAACAAAGAAAATGAGATGAATTACAAAAAGCATAGCCTTAATGTGGTCCTTTGTGAGCATTAGACAGCTGTGCTGCTCTCTCCAATTCCTCAGGAGCACGTCTACCAGATCTTCCTGTCCGGGCACAACGTGCCGTTCTGGGTCGCAATGTTTGTCAATGATTTTCTCGAAGAATGCATCGAGCTTTTGTAAAGTCCTTTTGCGTAGCGCTGTTACCCCGGTTAATTTGTCTATCAGCCGCCCAATTACTGCTGATGGGAAAACATCTTCTGCTGATTTTGAACCAAGAACATTTGTCACATCAACAAATAAATCCCTGAATTCATGACCTTTGAAATGATCAGCACCGTATGTCCTCCCAAGAGCTACTGTTCCAATGATTCCATCCATAAGCATGAAGAACAAATTGTCCATATTTATTGGGCTTGAAATTGATTTGCCTATGGTCTCCATTAAGCGTTCAACCTGTCCACCACAATATTATTCTAATGCTAACATTTAACACTCCACTATTAGGATATTAATATATCAATATTGTGGTGTTAAAACACAGAATTAGCATTCGAAACATGGATTTTTTTCTTAAAAAGTTATTATGCACATAAAAAAATTGGAAAAAATTATTAGTTAAAGACAATGTTAAAACGAAAGGTCTTCATTAATCTAATACACTCTAACAACTGCAAAATTTGGATATAGATTGAAGGTGTGAGCGTTGGAAGTTAGAGGTTCGTAGGAGAACATAAACTCAAATGACCGAACAAACTGGACTTGACATGCAACCAATTTGTCATACAGTCATACCTCATTCTCCCTTGCAGCGGCAAACATCTGAGAGCGATGTTTGCCGAGAAACTCGAGTGCAAAAAGCTTCTTAACTTCACGTGAGTAGTCACTGTATGGTGAAAAGGCCACGTCTAATCTGTTGTATGTCAATGCCTTGATCCCCTGCAAAGGCGGCCTGGTAGCACACTCAGCATCATATGTTTTCATAACATCCTTGGCCGCCTCAGCGGAGGATACTACTACTGTCGGGCATCTGCCCAACTTGAGCAGTATGACCGGGCCATACTTTATAGACAGTTTGTGGCACGATTGGTGCATCGAGGATCTCAGGAGGTGAAGGTGACCGATTATTGGAAGTTTCTCAGGACATGGTGGGAGATGGATTACAGGTACAGGTACTCGCTTACCCTTGTATAGAAAGAGAAACGCAAAGAGAATAAAAATGAGGGTTAGTATGGCAGGTTGAAATATTTGGTGAATTAGGCTCATTAGTTTTATGATCCATTGTTGGTGTGCCATTGCTGGAACCCATTCTTCCATTGTGTATTATAGATATACTGGTTTGTGGTATGTTGTTGTTTTGAATTCAAAGCTAGGGAAGTTCTTAAATAAGCAATTTCTAGGTAACGAAAATAGAAGGAAAAGGAGGTTCATTAATTTTCCACGAGCTACATTTAGTAATATAATATTATTATCATTCGGTTGCTTCAAAATATCGTTGGAAATCTTTTTGTTATAAATTTTAATTTATTGTCCGGATTTTGATTTTTTTTTTTTTTTTTTTATAATTTGGTACTGACTACCAAGATCTGGATTTTGATTTTATGCTACAAGAATCACAGCACGTACGTACCGATCAAAATACAAACTTTTATGAAGGAAACATATTTTCCCGGGCCCACTAATATATTATGCCAATTACAGTATTAATCATGATAATATAATTTATACAAAGTTTTTAAAAAATAGCTCATAAAACATAAAAAAAAAAAAAAAAAATCACGCAAATCCATTTTTTATTTCAATACTGCAACTTCAGAACTAAACATATACGTTGAATTTATTTGTTAACTAGCTATCATATATAGATACTAGAGCATTAACTGATTTGTGCGGAATCATTTATATTCGATACAATCAATATCGGATATTGCAAGCAAATGTATATGTTTTGCTACTTAATTACAAACATCTCGGGAACAGTACTCTCTTTTATGTTTTGCATCCAAAAATATTGTTATTAATTGGGTTATCATATCAGCATTTGGTAGGGACCGATCAATTAATATGGAACAAATATACTTTATAAAAAAACATATTGGAATTAGATTGTCTTATTATACTGTTATAGAACAAAAATATGTAACAAATGTTGTGTAGGCCGACTGTTCAAAATAAAATAAAAAAACCCTGAGATATAATAATCTTCTATGCTTTTTAAAACATGGTAATATAATAGCAATAATTTAAAAATAATGATAATGATGATGATAGTAATAATAATAATCTAATAATTAATGTAATTAAAGATGATGATGACAATAATTATTGATCCACAGAGCCGCCATCATTATAATTATTAGATTGTCATCATCGTTATAATTATTAGCTCTGTGGATCAATCTAATAATTAATAATAATCTAATAATCTAATAATTATTATTATTATTATTGTCGTCATCATCTTTAATTACATTAATTATTAGATTATTATTATTACTATCATCATCATCATCATCATCATCATCATTATAATTATTAGATTGATCCATAGAGCCGCCAACATCAGATGATGATTTTGAAGGAGCGATATGTTGTTTGTTGTTTAGGAAATAAATCTGTTGTTATTCCCAAGAATAACAGGAATCTGTTATTCCGATATCAACCGTTCGAACTTTTTCATATAATAATTTCGAAGAAGTAAGTTTTGATATACATAATAAAACATAACGTGTTTTTACAATCAAAAACACGTAATTCAGAATCCGTAAATCCAAAATAAAATAGCGAAGGAATTTAAATCTTACAGTTCTGAATTAAAAACATCTTTAAGTGGAAGCGTTAATACTAATCTTCAATGGTTTTCCTCAGATCTGATGATGGAGACCTTCAGCGTTTTCTTTACTTCTCGCTTTCAAAAAATGGATGAAAACCCTTTCAGAATAATATCCCCTCAAAAAATCAGTAGAGAGACATTTTTCAGAAAATAAATTGGCAGGAAAAACGTTTTTGGAATGGAATCCGTCCAAATAAAGAAGAGGTCTTTTTACATTCTAAGGCAAACTTTGGGACTATTATATTTATTAACAGCAATCAGAATTTTTCCATCAAAAATTCTGGTACCTTTTCATTAATTTCTTTAAATGAAATTGGTGCACAGTAATAACATAGGCCACATAATGAAATAAAACAAACAAGTTTTTCATACACGAATCTCAACAAAGACTAGTGATTGAGATCGGAATTAATAACAGGTTCTGGTATTCCTTTGAATAACCGCAGATTTATTTCTTGGTGTTTATACAAAAACTAGAGTAGGTTACAAATTTTCCTATTATATATTTTTAGTATTTAGGTTGTATGGCCGGGTTTGCATTCAATTTAAATGAACTAGGGTCGAAGGTAACTTGATATCCATATGATTGTCGAAATATGAGTACAACTAGGGTGTTTCTAAGTTCACCAAGTTTTTTTGTGAATTCAATTCTAAAATCTATATATCGAATTGGTTTCACACGACGAATCCAAACTGTTGAAATCCTCTATTTTATGAGTGATGCCTCTGCATGTGAAAATTTTAAAGTTTTGAATTAATTTAGTATAAAGTCAAGTGGTCAAAAGGTGTCTAAAAAATGGATGCATTAAAATTCATTTATAAACTTTCTAATTTTGACCACTTGACTTTATTCTAACTTAATACAAAACTTTAAAATCTTCACATGTTGACCCATCACTCATAAGATAAAAGAATTTTAACAGTTTGAATTTGTTGTTTGAAGTCAATTCGATAGATTTTATATTTGAGATCACAAAGAGGCTTGGTGAAATTAGGAACACCCTAGTTCTACTCGACGAAATATATATATAGTGCTATATTACAAAGAAAAAAAAAAAAAAGTGCACAATGAGATCGTAATTAATTGAAACATTCCACAAAAAAGTGGTGATTAATTACTTATTTTCATAAATAAAAAATCGAAAAAAATGTGAATAAATCGTAAAAAATTTGCATAATGAAGAAACATCGTTGGAAAAACTTTTTGTTGTAAATTTTAATTTATTGTCCAGATTTTGATTTTGTGCTACAAGAATCAAAGCACGTACCGATCAAAATACAATCTTTTATGAAGGAAAGATATCTCCCCGGGCCCACTGATATATTATGCTAAGTACAATATTAATCATGACAATACAATTTATACAAAATTTTGAAAAATTAGCTCATAATATTGAGTCCGGCTAGTATGACATCGGTGTCATATGACACCAACTCCAAAGTTGATTCACTACACCACAACTGGGCATTAGCGACCAGTATCAAAGACCGATGCTGTCGCCGGTCTCAAATGCCTATTTTCCTCCAAAAAAATATTTAAAATTTAAAAAAATTTGGCGACCAAACTTTCAGAGACCGGCGCCATGAGTTTTTGTTTCACCGGTCTCTGAAAGTTTACCCTAAAACCCCCCGCGAAGTCGAAATTCTGATCTGTTCGCGCATGCTTAGGTTTAAACAGAAGGAAAAGAAAAAAAAAGCGGCCTGTCGAAATCGGCGCCGCCACCCGACGAAACCTCCGCCGCCGTTCGTCTCTCTAGCTCTCACTCTCGGTTTCTCTCTCTGGCTTTCTCTCTCCGTTTTTTATTTTTTTTTAGTTTTTTTTCTGCTGGTTCTTTGCCCTTTTTTCTTTCTGATCTGACTGGTGCTGTGAATTTTTTTGTATATGGCCAGTACCAGTTGGTACCAGTTCAGACCAGTACCAGTCCAGATCAGTACCAGTTGGTACCCGTCCAGACCAGTACATAAATGTGTACCGTGATGCAAGGCAACCGCATAAGAAACAGTTGGATTCTGTTTGAAAAAAGCACGTACGGTCTCCGTTCCCTCTCTGCTCCTATTTATATAAATCACATATATATGACTTGTATAAACTAAATATATATGCAATTTCATTTGATCGGCTCTGTACCTTTTGTTTTACAAGTCTAGCTAGGCAAATTATTTATCACATGAAAATGAACTGATTTAATTTCTTTAATCTATTGTAATATCATCTGTTGGTCATTTGCTCTATGCACACTATATATGTATATATATGCGTATATATGCAGCTCAAGTAACATGTGAGAAGCTGGACGAAGAACAATGCTGATTTTTGTACTAGTAACAGTTGCCTTGCATAAATTAACAACCAATGCTGATTTTTGTACCTTAATTGGGTTAAAAATATCTTAGATCTACATTTATGACTTGTTGCATACATTTTATATTGGGCTTGGCTGAGGAGTAAATAATGGGCATAGGGTGTTTTTTATTCCAGAAATAGAGACTGAGGTCTTTGGTTGTGGAGTAAAGTTAATGAGGATTAAATTGCTTACTCCACCTTACTCCTTATATTTTACATCTTGTTTGGTAGCTTATGTCATGGATTAAATTAATTCATATGAAGGAGTAAGATATTGGAAAATAAACTCAAGTCTATGATAGTGGGCTCTGCAGGTGGATTAAGTGTGGAGTAAGTTAATTCACCTAGAGAGGTGGAGTAACTTAATCCGGATTAGCTCACTTCTTACTCCATCTTACTCCTCCTATTTTACTCCTCGTTTGGTTCCTTAAGTGTGGAGTAAAGGGTTTACTCCACCTCATACTCCACAACCAAACATGGCCTGAATGATTAATATATCTAGAACTAATTAGTTTTTTAAAGAAGTATATATATGCTACACATCCATGAAAAAATAATTTCAAGTTAGGGATGCATAAGTTTTTTTCTTTTCTCCTTGTTTGCCACTGTCTGTTGATTTGTTGGGGGGTTTTGTTATGTACTGTAGCGGTTTTGGTTGGAGTTAATTTTCTCTCACTCTCAATGAAGGAAAGAGGCTCAAAGAGAGGTACTGAAGAAGCATAAAAATTGCTTGTAGTTAGGCAAGTTAATTTTCTCTCTCTCAATGAAGAGTATGCCAATTAGGTGTATGCCGATTAGGCTGTTGCTGTGCAAGAATGCAAATTTGCTACTAGTACAATTTCCTTGATTTGCCCTTTCGTGTTGGTACGGCAAAATTGTGTTACAGAAAAAAAAAAATAGCTAAGTTCATTAATTGCTGGAAATGTATGATATATGTATGAATAAATATATGGGTAGAGACTGGTACTGGTACTTTTTTTTAAGTTTTTCCAAGTATAATTTTAAGATTAAATTTTTATAAATGCTTGAAAAACAATTACAATTTTCTTCTCTTTGCAAGTTTCATAAACATAGATGTGGTATTGCAAGCAACACTAGTTATGATTGTGTTCTGTAAATTTTTGTACTGGAGTACTTATCAGGTCATATCGATCATAACTATGTATACAATTTGAGGTCATGAATGAAAGTTTTAGATGAATATTGCTCAGATTTTTGGATGAATATGATCATGTTTTGAGATAATTTATTATTTGCAACATGATAGTTTGTTGTTTGTGTTGCATATGAATGATAGTTTGTTACATTTGTTTGGTACATTTCGTACCGATAGGGAAAAATAGAAAAAGAAAAAATAAATAAAATAACCTCCAGCGACCGTTTTTAAAGTATCAGCGACCGTTTTTTTGGTCGCAGATATCTATTTTTCTGACGTCAACAAAAAATCAGCGCCCAAAAAAAATTGGTCGCAGAAACATTATCAGCGACCGGATGACGTCATTCAGCAACCGGTGACGTCATCTGATGGGCATCAGCGACGACGGTTTCAGCGACCGGAAACGGATTTCAGCGACCGACGCCACTATCAGCGACCGGCAATTTAACTATCAGAGACCAGAATTCCGATCTCTGATAGTGGATTCTGCTGTAGTGATTGGATATAGTTCAAACGACTAATCCAAGCCGTTCAAACCGATTTACTTTATGAGTGATGCATTTACATGCAATTGTTTTATATTTTCAAATTATTTTAGTATCAAATCAAGCGGTCAAAAATGTTGAAAAATGAATGCATTAAAATTAACTTAAAAGTCACACATTTGACTGCTTGACTTGATACTAAATAAATTCGAAAAATTATAAAATTTCCATGCAGCGCATAACTAATGAAGTAGATCAGTTTGAACAGTTTGGATTCATCGTTGGAAGTTGATTCGGTAGATTTTAGAGTTGGTGTTATATAGGCTGAAATGACACTGATGTCATACTAGCCGGACTCCATAATATTTCCCCGAGCTCACTGATATATTAGCGACGATAATACCTATGAGGGTATACTGACAGAATTTCTCGTGAATAGTGCCCCCATTATTGTAGCACGTGTGTATATTGTGAACTATGTACACTACCCCAATCATTTAATGAAGAGAAATATGGGCTATTGGGCTTAGGTCTAACCAAATTGCATTAACACGTATATATATGGCCCATTCCTGTTGGTGTAAACTTGCAAATTAAATAGTTATATAACATATATAGAAGTTTCAGAAAATTAAATATATGAATCGAGAGTGATTAAGCTTGGGAATTATATATATCAGGGTGATCGAGTTGTAACTGTTCTAATTTAGAAAATATTAACATCCTGAGTCATCATTTATCCACTCGATCGACCCAGTTCCTATACATCACTACTGTATATTGGAGATAAAAGAGATGCATTCGAATCATATACATCAAAGAATATATAGAAACTTGATTGTTGATTTAAGA
Organism: Carex cristatella; assembly: GCA_024447775.1. Classification (NCBI taxonomy): domain Eukaryota; kingdom Viridiplantae; phylum Streptophyta; class Magnoliopsida; order Poales; family Cyperaceae; genus Carex; species Carex cristatella. Next base: position 3,156,194 of record JAJHPF010000018.1, read on the forward strand.
TATTGTTGATTCGAATCATATAAAAGAATTATATCATATGCATTCTTGATGTCTTCAAAATTTCAAAGAATATATTGTTGATTCGAATCATATAAAAGAGATGCATTCCATTCTTGAGGACAAATCGGATTTGGAGAGGAAGAGAGTGTCAGCAATGGGAATATATACTCGATGTGGGAGTAGCCGTGGCCCGTGGAGGGAGAAATTGTCTGGGCCGGGTTGAGCGCGTTATTGAGTCAGGAAATGAAGAATGGAAAGGGGTGTTTGGGCTTAATTAATGGGCCTAAAATTGATATTAAGATTCAAGACATCAAGATGTCGTCCAATCATTTATATCTGTAGGGAGCCCAAATTAAGATGTCCTTGTCTCCTTTTGGCACATGATCACAAGACATGAAGGTTTCAACAAGTCATTTCCTTTTACTCAAGCTTTCCAATTATTTTCTGAGGCATATTGAATGCCCTTTGGTCCACAGCACATCTCAGCACAGTGTGGCACAGTCCCAACTTTATTTGCCCAACTTTGAAAATTCATTAAAAATTGAAATAAAATCAGAAAAATGAGAAATTTGTGGGGATTCTGTGCTTGTCACAATTATCGGGTTTGTCATAACAGTACAATTCACTGTTTTTGATGCATTCCATTGTACCAGTTGGCTTCTCATGAGCTATGGGTACTGAGTATAAACTTGGTACCACACCAGGGGCTGGTTCAAGGTAAATGGGACATGACATGGGTGCTGGTTCAAGGTTTAAACATGCTTAAGTGGCACCATAGCCACTGTCCTGGTACCAGTCAAAAAAAGAGATCAAAATCAAAAGTTCCAAGTTTTGAGAAACATCATTTCAACATGTTCAAAGGCTGTCAGAGCCTGTTTTTGCAGAGAGGCCCCCAGTTTTCAGAAAATTGCATTTTTAATGCTCTTTTGCTTTAACATTGGACTAATCATTGAAGCATCATGATGTCAAAGACATGAATGACATCAAAGCAGCCAATGTTGCTATCTACACATGCCTTAACACTCAACTTCTCACTATATGCATATTAAGTCATTTAATTCCTTTGCTTTATGCAATCTGGTACATGTAGCTCATGCATAGCTTTGTTCAAGGGATCAGATCACCATGATATGCATATAGGTCCATTTTAATTGAAGAAACAGTAGAGGTAGCTAGCTGACTTAACCTCACTGCCTCTCTTACTTATCATTTTTTATTTTTATTGATTCTTTAATTCTTTACACTAAATAACTTCTATAATTTAGATATAAAAGGAAGCCAGCCGGTTTAACCCCCATATCCTCATCATTTTCATTATTTTCTCAGGAATTAAAGAACTTATTCAAAAAAAAAAAAAAGATCAAAAGGAAGAAAATTAGAAGAAGAAGAAGAAGAAGAGAAGAAAGAAAGAAGAAAAATGAGAAAATATATGTATAATGACTATTATATTTTCATTTATTGTTAAAAAAAACAGATCTGAACTAAATGCTATCATATTCTTTATATTTTTCACATTCATACACATCTTTTAACTTGAAAATCGTGAAGAAAGGGGAAAAAGAGGAGGAACCCGATTTTGATCATCAAGCTCTGTGTCAATGCACATAGCTCTCCCTTTTATTCTTCAAAATAGCAGATTATCAGAACAAGACAGAAAAAGAGAAGAGATCAAGAAGAAAAGCTTAAGAATCAAAGAAGAAACAACAAGAAGATGCAATTTTCCAAATAACTTTATTCACCAAGGGAATTACTACATTTACAGCCTTTGAAGCTCTGCTATACTATGCTATACCTATCAGATTGCAGAAGAAAGAAACAAGCACAAGCTTTGCTATGAATTGGAGGAAGAAGAGAGAGACAGATCTCTGTGTATGAGTGTAGGTATGTGTCTCAGTGTGTTGAAGCTTGTAAAAATATGTGTGTGTCTTCTTTTGTGAATTCATGGCTGTGGTACATGTTTCAAATGAATGGCATGCTCACTGGTACTGGTAAAATATTGTTAGGTCCAAGAAGAAAGTATTTTCCTGGTCTATAGACCTTACTACTGTTATCTCAGTTTGCTAGATGGTTATTTGTTTGCTTGTTAATGTATGAGTTTTGAATATTTTGGTTTATTTGGTTCTTTAATGCTGTACTTTTTGGGTTTTAATTTACTGAAAAAAATGTTACGGCTTTCCTGTTTTACTGAGCTGTGGTTTCCCTGTATTTGGTTTATAAAGCTTGCCTTGCTGCCATAGTCGTTTTTTCCAATACTTGTTTACTTGCTCTTTTTTAACCTTTTTTGTTTACTGATGCGTCTTTTAAGCAAACATAGAATTTTTTTTATAAACCATAATTAAAAAATATATTTTATGAAAACAACATGATTACTCTTCTTCTTTTTTAAATAAAAAATAAAATGTCATTTCGGTCCGCTATTTATTTATTTTTGACTAAAATGTTATTTCGGTTCCATGTGATTTTACAACTTTTCATACTAACATTTCATAGATTTTAAATGGTCCCGTAAAAAAAAAAAAAAAAAAAGTAGCGGATTATGATTTTTGTAAATAAAAAATAATCACGTTGGTTTCATAATTTTTTTTTAATTATAGTTTATAAAATAATTTCACAAACATACCTTCAAACTTCAAATTGGTTTCTGCTTTTAAGAGCGTTTTTTTTTTAAATAAATCAGCTCTCAACTGCCAGGACTCATCAACCATTTTTCTTGTTTTTTTTAGGAGCTGGCAAGCGCAATGAAAAGACATGTATATATCTCTATCAAGTTGATTGATTGTTCAACTGCAGACAGTGTTGATTACAATTGAAAATTTTCTTCTTTTATGTCATGTTTGGATGCCTTCCAGCGATGGAATGGGAATTTTTTTTTCCTTTCAGATTCTGTTCAGCTAACTTACCGTGTTCTTGAAAAAAAAAATTCAGTTCTGAATTATTTTTTCCACGCACAAACTGAAAATCAGTTTAATTCCAGTCATTTAGGATATCATGTTTTCTTTCTGGATATGAGGAATTGTTGACACCTAGAAAGCTACCACCCTGACTACAGGATCAGATTTCCCGATGATGATATTTAGATGAAAAAGGATTAAGCCAATCTAAGGAATTTTTTTATGAACCAAAATTAAAAAATAATAATTTTATGAATCCTTACTTTTTTTTATAAAAATCATAAGAATTGAAATGTCATTTCGGTCCGCTATTTTTTTTCCGCAACCGAAATGATATTTTGGTCCGGTGTGGTTTTATAGTTTTTCATACTAGTAGCCACAAAAAATCACACCGGCCAAAATGTCATTCGGTTCCGGAAAAAAAAATAGCAGATCGAAATGGCATTTCAATTTTTATGGTTTTGTAAAAATAACAAAAAAAAGCAATGTCGGTTTCATAAAATTATTATTTTTTAATTATGGTTTATAAAAAAATCTAATCTTAGTGGGGAATTTTTTTTAAATTAATATGCCGATGTTAATGCTGTAATATATGTCGACATTAACCATTTTAGTAAAGTTTCAAATTTTATGAACTAAATATTTTTTTTTTGGAAATTCTAATTGACAATTAAGAAAATACAGTTAGGTAGTGATATAATTTTTAAATGATTAGATAATACAATCAGATATTTTCTCAATTTTAAGTGATAATGAAAATTAAAATTCAATTAAAACTTGTTATTAAATATGCGTTCATCATAAGTGCGAATTACACTAAATATGCCATGTGTGTGTCGATAATAAAGCTGTTTCTTTATCTTTGTCTTTACTTTTCAGAAAAGGACGCAAATTGGAAATTTTCCAGTATAAAGGCCTTTGATCTGATCTAAATCTAAATCAGAGAAAAGAATCCGTGTGAGTATATGGTACTATGAATATCTACTTACGAATTTTATATTTTTTTTTATAATTTTTTAGTATTTTTTAAGGAGGAGGGTTCAAATGCACCCAAAATTTTATGCTCTCATTTGCATCCATTTTTTTTATCTCCTTTTTTTTTCATTTTCAAAGTCTGAATAGTCAATCCGAACCGTTCAACATGATCATCATAATAAAATATGCTTGGAGATCAAATTTTATATTTTTTGAAATTTTTTTACTATTTTTTAAGATAGGTACAAAATTATTATTTTAAGGAGATTCTAGACCATCCGATAAAGTGATTTTGTACATATCTTAAAAAATAGTAACAAAATTCCAAAAATATAAAATTTGGTCTCCAAGTATAAACGGTTCGGATCGACTATTCGGACTTTAAAAATGAATATAAAAGAGATAAAAAAAAATGGGTGCAAATAGGAGCATGAAACTTTGGGTGCATTGGAACCCTCCTCTTTTTTAAGATAGGTAGAAAATCACTTGATCTGAAAATTTTGGACCATCCAAAAACAGCGATTTTCTATCTATCTTAAAAATAATAAAAATTAAAAAATATATATAAAATTTAATCTGCAAGTAGCTAAATACATATTCATATGAAAATTATTTTAAACAGTTCGGATCATCCATTAAAATTTCACAAATAAAAATATTAATCCGTATTACAGACTAAATTATAATATGCATAGTAGCATTTAGAAATCCATCCATGTCAATTTCACCTATCGTATTAAACCACTCTGTGGATTGACATTACACAACATTCCAACATGGGAAAAGTATTTTGGATGACGAAAAAGATGCATTATTTTTTAGTGGGATTCGAATCAAATCTTCTAGAGAGGTTCTGAAGTCTGAACAGGATTCAAAATGTTTAGCTTAAAAGAATGAAATTATAAAAAGATTGATTAAGAATTAAGTTACTGAGGTTGGCTAAAAGGTCACGGTCAGTCAAATACAAATGCCGTGTCCGGTAAATCATATTCAATGAATATCTATCTATCTATATATTAAAACAAGAGCTATAATTTTGTACCACCTTTTCGGAACAGGTATTGAGTGGATGTGGTTCATCTCTCCAACCCCACCAACACATCAATAATTTACTGTCAGAATTTATGATCCGGCCAGAAGTAAAAATTGACATGACCAAACCTATGATATGTCTTCTGCCACACACAAGTGCAATTGATTATAAACTATGACAGTAGATATCAATTCTTAAATTCAATATTCGTCCTTACAATCTTTCATTTTTTTTTTACGGTGACTTTCAGGTATACACCTCAAAAACTTGAAAATTAGGTTTCTTTTTTTAGAGCAGTTTGGGTCCGATGGGCTCCATAACTGTCTGATTTGCTTTAAAATTTGTACGCACAGATATTAAAACAACACGTACATATTTTTAAGCGGATTTGACAGTTATGGAATCCATTAAACTCAGTTTGAGTCCGATAAATATCAGACCCAACCTGCTCTCTTATTTTTCTTCTAAAATTCATAATATAATATTTGTACTTGTAGATTAAAAAACTCACAAAAGTGAAACTGAGGCTGAGCCGCTGAGGTGAGGCTCATAAATTGGAAGGAGGTGCAAACTGTAACCAACTCAGTAGCAGCTATATAGGATTTCTATTGGGCCGCAAAAGGTGGTCGTGGGACCAGGAAACACTTTTGCTGGTTTACAGCTAGATTTACACATTTTATTCATATGCTAAGAGTTGTAATTTGTAAATCTAAAACATTTCTAAAATAAAAACCAATAGGCAATAGAGCAACTAAACAAATTTTGGGCAACACTTCCTGCTTTAGAAACGAGGAAGGAAAGAATCGTTCATTATTCAGAGTACGATCTTTGAGTCTTTTCCCCACCCAACCGATATGATTGGTGCATTCGTACAATATCGAGATTGTTTAATTTAGACCGTTGATTCGTAGTAGAGCACATCAGAGTTTCTAGACTCCTATCTTATGCTTACAGTTCTAGCCTTTCTACGCATGATTCGTAGAGCACGAGGAACCTGTGCAATCCACGAAGGAGAGACTACAAGGGGTCCCGTTTTAGATTCCCAAACAAACATGGAATCGGGGGTTTTAGTCTTTTAGATACTTTCTTTATAAAGAAATCAGTTTAAAAAAATTGGCACTAACTCTTTATTCCGGAAAAAAATTTCGGTAGAAATCAATAAAAAAGAGAGAGAAAGAAACAGAACGAGTACAGAAGGATCAGTAATTCTCTTACTGATCTAAACCGTCGAGTATTTTTTAATTTGAATTCATATTTAATACTACATATGAAATTTTGATTGAAATATTCTGATTCAATGTGATTTTGATTAAAATACAAAGATACACAGCACGGAGAAAGAGTTAAAGGTACAGTATTATACATGCACGGCAAGGAATCAATGATTTTTGCATAATTGTCAAAGGCACAGAGTTGAGAGTTAGGATTGGTGACTGTTTTATCAATTCAAACTTTGAAATTTTTTACATCAGTATAATTCATCTTACTATTGATAACAAAAAAAAAAACTCGTTTTTCTCTCTTCTTTTTTTTTGTTAATTTCTACCGATTTTTTTTTTACTTATACCCCAACCCGGTAGAATCAGAGCAGAAAAGATGAGAAAAAGAAGAGAAAAAAAAACAGAACAGGGAACATAATCCCTTTAATTTCAAATCAGCATGCCTTGCAAATGTACAGTTTGACCAGTCATGTAAGTTGTTCCTTTCATTCTAGATTTCTAGTCATCTTTAACAATTTAACCAATTGTTCTACTAAATTCCCCCCTATGAACAACAAAGAAATATTCCAAAACAAACTAATCAAAAAGGAAAAAAAAATTAAACTACTTTTAACTCCAATTATTGGAGCAATCCATTAAAGAAAACCCAAAAAAAAAAAGAAAAAGAAACACCAGTAACAGTAACCCCATTGCACCTTCTTGAAAATGGACCAAGATATCTTTCAATTGATTTATTTAATCACCTAATTCTTTCTTATTTCCTCTCCCTTTTGATCATCCCTCTTTTGCAATTCTATACGGATCACCCGGCGTCGTCGGCATCCCCTCCGATATAGGGGCTCCTTCCCTCCTACTCTTCACCTTAATTAAACCATATAATTTCTTAAATTCTTTAATGGTGGAATCCTTTCCAAAATGCAAACCGCCGGCTTCCTCCCCGACCCGGTTCTCTTCCCCCCGCCGGGTCACTGACCCAATTCGTGAAGTGTGCTGGAGAGCACCGATCACTGTCTTAATTGCCCGATTCGGGGATCCACGGTTGGTGATCATAATCTCTCCTACCTCTGCCGGGCTGAGCTGAGCCCCATTCTGAAATTCCTCTTCAACTTGTGGGTACAGTTTGTGATCCTTTATCCCAAGATAGTTCCCAGCTAGGGTTTTAAAAGCTGCAAAATCACACATGGGAAAATGAATATGTACATCAAGCCGACCCGGTCGTAGCACGGCTGGGTCAATGCCTCCTTCCTTGTCATCACTGCTCATGGTAAAAACCATAACCCGTTCTTCACCGCAACACGAAAATATCCCATCCATGAAATTCAAAATCTCAGAGAGATGCACTGTGCCCTCGGCCAAATGGCGGTCGAGGTCTTCTATGAGAATTAGAGATTTTGGGGTCGTTCTTGCGAGGAGAGTTTGGAGATCACTACCCGCTACACGCGTCAAATCTACATCATACACATCGTAGCCCAGAAACCGTGCCATAGCAGCCGCAAATGAGGATTTACCAGTTCCAGGGGCACCATACAGTAAATAGCTACGGCGCCATACTCTACCTAAATTATGGTAATAATTCCGGCCCTTGAGAAAGGACTCGAGATCGGTGCTGATGCGGTTCTTCAATTCCAGATCCATTGCAAGAGTGTCGATCGAAGCCGGGTGGGTGAATGCAACCGAACTCCAGACATGACCCCGATCAAACCCACTTGTCGAATTGGTGAACAGTTTCAAATCACGCCTCCTCGCCTCGGTTTCATCGGAGACTGACTCGACATACTGCAAATACGGGCGGAGCACACGTGTCCTGTCCTGGCGCCTGACACGTAGGACCAATTTAGGTGGACCCCCACCACCTGGGTTGCTCCATGACAACCGAGCTCCTTGGAATGAATCCTGCACCGTCTGACCAGGACCCAACTGGAGAAATAGAGAAAAATCATTAGCCTTACGAGCCGGAGAGAAAAAAAGGGACGCAGAGTCGGAGTCCTCTAACGAAGGAAGGGAAGCAACATAAGAAACCGCCTTGCGGTACAAGGGATTCTCAGCCTCTTCGTTAGTCTGACTGAACCGCGGGATCTCAAAATACTGGTAAACCTGTGCCTTGTCATCCAGCCATCTCCACCACCGTGACAGGAGAAACAGGATAGATTTGTAAGATAGGATGAGACGCAGGAGTATCAGACCAACGGCTGTCGTTACCAGGATCGGTGGCCAATGGAGAGGAATTAACATGGCGACACGAATTAAAATTAAATTCTCTGTTGAATAGGCGAGGGGAGGACCGGAGGAGGTTAATTGGGAGAAAGCAGTTTTGAATTTTATATGGAAGAGAAGGGGAGGAGGAAGGCGAACCGCAGAGAATGGGTCAAACTATTAGAGTTGGTCGTGTCTCGTGTGTGTGCAGCGTAAGGAGGTAGTTTAATTTGGCTTCGTGGGGGTTAGAACTTATATTTCTCTTAAAGCAGGGGCGTATAAATAGAATTCGTATCTCTGAGATATCTCAAACTTTGCGTGACTTTTTGGAATATCTTGATCGTTTAAATACGTTCTTCACGAATCTCAAAGCTCAAATAATACTGCCCCTTGCGTTCCCCCGAATAGGAACCGGACACGTCGGTACCGCAAAAATTGAGATATCTCATACGATACGCACCCGTATAAATAGAATACAAAGGAGAACGGAAAGCGTCCGATGCCCATTGGGCCTACTTTTAGGTTAAACGAGCTGTTGGCAGTCCGATTTATCTTAAGATCTGCGTGCACGGAAATTAAATCACTTTACATGAATCTTAAAGTAACTTGAACCGTGAGTGAATTTGTCGAACCAAAGTAAGTCCGATGGGCATCGGACCTCCTGTCAAGTTGAGGTGTAGATTTGAAAACGATCAATTATGAGGCGACTGTGCTCAACTCTTTTAACACATGTTATGACATTAATGCATTGTTTTCTTCCTCAAAAGTTGTACTCTTCTCTATTTTAATAAAAATACCATCATTTCAAAGTTACAAAATTTTCTTACTGAAAGTAATTTATTATATGACTAATCACATGGGTGCCCGACACGTGAGCTTCCTCTTATAAAAATAAAATTTTGCAATTTTTTTTGGCATAAATAGCCAGTGGGCAATAAAATTAAATGGTTCTCCTTTTGTAATTTCTTTTATGGTGTTTTCTACAATTATAGCAGTCGAGAAATCTGAATTGTTGATTTGTCAAAATTATAAAATTGAATAATGACTGACTTTTCTTTAAATTCTCAATTATAATTACTGCATGCAATTCAATGCACATTATTTTCTCCATTTACTGAAGACAAATATCACAGAAAAATTCTTTTGTTTACAGAGCATCTCTATTCATGAAATTAATTAGCAATTTCAAATAGCTGTAAAATAGTAAAACGAAATTAGTTTCAAACTTAATTACAGAACTCCTATATCCATACAATTGATTAGCAATTGTTTTTAATATAAGGATAGCGAATTTGACTGGTTTTGAGAAACTAAAAGCGGAGATGAAAGTTTTCGTTTAGTAAATCTTTCAAAATTTACAATTAATTGCACTGCATCTATAAAATTAAAATTGAAAGTGTCAATAAAAATTTTGAAAGTGAGAACTAAAATTTTACAATTCAATTTGCAAGTATATTTCTATTTTTGTAAGGATCGTCTAACTGCTTAAAATACCGATAGCCTATTTCTCATTGTTATTTTTAATATAAAACAATGAAAAAGTTTTTATCATATATGTTCATCAGATACATGGGATTTCTTTTTTTTTGAAAAGTTAGTTTTTTTTTCTTTTGTTTTTTTAGAAATGTTATGCTAACATCAAACTTTGCTAAATGCATTGATATTAACCACTTAGATTGTTAAGTGCATTGATATTCAGTTAGTTGACTTATATTTATACAAATTGGAAACAAAAATTAATCAAAATATAATTTTGTTTGAATCAGACCGATCAATAAACAGCCCTAGTAAGTGTCATATTTTTTCAAGCTCTCCAAAAGGCACTATGGGGAAGCTCTCCAAAATTTAATTGATATAGTAAGGATCGGATGGAAGCATTTTTATATCCATATCCGTTACAAATTATTTTTATTCGCTATGAATTATCTTATCCGTATTCTACTTTTACTCGTTATGTTTGTCGGATAACGAAACAGTAGTAGATAAATACCAGGTAATGCTAATATAATGATTGTTTTTATTATTTACTAAATAAAACATTAAAACACATTCATTTCATATATACAAATACACACTTGTTTCGAAGGTCTAAACTTTATTGGGATTGACTGGAATTTATTTACGTGTTTTAGTTGTGTTAAAAGTATTTTTAAATATAAAATTGGAGTTTGTTTAGAAAAACTTAATTTCACCTTGATATCATTATTTAATTTAAAACTTATAAATTACGGAAAAGCTGACTACAACACAAAGTATCTCTTTTTTCATTGCAGTGCATATATAATTTTAGTTGTGCTAAAATATATATATATATTTTTTAAATATAAAATTGGAGCCAGAGAGCAGAATTTTCATGAAATATTTGGTGCATTAATTGTTGACGTCTGAAGCCAAACCGTGTTTGAAGACATTTCTATGCCCATATTTTCAAAGTCAATTAAGTGTTTGAAATAATTAAATTGAAGGAAACAAAATAGTAGAAGTAGTTGGTTTTCATGTCTTTAATTAATTTCAAGCATGACTTCTCTAATTTGTTTAAGCTGTTAGGTTTGATTAAGTGGGAGCCTGAAGCTGTTCTTCCTTTGTAGGCTTCATTGAATTCAAAATTAAAATGCTAGTTGTCGGTATCAAATTTTTTCGACACAACTAAATTAATTTTAATGCATTTATTTTTTAGCAAAAAGTCTTTTGACCACTTGACTTTATACTAAATTAATTCGAAACTTTAAAAATTTCACATGTAGACACATCACTCGTAATATAGAAGGATTTCAACAGTTTGGATTCGTCGTTCGAAATTAATCCAATAAGTTTTAGAATTAAGAGTACAAAGAGGCTTGATACTCTTAAAAGCACCCTAATTCTACTCATATATATCTACTCTTATGTTTGACAACGAATAGGCAAGACAAGTTCTTGGCATACCTTACATTAACTTAACATAATATATAGTTAGGGGGTGAAAACAGTATGGATAATATTCTAACCTGTAATTAAAAAATTAGATGTAGATATCCGATATTTGAATATCTATGTGGATAAGTATACTGATATAGTTTTTCGTTTCAATTATCCGTATAATATATTTTAATATACATTGTGAAAAAAAACATATTATTCACCATTATAATTTAGATAAATATTATGAATTTTAGTATTTTTTAATGTTTTCTTATGTTATTTTAATAAATATCCGATCTGACTCGGACCCGTATATGTATCCATCTGATATCTGCTTTATATATGTATTTAAAATATATATATATATATATATATATATATATATATATATATATATATATATATATATATATATATATATATATATATATATATAGGAAATTATTGCTAATATGCTACGCGTAGCTAAGAGACCTCCGTGCTACGGCTCAAAATTTGAATTTTCAAAATCCTAACGGTTGATCCAAACTGTTAGATATGTTCTACATATTGAAATATACTTGGAGACCAAATTTTATATTTTTTGGATTTTTTTACTATTTATTAAGCCACTTTGAAAATCGCTGATCCAACGGTGGCTTAACCAAACAAAGGAAACCGTTGGATCGGCGATTTTCAAAGTGGCTTAATAAATAGTAAAAAAATTCCAAAAAATGCAAAATTTGGTCTCCAAGCACATATCAATATGTAGAACACATCTAACGGTTCGGATCGACCTTTAGAATTTTGAAAACACAAATTTTGAGCCGTAGCACGGAGGGGCTCTTAGCTACGCGTAGCACCGTAGCCCGGTCCTATATATATATATATATATATATATATATATATATATATATATATAGGAAATTGCTAATATGCTATGCGTAGCATAGAGGACCTCCGTGCAACGGCTCAAAATTTGTGTTTTCAAAATCCTAATGGTCGATCCGAACCGTTAGATGTGTTCTACATATTGATATGTGCTTGGAGACCAAATTTTGCATTTTTTGAATTTTTACTATTTATTAAGTATTTTACAAAACTGCTGTTTTTCAAAGATTCGGATCACCGAAAAACAGCGGTTTTGTAAAATACTTAATAAATAGTAAAAAAATTCTAAAAAATGTAAAATTTGGTTTTCAAGTACATTTTAGTATAGATTACATGTTGAACAGTTCGGATCGACTGTTAAAATTTTGAAAACTCAAATTTTGAGCCGTTGCACGGAGGTCATCTATGCAACGCATAGCACCGTAGCCAAGTCCTATATATATATATATATATATATAGGAAATTGCTAATATGCTACGCGTAGCTAAGAGACCTCCGTGCTACGGCTCAAAATTTGAATTTTCAAAATTCTAACGATTGATCCAAACCGTTAGATATGTTCTACATATTGAAATATACTTGGAGACCAAATTTTATATTTTTTGGATTTTTTTTACTATTTATTAAGCCACTTTGAAAATCGCTGATCCAACGGTGGCTTAACCAAACAATGGAAACCGTTGGATCGGCGATTTTCAAAGTGGCTTAATAAATAGTAAAAAAATTCCAAAAAATGTAAAATTTGGTCTCCAAGCACATTTCAATATGTAGAACACATCTAACGGTTCGGATCGACCATTAGAATTTTGAAAACACAAATTTGAGCCGTAGCACGGAGGGGCTCTTAGCTACGCGTAGCACCGTAGCCCGGTCCTATATATATATATATATATATATATATATAGGAAATTGCTAATATGCTACGCGTAGCATAGATGGCCTCCGTGCAACGGCTCAAAATTTGAATTTTTAAATTCCTAATGGTCGATCCAAACCGTTAGATGTGTTCTACATATTGAAATGTGCTTGGAGACCAAATTTTATATTTTTTGGATTTTTTTTACTATTTATTAAGTCACTTTGAAAATCGCTGATCCAACGGTTTCACTGTTGGTTAAGCCACCGTTGGATCAGCGATTTTCAAAATGGCTTAATAAATAGTAAAAAAATTCCAAAAAATATAAAATTTGGTCTCCAAGCACATTTCAATATGGAGAACACATCTAACGGTTTGGATCGACCGTTAGGATTTTGAAAATTCAAATTTTGAGCCGTTGCACGGAGGTCTCTATGCTACGCGTAGCACCGTAGCCACGTCCTATATATATATATATATATATATATATATATATATATATATATATATATATATATAGTTTTACCACTATTACGAGATGCGCTCCATTTTATAATCCATGCATTTATGTCAAAATTAAATAAATACAAAATAAATTTTAAAAATCACAGCTTTTGTCATATTATGAAAAAAGGAATCAATTAATATATACAACTACTTGTATAGCTGCTGGCGCAATGTCAATTGTCGGTGTATACTATTTTTCATTGAAATTAAATATCAGTTCTCTTTCTTCATTTAATCTATTATGAATATTTTAATACTTGTTACATCAACCAAATTATCATTCATCTAATGAAATATTTTTTATATAAAATTATGCTAAGCGATTACAAATTAAAGCCCTCCCTGGAGTGAATTTTTTTTTTCAAGGTGGTGGTAGCAATATATATAATAATTGAGGAATTCCAAAAATATTAGAGCCGCCAATTCAATCTGCACTCCTCCATTAATAGAGCTGCAAATTGAATTGACGGCACTGGTATTTTTAAAATTCTTCATAATATAGTATTTTTTTTTTTTTTGAATTATATTATAAATAAAACTTGCAGACTTCCTCCTCTTTCCTTTCTCTCTACGCCACTACTTCCGAAGCATAACCTTAAAAAATCACATGTGACATGTGTAGGCAATAAATGATAAAACTGTATATGGTAAAGGGTAGGCATAGCGGGTCCGGATCCCCTAATGCAAACCAATTTTGGGGTTTTGGATCGACACCATCTGATTAGAATCCAACGTTCCATCTCGCATGATCTCTCCATATCAAATTTATCGCTCCATCTCGTGCGCTCATTTTGAATCAGACGGTTCTTATTTAAAATCCAAAAATTGAGTTACATTATTGGATCTCGATTCAGGCATAGCCGCGTCACCATTGTAGACCGGTAGCAAGTGACGAGAGAGATGTAGAGGTGGTTGGATCCGTTAGCTAGGCCTAATCATGGCTCTATTGTTGGGACCGTATTTGGTCTTGGCTTAATGGTTTTTGGGACAACTCAATTACATGTTTCCTGAAAAAAAAAATGATCATGATGACAAGTAATTATTATGACATTGAGAATTCAAGCACAGTTGCAGCAAATATCTATGCTGTGTCTTTGTAAAGGTACATAAAATTTAAGTGGTGCGGACCAGGGGTTTTTAAGACTTAGTTATAAGTAAATGATGAAAGATTTGTTTGCCAAATTTATTAGGTTGTTAAAAGAATAAAAGTTTTTGAGTGATGATGTGGTAATAATGCATATTATAGATCGACCAGTGCTATGAACTCGTATAATTATATTTTAATTTTCGAAGTTCAAACAGATATGATTTACATGTGAAAATGTACTTGAAAACTCAATTTTATATTTCTTTTTTGAATTTTTTTTGCTACTTTATAGATAGGTAGAAAATCACTTGTTTTGAAAATTCATAATTATTCAAAAGTAGTAATATTCTATTTATCTAAAAGAATAATACAAAAATTCTATAAAATGTAAAATTTGGGATGCAAACACATTTTCATATAAATATCATATTGAGCGGTTCAAATTGACTGTTTGAACCTTAAAATTGAAAATATGAGTTCATAACACAGACTATTGTGTAATATGCATTTACCGTAGCATCACTCAAAGTTAATAAATAAAATGAAATAGAGAAGTTAGATGATTAATTATATACTAGTATTGTGCCCGTGCGTTGCAACAAAAACATATTATAAAATTAAATAATATAAAGATATCTTTTTGTTTGACATTCACACAAAATAGAAAAAATATATTAAATGAAAATAAAAAGCACAAACGAAAAAAATAGAAATTCAAATAATAAATAATAATAAAAGAAATAACAAATGGAAAAAATAGATCAAATATAACATGAAAAAAGTTATTTAACTATCATTGCCAGTGTGATCCTCTTTGATATAGTGTAACATTTATGAAAATGCACAAACAAATATGAAAAATATATTAATTAAAAAATAAAAATGAATAATATTTATGAAAATGCACACATTAAAACAGCGAGCATAGAGTATTTTCTTACTTTTAACCAGCCAAAAAATGACAGAAAGTTGATAATCTTCATTTAAAATAATAAACTAAAGAAGGCAATAATTCGACAAAAAGTTGATAATCTTCATTTAAAATAATAAATAAATTTAGTTAACCTGTTAAAAAAATAATTAATTAAGCTGCATTTTTTCTGAGCTAGAAGGTCAATATTTCCTATATCATCTTAACTAATAATAAAAAGATACAATATTTCCTATGTCCTCTCATATTTATGAACACTCTACTATCTGCATGTTTCATAAAATCATATATATTTTTTCTTGAAATTTTTTATTCTATGTACAATATTTTTAGAACTTGTAGGTTCAATGAATCTATTTATTTCATAAGATATGCTATAAATGTATGAATAAGAGAAAAATGAAGAAATAAGAAAATAATTTAATTATATGAATCAAAAATAAATTTAAAGAGGAATAAGGAAATATATCGCTTGAGATTCATTCTTAATTGTGACAAACTATATAGCAGTATGTGTGGCGAGTATATTTTTAACTAAATTTAGACTTCTACACATAAAATAGATGTATTTAATCAAAAGAAGACATATTATGTGATTGGAGGGCTGATATTAAATCTAAAATATCATCTTTCAATATTAGCTGTTGGCGGATCAGAAACAACTATGTGCATTATATAAGAATGGAGATAAAAGCTTATGGATTTGAATTATGACTTTGACATATACTTTGTTGTTAGCAAACGACTAATCAGCGGTACTATGATTATGACTTGAACAGTTGACAGAAATAATGGTAAATAATATACATTCAGAGTATACGAATAAAATATTTAAGCAAATCTTTTCTAAGGAATCCAATATTCCCTCATATCGCCATCAAAATCATAAAAAAGGAAGATAAAAATAAATAAATGGTGGGAAGTCGTTATGATAGCAACTTAATCTAGATGACGTTTTACAATATTCGTTTAAGTCTTTTCAAAAATCTACAATTATCTTATAAATAATTTTAGTTACTACTTACCACTGTCTTTTAAAATATTTTAAGCTATTATAAAATCAGATTTATTTTATAATATTATCAGAGGGTTATTGAAGTTTATAACCATATACCAAAATTCAACAAAAGTGCGCTGAAAAAACTAATATTCCCTCAGCGCAAAATTTGACTAACTCATATTCCCTCCACATATAGAACAAAATTATCAATCAATCGTTCTATGAAATTGACTCAACAACAACATGTATACATAAATTAAACAATTTCAATTAGTCAAAAACAATGCTCTCTGTACAAAAGACCATGATTCGGAATCGAACCAGTGAAGTGGTTTTAGTTGGATATTAATAATGTGGGTCTTTTTGTTAACTATTTTTAAAAAAAAATAATATAATTAAACTCTCGTGCATGCTCATATTAGTAACAAGGTGAAATGTTAATTGAATTTTGCAACAACCAACTTTAATATTAGGACAAGATAATATATCAAACTAAAAAAGAAAACTGACGAGACATTTTATTTTAATTTCTAATGAATAAGAATATTTGACTACTAGGAAAAACGTAAGTCCACTCTTAGATCTCCTTTATTCTTTATTAGGTCGAACTAATTAAGAAGTCCATTTCACAAATTACTTGGGCACTTTTTAATTGAGGGTTAATTATAGGATTTATAACATATAAAAGGTGAACAATTGTATAAATAAAATTAGAAAGTGATAGAGTCATGTACCGAAGACTTCCCGAACTACTCGTGAGCTGAATACAAAGTCCGTTGTTGAAGGCCTTCTGAGCCCAACTGCGCAGTTGGGCTCACAATGCCCTACAACATTCCAATAAATGTCTACCTTCCAGAGTAGGCCCAATTCGAGCTCGGGACAATTACGCTATGGTGACCGCCACTATGCATGTGTCACTGTTTCCGTACGACAATTTGTCAGACTATAGAGCTACGAGTAACTGTAACCGCCCCTATGCGATAGTTACGGGCTGGCAGGCCCCAGACTTAGTCGAGTCCGAAGTTAGCAATTCTTTTAACATAAGGTGTCTATAAAAAAGAGTTCGAACACCTTACCAACTTCCACTTACAAACATACGGCCTAATCTCCTCACAAATAGGACATATCAGAATAGAAACAAATTATAAAGGATCACAGAAACAAATTATAAAGGGACATAGATAAAAAGATTAGGCCCACCTAATAACATTAGAAGTTCAGTCAAAAGTGGTTTCAAATATTGTAGGATTTTAGATTTCGGAAGAGGACAAACCAAATAAAATAAAATAAACACCAAGATCAGATAAACTAAAGTGGACAATGTTGGGGATTGAATGGAATCAAAATATCAAACCCTGTGCAAACCACTGTTTCAGTCACGTAATTCTAATCTAGTGTTCTAACAAAAACCCGGAACCCGTGACCCGGTCCGGTCCGCCCGTGACCCGTGTACCGGTCCGGTCCGGTCCGTGCACGGGTTTCACGGGTTCGGGGGTTGGCCGGACCGGATAAAAATCCGGGTAAGGGTACCGTTTTTGAAACCGAAACCCGCCGAACCCGTGACTCGTGAACCCGCCTACCCGGTCCGGTCCGCCCGCCAACCCGGTCCGGTCCGGTCCGCCTGCCTGCCTACCCGTACCCGTACCCGCCTACCCGTGCCCGCCTACCCGTACCCGCCTACCCGTACCCGTGACCCGTGATACCCGCCGGCCCCTACCCCTTTAATCCCCATCAAATCAAAATCAAATCAATTGATTCCAATTAATCTAAGCCATTGATTTTTATCGAGATTCGCACTTGTAAAAATAATTTCATTAAGATTTGTGAATGAATAAATTTGAACGGTTAGGATTTAATTCACAATTTCAATTTGAAATCACAAGGCAACGGTTTAAAATTTTCAAAATTCATTCCCCCCAAACAAAACCTCCTTAAATATACCCCAATCTCTCATATTTTTTCACATCTCAATATCTCATATTATCTCATTCTCTCAATCTCATTCTCTCAATATTTTTATTATTCTCAAAATTTAAATTTATTGTTCAAAAAAATAGTTGTAAATTTAATTTGTTCTACAAATCCGCAAACGGAATTACGAAGGTTGTTCAAAATCTCGCAAGATTCGTTCTACAAATTCGTTCTACAAGATTTGAAGGTACATTTATTTTAATGTAATTTGTAGTAATTGTTAAATAATTAGATTTATTTTGTAGTAATTTGTAGATATTTAGATTCATTTTGTAGAAATTTGTAGTAATTGTTAAATAATTAGATTTATTTTGTAGTAATTTGTAGATAGTTAGATTTATTTTGTAGTTGTAGAAATTGTTAAATAATTAGAGTTATTTTTAATTTGTAGATAATTAGATTTATTTTGTAGTTGTAGAAATTGTTAAATAATTAGAGTTATTTTGTAGCAATTTGTAGATAATTAGATTTATTTTGTAGTAATTTATAGAAATTGATAAGTAATTAGATTAGTTTGTTTTATTTAGATTTAATTACTTTTAGATTATGTTGGATTTGTAGTAATTTGTAGAAATTGTTAAATTTTTGAATTGGTGAAGTATTTAGATTTGTTTTTTAATTTGTTAGATTTTATTTTTAAATTCGGATTTATTTTTAATATGTTAAAAAAATATGTTAGATTTAGATTTTGAAAATGTGAAGTATTTAGATTTGTTTTTAAATTTGTTAGATTTTATTTTTAAATTCGGATTTATTTTTAATATGTTAAAAAAATATGTTAGATTTAGATTTTGAAAATGTGAAGTATTTAGATTTGTTTTTAAATTTGTTAGATTTTATTTTTAAATTCGGATTTATTTTTTAATATGTTAAAAAAATATGTTAGATTTAGATTTTGAAAATGTAAAGTATTTAGATTTGTTTTTTAATATGTATAAATTTCTAATCTCTTTTAATATTTTTGATTATTTTTTCAATTCTAAATTTCTAAACATTTCAACTGTTTCTTAAATTATTCATTTTAAAGACGAATTACTAACAAAAAAAAAAGTTAGAACTCCGCCTATGTTATTTTACATAGCCGGTCCCAAGTCCGGAATAAGGAGGAGGGTAGCTTTTGTTTATAAATCTATTGTTTTAAAATAATTCGGTTTTAAATATCAAATATTTCGTATTTTAAAAAAAAATCTAAATTGTTTTTAAATATTTCAAATAATTCCAAATAATTCGGTTTGAAAAAAAGAAAAAATCCGTTACTAAATATTTCACATATTTTTCTTTGTTATCAAATATTTTCTTTCAAAAAACCGAAAAAAAAAACAGAAAAAAACAGAAAAAAAAAAAAAAAAAAAAAACAGAAAAAAAAAAAGAAAAAAAAAAAAAAAAAAAAAAAAACCCGGTCCGGTCCGGACCAACCCGTGAACCCGGTCCGGTCCGGACCAACCCGTGAACCCGGTCCGGACCAACCCGTGAACCCGGTCCGCCCGGTCCGTGAACCCGTGGGGGTAAGGGTCCACGGGCGGGTAAGGGTAGAGTTTCAAAATTTCGACCCGTGTACCCGCCTACCCGTCTACCTGTGAACCCCCCGAACCCGTACCCGGCAAACCCGTGAACCCGGGCGGGTTGAACCCGGTCCGGCCCGGTCCGGTCCGTTTTAATACACTATTCTAATCCACATTACTGTTAGACCCTGATACTGGTAGTAACAGTGCCACAGGCCCACAGCAACCAAACAGACTACTGTTTCAGCTTATTTTCTACCCTCAAAATGCCTTTAAATGAGATAAGTCCTATCTTTAAAATCTATAATCAAAAGCAACTCCAGTAGGCCCTGTTTGGCCTACAGTTGGGAACGGGTGTGGGTGTGAATTTTGAACTGAAATTTACTGTGCGTGTGGAAAAAAAAAATTCAGTTTTCATGCACAGCTGCCGAATAGAGCCGTACTGTGTCTTACAGGGATTGTAATATTAATTGTACTTCTTATTAGAACTTTGTATGGCTGTGTGACCTTACATGTTTCCTGATATATTGTTGTATAGCATCTAATAAATACTCACTGTAAATCATAGTGACAATACTTGCGAGAAATTCGCGTATTATTTGTTTTTTTTTTTGACGTTAACGAATTGAACTTCAAATAAAACACAAAAAACGTATAATACGTTTTATTCGTGAATAAAACCCGAATTTATGAATTATTCGTGATAAAAATGTGAAAAAAATTAAAAAAAATTTTTTTGGTGGGGGGGGGGGTTGCTTATTTTTTTTACCGAACCATTTTTAATTTATACCCGAATAATGAATTTTTGACCCCGCTGAACCGAACCTGAACTATTCATTTGTCAACAACATATATATGGATAAAAAAATTGTATCGCAAGAAGACATCAATAAAAAAAATTAATGTTATATTAATTTACAGAGTTTAATTAACACATTTTAACTGTTCATCAACCGTACTGCCTGCTTTATAATCTTGAAACTATGAAATGTAGCATGCAAGGGCGATCAAATGTTGCTTCTGTTATGATATATATTCTTAATCTATTTATTTGGAAAAATGTCTATCAACAAGCTTAAAACAATATGTTGTCGTTGTCGAATTAAATATACAAAATTCATTGAATTATTTCCCTTGGAAAATCAACTTTTGAAAAAAGAAATGGTCCCACTTAGATGGTATGTAAAAAAATAAAATTTAGAAAGGCCCAAATGGGGGCCCAATGGCAATGTTCATTTGAGCCCAAGGCCTGGTCAGCCTGTGTCCTTGAATAAATTTGTCACCTTCAAAGGCTTTCTCATTCACTAGTCTTTCTTGGCGAAGGCGCCTAAATGTTCTCTACCTCGTTTTCTCATTTGCAAAGGGTTTTTGCTCTCCGCTGCTCTCCCCGCCGCCATTCTCTTTTCCCTCTCATGGCCGACACCTTGACCTCTGGTTCTCCCAAGAAGCCTAGGGTTTGTGCCTTTTCAGATGTAGCATCTGGTCAAGCGAGTCAGAAGAAGAGAGTAGGAACTCACAACGGAAGCTTCCATTGCGATGAGGCGCTTGGCTGCTTTTTGATTCGCCTCACTTCAAAGTTTTCTGGTGCTGATGTCATCCGCACAAGAAATCCTGAGGTACTTTACTGTTTTTTTTTTTTCATGAAGAACCTTTGATAAGTAACATCAATTAGGTATTATTTGCTTAGTCTGGCACTGGTACTTAGATTTAAGTTTATCATTGGACTTGAATATTAGTTATTAAAATCAATACTTGAATTGAAAAGGTTCCACAGTACCTTTTTGAGTGTGGTACATTACTATTTTCATTTTTATTTGAGCTTAATATATCTTACTGTTAGATCATTTATTGATTTGCTTTGTCGTTTAAAACCAAATAGGACCAAAACCCGTTAATTCTCTTAGAGGATAATAATTGATGAAGCTAGAAAAATAAACAAAAAGATATCTGTGTTGTGCATACACTTTTGAATTGGTTTTTCACCTCAGGGACTGAGTTGAAAACAATGTAATTGGGAGTTGCTAACCAGGATAATTTATCATCTGATTTTTGCAAGGAATTTTAATCTATAATTATTAGCATGCTGAAGCCTGAAGGTTTCTGTTGTTGATTTATTATATCGCTAAATACTTTAATGAAGAAGCCTTTGTGCAACAATGTTGCTGATATAACTCATTACACTGTCTTTTCAATATTTTTTATCTTGCACTAGCTACTAGAGTCATTGGACGCGGTGCTTGATGTAGGTGGTGTGTATGATCCCAGCCGAGATAGGTATGATCATCATCAGAAAGGATTCTCTGAAGTGTTTGGTCATGGCTTCAACACTAAACTTAGTAGTGCTGGACTAGTTTATAAGGTAGCTTGGCACCTCTTTTGTAAAACTGTTAATCACCCATATAGGGGTTATTGGCTGTGGCCCATTAGACTTGTCCCTTTGTGATTCTCCATGTCACTTTACTGTTGTTCGTAGGAATGAGATTAAAATTCAAAATTAGAATTATTTGTATAATCCATAAGTTGGAGTTGATATTAGGCAAGTTAGGTCCAGTAGTACTGTACCGACAGGGAACACACACAATTACAAGTATGAATCTCCAATATTACCCTACCAAAAGTTCTATAAAGGTGATAGTTGGTCAATTTGATGTTTACTTGTTTACATTCTTTTACTTTCAATTTGTTTTTGACAGCATTACGGTAAAGAGATAATAGCAAAGGAGCTTCAACGTGATGAGTCTGATCCTGATGTGCAGCGGTTATACCTTGCTATTTACAAAAGCTTCATTGAGGTACTTGGTAATTTGTTTTTGTCCTCAACCATACTATAATGCAACATATCTGACATATCTTATTAATTTGTTCTTGTAAAATAGGCCATTGATGCCATTGATAACGGTATCAATCAGTATGATACCGACCAGCCTCCAAAGTATGTAAATAACTCAAGTTTGTCTTCTCGGGTGGGTCGGCTCAATCCAAACTGGAATGACCCTGACCAGTCACCTGAGAAAGAAGATGCGGCTTTCCACCAAGCAATGTCTCTCACTGGAGATGAATTTTTACAGGTTAGCCAGATTATAATGCCTTGTTTCAAAGTTACTTTTAGTGAATCATTAAAAGTAAAAGATACAATAAGCTTGCTTTAAGCTGTTTTTGCACAATGTTATGTATTGCGTTTTGGCAGAGCCTACGTTTTTATGTCAGATCGTGGTTGCCTGCTAGGGCCATTGTCATTGATAGCTTATCATCAAGAAAGGGTATTGATGCGAGTGGAGAAATCCTTGTTCTTAATCAATACTGTCCTGTAAGTGTGTTTGAATAAATTCTTCATTCTTTGGTATAGTTGATTAGTATCTAATTATATCAGGACATTTATTGTACCTCTTTGTCCAATCTTGGCTTCTCTGGTGTAAGAATTTACTCTTTATTCCTCTGTTTTTTCAGTGGAAGCTGCATTTGTTTGAGCTTGAAGAGGAACTGAAGATCGATCCACAGATCAAGTATGCTTTGTACCAGGTAGCCTTCTCACACATTATGCTGATGTTAGTTACAGTGAAATACTTTTATATGATTTATTGGTTGCTGTGCATCATCAGCACATTGCTCAAAAGAAACTGTGTTAGTGTTAAATGCACAGGAGCCGAGTAGTCCAGTGGAGAGTAGAGTGGTCAATTGACTCTCTATAAACTTGTATATGGCCGGATATATCCTTCTAACTTTCCACTGTTGATACCTCCAACAATCCATTGTTCCATGAAGCAGATAGAAAAACAATATACCTCTTGTATGTTTCTAGCTAAGGAAATAGTAATATATTATTTTTGTAGATCTGTTTCTCTAGAACTCAGGCATGACTTCTTTTTAAATTTCAAAAAAATAATTGGATTGATCTAAGGGAGTTCAATTTTACGGTTTTGACTTCAAAGAGCGAAATACAAAATTTTTGCCAAAAATTAAACAATGTTGTTTATGTTTCTTACATATATTACATATTTAGCTAATAGAGTAGTTTATTTTTTAACCTCGCAGAGTTTATACTAAAAGAAAATCTTCACAATTGTTTTGTTTTATAAAAAGGTTCAGTTACATATCCTTTAGGGCGAACTAGGTTGGGGTTTAATTTTCTTTTTATCAAACATTAATATCATTAAAGGCATATGTAGGGATATAAATAGGGGTGTGTAAGCAGAGCGAATAATGTAATACCAAATTCGTTTCGCCTTTCAATTAGCTGATATGAATACAAATATGGATGGTAAACGGATGTCAACATTTAAAACAAAATCCACTTTAAACGGATACAGATACGAAGTGGATAATTCATGAATACAATTTCGAATTTGGATATGAAACAAATAATTGTCGGATGATTGAGTCATATGAAATTTAAGATACAAATACTAAAAAAAATTAAGAAGAAAAACAAATTTATGAATAAGAAATAAGAGAATTGGCTTTGCCTTAAAATAAACCTTAAAATAATTCATACCTTAGTTGATAAATATGAAACTGTGGAAAGTTGCCTAAAAGTAAGGTCACAAAACACTAGATAACAATTTGTTGATCTTTAATCTATGGTCTATCTTCGATATGAAAAGGTCTATTACAGAATACAGATTACCAAAAAAGAAAAGGAAAATGAATTAAACTTTTAAAAATGTAATATCTCTACCAATCAACAAATAGTAAATTAAAATGGTCTTATAAGCAGGCCACTCTCAGCCTAGAAAATATAAATCAGTGGAATAGAGAATGTAAAGGTCCGGACCGGAGCATATTAGTTCTGTTAGTTCCACAAGCAATGCTAAAAGAAATTTGAAATACTTATATATAGTCAGGTAAGAGAGGTTCGAAGTTGAAAGCGGATTCGGATAGATGTAACTGGATATCCGCTCTGTTTACCAATAGACAATTCTATCCGAATTCAAATCTATTCTTCATATTGTATAATCGTCGAATTCGATCTGCGAAATTATTCGGATCTGTTTATCCATATTCCGATCTAATGAAATGCTTGCAACTTTGCAAGTGAAACGACCAAGCAAAATTGTTTAATATCTTGGCTAAATCGTATTTTGGATTTCTGAATAAATAAAAAAGTTTGTTGTTCCATTTTTTATAAGATTGAAGCACTTAAATTAAAATGATTATTTATAAGATATATGGGCAAATGATGTAGTTCTGAGTTCAAAGTTTGAATTGGTCCTGTTTGCTTGTGATTTATGGTTCTACAAAATTTGTTGCATATTTGTTTTTCCTTTTGACTGCCTACAAAGTTATAATTAATTGTACGCAATTTTATAGCACTCTTGTCTATCTGAGTAGCAAAGGCTAGGATTTATGTCATAACTATTCTCACTAGCTTTCTGACTACCATGGCATTAATTTGTCTCTGCCTCATAAAGTTATTCCTTATTTGTATCCTTGAAATTCAAATTCAACCACTGTTAGCTACCACTTTCTGCACACCTGTAGCAGAGTATGATGTTATCAGTGGTAACAAGGACATGATAGTACAAGGGCCGAATGGAATTGGTACCTTTATTGATGCACTAAATTAAGTAGCTGAATTAGACTTTACCTGAAAAGCGTACATGAACACATACTACCAGAGACCCCAATTGTACATTAATTGCTGCAAAAGGAAGGAGATTACAAAGTGGTCCCTTGTGACCTTAGAAACTTGAAAATTCCTATCTGGGCCGTGACTTTCCAAATGTTCAGTCTCTGCAGTCATCTTTGACTAGGAATATGGTCCATTTTTGAACAAAAAATGGGGGCATATAAATTGAACACATTAACAGGTTCTGTAACTGATAGCTAGGACATATGCTGGGTTATGCTTCAATTATGATTTCATAATGTCCTAAAAATTCTTGTATACCTCAGTATGTATTATAAGACTTAAGTATGTGTTGGTAATGAAAGCCTTGGTTTAATCACGTAGTTGTGTGCTTTGTAGGATGAGAGGAGCAAATCATGGAGAGTACAAGCAGTTTCGGTATCACCAGAGAGCTTTGAGAGTCGAAAGGCACTTCCTTCAGCCTGGAGAGGGCTGCGAGATGATGAACTTTCAAAGGAAACAGGCATTCCAGGCTGTGTTTTTGTGCACATGAGTGGCTTCATTGGTGGAAACAGCACATTTGAAGGTGCCTTGGCTATGGCTAAATCTGCTCTCAGCTTATGAAGCATGAACACATTAAAATTTGTTAGTTCATCTGTTTTCTATTTAAAAATATATTGATGGCATTGTATTTGGATGTAACGGAACAATTTAGGGTTAGTTGTGTTAGCTGGAAGATTTTTATGTTCTTCCTGAGGAAGAATTCTCGCTTCTAGTGCCGTTTCGGTGAAGTTGACACAATTGGTTGGCAACTTGGCTTATTTTATAGAGCTATAGAAAGTTCAAATGGTTTAAAGACCGTAGACTTGAGTATATTAATTCAGACTTGTAGCGAGCTTTAATTGAAAACATTTTTTGTTCATTGCTTAAAACTTTGATGTCGCACTACAGTAGACAATATCAAATTAAGTTGAAGTAGTGGATTAAAAAAACTACTGATTTCATTAGAAACCACAAATACAAAGTTTAAGTACCTAAAACTCAGCCATAATGTCAATTACAAGCGCAGATCACCAAAGTGTCGACAAATATGCTAAACATAAATCTAACAACAAAAGACCGGCACAAACATCATAGTTTTGTTCTAAACAAAGGACCTGCAAAAACATATAAAAGCTACATAGAATAGTAATCTAACAAATCCCAATCAACATCACCAGGTCCAAAATCTGACCGATTTTTTTAATAATCGAAATTAATTTAAAAAAATATCGAAAATGAGGAACAGATATGATTTATTTTTAAAAATAGGTAGACTGGGTGAATTTTTCCCGTCCCTACGGACGGACAAAATTTTAGCGTCCGTGGTAATTCATCAGCTGCCCCCTTAACCTCTGATTAACAAACGCGAGACAAATGCGACGCAAAAAAAAAAAAAAAAGTAATGGACGTTATAAAATTCAGCGTCCTTCAGGACGTTGAATTTCTGCCCGTCCCTCAGGGACGTTAAACTTTAGCCCGTCCTTCCTCCTTGCTTCCTTTAGTCCGTCCGTCCGTCCGAGAAATCTTTTTTCGCGTACGACCCGCCCGTCTCTCAGCGACTCCTGCGACAGCGACGATCCCACTCTCGCATCCAGACGTCCCTCAACGACGACCCCTGTGCGCGCCTCCCTCCAGTCTACAGCCTTTTCACCATTAAATCAGAGGTAGAAAAAAA
This sequence comes from Carex cristatella, assembly GCA_024447775.1. Classification (NCBI taxonomy): domain Eukaryota; kingdom Viridiplantae; phylum Streptophyta; class Magnoliopsida; order Poales; family Cyperaceae; genus Carex; species Carex cristatella. Next base: position 3,183,414 of record JAJHPF010000018.1, read on the forward strand.
TTTTAATCCGAAATTAATTAGTATAAAATTCAGTAAATTAATAGTAATTGTAGATAAATTAATAGTAAAATTGTAGGTAAATTAGTATAAAATTGTAGGTAAATTAGTATAAAATTGTAGGTAAATTAGTATAAAATTCAGTTAATTAATAGTAAATTAGTTTAGTAATTGAATAATTTAGAATTTATTATAAAATTAAATCGATTAGGTTTCATTTTATTAGTTTGCAAGAATTAATAAATTAGATAATTTATACCTCTTAATTTATTTATTCAAGTGATTTTTAGAGTTAATAGGTAGTTTTATGTAGAATGTTATGCATGCAGAATGTCAAGTTATTTATTCAAGTGAAATTATTGCAAAATGTCAAGTTATTTATTCAAGTTATTTAACTATTATTTTGAGCTCCAGAACCTCAAAACCAAGCTAACTTACTTTCCAGCCCGATCCGACCGTCGGATATAGATTTTTCGAAATTTCAGAGTTTTTAGGGTCATTTTCAGGGTTTTTTTATGTATTTTTTATTTTTAGGGTTGTATTTAAACAGACGTCAGATTTTTTGGCAGAGTTGGTTAATTTTAGCAGTTTTTTTTCTATCAAAGAATTGATAATCTGTGTGATCTCAAAAAAATCAAGAACTCGGATCGCGAATCTGAACCCTAAAAATAAAAAATACATAAAAATACCCTGAAAATGACCCTAAAAACTCTGAAAATTCGAAAAATCCATATCCGACGGTCGGATCGGGCTGGAAAGTAAGTTAGCTTGGTTTTGAGGTTCTGGAGCTCCTGTCAAAATTTCAACCCGATCCGACGGACGGATCAAAAGTTACGCCCCTTTTCGTGAGGCATGCAGGATTTGCAATCACATCTGGCCGTGGTTCAGAACAACGGCCCATCTGGCCGTGATTCAGAACAACGGCCCATCTGGCCGTGATTTGGAACAGCGGCCCGTGTTTATACCGCTAATCATTCTGTGCTAATTCCCAGAATTCGGCCGCGATTTTGAACAGCGTCCACTGGCCGTTGTTTTGAATAACTGTTTTCCTACTTTTGACAAAAAGTTGGAAACATTCCTTAATCACGATATTTATTTTATTATTTTCCTATTAATAAAAAAATCGGTAGACTCCCAACATTCTTATTAAAACACGAGACCTTTATTGAATTGAAATTTTATATTAATTTTGTTATAAAATTCATCCAGTGCAGTTCCACTAAAACAACCGACACTAAAACAACCGATTTGAAAATGAACGTTATTCTCTGGGACGGAAAATTCTAGCACGTCCATCAGGGCCGTAATATTCTGGCACGTCCCTAAGGGACGGGAAACTTTCCCACGACCCTGAAATTTTTTTTTTTTTTTTTTTTTTGCGTTTGTTAATCAGAGGTTAAGGGGGCAGTTGATGAATTACCACGGACGCTAAAATTTTGTCCGTCCGTAGGGACGGAAAAAATTCACCCAGTCTACCTATTTTTAAAAATAAATCATATCTGTTCCCCATTTTCGATATTTTTTTAAATTAATTTCGATTATTAAAAAAATCGGAAAATCTGATAATGTACAAAAAAGGGTCTTGATGCCTGGCTTCCTCCCTCTCAGCCATGGATGTAAGTTCCTCCACTTCCTCCTCCATTCGAAAATAATTAGTATCCCCATAAAAACACCATAATATCTAATATTCCCATCTAAAAACTTAACATTTTTCTTCTATCCCCTGTTATTTATTTAACTTTTTTATTAAACTATTTTTAAAATGTAATGGACAAATATGCCCTCCTCTCTCTCTCAGCGTGTTCTTTAAGCAATCATTTAACTATGTTGGTCAAGCAATAACCTGACTTTGTAAGTAAGATATGTATAAACAACTGTTAGCATTCTCAGTGTGTGTTCACTAAGATCCTTCTCCCTTTTAAAAAGAAAAAGCAGATGCTGCCTTCCACATAAAGGAAACAAATGAATAAAGATTAACATGTTTAATTTGAATTCACATCCTCTGAGATATCTCAAACTTTGTGTGAGTTTTTGGAATATCTCAATCGTTCAAATGCATTCTGCACAAATCTCAAAGCTAAAGTAAAACTGGCCCCCTACGGTTTTCCAAATAGGAACCGGACACGTCGGTCACGCAAAAATTGAGATATCTCAGAGGATAAGCACCCGTTTAATTTGTGGGTCCCATTTTTTATTTCTCAAAATAAACCATTGATTTATTTAATTTAAGTACATAATCTAAGTTTCTGAATTTCGAAATTCTGATATATTTGTAGTGTGTGGATTGAATTTATAATTTAAAATTTTGCACATCTGTATTTTGGTGTGAAGTTACAATATTCATGAAGTGTCAGATTTGAATATAGAATCCAGATCGCACATAAGAAATTCTGATTGTATTATCGTATTGTAATTCCATTTAATATATTTTTGGAATTTTTTTCTTTTTCCTTTTGGCTATATGCTTAGCATCCTTTTCTCTTCTTTTTTGGCTATAAGCTTAGCATCTCTTGACAGTGGCCGACAAGCAATACCTTTAGCATCTCCACTAAAAAAAATACCTTTAGCATCTTTTTTTTTCTCTTTTTCTTTTGCTTTACGCTTAGCATCCTACTATTTTTTTTTTGGGCTATAAGCTTAGCATCTGTTGACAGTGGTCGTCGTCATCAGCAATACCCTTAACATCTTACCAGAGCAAATTGAGAGCTAGAGAACCAGAGAGGGAGATTGCAATACAGCAAGATGACTGAGGCGATCATCTCCACTGTGGTAAAAAAGTTAGCAGACCTACTTTTCAATGAAGCTCAGTCCCTGCGTGGAGTCAACCGCAAAATCGATGAGGTCAAGCTTCAACTTGGTCAGATGCAGTGCTTTCTAGAGGATGCCGAATCCAAAAAGAAGACTGGTGATAAGAGGATGAAAGGATGGGTGCACGATGTAAGGAGTGTCACATACGAGACCGAGGATGCGATCGACACATTCCTTGTTGAAGCCAACTATCGATGGCTCGGTCTCATCCCAAACGGGCTTTTTGCCCGTCGCAGTCTCGGTGAGAAGATTTCGAAGATCCAAGCCAAACTCCGCATAATCTCCGAAGGTAGAACTACTTTTGGGATACAAGATCTCAGTGGAGATCGAGCTGGTCACTCCGAAAGCCTTATGCAAAAACAACCTTCTTTTAAACGTCGTGTGCTCCCTGATGTCGATAGCATCGAAGTTGTCGGTTTTGATGCTGAGAAGAGAGATATAATCAACTTGTTGTTGCACAGGACGAGCTCCCAAAGCCGGCTTGTGGTTTCCATTGTCGGGCCTGGTGGGCTTGGCAAGACCACTCTTGCTCAGAAGGTGTATAATAGTCCAATTGTAAAGAATCATTTTGATTCTTGCATATGGATAATTGTCTCTCAAGATTTTAATCTCCTTGATGTATTAAAGAAAATACACCAGAAACTTGTAAATCAGACAGAATTCAAGCGGGTTTCTGATGTATTAAAGGAATTACAACAAGAAGATCAAATTGCACTTCTGTTTGAAAAAAACAATGCATTATTGAAAGAGAAGAAATACCTAATTGTCTTAGATGATGTGTGGGCCGAGAATGTCTTTACCCAGCTCGAGATCGGCCTAGTCGACATAAGGAACAGGAGCCGAGTGCTAATGACGACCCGTAACCTTAATGTAGCGAATCGTGCAGATTCTAGTGGTGTGTATCCTCTTCGGTTTCTCAACGAAGAAGAAAGCTTGAGGCTTTTTCTAAAAAAGGCATTTCCAAACACTGATCCCTCATTGAAGTGTCCGGACGAACTGTCGGATCTAGCTGTGGAGCTTGTGAAGAGATGCGACGGCTTGCCTCTCGCACTGAGTGTGTTGGGTGGTCTATTGTCAAGTAAAACCACATACCAAGAATGGTCAAGAGTGCTCAACAGATTGGATTGGCACAAAGTTGACGGAGGAGAATGCATGAAAATTCTAGCCACCAGCTATGATGACTTACCGTATCTTCTCAAGTCATGTTTCCGGTATATTATTTATATATTTTTTAATTTAACAATACTCTCAATTTTTATTGAAGGATTTATTTTTTGTAAATATCTACGCTAATAAGTTATCTGATACCTCGACTATTTCTCTGAGACCAGCTATATCCTCCTCCTTTACAGACACATGAAATTGTTTACTCAATCCTTTGTTATTTGAAGATTTTACCTTATCTTTTATTTTAGACAAAAAGTACTTTGGCCAGCCAAACTATGAATCAAGTTGGTTGCATGTTTCAGGTACCTAGCTTGCTTCCCGGAGGACTACGAAATTGAGGCGAAATGTGTTATGAATATGTGGATAGCTGAAGGCTTAATAGAGCTCAAACAAGAAGGAGAATTTGAAGATTTTGCTGAAGATTATTTAGAGGAACTAGCGCAAAGGTACTGTTGTCATAAATATAGAAATATTATAATATAATATCTTTCTAAGAATTACACCTACCAACAATTTATATAAAACTCATTGTGCATTTTTGTCCGAAATTTTTAGTCATGGTAAATAAAAAAAATTAAAAAATTAAAAATGAGAAAGGATATGGACAAATTTTAAAATTGAGAAGGCATGTATGATATAGTGTCTTGCTAGAATGGGATGCCTTACCATACAGAAACCTATGTCCAAAGAAAAAAAAACAAAAAAAACGTCCTACGGACGCCATAACATACAAAACCCCATTTTTTTTTTTTTTAAATTTTTTTAGAAAAGTGGGACGTCATATAAACATAAAATATCGGAAAAAAATTGAAAAAATAAAATAAAAGTGGGACACTATTTAAAAACTTTGATTTAAACTTTTCATATAATGTTTGTTCAATTTTTGTTTGATAGCTTGACCTTTCTTGTTTCTAAAAAAATAAATTATTTTCATTACAAATAGAGTATGTTATTTGATAGTGTGTAATAAATAATAAAAAGTATATTATTTATTTCTTAAATAGTGTGTACTAAATATGAACTTATTTGATAGTCGATTACCCTCCGCCTCCCATAAGTCAACCAATTTTAAATTTTGTGAGGGAATTTTATTAATGGTTTTATGGTGAATGATCAATGAAATTTCCAATTGACTCAAATTTGAAACAAATCATATATAAATAACTAAGAGTACATCTACAATTTAATATTAAATTGTAGATGAAATATTATTTATTTTTTCAAAATATAAAATCATAACTTCTAGAGCATTAATATTTCAGAATAAAAAATCAAAGGACAAATGTGAACCATGAATTTTTTTTTTTAAGATAGATGAAATGTTATTTTTGTTTCCTTTATATTTTATTTCATACAGAATCAACATAAAGGGCTCATCACACAATAAGTGGAATACAAATAGCATTTATAGCACTCTATTTGTAATGAAAATATTTTTTATTTTTTTGAGAAACAATAGGGGTCAAGTTATCAAACAAAAATTAAATGAAAAGCTCAAATTAAAGTTTTTAAATGGCGACCTACTTTATTTTATTTTTTTATTTTTTTATTTTTAATGTTGATATGTTGTCCTACTTTTCTAAAAAGAAATCGGGGTCGCTCTATGGTATGGCGTCCCTGGGAGTTTTTTTTTTTCGAATAGAGGTCTCCATATTGTATGGCGTCTCAGTGAGACGCCATATCATACACATGCCTTTTCATTTTTAAAATTTGCCTATATTGTTTCTCATTTTTAATTTTTTTCTTCATTTTCTATGTTCCATGAAAAAAAATTCGGTATAAAATGGTTTGTTACAGAAAATATTATATCACATAAAATGAGCTGAAAGACTAAAACTTATATCATATCTTTCTTTTTTTCTATATATGTTAATTAACAATTCAGTTAAGCCAACTTTTTATTGATTTCTGAATGACTAAAATAGTTTGTTACAGAAAAAATTATATCATATAAAATGAGAGTAGGAAAAGTAAATGGTTCTGTGCATTTAATTTGTTAGTAACAAAAATATATAATTCAAACAAAAGAAATTATTTTACCTCAAAATGAGAAAACATAAATTTTAACACACAATGATTGGAAAGAGTTAAATTAAATGTGTTATTGGAAAATTGGAAACAGATTCATAGTTGGAAATTCTCGCAAATTATCAACTTTGCTACAACTCATAGAGGCAACAGTACCCCATATTGAAAAAATTAATGTGTAGATGGTATTACTTCACTTTGTCTTCATAACAACTTTTACCATGATAGTAACTAAAAAAAAAATAGGATTCTTAAAAAAAAGTAGACTGTTTCTGCTGTCAGCATATTTTAGCTGACTGTGTTACCCAAGTTCTATAGCTGCAACATTGATTGATTGACAATTTACAGTGCTTACAGAGTGCTAACATATACAGAGCATCTTTTTTTTTTTTTCAAGTTTTTTAATCCATTTTTTTACTATTAAACATACAGATGTTTGGTTCAAATTGTTGAGAGGTATACCCATGGTGCTATCAAGTATATCCGGGTTCACGATCTTTTGCGTGAAGTTGCATTGGGTGAAGCCAAAGAAAATGATTTCCTTCTCATCTGGAAGAAAGAAAATGCAGAGAGGGATGTAAGCATGACACGACGAGTGGCATTTCACAATGAGATCCATCCCAGGCTTCTCACAGAGATCAAAATGCCCAGTCTTCGAACATTCATAAATTTCAAGCGAGGTTCTATCAGTGGTATGGGATATCTGTTACTCAGAGTCCTGGAACTAATAAACACAGATATAAGATACTTACCGACTGATTTGAAGAACATGATCCACTTGAGATACTTGGGTTTGAGACGGACTAAAGTAACTGTAATTCCATCATGGATTGGTCATTTGCAAAATCTCCAGACCTTTGATATAAGGGCAACACATGTCAAACAGTTACCAAAAAGTCTCTGGAAAATCACTAGTCTGAGACATGTTCATTCCTATTATTCCATGAAATTGGTGGGACCACCATCTACTGCAAACCTTGTTAACCTAAGAAGCCTTGGATGGTTCGAAGTTCCAAAATCATGGAAGAAAAGCTTGCCTAATTACCTCCTTGGCATTCGTAAGTTGCAACTTTTGTGTGGTGATGAGAATGATGGCATGCTGGTATATGACCTCATATCCAAGTTGAATAACCTCCTCACAGTGAGATTAAATAATTTTAATCCTCCAAGAGGGATGATTGATTTCAGCACCTCACGGAGTTATCAAAACATGCATACCATGTATCTCGATGGAGAGTACATGCATACAGCTATTGCAATTGCAGAAATGCCACCAAACTTAACCAAGCTAACACTGGAGCACTATTATTTGAATGATGATCCAATGCCGAAACTTGAGAGATTGCGCAATTTGAAGTATCTGAAGCTGTTGGAGATTGGCATTAAGGCGGATACCATAGTTTGCATGTATGGAGGTTTTCCTCGACTGCAAAGTCTGGAACTCTATAGGGTCGATAATATAAAGGAATGGAAGGTAGAGTACGGAGCATTGCCCATGGTCAAGTACCTTAGTATTGAATTCTGCAAAGATTTACGTGCTCTTCCAAACCTACAGTATGTGACCACCCTACAGGAGCTGACGATAGACGAACAACTTCATTCACAAATTGAGAACAAGTCGGGGGAGGAATGGAACAAAGTCAAACATATACCAACTATTAATTACTAGTTTAATACTTCATTGTAACAGAATCAGCCACGCACCATAACAGAATTGTAACAGCAACACTCCAACTGTCAACCAGAGAAGACATAACCTTAGTTAGAGCTTACATTGATGTAACCATATATTGATTAGAAGGCAGAGTGTAGTCTATAAATAGACAATTGTAATCCCATGGTACAATCAATCATGAATTATAAAGATCAATTAAATTCGTCATTACATTTATCAAATTTTCTCTGTTGTTATTACCAACGTATCTTTATTTAAACCCAGTGATAAATTGAGGATTCGGATGATGTAAACGAATATCCGCTCTGTTTACCAATAGACAATTTTATCCGAATTCAAATCTATTCTTCATATTGGATAAATAGTCGAATTCGATCTGTAGAAGTGACACAATTGGTTAGCAACTTGGCTTATTTTATAGACGCTATAGAAAGTTCAAATGGTTTAAAGACTGTAGACTTAAGTATATTAATTCAGACTTGTAGCGAGCTTTAATTGAAATTTTTTTTTGTACGTTGAACTTCGAGCCTAAGACTTAAAACTTTGATGTGCCAATATATATAGTAGGCAATATCAAAGTCTTTTTGAAAAATGCTGACAGTGGCTGTCAGTTACAGAAGCAAAAGGTAAAAATCAGAAAAATAAAACTACAAAAACAACCAAGAAACATCAAACTACTTCTAGCAGTATTGCATCCACAAATTTGCATCTTGTAATGCACAGTCCTCAATAATCTTCAAAGGGAATTCTTTTCTTTCGAAGATCTTTTTGTTCCTCTGCTTCCAAATCGTCCAAAGGTCGATATGAAGTAAACCGACCACCGCTTTGTCCCCATCCCCATCCTTGCTGCATTACACATCGATTTTTTCCAAGTAGCCTTCACCGTTTCCTCTCTTGTCATGAGGCGCACTCCTAGGATGGCTTCCATCCTATCCCACAGTCGGATTGCCTTCGGACATGTAAAGAACAGGTGCAATATGGATTCTACCTCACCTAACCCGCAAGAGTCGCAATTTGGGGAACAATTGAAACCTCTTCTTACCATCATTTTGTGGGTTAGCAATCTACACTTCAGTAGCAAATAGATGAAAATGCGAACTGTTGGAGGAACCTTGTATCTCCGGTTTTATCATATGGCCAGGCTATCTTCCCACCTCCCACCATCACCGAGTACACCGACTTGGCCGAGTAGTGCCCACTGTTTTCCCACCTCCATATAATCCGATTTGCCGAATTCATTCCTTGACATGACCAATCAAAGATTGTGTATATGCTGGCCATAGTGGTCCGAGAAAAAGGATCCCACCTTTGCCCACCGTGCTTGCACCTACTAGGTTACCCGGTTTTTGTTTTAAAGACACAATTTTATCTCGTCCATAGACAATTAAAATTGGTATACAATCTCCACCACCACCTTAAGAGTAAAGAAATATTTCTCAAACGCAAATTGCATACTCCCATACCTCCCCATTCTTTAGGCAAACAAACCGTATCCCAATTAATTAAAGATATACCCGCTTTAATGCCCTCATTTTTTCCCCACAAAAAACCCCTTCTAATTTTATCCAATCTTTTAATGACCCACTTAGGCAATTGAAAACAAGCCATAAAATAAATAGGAATAGAGGAAAGAACAGAGTTAACAAGTTGCATCCTGCCACCTCTGGAAATGAGTTTGCCTTTCCATCCTTCTAAATTACTTTCAAACCTTTGTATTAACGGCATGAAAAGATCCTTTGTCGGTCGTCTCACTGTGAGTGGCATTCCCAAATATATCGTCGGGAAATCTGAACGGCGACATCCTAGGATCAAGTTTGCTCTATTGCATTCCTCCTCTTGCATATTAATTGGGATCCACAAACTCTTATCATAGTTTATATGCAAACCAGGAATTGCTGTGAACATTCTCAGGATGATTTTGAGTGAGATCAGTGTTTCTTCGTCCGCATTTGCAATGATCGCCGTATCATCGGCATATTGTAAGGCTATCACAGCTTCTCTCAACCTAGAAGATAAATGTTTAGATAAATTTTGATTTAATTTACCTATCATCCTCTGTAGAACATCCACCGCCACATTAAAAAGCATTGGAGAAAGCGGATCTCCTTGCCTCAATCCCCTTTTATGACTAAAATATTGTGAGATGTCATCATTTACCACCACTCTTGATGTGGCTGATTCCAGTAGGGTTCGGATCCACCTCAACCACTTTGGTGGGAAACCCCTAGCCCTCATCACATTAAATAGGAACTCCCAGCTTACCGAGTCAAAAGCTTTTGCAAAATCAATTTTAATAAAAACCGCTTTTCTCTTTGATTTGGACAGATGGTGAATGATCTCACGAGTGGTGTTGAAATTTTCAGCAATTTGCCTACCCTTGATAAAAGCTGTTTGATTTGGTGAAATCAGATTTGAGAGCTTATGACCAAGTCTGTTTGCTAGGAGTTTAGATATAATTTTTGGAAGCAAATTGATCACACTAATTGGCCTAAAATCACCGACTCCTTCAGGCACCTCTTTTTTCGGTATCATCACCAAATTTGCTCTATTTATTCCATTTAAATCTAAATTGTTAGAAAAAAATTGCTGGATCATAGAAATGACCAATGCTTTCATCTCCGGCCAGAAATTTTGCACAAACTCATTTGGGATTCCATCTGGGCCTGAGGCCTTATTTCTTGCTAACTGTTTAATAGCATAGAAAATCTCAATTTCGTAAAAACATCCTCTAAATTCTGTAGGTCCCCATCTACCGAATAGAGTGCTTCTGGTTGGAAATCTAAAGTATTAGTTTCAGTTCCAAGCAAACTAATCATGTGCAACCTAAAGGCATTACAAATCTGTCTAGAATCGAGAGTTCGGCCCCTTCAAACATCAATTTTAAAACTCTGTTTTTATGCTTCCTAGATGAGGCAAATGCATGAAAAAATCGGGTATTTTTGTCACCTTTTGCCAACCAATTACAACGGGACCTTTGTTTCCATCTTTCCTCCGATATGCAAGCCAATTTAAATGCCCTTTCACGAACTAAAATTCTGAACCGAAATTCATAGTCTTCTAAGTTCCTCTTTTCTTCTATTTGGTCAAAAAACAATATGGTTGCCTTACAAAAATCCAATTGCTTTTCCAAATCAGAAAAATTATTGCAATGCCACTCACGCAATTTAGTGTGAGTTTGAATTACCTTTGCTTCAAAATCTGAAACGGAATCATCTCTGTTGGAAAGCGAACTTGACCAAATGTGCTTGATAATACATCTGCTTGCATGATTTTTGAGCCAAAATAGCTCCAGCTTGCATGGTCTCTTGTATGGTTTTGGTTTTGAGCAGGCCAACAATAAAGGTGAATGATCTGACACCGTCATTTCAAGGGCTTCTAACAACACAATAGGGAAATAAGTGGCAATATCTGTTGAAACAAATATCCTATCTAGCCTTGATAAAGAGGGTTGCGGCCTCTTATTCGAATATGTGAAAACCCTATTTTTCAATTCGACATCCACCAACTCAATGTCTCTAATAAGATCATTAAAAGAACACATGAGCGAGAGACCACGCATGTCTCCCGACCTATCAATTAACCATCGCACCATGTTAAAATCACCACCTAAAATCCATGGACATTGCACCATTCGAGAAATTTCTTTAATCTCATTTAAAAATGAGGGTTTTTGCAAGTCACTGATTGGTCCATAAACATTCGTAAACAACATCTTACCTCCCGACTGGTTTTGCCTAAGCAAGGCCGAGCATGTGTGAGTGGTAGACCATGAAGAGAGAAGTTCATAGTTCCGTTTCCAAGAAATCAAACAACCTCCGGAACTATTTCTAGCTCCAATTGCAACACCATTTTTTTCAAAAAACGTAGGCAACACCCTCGAGTAAATATTAACATCTAATTCATTCCATTTTGTTTCTTGTAACATGCACACATCACATCGGGATTTCCTTATTACATCACGCACAACATTGCATTTAACCACATCTCCCAACCCTCTACAATTCCACGACAAAACCTTGAATTTTTTTATTTCAACATTCATTAAAACTGAAAAATAACCTCAAAAAATTACAACGAAATAGAACTAGTTGCCTAGTTCTCATCTGCGCGTTGTTTTTCCCAAGCAATCGCATATCCTCGGCCTCAATTTCGATTCAAAGAGCGCCAAAGCTTCCTCATCCGACGGGTCCAATTCGAAACGAGACGAGAGCTTCCTCCATATCGAGTCAAAATCTGAAACCATAATTGTCTCATTGTCGGCCTTCTCCTTATTTTTCTGTGCTGCAAGCCGCTTAGCATTATCCTCATCTATAATAGTCTGCACCTCATCAGTTTTGAACCCACAACCATTAGCCAAATTGTTCATATGATCATAATTGACCCGCACTTCAAAATAACCCTCTCGGATTGAGCTGAACTTGCGCCCTTTTCGGAGGCCTCGTTATTCAGAGGTAACGGAACCCTTTTCATCTGGCCTGCCTTTTTTAACGGTTTGAGTGTTGAGCCTGTTGTTAATCTCTTAAATTTCTGCTTGGGCTTTGGTATCTTACTCGGCCCAGCTTTGTCATCATTTAAATTCTTTTTCTTCTTTGCTAAGAATTTAAATTCTCGTAGAGTTATTCTTTGTCTTTGGAATTTTGAGAAACTGCTGGATTTCTTCCCTTTGAAAAATCACCTTCCTTGTTAGATGCCAACAGAGTGCTTGGCTGTGGTAAAATTCCCTTCTCCTTTTGCATGGTTTCATTTAATACCGCATTTACTTGGTCTTCCTTAGATTTGCACAAAATCTGCCTGGGAGATAGCGCTCCTACTACTGAATCCCCACACAGAATCTGATTAGGAAGTTGTGCCCCATCAATTTTAGAAACCGCTCTCTCAATGATTTCACCACTGGATGCAATGTGAACTGACTTGTGATGTCTCTCTTGTGGAAAATTGCCCATGGATTCATTTTGAATTGTTTTACCTTGCAACACCGAGTCAATTTGCATCCCAGGTGTACAGCCAATACAAGTATCACTCCCTTCCTGATTTGATGATTTTCCCTGAAATGTCAGCTTTCGTTGGCTGAGAGTCCGCTCCTGTGGGCTTCGTGTTGCAAATGTTGTTGGAGTATGTTTCTGACCCGCTCCACCGTTAACTTGCCTTGTCTCATCCAAAGCACATGCCTGGTCATTGTGGCACCTTGTCTTCCCCGGTTGTTTGCCATTGATTCTGGCTCCGATGCAAACTGCCGGTATTCCGGCGGCAACTCATTTGGTTTCTTACCCTTGCAAATCTCTCTAAGGTCTGCCTTGCGCATTGGAATAAAATCCTCGTCCTTATCAAATAATTCATTAGACGAATTACTAGCAGCTTCATAATAAGGACCCTTGAATTTTTCTGGTCGAGAAGGAAAATCCTCTGCTTTGTATAATACTGATCTCTTCCATGTAATTGGCCTCACAACTACTGGAAATTCCATGCCTCCCACATGCATAGCAATTGTTTGTGGAATTCTAGCTAAGTCATCGGTGCCTACCGCTAACATCCAAGATTTAAGGCTATTAGGAACTTCGCTTTCGACCGAACCCAGATACACCCCAAATTGGCTCACTGCCTTTACAACATTTGTTTCACGCCATAGTAGAGTAGGCACCCCAATTAACTCTAGCAGAATTTTAAATCTAGGAACGACTATTGCCGCTTCCTCCAGTGGAGTCCATTGCTGGAACGATAGTCCCTCCTCCCAAGCATCGACTGGGGTGGCTCTAATAAAGGTCTGAGCATCAACCTTCAGTGGTAGGTGAATTAGGAACTTCAGCCCTGTTAGTGCACTCACTTGGATTTCAGATTTTTCAACCAAACCTGTTCTAACTGCATATTCTGCTATCTTGTCCACTGAGAGGTCCCTTTGAAACCCCAAATTATGAACTACCACAGATTTTGATAGTTCCTCCAATTCAAGGAAATAATCCTCATCCCTCTCTATGTAGCAATGCACTTTTTGTGGACGACCTTCCGGCATCAATGGAGGTGGGGAAGGTCTAGGATCCGCAAGGAGCTCTGCAAACCCTGGCTCTCCTCTGTTTTTTGGCACTTCACTAACCATTCTAACGTCCATTTTATTGCAATTCGATCCAATGTGACCGTATGCCCAACATTTACCACATCTTCGCCGGCTACGACAATTTGTCACTTGAATGGCCGACGCGGCAACATTTAAAACAACTGACCTCGCCATTCCGGGTATTGGTAAGACGGCGGGAACCTTAGTTCGGTAGGGCTGTGAGGAGAGGTATAGTAATAGGTTCCTTTTGGTGTGACTGGAGAGTTTGGCCGGTTAGCAGGGTTGTTGTTTGGATGCACCACCTGTGAGTACGTCAGTTTCCTTGAGAAAGGAGCAAAAGGTTTCACCATGTTAGTTTGAGGTTGAGAGAGGAAGCGTTGTCGCCGTTGCACCACCTGCCAGCCATCGTTAGAACTAGCCATCTTCTTTGGAGCCGCCTGTCTTGCAAAAGGTTGGTTAGGTAGCGCCTGGGGTGGAATCGCCTGTTGGGTCACCCTAGGCAATATCAAAGTCAGTCTGGTAATACGACATATTGATCTTTTTTAAGTTTTTTTTTTTAAGTAATGGATAAAAAAATCTACCGATTTTATTAGAAACCATGAAGACCGAGTACCTAAATCTCTGCCACAATATCAATTACAAACACAGATCACCAAAGTATCAATAAATATACTAAAACAACATAAATCTAACACAAACATCATAGTTTTGTTCTAAACAAAAGACTTGCACAAACATATAAAAGCAACATAGAATAGTAATCTAACAAATCCCAATTAACATCACCATCATTATCCCTGTCTCTAAGGGTGTTCAGTGGGCCTGATTTAGTTGGTTTTGAACCCAACCGAGTTAGTTTGGACTAAACAGTTCGGTTTTTTTGGTTTAATGATTCGGTTCGGTTTGCTTTTTAAAACCAAATTATAACTTCGGTTTGTTTTGGTTTGAAAAATTTTCAAACCGAAATAACCGAACCTACCAAAATTTTATATATTATGAATTTGGTCCAAACTATCCCGGTTTATTTCTTAATCAATTGTTTTAAATACTTCGGTATATTTCTTAATATTCTAGTTTATTTCTTAATACCTAAGTTTATTTCTCAATATACTTCGGTATATTACAAAACAATTGTTTTAAATAAAAAATAATATATTTCGGTTTGAACCAAACAATCAAAACAAACCGAAATAAAACTTTAGTTCAATTCGGTTCGGTTGCAATACTAAATCCGTTCGGTTTGGTTCTATTTTTTAAACTGAATTATAACTTTGGTTTGCCTTTCAACCGAACCAAACTGATGAACACCCCTACTGTTACACTAAGAAAAATTCACAAACTCATAATTGAGAATTTTTAACTAAGACGTAAGTTTAAATTTAAAATAGGTATTATAATCCTAATTAATCTGGAATATTTTGAAACAATTAGAATAATTGAATCTTGATAATCTGAGAATTAAATATTATGAATATGAAGGACTTACATAGTTAATATCTCAAATTACCAAGTGTATTATATTCTGACAATCATGGTCAAATGTAAATCTTTATTTTTCTTGTACTTACATTTTTTTAATATATATTTTCTTTCACCGCCATAGTAAGATTCATGAATCTTTGTTCACATCTAATTCTCTCTTCGTAAAGAATCTGAGTGACTGAGTGAGTTTTCCTCTTGCCGACTAAGTACCATTACGGCATGGTCCGTAATGTTTGTTAATTGTGTGTTCTCTCTCTCTCTCATCACACGTAGTGCAGCCGTTGGGTATTTCCCTTCTCTCTGTTTTGCTGTTGCTTGTATTGATATAGAGATTTGAGTTTAAAGCATGCAAGGGTTATCCTTACTACTGAACTGAATTAGGACTGGTAAAATAAACTAAAATTAGTGATATTCTTGATATAGTCTGTTCTCTCTGTTTCTTAACGGGTTTAGACCCGATTTGATACTGAATCTGATATTTCAACTTTTGGTTTAGAGGTTAAACTTTGACTATATCTTGTAGTACCACGTATGTGTTGGAAGAAATTGAGATAACAGGAAAAAACACACAATAATTTCATATTACTCAACTTAGACTTATTACACATACAAGAGACATAGTATAAATACTAGAAAACTAATCCTAATTTAGCATCCACTACCCTAAAATTATGCTGCTATAATTAGCTTACAGCTACACCCACTAACTCCATTACAGGGACTTACCAAAAATAGAAAAACGTGTTTACACAGACAGTTATAACATAAGACAAATTTAGCGCCTCTGACGCGGGCCGTGTCACTCTCTACGCGGGCCGTGTCCCTAGCTACGCGGGCCGTGTCACTATCCATACGGGCCGTGTGAGGACACCTGATGATTTGGATTACTTTCAACACTCCCCCTTAATCCAAAGTCATCTACATCCATCATTCTTCGACACCAAACAAACTTCTTCTGCTCAATCAGGTCTCGTATGAACTGGATCCGAGTGTCTATGTGCTTTGTTTTGTTGTGATGCACCGGGTTGTTACCAATTGCAATTGTCGACTCGATTATCACAATAGAGTATTGTTGCGCCTTTCGCTCACAATCTAACTCTTCCAATAAGTGCCTTAGCCATGCACCTTGGTATCTTGCCGATGTTACTGCATTGTACTCGCCTTACGTGGTTGATAGTGCAACTGTTGACTGTTTCTTCGAACTCCAACAAATTGTATTGTCACCATAGAATAACACTTGCCCGGATGTGCTCCTTCTATCGTCCAGGCTCCCTGCCCAATCTTTCTTGCCTACGGCTTCTTCAAAGCACTCGGGATCTTCCACCATCAGCACTTGTGTTGATGAGTATAATTCTTGCAAGGTTTTGGTCTTTTCTTTGTGACTCGTGGGTTGATTCTTCTTGTATAAACTCGCAGTGGTGTTGGTATGTCTTCATTTTGCTGAGGCTGCTCACTGTTTGTTTCGAATTGAGGCTGCTCGATGTTACTGCTGTCTGAATTGAATGGTACACGGGCCGTATCAGAGTCCACACGGACCGTATCACCTTCATGCGGGCCGTATCGGATGATGATCCGGGTCGTATCAGGTTCTACATCTTCTCTGTCAGCTACTGGTATGTTGTTTTCTGCCATATACCAACTCCAGTTAGCATCTTCATCTTGATAGTCATCTTCTTCAAGATCCTTCTCTGTGTCAACTGTGTTATGACCTCCATCATTACCGATTATCGGCATCAGGTCAGTTTCAATATGTGACGGATTTGTATGGTTTTTCCCTCGGCAAGTTGATCACGCTCGCTTTGCCGGGGCACTATGCTCCAATTTGTCATCTCTAGTCATGGAATCACGTTCCACTATATTGCCCCCCATCATGGCATCAATTCCTGCCTGATCATTACCCATCACATGCTTTGTTGATGAATCCTCGATTTTGCAAGTGCAGCCTTCGAATTTGATCGCATACCCGCTCTCCATCATTTGACCAACGCTGAGTAGGTTCTGGGATAGTTGAGGAATATAGTACACATCATGTAGCATCCGTGTATTGTGACTGCTGGTCTGCACGGTTACTCTTCCTTTTCCTTCAACATGAATCTCTTTGTCATCACCAAGCTTTACTGCCTTCTTGTATGACTCATCTAATTCTTCGAAGAGAAACTTGTAACCGGTCATGTGATTAGAACACCCACTGTCTAGGAACCAAACTTGGCTTGCTTCTGTATCCTGTACGGTCCGTGTGTTTTGGACACGGGCCGTGTCAGGAATGGTACGGGCCGTGTCAGCAGTTTTCGTCATGAAGAGCCTGGTTTCAGTGTCTTCTTTGTTGCCTTTCTCCTCTGCAACATTGGCTTGCTCTTCCTCACGTTTCTTCTTGTAACAATCAGCCTGCACATGGCCGAATTTGTGACAATAATAGCATTCAACACCTTGCTTGCCTTGTCCGTCTTCCCTCTTCTTCTTGTAGCAATCTGCCTTGACATGACCCAACTTGTGGCAATAGTAGCACTCGATATCCTTCCTTGTTGTTTGTTGTTGACGGTTGTCTCCACAGCTCGTGCCTCTTCCTCTGCCTTGCTGTTGGCTTCTTGAGGAATCGCCCTTGGTATAGAAAGCTTTCGTGTCGTCCTTCACTTCGATCGGTTGAGACGAACTTCATGAACTTGCAAGTGATCCCATCAATTCATCAAACGTGTAGGTGGTCAGATCTTTGGATTCTTCGATCGCTGCCACCACATGATCAAACTTGGTTGTTAGGCTGCGCAACACCTTCATCATAACCGTTTTTTCTGGAAGATCTTCTCCACAGCTTCGGATTTGGTTGACTATGGATGTGACTCTTATGAGAAACGCTTGAACAGATTCGCCTTGATTCATGTTCAACGTCTCGAACTCCTGTCTCAAGCCCTGCAACTTGATAGCTACCACCTTGGAACTTCCCTGAAATGCGGTTTTCAGAGTAGACCAGGCCTGATTTGCTGTTTCTGCTGCTGCAATCTTCGCAAACACCGTGTCGAGAACGGCTTGTTGAATGAAAAACAGCGCCTTCGCATCGCGCTTTGTCAAGCTTCTGGCCGGTGTGGGATCGGGGCGGTGCTCCCTTCTCTACCAATTCCCATAGGCCTTGCGACTTGAGCAAAGTTCGAATCTTGATGCTCCAGAACTCATAGTTGTCTCCCTTGAACAGCGGAATCGAGGAATTCGATACATTCATGTTCTCTGCCATGGTCGGATCTGCCTTGATCTCTCACCTTTGGTCGGATCTGCCTTGATCTCTCACCTTCGGTCGGATCTGCCTTGATCTCTCACCTTCGGCTCTGATACCAATTTTGTTGGAAGAAATTGAGATAACAGGAAAAAACACACAATAATTTCATATTACTCAACTTAGACTTATTACACATACAAGAGACATAGTATAAATACTAGAAAACTAATCCTAATTTAGCATCCACTACCCTAAAATTATGCTGCTATAATTAGCTTACAACTACACCCACTAACTCCATTACAGGGACTTACCAAAAATAGAAAAACGTGTTTACACAGACAGTTATAACATAACACAAATTTAGCGCCTCTGACGCGGGCCGTGTCACTCTCTACGCGGGCCGTGTCCCTAGCTACGCGGGCCGTGTCACTATCCATACGGGCCGTGTGAGGACACCTGATGATTTGGATTACTTTCAACAGTATGAACAGCCTTGTACCAGTATATTGTTACTTTTCCTTTTCCTTGTTGTTGATACCTTTTCTATGTTAAGTAAGTTGATTATTGTTAATGTAATATGATCGCTAGTGACTATTCTTTCTAGTATAATATAGTTACTGGTATATAATATGTATTTTTTTTGGGTTAGAGACTTTGAAGAAAGTTATTTACTGATATAGTATATATAATTCCATAAGCTAGTAATTTAAACATGTCAGAAGGGCCTTAGAGCAAATTTTCATAAGTAGGTCATCTGGAACTTAAATGGACAGAATGAAATTAGAATTTTTGGGGCTAGTAGAAAATAAATGAACTCATTTGTATCTTTGTACTTGACCTTCGGACTAATCCAGAAAAAGGAAAATATAAAATAAAACCAATGGGCTGAAGTTGAGTTTAACTTGGAAGCAATAAAATGAACTTGTATTAATTGAGTGCTGCTTTGAAAAGAAATAATTTAGACTTCCTTATAAAGGCTAAAATCGAGGTCATTCATGTGGAATTTATAGATAAAAAAGGGGGATGTTGTAGAGTTAGGTTGAGTTAGGAGTGAACCCAGAAGAAGAGCAAGGAGGGGGGGGACCACCCACTACTGAAACTACTGCTTTTGAATGTCTTCCTTTAACTGCTAAATGGAAAGAGTGACATGCCCACAACTATTGATTGAATGGAATAAGGCTTAGATTGAAAAAATTAAGAAATTTAAGGAAATAATAAAAAAATAAAGGAGACTTGGTCCAATTAAAGGGCAAATATACGTGTAGTGTGGATTAACTCATAATATATAAACCACACAGGGGAATGGGATTTAGGCACTGAGATACAAAATGAAATCCGATAATTATCGAATAGATATTAATTCAGTAATGTTATGTCGATATAAGTGTAGGTTCTGTTGAGCGAGATTTTGCAGGACCTTCAGAGACTTCTAGACGTTAGTGAGATATATCTTCTGTATTCTACGTACTCAGGTGCGGGGTTACTGGACTTGTTTGATATTCATTTTTAAGAATTAAATTGATATTCGATTGTCATGTTGAATGATTGTTTGTTGCATTATTTGATATATATGAATCATGTGCATAGTCCAATCAAATTATAACTGGATTTGTATGATATTGTTGACCTGTCATTTCGAATGGTTTACCGTTTGGTGTGTTCTCCTATTTTGGACTACAGTCGAAAGTCACCAACAAATTTAATATCATCTGGGATGATATGTGATTATCAAAGTCAGTTGCTGGGCATTGACTTTGAACCAATATGTGCATATGGTGTGGTCAATCACTTGCTGGGCGGTGATTGATCGAATCAGTCAATTGCGAGGCGTTGACTGATTGTGACGGAGATTTTGGATGACTATAAAGGAACGTCTTATTATCCAGTCAATTGCGGGGCGTTGACTGTTTTGTTTAATATGTTGGAAATTACGAATTCTGAGTTTATTGCATACGAAATATTATATGACTATGAACCAGACCTTAATAAATGGTATAAGCCCAAATACTACAGATGAGGGTCAGTTTAAGGGTACTAGACAGGTACCAACAGGTGTGGGTTTAGCTTGGCCACCTGTGTGACAAGTTGGTGGATCATCTGTGTGTATTACCAGACCAGACAATCCAAGTTTAAGCCAAATATCTCTCTATTGAGCTTCATTTGAGATTCTGTGAGTTGAGATTCGATTGAATATTGTAATTTAGTGTTTGCATACATTTATATATATAAGTTGAATTATTAATGTCAAGTTGTGAGGATTTAATTCTGGATATGGATTGATTGCAAGTCCAACAGCCTGATTGTGGCAAATTCGCACTGGGAGATAATATTATTATTATTTCTCACCCGCTTCCCTTTTGGGTTTTTACAGGTTTCAATATCGCGATCGTAGAGAGGCACACGAGTAGTAGGCCTTTATCTATATGCATATATGATACCATACTTGCTTTTGTTTGGTCTACCGACTAGAGATATTGTATATTATTTTGTTGTACAGTTCTCTAAGTCGTATCCCATGGTTGGTATCCTTTTGAGATACTTGTATATTTTAGTTTTACCGGACATTTTGTCCTTCTACTACTAAAATGAGATGCAATGTTATTTCTTTTTGTATATATACTTTTATTAAATCGTAAATGCCTTGTAAGTATACATGAAATTGTATATTTACGGCAGATTCTGTCACGATGAGAGTTTTCGGAGTGTGACACCTACCTATCTCCATCATCAAACATTGGACTAAGCGGGCAGCCAGGTCCAAAATCCTCTATAATAATGTCCAAAAAGGATCTTGGTGCTTGGCTTCCTTCCTCTCGGCTATATATGGATGTGAGTGCTTACACTGCCTCCGTCTCCGTTTGAAGTTGATATGATAATTTCTTAACATAAGAGGAAATTATATTTAAGTTACTCTTTTTTCAAAGGCATTTTACACATTAATTCAAATCACAAGGTTTAAGCGTCTACTTTCGTGGTTTTTGTTATTTTCTTTATCCTACCTTTTTAAAAGAATAATATTTCGTATTTCAAAATCTAACAAGATTATATTTAAATTAATATAGACGTTCAAAATAAATAACTAAACTTGTGATTTTTTTTTTGAAAACTTCGCAGAAGCTGTAAAGTTGTGAGTTAGACTCGAACTCTCAACTTTAAATAATTGCAGTCTTAAAACATTCTCTCCTAATCAACTATATTACCACTCCATCTTGTGAATTTTAGAGTTCAAAATTAAATATAGTCTCGTCAAATTTTGTATGTCCATTAAATAATTTAAAGTTTTTCATTCATTTCATCAAAACAAAAAATATTCATTAACCCATTCAAAAATCAAAAGTCTGATCTTCCCATTTCGTCATTTGAGCTGAAAATTTTGTATCAAATTCGTAAAATATTTTTACTAGAAGCTGAAATGTCTTACTTTTCCCTTTCTTTGACGTGGCTCTCTCTTTCATCTTCTCTTTCTCTTTTCCTTCACCCACTAGCTCATGTGTATATAAGAAAAGAACAAAACATTTTATTTTCAATTGTGGGACTAAATAGTCCGGATCCGGACATTTTTTTTGTAATTACATATTTTAAATTTTTGTTTGTCTAATATTTGCGAGTGTTTATTATTTTGTAAATCTTTTTAGTTGGTGTTTTCTGATTATTTTTATATATAAATATTTTCTTATTTTATTTGTATCCATTTTATAATAGTTTTTCTTAGAAATGTTGTATCTATTTAATATTATTATTTTATTGCAAGATTATAATTTTGTTAATAAAAATAATAGATAAGTATTGTTATGACTTTTCAATTGATTTCATTTCATTTCATTAATAATTATTTTATTAATATCAAATATTTACAAAGAAAATATGACTTTTCACAACTATTCCTACAGTACAACTAAACAATCATTTAATACATTTTCACAATTTTTCCAGTGCAAATTTATGAGTACGGATTTCTACAAATAAAAAAGTGAGTGACCAACCCCGTTAAATTTCATCTCGTACAATTCCGTGACAACCGAACATGTTCTTACTATTATTTTTCCAATACAAGACCAATAAAAATTGTAACAGAAGATTATATAATTTTTCTTAAGCTCCAAGTTTGAGGTCCCCATCACAATGTGCTAAAAAGTAAAGGTAATAATTTTTGCTTAGGCAGAGCATTTATTCGACATGGGATCCTATTGAGAGATTTGCATAAAAAAAATTAATAATATAGTAAAACGAAAATTATCGGGTTAAGCAAAACAGGGAAAATAAGAAAGCTTTTAATCGATACAGTGATTACGTGATTGTCTCTCCATTTTAGTCGATATCACTGTATGTGGGCCCGTGTACTTTCGATTTATATGGAGGGCTTTTTGTCGGTGGGGATGGTGTAATACCTATCCTGCCCTTATCTTATGTCATGTTATATTTTCTAATAATAAATGAGTTCAGAAATGGTCTCTCAGTGTCTCGGTATGGATGAGTAATTGTATTTCTCTTCAAAAAAAAAAAAAAAAAAGTACTTCTGTTCATATAGTAACTTTTCCCGAGCTAAATTTATTTCAATTTAGTCTGTATTACAGATTAATATTTTCGTTTTTACAATTCTAACGATCGGTTCAAACCATTCAAAATAATTTTCATATGAATATGTACTTGCAGACATAATTTTATATTTGTTATAATTTTTTTACTATTTATTAAGATAGGTAGAAAATCACTGTTATCCAAAAACAGTGATTTTCTACCTATCTTAAAAAATAATAAAAAATTATAACAAATATAAAATTTGGTTTGTAAGTAGATATTTATATGGGAATCATGTTAAATTGTTCAAATCGACCATTAAGATTTTAAAAATTAAAATATTGATCCAAATTACGGATCAACCGTGATATGCATAGTACCATAGACTCACTCTTATGAATTTGTATCGTCTCAAGTACCTAACTGAGAACAATTAGGTTCCACTAAATTTTAGCCGAGCAATTGAAATTTGGTATCTATTTAGATATAGAGGATCTGTCTTAAGAAATTTGGTGTCTATTTAGATATAGAGGATCTGTGTTAAGATTCATGTCAAATGTTGCATTGAATCTGAATATTTTAAATTATAGGGTCCGTTGAAAAAGTTGGGTTAGGTTAAAATGGACAATGCAAATCTCATTCTACACTGCACTGGACCTATGGGTAAAAAGTAAGTTTGTATTTATACCTTAGTTTTAAAGTAGTTGTATTTCATTGGTTCTGATTTCTCTCTCCTCCCTTTTCAACTGACAATATTTCTTTTCTCTTCTTTTTTTCACTTTTTTTTTTCTCTATTTTGCATCACCATCTTCCTTATCATGTACAAGGAAGAACTACAATCAAATTAACTATTGGTGATGATTTATGCTACTTGGATACTTCTGTTTGGCCATCATATCCATGTCCAACACGTATCGGACACCGACACTCCTCCGATACCGCCAGGATACGTATCAGATACGCCCTTACAAACTTGATATGGTCTCCAATACCGTGTTGAAACGTGTGACACGGTTGGATACGCTCAAGATACGTGCCTGGCTCATGAACCGCGCCAGTGAACCGGGCTCACGCGTGTCTGATCCGTGAACCAACCTGTGAACCGAGATCGCACTCGTGAGCCGCTCCTGTGAACCGACTTGCGCCCCCGTGAGCCGCGCGTACACCGGCACAAATATGACTTTTTTTCAGCTTTTGAGTGAGTCGAACTCGGGAAGACAGGTTATGGAGCAAAACACTCACTACAACAAAATCTACTATCAGCGACCGGTTTTCCGGTCTCTGATAGTTAAAGAGCCGGTCTCTGATAGTGGCGCCGGTCTCTGAAACCAATATCCGGTCGCTGATACACCGGTAGCTGATACTGTCCTCGCTGATGCCCATCAGATGACGTCACCGGTCTCTGAATGACGTCATCCGGTCGCTGATAGTTTTTCTGCGACCGATTTTTTTTGGCCGCTGATTTTTTGCTGACGTCAGAAAAACGCGTATCTGCGACCAAAATAACGGTCTCTGATACTTTAAAATGGTCGCTGATATTTTTTGGTGACGTCAGCAAAATGTATTTGCGACCAAATGAACCGGTCTCTGCTAGTTTAAAACGGTCGCTGATAATTTATGATGACGTCATAAAAAGAGCATCTGAGAGGGAAAAAACGGTCTCTGATACTGAAAACCGGTCGCTGAAAGTCTTATGCCAGATTTTTAGAATTTTTTAATTATTTAAATTTGCACCATTTAATAATTAGTATGATACATATCAACATAGAACATAATACACATAGAAGACATCAATACATACAAAACAGATATAATCATAAATATCAAAAAACTGTCAAGTAACAGATAAGCAAGTGTCATGTAACATCTAAATCAGGAAATCTAAACAATACCATCTGACAAGATATAAATATATAAAAAAGTCCTAAGTAGTACCATCACCGCCAACATCCGACCACTGCCCCTCGTCATCATCATCATCATCATCATCATCCTTGTCATCCTGAGCAGGCGACGGGACCTGGTGCGAGCTCGAACCTCCCTGTGAAGTTGTAAGAAATATTTGAGATAATAATGATTTACTGTTTAGGGTTCACAATTAAAAATACTGAAATATCGAATTTCATACCGAAGCAGCTCTGAACCGAGCCTCCCACCGAGCCTCCATCTGAGCCTCCAACCTCTCCGCCACCCGAGCAGATATCCTGTCGATATCTTCTTCTGTGAGTTGCGGAGCTGGCGGCCTAGAAGAATATGATTGTGACGAATGCGATTGAGTACCGCTGGACCCACTACACCAAAGTGTCATATTTGTCTAAACCTAATACTTATTCTATTTCATATATACTTATAATAAGCCTTTAACTTTTTGTATAAATTTGATTTAAGTTATGATTATTTAAATACAATATATAAAATAATAAAAAATAATATATGTAATAGCCGTATCGTATACTAGATTTTTAAAATTGTTGTATCGCCGTATCCGTATCGTATCCGATACGGTACCCGTACCCGTATCCATGCAGCATAGGTGATGATTCACTTCAAAATATATATAATTTAAAAGAAACTATGTACAAATAATAGACCAAAACTGCTATAATAGTTCCAGTTAGTGGTTTGCTCTCGGGACGGGACGGGCAGGACGGGCATAACCCGGGGTCGGGCATGGGCAAGTCGGGCATGGGTTGGTCGAGTAGGGCGGGTAACTCTGGTGCGGGTAGAACGGGTTTTTTTTTAAACCTTACCCTTATCCGCCCTTTTACCCTTGCCCGCCTCGGGTGCGGGTAGAACGGGTCGGGGGTCGGGCGGTCCGGGTCAAACCCGGACCCGGTTTTTTTGTTTGTTTTTTTTTCTATTTTTTATGTTTTTTTTTTCTGTTTTTCTTCCCTTTTTTTCGGTTTTTTTGTACCCGGTTGTGGACGGGCATTTAAAAAAAATAGTTACTTTAAATCAGAATGCTAGTCCATACATGATTCATTTTTTATATATTTTTTTAATTATTTACAACACAAGTAAAATTATATACTAAATTCGAAGTTGAATAGGAACTAATAAATATTTTATTATCATTCAAACAAATGGTGAAAAAAAATATTCTTATTTATTCAATTGATGATGTCATAGGAATATAATTTTCCTTATTTAGCATGATATTGTTGAGAAATAAGCACGTAGATATCTGAAGAGGAAACCAGAGAAAAAAAATTAATGTCCTTATTTCCATTATCCTTATTTAGCATGCACTGAGAGGAGAAATAAGAAAACGAAGAAAAAAATTGCTAAAATCTGAAGTTTAAATTGACTGTAACATATCGTGTGGCAATACATGTGGCGTATGTCTGTAACTAAATTTAGAATTCTACACGTAAAAAGATGCATTTATTCAAAAGAAGACAAATTATTTGATTTGAGAGCTAATATTCAATCCGAAATTTCATCTTTTAATCATAGGTGGATTAGGACATCTACGTACTTAATATAAGAATGGAGATTATCTATAAAAAATTAAAATTGTAATTACTACATTTTTTTTTTATGTAGACTATGTATATAAATTGATGTAATAGGAAATTGTATAATAACTGTCACACCCCAAACCAGAATTTCTGGATTAATGTGTGATTAACCTCGCCTCGTGTTTATTAATCATTTAAACACGCAAGGCTAAGAGTAATCATCAATAAGCAGCGGAAGCAGAATAAAAATATATAAAACAAAACTCGAACATCAGTCACATATCAGTAAATACACATACATATAATACAACATTCCATGTCACATCCAAAACATAATCTAAACAAAAGACAGTACATGATCTATCGATCTCGTATACAAAAGCAACAAATACGGTTCCGCAGATCAAATCAGATGATAATCCTAACCATCAAGTGGGGTGGCCTTCGAGAACAGCTCATGGCAACTCCTGCTGCGGATCTCCAGAACCTGTACCTAAAACCCACGAAACAACTTGTGGGTGAGCGACCAATCGCCAAGAATGTGACCAAGAACTATTTTCTCAGGGATCCTCTATGGTCAAAGCACTTTTACTTAAAATTTTACATACAGTTATGCTTGAAATAAAATATGCATATATATGTGTGATCCTATCTTAGTATCTAATAAAAAGCAAAAATACTTTTAATCATTAACATGATGAGATTATACTAATATACCAACATGCGAAAGTTTCTCCAAACAAAAATCCAAGGAAAATATACTATTGATAGTCAAATCGGGAAAATCAGTATCGGAATACTGAGTGTAGAATTTATATAATAATAGTACGAATAGAAGTCACCCCGTGCTGTGCTAATCGGTTCAAGGATCCCTCAAGATATGTCTAAAGACTGCGATCAGAGAGTCCAATGATACACGGTGCCTAGTGACACCGAGCATTGCTTATAAGATCGTAGCACGCTAGCGATGGACATATCTCAATTCGGTGTTTGTTCCTTTCTCTAAAACGATCCATAACCAAACATATAAAATAGGAGAAATCATACAAAGCATGTCGTAAAAATAGTTAATCTCATCCCTCATGAGCAGGTGAGAACTCTACCGTCTAGCCAGATCAATAGGATTTGGGGCTCGAGTCCGGCCCCGTACATCAAGGCTCGAGTCCGGCCTTATGTACCCACACACACAATTCCACAAGGCTCGAATCTTGCCTTTGGAATTCCGTTCTAGGCAATGTAGCTCCTAATGTAGGTGGAAGTCGCTCCAGGATCGTTCGTGCCTCAGGGCTCGAGTCCGGCCTGCACGTAATGGTAAAATGATCAAAAATAATATATATAATCAAAGCTCATGCATATAATATAAGTCCTAGAAGACCATCCGGGAAGTCAAGTGACACCCCGGCTCAATGGCTGCGAGGCCGACTCGTGTCCCATTCCACAAGCCGGAGCGCAGTCATTCGGCCTCTACTCAGCTCTCACCAAATGCATGCGTATAATTATGCAATAATATATATCGCCTTCTACGAGAAGAAGGCAATCTAATAACCTAATATTATAATAATAATATATATAATATTATTTAAATTACTCTACTCCTAATAAAAACAGTAAATTCTTTTATTTATCAAGGCTTATGCAATTTCTACCTATAATGCAAGAAAAAGATAAACATGCTCTACAGTTTTAATGTGATAAAGCATATGTATTTATGTATTGTGTTATAAGAGCTCCACTACACCGACTGAATTGTGTTAATTAGTATTTATATATTAAAATCCGCATATGTATTTCTGTATTAAAATACGGATATGTGGTATGCGGTGACTTTTCGCATGAATGAACAAAACAGCATTTTACAACATTGCATGTGATAAAGCACCTTCCATACTGGGACTCACTACCCGTGCTTTCTTCTTCCCTTCTCTTTATGACATTGAAGGACATAATAAGCCCTATCTCGATGTTCATTTGGTTATTTGTTTGAGGTTGTCAAGTATATACCAAGTTAAAGAAATCGTAAGTTTGTGGGAATTAACAAAGTACTTGCAATTATGAAATCATAGTTGCATATTTGTTTTTGAATTTCTTGCTGTTGCTTTCGTGTGGGTCCTGTTTAGTTTTTCAATCTATATTTTTCCACCGGTAGTCAAGGGTTGTTGACATGTTATTCTCTTTGGAACACCAAGTTCGATTCTCTGTGACAACTTGGCCTAGTTTTTTGTGGGACCAGTTCCCTTCTTTTGATATCTAAGTCTTTATGGAGCTCTTTTATTGTCAGTAACATGCTGCCTGTTTTAATGCATCAGCAACTATCACTGCTGATCTGAGTTTTATTTTGGACAGATCAAAATTGTCTTAAGCTAATAATGCAATGCCAGATATATTAATTATTTATTCATCAGCCAGCTGGATCTGATCAGCCAAGAGTAAATAAGAGCTTTCGGTTACCTCCCTCTCTCAAGTCAAAAAGAATAACATATATACATATGGACAAGGAGAAACCTAACACGTCTTCTTTAACATAGTAAATCTCACATTTGATCTGAAATTAGCAAGCCACTAATTTCCTTTGGACAAATTCTCTGTTGACTAAAGTTGCGTTTGGATGAATCAAGAATAGCAGCAAGATAGAGCTAAAATTAACTTAATTTTAGGACAGTAGTTATTTCAACATTTTGTAGGAATAGTAGAATAGTGAGCTATCCCACAAAAGACAAATAAAGAATAGTGACTATTTGCTAATCCAAATACATCCAAACGCCGGATAGTAACTCGGAACAGTGCTAATCCAAAATAGTAATTATTCTTCACCCATCCAAACGCACCATAAGTTTCTCAAAAAAAAAAAAAAAAAAAACCATCCTTTGTACATAGTCTAAGTTTCTCAAAATAAATCATTGATTTATTTAATTTAAGTACATAGTCTTAAGTTTCTGATGAATTTCGAAATTCTTATATATTTGTAGTGTGCGGATTGAATTTATAATTTAAAATTTTGCACATCTGTATTTTGGTGTAAAGTTACAAAATTCATGAAGTGTCAGATTTGAATATAGAATCCAGATTGCACATAAGAAATTCTGATTGTATTATCGTATTGTAATTCCATTTAATATATTTTTTGAAATCATGTGCATCCTATTTTAATCTGATGTATAAAAATATGATACTCCAAAGAGAGCCTCATAAAGCAATACGCTTAGCATTTTTTTTTTTTCCTTTTGGCTGTATGCTTAAACCATCCTTTTCTCCATAGAAAGAAAAATCAGAATCGGAATCGGCTGAATTGGATCGGAAACTCGGAAAAATAAGAAAAATTTGATTTGTCAATAATTTATGTATAGACAAATAATTACACTCAAATAATTCAATAATACAATAAAATTCAAGTGAATAGTATTTTTACGGAACGTTGAAATGTATTTATTTCAAAAAAATAGATAACATTTAACAAGCAAATAATGTTTTTCTAGATATATGAACAGAAAAAATTAGTTAATTTAAAATTAAACACGATTAACAAAATATTTGAATATCATTTTTTTTTGGTAAATATTTGAATATCTATTAACTCAACTGAGATTCAAAGTAAAATATAGTGATTAATTTAGTACAAAACTAGCACCATTAAAGATTAGAGTTTGTTTAACAAAAATCAAGTGCAGAAAGAAATTTACAACTTCCATGTTATTTAATACACAATAATTTTTATCTTTGAGAATTGATTCAGTATAGTTATATTGCTTTTTTATGGAGAAAAAATCGAAAACAATTTGAACATCCTATATAAAATAAGGGAATAATGGAAAAATGGACTAATGTAAAATATTTTAAATTTAAAGATTGCATTTGTAAAAAGAAAACTTTTAATGAGGCATGTGGGACCTGCATTATATCTTTCCTTTCTTCTCCTCCGAGGCTTCACCTTCTCTCTTCTCCCTTTTTCTTGACCTTTTTTTTCTGATTCTTTGTGTTTCTCCATCTAACTCGACCTACAGTTTGCGGAATCATTCTAAAACTTCGAGAATAGGTCTTCGTTAGAAGAAACGGTGAGTAATCGGTGAAAAATCGTGTGAATCGGCCAGTTTGAACTGTTTTTTCACTCAAAAATTTCAAACCGAGGAACTCGGTCCAAAATCGGATCAAATCGGCCGATTCCGGTTCGAATCGGCTGATTTTTCCTTCTATGCTTTTCTCTTCTTTTTTGGCTATAAGCTTAGAATCTGTTGACAGTGGCCGTCAAGCAATACCCTTAGCATTTTTTTTTCTTTTTTGTTTTGGCTATACGCTTAACATCCTACTATTTTTTTTGGCTATATCCTTGGCATCTGTTGACAGTGGTCGTCATAAGCAAATTGAGAGCTAGAGAGCTAGAGAGGGAGATTGCAATAGAGCAAGATGACTGAGGAGATTATCTCCGCTGTGGTAAAAAAGTTAGCAGACATACTTTTCAATGAAGCCAAGTCCCTGCGTGGAGTCAACCGCAAAATTGATGAGGTCAAGCTTCAACTTGGTCAGATGCAGTGCTTTCTAGAGGATGCTGAATCCAAAAAGAAGACCGGTGATAAGAGGATGAAGGGATGGGTGCACGATGTAAGGAGTGTCACATACGAGACCGAGGATGCGATCGACACATTCCTTGTTGAAGCCAACTATCGATGGCTCGGTCTCATCCCAAATGGGCTTTTTGCCCGTCGCAGTCTCGGTGAGAAGATTTCGAAGATCCAAGCCAAACTCCGCATAATCTCCGAAGGTAGAACTACTTTTGGGATACAAGATCTCAGTGGAGATCGAGCTAGTCACTCCAAAAGCCTTCTCCGAAAACAACCTTCTTTTAAACATCGTGTGCTCCCTGATGTCGATAACATCGAAGTTGTCGGTTTTGATGCTGAAAAGAGAGATATCATCAACTTGTTGTTGCACCAGACAAGCTCCCAAAGCCGGCTTGTGGTTTCCATTGTCGGGCCTGGTGGGCTTGGCAAAACCACTCTTGCTCAGAAGGTGTATAATAGTCCAATTCTAAAGAATCATTTTGATTCTTGCATATGGATAACTGTCTCCCAAGATTTTAATCTCCTTGATTTATTAAAGAAAATACACCAGAAACTTGTAAATGAGACAGAATTCAAGCGGGTTTCTGATGTATTAAAGGAATTACAACAAGAAGATCAAATTGCACTTCTGTTTGAAAAAAACAATGCATTATTGAAAGAGAAGAAATACCTAATTGTCTTAGATGATGTGTGGGCCGAGAATGTCTTTACCCAGCTCGAGATCGGCCTAGTCGACGTAAGGAACGGGAGCCGAGTGCTAATGACGACCCGTAACCTTAATGTAGCGAATCGTGCAGATTCTAGTGGTGTGTATCCTCTTCGGTTTCTCAACGAAGAAGAAAGCTTCAGGCTTTTTCTA
The DNA here is from genome assembly GCA_024447775.1 of Carex cristatella. Taxonomy (NCBI): domain Eukaryota; kingdom Viridiplantae; phylum Streptophyta; class Magnoliopsida; order Poales; family Cyperaceae; genus Carex; species Carex cristatella. The sequence goes on from JAJHPF010000018.1 coordinate 3,215,219, forward strand.
AAGAAGGCATTTCCAAGCAGAGATCCCTCGTTGAAGTGTCCGGACGAACTGTCGGATCTAGCTGTAGAGCTAGTGAAGAGATGCGGCGGCTTGCCTCTCACACTGACTGTGTTGGGTGGCCTATTGTCAAGTAAAACTACATACCAAGAATGGTCAAGAGTGCTCAACAGATTGGATTGGCACAAAGTTGACGGAGGAGAATGCATGAAAATTCTAGGCACCAGCTATGATGACTTACCGTATCTTCTCAAGTCATGTTTCCGGTATATTATTTATATATTTTTTAATTTAACAATACTCTCAATTTTTATTGAAGGATTTATTTTTTGTAAATATCTACGCTAATAAGTTATCTAATACCTTGACTATTTCTCTGAGACCAGCTATATCCTCCTCCTTTACAGACACATGAAATTGTTTACTCAATCCTTTGTTATTTGAAGATTTTACTTATCTTTTATTTTAGACAAAAAGTACTTTGGCCAGCCAAACTATGAATCAAGTTGGTTGCATGTTTCAGGTACCTAGCTTGCTTCCCGGAGGACTACGAAATTGAGGCGAAACGTGTTATGAATATGTGGATAGCTGAAGGCTTAATAGAGCTCAAACAAGAAGGAGAATTTGAAGATTTTGCTGAAGATTATTTAGAGGAACTAGCGCAAAGGTACTGTTGTCATAAATATAGAAATATTATAATATAATATCTTTCTAAGAATTACACCTACCAACAATTTATATAAAACTCATTGTGCATTTTTGTCCGAAATTTTTAGTCATGGTAAATAAAAAAAATTAAAAAATTAAAAATGAGAAAGGATATGGACAAATTTTAAAATTGAGAAGGCATGTATGATATAGTGTCTTGCTAGAATGGGATGCCTTACCATACAGAAACCTATGTCCAAAAAAAAAAAAAAAAAAAAAAACGTCCTACGGACGCCATAACATACAGAACCCCATTTTTTTTTTTTTTTTAAATTTTAGAAAAGTGGGACGTATAAACATAAAATATCGGAAAAAAATTGAAAAAATAAAATAAAAGTGGGACACTATTTAAAAACTTTGATTTAAACTTTTCATATAATGTTTGTTCAATTTTTGTTTGATAGCTTGACCTTTCTTGTTTCTAAAAAAATAAATTATTTTCATTACAAATAGAGTATGTTATTTGTATTCCACTTACTGTGTATGATCCTTTTACTTTGATTTTGCATGAAATATAATATAAAGGAAAAAAAAATTTCATCTATCTGAAGACAGAAATTAATGGTTCACATTTGACCTTTGATTTTATATTTTGAAATATTAATGCTCTAGAAGTTAAGATAATTTGTGGCTTAAAAAATAGCACCACGAAATCCTCCAGAACAAAAATTGTAGTACGCACTAAAATATGGATATCTAATTTGAACAAAATTATAGTATGCACTAGAATATGGGTATCTAATTTTTATATACATCCATTTAATTTCTAACAAAATTATTCACCTTAAAATATTAATTAAAAGTATATTATTTATTTCTTAAATAGTGTGTACTAAATATGAACTTATTTGATAGTCGATTACCCTCCGCCTCCCATAAGTCAACCAATTTTAAATTTTATGAGGGAATTTTATTAATGGTTTTATGGTGAATGATCAATGAAATTTCCAATTGACTCAAATTTGAAACAAATCATATACAAATAACTAAGAGTACATCTACAATTTAATATTAAATTGTAGATGAAATATTATTTATTTTTTCAAAATATAAAATCATAACTTCTAGAGCATTAATATTTCAGAATAAAAAATCAAAGGACAAATGTGAACCATGAATTTTTTTTTTAAGATAGATGAAATGTTATTTTTGTTTCCTTTATATTTTATTTCATACAGAATCAACATAAAGGGCTCATCACACAATAAGTGGAATACAAATAGCATTTATAGCACTCTATTTGTAATGAAAATATTTTTTATTTTTTTGAGAAACAATAGGGGTCAAGTTATCAAACAAAAATTAAATGAAAAGCTCAAATTAAAGTTTTTAAATGGCGACCTACTTTATTTTATTTTTTTATTTTTTTTATTTTTAATGTTGATATGTTGTTCTACTTTTCTAAAAAGAAATCGGGGTCGCTCAATGGTATGGCGTCCCTGGGAGTTTTTTTTTTTCGAATAGAGGTCTCCATATTGTATGGCGTCTCAGTGAGACGCCATATCATACACATGCCTTTTCATTTTTAAAATTTGCCTATATTGTTTCTCATTTTTAATTTTTTTCTTCATTTTCTATGTTCCATGAAAAAAAATTCGGTATAAAATGGTTTGTTACAGAAAATATTATATCACATAAAATGAGCTGAAAGACTAAAACTTATATCATATCTTTCTTTTTTTCTATATATGTTAATTAACAATTCAGTTAAGCCAACTTTTTATTGATTTCTGAAAGACTAAAATAGTTTGTTACAGAAAAAATTATATCATATAAAATGAGATTAGGAAAAGTAAATGGTTCTGTGCATTTAATTTGTTAGTAACAAAAATATATAATTCAAACAAAAGAAATTATTTTACCTCAAAATGAGAAAACATAAATTTGAACACACAATGATTGGAAAGAGTTAAATTAAATGTGTTATTGGAAAATTGGAAACATATTTATAGTTGGAAATTCTCGCAAATTATCAACTTTGCTGCAACTCATAGAGGCAACATTACCCCATATTAAAAAAATTAATGTGTAGATGGTATTACTTCACTTTGTCTTCATAACAACTTTTACCATGACAATAACTAAAACTGAGCCTTTGTTACATATTGTTGTTCTATTAAACATTAAAAAAAAAAATAGGATTCTTAAAAAAAAAGTAGACTGTTTCTGCTGTCAGCACATTTTAACTGACTGTGTTACCCAAGTTCTATAGCTGCAACATTGATTGATTGATTGACAATTTATAGTGCTTACAGAGTGCTAACAGATACAGAGCATCTTTTTTTTTTTTTTTTCAATTTTTTTAATCCATTTTTTTTTATTATTAAACATATAGATGTTTGGTTCAAATTGTTGAGAGGTCTGCCCATGGTGCTATCAAGTATATCCGGGTTCACGATCTTTTGCGTGAAGTTGCATTGGGTGAAGCCAAAGAAAATGATTTCCTTCTCATCTGGAAGAAAGAAAATGCAGAGAGGGATGTAAGCATGACACGACGAGTGGCATTTCACAATGAGATCCATCCCAGGCTTCTCCCAGAGATCAAAATGCCCAGTCTTCGAACATTCATAAATTTCAAGCGAGGTTCTATCAGTGGTATAGGATATCTGTTACTCAGAGTCCTGGAACTAATAAACACAGATATAAGATACTTACCGACTGATTTGAAGAACATGATCCACTTGAGATACTTGGGTTTGAGACGGACTAAAGTAACTGTAATTCCATCATGGATTGGTCATTTGCAAAATCTCCAGACCTTTGATATAAGGGAAACAAATGTCAAACAGTTACCAAAAAGTCTCTGGAAAATCACTAGTCTGAGACATGTTCATTCATCTTCTTTCCTGATGGTGGGACCACCATCTACTGCAAACCTTGTTAACCTAAGAAGCCTTCGATGGTTCGGAGTTCCAAAATCATGGAAGAAAAGCTTGCCTAATTACCTCCTTGGCATTCGTAAGTTGCAACTTCGGTGTGGTGATGAGAATGATGGCATGCTGGTACATGACCTCATATCCAAGTTGAATAACCTCCTCTCAGTGGGATTAGGTAATTTTAATCCTCCAAGAGGGATGATTGATTTCAGCACCTCTCGGAGTTATCAAAACATACATACCATGTATCTCAGAGGGAACGAGTACATGCATACAGCTATTGCAATTGCAGAAATGCCACCAAACTTAACCAATCTAACACGTATTTCTATTCTTTGAATGATGATCCAATGCCGAAACTTGAGAGATTGCGCAGTTTGAAGTGTCTGAAGCTGTGGCGCATTGGCATTAAGGCGGATACCATAGTTTGCATGTATGGAGGTTTTCCTCGACTGCAAAGTCTGGAACTCCTTGTGGTCGATAATATAAAGGAATGGAAGGTGGAGGACGGAGCATTGCCCATGCTCAAGTGCCTTCGTATTGAAAACTGCGAAGATTTACGTGCTCTTCCAAACCTGCAGTATGTGACCACCCTACAGGAGCTGACGATAGACGAACAACTCCATTCACAAATTGAGAACAAGTCGGGGGAGGAATGGAACAAAGTCAAACATATACCAACTATTACTCACTAGTTTAATACTGCATTGTAACAGAATCAGCCACGCACCATAACAGAATTGTAACATCAACACTCCAACTGTCAACCAGAGAAGACATAACCTTAGTTAGAGCTTACATTGATGTAACCGTATATTGATTAGAAGGCAGAGTGTAGTCTATAAATAGACAATTGTAATCCCATAGTACAATCAATCATGAATAATAAAGATCAATTAAATTCGTCATTACATTTATCAAATTTTCTCTGTTGTTATTACCAAGGTACCTTTATTTAAACCCAGTGATTAATTGAGGATTTGGATGGATGTAACCGGATACCCGCTCTGTTTACCAATAGACAATTTTATCAGAATTCAAATCTATTCTTCACATTGGATAAATAGTCGAATTCGATCTGTAGAAGTGACACAATTGGTTAGCAACTTGGCTTATTTTATAGACGCTATAGAAAGTTCAAATGGTTTAAAGACTGTAGACTTAAGTATATTAATTCAGACTTGTAGCGAGCTTTAATTGAAAACATTTTTTGTACGTTGAACTTCGAGCCTAAGACTTAAAACTTTGATGTGCCAATATATATAGTAGGCAATATCAAAGTCAGTCTGGTAATACGACATATTGGTCTTTTTAAGTTTTTTTTTTTAAGTAATGGATAAAAAAATCTACCGATTTTATTAGAAACCATGAAGACCGAGTACCTAAATCTCTGCCACGATATCAATTACAAACACAGATCATCAAAGTATCAACAAATATATATACTAAAACAACATAAATCTAGCAACAAAAGACCGGTACAAATATCATAGTGTTGTTCTAAACAAAAGACTTGCACAAACATGTAAAAGAAACATAGGATAGTAATCTAACAAATCCCAGTCAACATCACCATCATTATCCCCGTCTCTAGCGGTGTTCAATGGGTCCGATTTAGTTGGTTTTGAAGCCAATCGAATTAGTTTGAACTAAATAGTTCGGTTTTTTTAGTTTAATGGTTCGGTTCGGTTTGCTTTTTTAAAACCAAATTATAACTTCAGTTCAGTTTAAAAATTTTCAAAATCGAAATAACCGAATCTACAAAACTTTTATATATTATGAATTCAGTCCGGACCATCCCGGTTTATTTCTTAATCAATTACTTTAAATATTTCGGTTTATTTCTTAATACTCCGGTTTATTTCTTATTATACTTCTGTTTATTACAAAACAATTGTTTTAAATAAAAATAATAATATATTTCTGTTTGAACTGAACAATCCGAACAAACTGAAATAAAACTTTAGTTCAGTTCAGTTCAATTGCAATACTAAATTGGTTCAGTTCAGTTGTATTTTTGAAACTAAATTATAACTTTAGTTTGCCTTTCAATCGAACCGAATCGATGAACACCCCTACCTGTCTCCATCTATCAGACATTGTACTAAGCACGCTGCTAGGTCCAAAATCCTCTATAATAATGTCCAAAAAAGAGCCTTGGTGCTCGACTTCCTCCCTCTCGGCTATGGATGTGAGTACTTGCACTGTCTCCTCCGTTCGAAGTTGATATGATAATTTCTTAACATCAAAGGAAATTAAATTTAGGTTACTCTTTTTTTAAAAGACATTTTACACATTAATCCAAATCGAAGCGTCTACTTTCGTGGTTTTTGTTATTCTCTTTATCCTACCTTTTTTAAAAGAATAATATTTCAGATTTAAAAATCTAACAAGATTATATTTAAATTAATTTAGACGTTCAAAATAAATAACTAAACTTGTGATTATTTTTTTCTTTGAAAGCTTCGCAAAAACTGTAAAGTCGCGAGCTAAGCTCAAACTCTCGACCTTTAAATAATTAGTCTTATATTTTCTCCTAATCAACTGAACCGCTCCATCCTTTGAGTTTTAATTTAGAGTTCAAAATTAAATGTAGTCTCGTCAAATTTCTTTTAACAGGCTCATTGGTGCTGTGTCCATTAAAATATTTAAAGTTTTCAATCATTTCAAACAGAAAAATTCATTAACCCATTCAAAAATCAAAAGACTGATCTTCCCATTTCGTGATTTGAGCTGAAAATTTTGTATCAAATTTGTAAAATATTTTTTACTAAAAGCTGAAATGTCTAACTTTTCCCTTTCCTGATGCGCCTCTCTCTTTTACCTTCTCTTTCTCTTTTCCCTCACTCACCGAAATTTCTTTTTGTAACACTTCAAAAAATTGTTTTTAAATCAATGACATCCGGATCCGCATTTTAACAAAATTGACACTCTTGCGGGTTGAATCTGCACACCCAGAATGACAGGTGTGCGGACTGAGGAGGCGCACCAAGAAGAGTGCGGATCTAACAGGTGGACCACAGGTGCACGGACTGAGCGCCAACTAGTGGGTGGGTTCGCGGACTCAACTCGCACACCCACCATTTTAGCTTTTTGTGTATAACTTTAATTTAAATTTTAGATCCGACCCGTCCAATATGTTGGGGAGATTTATCGAATAAATTCCTGATTTGGTCTAAGGTGCGGAAATAACATAAAACAAATTTTTTACTTTTACCCTAAGCCTAGGACCTATTCCTACAATTGAATTCTAAAATATAAATTTATTTAAACATAAATAAATTAAAAGATATTTGTATCTTGTTCCAAATTCTAATTGGAACCGCAGACCGCTTCAACTGCTACCTCTGCAAGCACCCGACGTCTGGTGCCTCTGTCAGCCGTCCACCAGGAATCACCAAAGCACTAGTGTTTCCTCAGCCAGTAGTACTTCACTAACGGGACAAATAAAAACTATTTTGCCATCGTTCGTAACGATAGCGACAACAGCATGAATATCGGTTCCGATCAAAATCAAATCCAATACAAAATGGGATGCCCTTGTGCCTTGCCCTCCACCCCTATATATAGTTTTTCAAATCCTCCATACCCCCCTTAAAATGACCATTTTGCCCCTCCAGATATTTTGATTTCATGTTATAATAACTTGAAATTACCATTTTGCCTTTATTAACTCAATTTGATAATTATTTGAATTTCGAATTTTGGGCTTTTATTCTTGGGCTTCTAAATTTGATTTTGGGCTCAAATTAATATTTGAATTTGGGCTCAAAAATTAGATTTAGATTTGGGCTTAATTTGAATTTAAATTTGGGCTCAAAATTAATTTCAAAATTAAATTCTAATTTAATTTTGGGCTCAAATTTAAATTAACTTTTAGATCCAAAATATTAATTCTAAATTAACATTTTGATCTAACATATATGTATATAATTTGTTGGGATTTCATGTGTATGCTATATGGTGAGAATTTAAAATTTTTCTATCACCATTTGGCTCTATACACAAAAGATCTTATTTATACGACAAAAGCAAACAAGATTTTCTTCATTAAACTAATGTGTACTAAGATAAATTAATATCAACTAATTTATTGCTAAAGAGGATGAAAACCTTTACCTATAGAGATTGTCAAATCTCTTGATGGAGAGAAGTCGGTTTCCCTTCTAGATCTCGTATTTTACTCGGATGCGCCTCTTGGTTCACCTTGAACCTAAACAACAAACTAACACACCTCTTAGATAGATGGATGTGAAGTTTAAAGCTTAGATCCAACCACCTAACAATGAGAGATAATAGTCTTCCTTGAACTTTTCAACCTAGGAGCAAAACCCTCAAGGATTTGGTCTAGAGAAGAGAGAAAGGGAATTTTTGGCTTTTTGAACCTTACTGCTACAGTAATTCGGCCAAGAAAAGGAGGCAGAAAAATTTCATCCATTTTTCTTAATTACACCCCTTCAAATAGGCAAGGGGTTAGGGCTACTATTTGTGTTAAGTTTAAACTATTTACACAAATGCCACTAGCCTTATTTAGCCATTTTATCATCTTTAATCTCATCTTGTGATTGGTTCAATAAATTAATTTATGAATAAATAATATTAATAATATTATTCTATTATGCAATATTATTATTATTCTTATAATGCATTTAAACATTATACCAAATAATATTTGCATAACTTCACAAATTTATTTATGGTCTAAGCATGTCATATTATAACATTTTATTTTATCATTTCATCTCATGTATTTTATCTTATACATCATTATGAAATATAAAATACTTGTTGTTTCTCTTCAGTTGGTGTGACTGTACAGAGGATCTATGTCATCTTGGCAATAATATAAAACTTTATATTATTGACTATAAGAGGTTCTATTATTACATTATAGTTATCCAAACGACATAGTAATTATTTACTCAATCCACTAATTTCGTGTCTATCCTTGTCTCATGATATTATAAATAATATGCAAAATAGGATCGTGTCATTTTTGCATTATATTATTTTTCTTGGTCTCTCAAGTGAATTATAATTATAACTACATCAGTTATATTGCATGCGATATAATTTCACTTTACCAAGGGGCCCAGTAACATCATAACTCGAATAAAACGAGAGACAATGATAATATTAATATATAGATTTCTCCCGCACAAGTTGTATACAACGAACTACTATTTTATTCCTATCATAATATAGTATTTAAATAGTAATCACATTATATACTTCTCATGTGAAAAATATATACATTTCATATCTAAGATTCTAAAGACACAATGTAAACATTAATGACACAAAACACAATCCATATAATGTTCCATTCATTTAGGTCGTGTTCAATATATAAAATACACTTTTATATATTCATGTAATTAAATGATAATCCTTTATCAACATTTATAGAACTTCAATGTACTTTAATCGACATGGCAATCTTTCTTGGTAATTAATGTTCCTACTTAATTACCACGATCGTGAACATATTTAGTGATTAAATATTTCTCATCTAAGGAGTTCTATGATTCAAGACCAAGAGCATCTTCTTGAATACTTCCAAAGATATAATATATAAATCTCAAGGAACATGAATAATAATATTCGTAATAAAATCATAAACAACACATAAATTATTATTAAATGATAACTTTCAAAACACACATCCTTCATAATTATCCCGAATAATTATATAACTTGCTGTTGTAATAATAAATTTTTATGACGTGTCAAACACGTTATAAATTTATTTTAGTTTTTATTTGTTTGTCATCTCTATGACATTTATAATTAATTATAACTTTTTATAATCAATTATAAAATTCTCTGGTTGTCTTTCCTATTGGTGTGACCCGACAGGATCCGTGTTATGTTAGCAATAGAATTAAAACTCATTTTAATTCTATAAATAATAAGCGACACCTGGCAGAATGCATTATGACTACCCAATTAATACATATGATTTTGTATAATGCAAACATCACGATCCAGTAAACAATTTACTCGTGTTAATTCTTTTGTCTCATGGTATCAGATTAGTTTCAAGGTAGGTTTGTGTCATCCTTGCAAACCTTATCTTTTCTTGATCTGAAGTAAACTATCAAATATGATTAACTCTTTAATCATACTGCGTGCTGATAATCCTACTTCATTAATGGACCCAGTGACACCATCACTCGTACTAAATGCGAGGGACAATAATAGTCTTGATGAACATCTCCTCTCCGCACAAGTTATGCATACTGAAATGCCATCTGTATAGCTACCTTTTACGGATAGCGTTGGACAACACTCATGAATATACACTTCTCATGTAGGGAAGATGAACATCTTATACTTTAGAACTTAAGACTGTATGAAACATTAATGACACAAACACAAAATCATATAATGTTTCATTTATGGGTCAGTCTAATATCAAGTTCTCTAACATGTATCTGTGTAATCAAAATGACAACTCTTTGTTTATGGTTTGTAGAACTTAAACATCATTCAATCCACACACTAACCTTTAAATGGTTAATTAGTATTCCTTACTAATTACCACGGTTAGAGACAAATTAAGAGTATTATCATCTATATTACGGAGCTCTACAATTTTCGATTCCGAATGCCGAAAATGATCCATAAATTTAATAATACTCAAGAAACAAAATGATATATTTTATTAATCATTCAATTCATGAACAAAACATATAGAATACATTTATCGTATGATTGACTTCTAGATTACTACCCTAGCACAATATTTTCTAGCACGATTATTAAAGAGAAACTACTCAACTACCCAGCCAATATCTTTACCCAAAGTTTTTCTCAAAGGACTTATTAAAGAACCTGTTGAACCGATCAGAAATAACGGCCCCTTTTGTCTTGGATTTATATCCAAATATCTTGGTACATAATCTCATCCAATACCAACCTAAACCGTCCGATTGGAATCAAAATAACGTCCACACGACTCTCAATGCAAACAAGACGATTTTAGGCCCGGTTTGATCAAATACGTTCAAAACCTTTGATTGAAATCCGATTATTTTTTTTGTTCCAATTAGCAATCTATCAAGTGCACATCCTCTGTGATACCTCATATTTTGCATGACCGATGTGTCCGGTGCCTACTCGCTGATGCTGATAGAGCTTTATGATTCGCGTGAAACATATTTGAACGGTTTATATTTCTCTATAAACACTCAAAATATGAGATATCACAGAGGATGTGAATTCCGAACTATCTGTTCCACTTCCATTCGACCGATCAGCGTACGATCCGCTGTTCCGTTTTCCCTCTTTCTCGCTCCATCCTAATTAAGTGGTGTGCGTGCTAAGTTCGCGAATCCGCGGGTCTACTTGCTGGATCTATGCACCTGAGTCCTCCAGCTAGATCTGTGCACTAGTTGGTGCTCCTGCTCAGTCCGCATACCTACTATTATGGATGCACAGATTGAGTCTGTGAGAGTGTCAAGTTTGATAAAATCTTGGTCCGGATGCTATTTATTTAAAATCGATATTTTAGGGTGCTAGAAATTAAAAAAAAATCGGCCTCACCCACTAGCTCATGTGTATATATAAGAAAAGAAAAAATCATTTTATTTTCAATTGTGGTACTAAATAGTCTGGATCCGGACATTTTTTTTTTGTAATTACATATTTTAAATATTTGTCTGTCTAATGTTTGCAAGTGTTTATTATTTTGTAAATATTTTTGATTGGTGTTTTCTGATTATTTTTATATATAAATATTTTCTTATTTTATTTGTATCCATTTTAGTAATAATTTTTATTAGAAATGTTGTATCTATTTAATAGTATCATTTAATTGCAAGATCATAATTCTATTAATAAAAATAATTGATAAGTATTGTTATGTTATTATTTAATTGATTTCATTTTATCTAATTAATAATTATTTTATTAAGATCAAGTATTTAGAAAGAAAATATGATTTTCCACATGTATTTTCTCCGTACAACTAAACACTCATTCAATACATTTCCACAATTTTTCTGTGCAAATTGATGAGTATGGTTTCCTATAAATAAAAAAGTGAGTTTTCGAACCCATCAAATTTCATCCCGCATAGTTCTGTAACAACTGAACATGTCCTTATTATTATTTTCCCATTACAAGACCAATCAAAATTGTAACAGAAGAAGATATAAATTTTCTTAAGCTCCCAGTTGAGGTCCACATCACAATGTGCTAAAAAGTAAATGTAATCATTTTTGCTTAGGCAGAGCATTTATTGGACATGGGATCCTATATAGAGAGATTTGTCTGAACTCTGCTGGAGGAGTGAGTGAGTATTCTTTCTTGTCCTCTTTGGTTGGCAAAGAAGGAAATAAAGCAACAGTTTTGTAATTTTAATTTTAACCGTTTATTTATTAGAATACATGAATCTTTAAAAAAAAAAAGTAATTTTTATGCACGAATTTCAAAACACATGAGCGGTTGTAATTGGGATTCGGTTGTAATTGGGATTGTAGGGACCATGTGATTTTTTGAAATCGCAGCAGATTTATTTCCTGAAAGGGAAAGGTTTTAATGCTGCCTTTGAGGATAAGCATCACTATTTTGTTTTAATGCAGCCTAATTTCAGAGAAGAAAAAGATAGGCCTAATTCAAGAAAAGGATAATCAAGTTATTTTCAACTTACATAAAAAAGATTAATAATATAGTAAAACGAAAATTATCAGGTTAAGCAAAACAGGGAAAATAAGAAAGCTTTTAATAGATACAGTGATTACGTGATTGTCTCTCCATTTTAGTCGATATCACTATATATGGTCCCGTGTACTTTGGATTTATATGGACTATAGAGGGCTTTTTGTCGGTGGGGGTGGTGTAATATCTATCCTGCCCTTATCATATGTCATGTTATATTTTTCTAATAATAAATGAGTTCAGAAATGGCCTCTCACAGTGTCTCAGTGTGGATGAATACTTCTGTATTTCTCTTAAAAAGAGAGAGAGAGAGAGAGTACTTCTATTCATAGAATAAATTTTACCGAGCTAAATTTATTTCGGTGTTTATTTCGATTTAGTTTTTTACAATTCTAACAATTATCCAAATTATTCAAAATAATTATCATATAAATATGTACTCGCTGATCAAATTTTATATTTGTTATAATTTTTGTACTATTTTTAAGATAGGTAGAAAATCACTGTTTTTGAATGGTCCATAATTTTCAGACCAAGTGATTTTCTACCTATCTTATAAAATAGTAAAAAGATTCTACAGAATATAAAATTTGGTTTACAAGTCATATGGAAATAATGTTGAAAGGTTCGGATCGACCGTTAAGATTTTGAAAATAAAAATATTAATCTATATTACGAATCAACCCGTGATATGCATAGTACCATAGACTCACTCTTATGAATTTGTATCCTCTCAAGTACCTGACTAAGAACAATTATGTTCCACTAATATTTAGCCGAGCAATTGAAATTTGGTGTCTATTTAGATATAGAGGGTATGTTTTAAGATTCATGTCAAATGTTGAATTGAATCTGAATTTTTTAAATTAAATGGATCTGTTGTAAAATTTGTGTTAGGTTAAAATGGACAATACATATCTCATTCTATACTGCACTAAATCTAGAGATGAAAACGTAGCAGATAGTGGTAAAATCATATCTATACACTTTTTAATTTTTCGGATACTGATATAGGTCGGATATCAATTGAGCATAAATGTGGTTAAAACTACTTATAATGCATAAGTTAAAAGTTAAACATAGTTTAATAAAACTTTTCATAATAATAATAATAATATTATTTATTTAAAAATACGGAATATCTAAATAGAAACCTCTAATACTTAAATAGACACAATAGCATAGCATATAATAGCATAGCATAGGCAACTACAAATTTACATTTTTTTTTAAATATAACTAATTTTAAATATTTCAACAGAACAAACTGTTGATTGAAAATAACTCCACCGGTCATACAGACCGATAAAACAAATATAATTAGATCTCCACCGATCTTGCAGATATATAAAATTGTTTTTTTTATAAATACCAAATAAAATGTTCATCAGTTGAAACTTGAAAATATTAAATTTGGCTCTATAAAAAAAATCCAAATCCAAATCTACAATCTACCTGTCAGGACATGTCAGATCCAGATCCGGGACCGTGTTTCATGATTAATCCACTAAAACAAATCTACCGACATGGAAGGATTTGTATGTATGTATATATTTTTTCTTTTTCCGGTTTTATAAAACCAAAAAGAAAAACAAATATTCCGTCAAACCTATGTTGACCTCCACATTTTCTGTTTGGTCCAATCCCACAAAATGCATGCTTGTTGCTTGTGCTCCTAACTTGTATTTTTATTTTAATCGAAGATCTGAGTGACTTAAGTGACATTTCCCCAGCACGAGATAAAATATTACCTAACCACCCACCGTTTGTTGCCCGTCAAGGTTTTTTAACGAATAAACCCTTGTGCTTTTCCTAATCAGGATAAGCTTTTGGGACAACACATATGGGAAATTAATATTAATCCACGCTAAGAAAGAACTGCTCGGTAAGCTAAAGAAAGAGGTGAATATAGCTAAAAGATACTCTCTTAAGAAATGAACAGGAAATTAAAATTCAGGTAAAAAGAGGTTAAAAGATGTTGTCTTAATCTGCGCTAACAAACTGGTGAACAGAATTAAACAGCTAAAGAAACTAAATGAGACTTTTTTAGCCGAACAGAGTAATACTTCCTTAGAATCTTAACCTCGATTTGAGTTGATATAGAGAGAGCATATTCTCGGACACGCATATAACAAAAATAAATGAGTTATATCATATAATCGTTTACTAGATTTATTTGTTTAATTTTGTTTTATTCACTGTTTGATTAAGATGCACAAAAATTCTGACTATCACTAAACAAAAAATTTATATTACAAGAGAACTGTTGTACTGGTACAAGCATGCATACACAGAAAAATAGAGAAACATTTTTCTCAAATTGCGTACTATTATATCTATCATTCTGTACCAGTACATCCATCCGTTCTTATTAGTACAAGTATACAAGTAAGCAAGGTAAACACATAAACAAAGAACTGATACGTGTTGACATGAAGCTGTCAGTTTTTCATGCTCAGATGGAGATGTATTTAATTACCATAACATCTTATGATGCAGAAAATGTAAATGAGGCATCATCATGAGATTTTTTTGACAAATCATCTTTGGACTACTTGATATGATTTTTTGGTTGATGTATTTTCCTTTCATGGACTGAAGAGCTTCAAATTTGGTACTGGTGTGTTAGAGCAGTGAAGTCCAATTGTAGAGAAAATTAGAGAGGTTGTAAAGCAAAAGGGGATTGGAAAGGAATTGAGAAGTGCAATTACAGGGAAAGAGAGGCTGTAAAGCAAAAGAGGATTGAAAAGGAAATGAGAGTATTTTAATTTCTCTTTATTTTAATAATAAAAAATAAAAATAATTAGTTTTTCATCAAGTGACAAAAATACGTCTTTTTCTGATGTGAGAGATTATAGGTTTGAAATTTAGATGAAGAAATTTTTTGTAATAACAGGAAAATGATAATAGGATTTTTTGTTCCAACGACAAAGATACTTGATATGATTAGTAGGAATAAATGTGATTGTTGACCATTGAGTTGCAATTAGGGGTGAAAACTCCGATCCATATTTAATTCGTATTCGAAAATTTAGATCCGGTATCTGAATATTCGTGTCGATAAAGATACTGATATGATTTTATGTTTCAATTATTCGTATCCGAATAATAGATATATACCATATATTTTAATATATATTATGAAAAATTTATGTTATTCACCATTATAATTAGATAAATATTATGAACTTTAATATTTTTTAATATTATTTTAATAAATACCGATCTGATCCGAACTTGTGTCCATATTTGTCCGATATATCTGATATCCGCTCTGTATCTCTATCTAAAAAAATTATGAATATGATTTTGTCACTACCGCTCCATATTAAGTCACAATGAATCATTACAACTATATTATTTTTGGACATTTTTAATGAATTTTTTTAATATCATAAATAAAAAATCGGTTTAAAGAGTATTTTACATTATTTTTAAAATATAATAAAATGTTCACCTGCTACTAAACTTTTTCTTGAAGCAGACCTTAAAAGATAATCTTAATCTAGTACATGTACATCAATCCAATTTTTATTTAATTTTGTCCTCACGCTCTCTCACAGTCTCTCACGGTCACAGCAGAGAGGAAATCGCAATCCTGAATCCTGATTAGGACTCAACCGAGCATTGCATAAATATCCATTTCACACTTCTAGCCTTCCACTCTCTCCTCTCCTCTCCCTCTCTTCTCCCTCTCTTCTCTCCTCTTAGGTTAGCAATGGAGGTTTTCTATTTCATAGTGTTCGGTGGTCTGGCGGCAGTGGTGGCGACCCTAGAACTGAGCAAGTCGAGCAAGGATCGCGTGAATACCACCTCCGCTTTCAATTCCTTCAAGAACAATTACCTCGTTGTCTATTCTCTCATGATGGGTTCGTCTCTTTATTCTCCCCTACCAGATCTTCATTCGCCTCTTTCGCATTTTGTTGATTCGTAGTTTTATTGTTAAGTATTGCTATCCTTATAGATCTTACCTTTTTATCTCGAATTCGATACATTCTCTAAAAGGGATTTGGTCTGAGATTGTTTTGTTTTTTAAATTTTGCATACTTTGTTTCTTTCCGTTTACAATTGGAGAGCGATTATTATACAGGATTCGTGAGATTCCTCTTACTTTTGCTCCTGGGGGCCGTGATCTAGTCATCTTATTGTCGTTTGGCAATGTGGTAGTTGATACAAACTCGATTCGTGTCATTACCATTTGCTTTGGGGTTTTAGCTAGATCTGAGATTGTAAAACGGAGCTATGACAATTTCCTCTATATGCATATATATAGTTTTCCTCATTAACATGTTATAATGTTTTGTGTGTACTCAGCTGGTGATTGGTTGCAAGGTCCCTATGTCTATTTCCTCTACAGACATTATGGCTTTGATAAGGGGGACATTGGCCGACTCTTTATTGCCGGATTCGGATCCTCCATGCTTTTTGGCACAATTGTTGGATCCCTTGCTGATAAACAGTAGGATCTCTTTCTGAATTGATTAAATCTGCATTTTTTTTCATACTTTTATATTAAATTTATCTTCTCTCTTGTATGCACAGAGGTCGAAAAAGGGCTTGCATTACCTACTGTATCACCTACATTCTTAGCTGTATCACCAAGCATTCGCCACAGTACAAGGTTCTAATGGTGGGTAGAGTTTTGGGAGGGATAGCTACTTCTCTTCTCTTTTCAGCCTTTGAGTCATGGCTAGTTGCAGAGCATAACAAGGTAATGTTTGCAATTTGTTTGTAGTTGTCCAGTCATTATTTAACCATGCAAAGATGGAGTAATGAGATCATATTTAATTTGTTGACCTTGTATCGGTAGTCATATATAACTTTCACTTGGACACTAATTGACTTGAATTTTACCAGAATATTTATTGACCAAAAGAATAATAGTGGTCCAGGTAGGTTTTGCTTATTATTTTCCATTATGTTCTTTAAATATCTAAACATTTATATTATAGCCCAGTGGATATTCTTCTCTTGCTTTAAATTCCATTTATAGATTCTTATTTATCTACTTGCCTTGTTCTTTTCTGATTATACAGTACTTTTATTGTTTGATTGGTCACAAGATAACTTCATTTGTTATCAAAACCAGTTAAGTACTTTCGATACAAATTATGTATAAATAACACTCATGTGCTTATGTTTTTTTACAGAGAAGCTTTGATCCACAGTGGCTGTCATTGACTTTCTCCAAGGCCATATTTCTTGGCAACGGGCTTGTTGCAATCATTTCTGGACTGTTTGCAAATCTACTAACTGACAATCTAGGGTTTGGTCCAGTTGCTCCATTTGATGCGGCTGCGTGCTTTCTAGCCATAGGCATGGTCATTATTCTGTCATCATGGTCTGAGAACTATGGGGATCCATCTGAGAACAAGGACTTGATGTCTCAATTCAAAGTTGCCGCAACAGCCATTGCTTCTGGTAAACTCCAAACAAATTTTTAATTCCAATTTCTCCTTAACAATGACCTCGGCATCATTAAATCTCCCCACAATCTCTTAAGCTACCCTTTGTCAGACTTGATGTTCTCCTTCCATTCCTCTATATTTCATTACACCAAAGAAACTGTATTAAACAAAAAATTTAGCATAAGCTCTTAGCATCAATGAGCTCCTAATACATCCTTTAGATATGATCCATCATTGCTGTTTTTATGTGAAATTATTTCAGATGAAAAGATTGCTCTGCTGGGTGCTATCCAATCACTGTTTGAAGGCTCCATGTATACCTTTGTCTTTCTGTGGACCCCGGCTCTGAGCCCCAATGAAGAAGACATCCCTCATGGGTTCATATTTGCTACTTTTATGCTCTCTTCTATGCTTGGTAGCTCCATTGCATCTAGACTGATGGCACGACCAACCCTCAAAGTAGAGAGCTACATGCAAATTGTGTTTGCCATCTCTGCCGTCACTCTCCTCCTCCCTGTCATCACCAATGTAAGGCACTTGTGTATTTATGAATATTGTGTTCTTCTGGTCATGTTTGGTTATGGAGTAAAATTACTCCGGATTAAATTGCTTACTCCGAGCTAAGATAGATTAAAATAATCATGTTTGGTTGGAACTTGGTGGAGTAACCTCATGAAGAAAGAGAAAATTGTAACATGATGTTACACTAACTGCATGATCCACCTGGTGGAGTAAACTACTCCACCTAGAGGGTAGAGAGGTGGAGTAACTTACTCCGGATTAACTCAAATGTTACTCCATCTTACTCCAAATTTACTCGTTGTTTGCCTCCCTAAAGGTAGAGTAGAGTAGAGGGTTTAATCCACCACTTACTCCAAAACCAAACATGACCCATGAATAAGAAGTTCAAAATAAGAATTGCCGGCTGATTTGGAAAATATGAATTGGATACAGGAGCTCTATTCTCTTTTATAAAAAAAAGAGATAACAATTAGTTCTTGTTCCCAGACTAAAATGTTTTGTGTTATTCTTAATCATGATTAAGTTACAGCGATCCTTCATTGTTTCTGGTTTAACCAGTCGTTGCAATCGGTCACAAGAGACATTCCAAATGAAGATGGAACTAGGTTTAGAAAAATGGACTGAAACAGTCCCAGACCAGTTTCCAGCTTTTTGTTCACAAGCATCGTTTCCAGAATTGAAAGAGAAAGACATACTTCTAAGTTCTAACAAGAAGAAACTAACAAATGTTTATTATCCTAAAACTTGAATAACTCATGATCTAAAACTAAATATGAACACCTTGTTGGCAGCTTCTGTCAAATCATAACAAAAAATAAAACTTAATATCAAAATTTAACAGTTAGATGTGATTAACATCAAAAGCATGTAAAAATTCAGTGATGTAGACAATTTCTAGGTGTTGATTTTTCAATTTATTTCTTCCCATCAACCAAGTTGAAATGCTTTGATTTTTTATGTGCATGTAGAGAACGTAATATAGATCACATCTAGCTGTTTTGTTGTGTTATTTGAGTTATGAAACTTTTGCTATTATTTAAAAAGTGGTGGCATGAAAAATGGAGACATTTGAACGCTCATTCTTTTGCTTTGACATGTGAAACAGTTCTTTTTCGTAACATCTGGGGAGAGAGGTGGCAGCATGTCATTTGGTGGATGCATCCAGTTGATGGGATTTTGCACATTTGAGGCATGTGTGGGTCTATTTTGGCCATCTATCATGAAAATGAGATCACAGTACATCCCAGAGGAGGCAAGGAGCACAATTATGAACTTCTTCAGGATTCCCTTGAATATCTTTGTCTGTGTTGTGCTTTACAATGTGAGTTTAAATTGTCTTTTATCTATATGCTAATTTGCTTGGTACTTGTGTCTAATTGAAGTGAGTAAAAGCTGAATTGTGCGTTCCGTTTTGCTTTTTCAGGTGAACGCCTTCCCAATCACTGTTATGTTTGGGATGTGTTCCATTTTCCTCTTTATGGCGGCTATATTACAAAGGCGTCTCATGTCGGTTGCTGAGAGCCACAAAGCATTAAGTAAGCTCACTGTCATATCTCATATGCTGAAAGCTAAATTTTTCTTTGATCTTATGGGTAAAGTTGCATGGTTTTGTTTGGCAGAGGGGGAAGATTGGACTGCTATGCGAGAAGTTGGAGGTGAAGAGGAGCCGTTAACGGCATAAATCAGCAAGTGAAGATATCAAAAGCTTTCGACTAACAATGTCAGTCTCATCAATTGAGCAATTGGTTTACAAGCTAGTAGGTAATATAGTATCTAGTTGATTCCCCTTTTTCTTTTGAGATCGATAGGGAGTTTGAAAGGTTGTCACATCCAGGCTCATCAAGCTAGCCAGGGTTATTATTCTTTCTATTAGTATTTCCTCTATCATTTTTTCTTATTTTCTTCATCCCTTTTCTTTTTTGTTCTCTATTATTCTAGTTTTGTTAAATACTTATTTTTCACTATGTAATGAGTTGCTGCAGAATGTTGCTGACTTGATAGTATTCATTCTTCATCTATTGCAAATGTTTATTTGTGAGCTATTTTGTTAACACCAATGTAGTTTGTATATACCCAACTTTTAACAGTTGAATGGATGGTAATTATTCAACCTGATTGATTACAAATAGTTTCACACCTTCAGCCTTTTTTGAGTAAATATAAAAATTCTATGTTATTTGTATTTGTATTATTTTTTTAATCTGATACTGTAGTTGAAAAACAATTACATTTCACTCACTGAATGCTAGTTACCTGCTGATATGTATTTCTTTTCTTTTGTATAGTTGATATAAATTTTAAAATGTATATGAAAATCGATGCGGTGTTCATAAGTTGCGTTTTATAGTAGACAAACAGCATGTTGATCCCGTTGCAGGATTGCTGTTAGAAAATTAGTTTCTGAGGTAGAAACTATACTCTCTCGATCTTCTGAAATAGACAACCTGTCGCTAACAGTATATACAAAATTAAATGTGGGGCATAGTAGGGGTTTAGGGTTTATATCAGACATATCAGATAGATACGGATATCAGATAGATACGGATATGTATCCAGATCCCGATTAAATCGGACATTTATTAAAATAATATAAAAAATATTAAAAATTTATAATGGTGAATAATATAAATTTTTCATAATATATATTAAAATGGAAAAATTAGTTATTTGCCATTTCAAAATCTTCAAATTTGAAAAATGTTATTACAAAACTATAAATTTAAAAAATGCCACTCTAAACTTAATTAATTGTTAAATTTGCCACAAATACACAATTTTTATACTTTTTATTAAAAAATAATTGAAAAATACAATTTTGAGATACGTATTTCTGTATTTCTCTATATACCCTTCAGACCCCTCATTATACGTATTTCAAAACTATATTTTTTTAGTTAATTTTTAATAAAAAAAAAGTATACAAATTGTGAATTTGTGACAAATTTAAGAATTAACAAGTTTAGAGTGGTATTTTTCATATTTGAAGGTTTTGGAGTGGCACATAACCAATTTTTCTTAAAATATATATCTACTATCGTATACAGATAATTGAAACGTAAAACCATATCAATATTCTTATCCATACGGATATTCGAATATCGGATATCCACATCTAACTTTTCGAATACATATCAGATATTATCCATACTTTTTTCACCCCTAACCATGGTTTTACCATGGGGAAAGATTGTACCCGTAAACTTTTTGCCTTTACTCCTCTTCCCTTGAATGGGGGTGTAAAATCAGATCAAATCATGGCTTGATAACAAGTTAACAATAAATCAAGGATATCCAGGCAACCAATTGATTGCAAGGATGAGCACATCAAGAGATGGAACTGATTTATTTTCATTTGCCAAATGCAGTATCCATCATTAGGGACAGAATTCAGAGTAGGTCCAATGTCCATCCAACCTACTTCAGCTTGATGGGTGTAATGACCATTCGATATGCATTAAGATTCGTGCAAACTGCATTAAAAATCTGTGAAGATCTGTTTTAATTTCTGTGCACACAGATCTTAATGCGGATCGCACGGCGGTAAAGCTAATTGGTCCTTAAAGTAGGTCTGATGCCCATCGGACCTACTCCGTAGATTTAGGGACCAATATATGAATACAAATTAGTGATGTACATAGAGTGAAGAATGGGAACTTAAATTTATTACTTTATCAGATGAATGTTTAGATACATGACTGTGCACAGTATAGGATCACTGCATGGTAAACAATGAACTTGATAAATAATAAAATAAAATAAAATGATAATATAACATTAATGGCTAAATATTCCAATCAAAGATAATGATTTTCAAACTATACAAATTCATTAGAAATTGACCCGTTTGGCTTTAGCACAAGCAGTCTCCAAATCACCAAGGAAAAACAGGAGACGATCAGAAATAGCCGATCCCTCTTCCTGCTGAGACATCTCTTTACCAGTTTTGTTCTGGCACGACCCGAGGTACCGTTCAATTTTACCTTGGTGGATAAGATAATAGTCATTTCCTTCTTTGATGATTTTCAGGCTCCTGAAATAATAAGGAGAGAGGATTTCAAATTCTCTCTGCATTAACTGGTAACTACTGTACTGCTATATTACACAATTTGACTTCATACCTGTTATTATTACCAGGTTCTACTCTTAAATAATTCATTGAAAAATCTCAAAAACAAAAATGTCTTAAAATTTTAAATTGTAGTGATTTTATGACTTACAATCCGTAGCGATCGCATCGGTGTTGTATTGTATAGACATCCTTCCATGTTTGGGGCTCTGTCGGGGCATAGAACTCAGCCGAGACTTGTCCCCATCTCTCCTTAAATAGGTTGTACCAGAATGAATCATCAGATGTCAAAACCCTCCATCTCCTGGAGACTATTTTTATTCACAAATGAGAATTTGCATGATCAGAGAAAAACTTAAAAAATTGTTCTCTATGTTCAGATATCAAAACATAGACTCTTCTTCTAATACAAGGGTGCAACCTTACAATTTTGCACTCAATTGAAAAAAAAAATAGAAAAATTGAAATGAAAAAAAAAAATAAACTCTGATTTCAAAAACAGAGAGAGAGAGAGAGAGATCCAGACCTTGATTAGCGGTTGCAAGACTTGGGTAATCCAATAGGTGAAAAATCCTAATAGAGATCTCAATTGGCAAACTCTGCATCTGATTGATTCAGGAATTGCGAAAAGAGAAGGGAGAGAGAAGTAGAGAAGAAGGAAGGAATGAAATGATTAGTTTTGGTCTAATGAAGCCAATCAATGTGAGATGAAGAGTTAGAGACTTGAGAAAGTGCCACGTGCAACCCACAAAGCACAAAGGCTGTAATGTAAAATGTAACGATGCGTCGATGCGTCACATGTACAGCTGGACCATGTGCACTTAAATCTCACCATTTCTTACAATCAGATCTACCCGGCAACGACTTGCGGTTAATTAGTTCCTCAGGCGGCAGTTTATTTATTATTTATTTATTACAAGACGCCTGTTAGAGGTGAAAACGGTATGAATAATTCGATCCGTATTCGAAAATTTAAATGTAAATATTGGGGATAAGAATACTGATATAATTTTATGTTTTAATTATCTGTATTCGAATGTATTCGAATAGTAGATATATACCATATATTTTAATATATATTATGAAAAATTTATATTATTCAACATTATAAAATAAATATTATGAACATTAATATTTTTATATTATTTTAATAAATATATGATATGATCCAGATCCGTATTTGTATCCGTCTGATAAATCTAATATCCACTTCGTATCCGTATCTGGAAAATAAAAAAGAGATATGAATATGGTTTTACCACTATCAGTTTCGTATATGCTCTGTTTTCACTCCTAACGCCTGTTGATTGCTAAGTATTATTTACTTAAAAAAAATATAAAATTCAAAATTAAATCTCTGAAACAATAATTAAATAAATTTTGAAATTTAGAATGACTAAGATAAAAAAATTTGGTACTTCTAATTTCGTAAAAACCAAAAAATAAATAAATAAGATAGGAATATAAAAGTTGAACCCTTCGAAAATTAAGATATAAAATTCAGAACCTTTAAAAGAAAAAAAAAAGATAGGGATTTAGGAGTTCGACCAATCTTTCAAAGAATAAAAAAAATCGAAATTTCGTTTCGTATTTTTCTTTTCTCAAAAAAAATTGAGCTTACGGTCAGATTTCAAAAGATGTCCTTCTTGTGGCCAGATGATAAACCAGCAACTTATTAAATTTTTTTCTTATTTGTTTCAGAAGAAAAAAAAAAAAAAGCAACTAGGATCGAAATTTCTTATTCTGACCTTTCTATATCAAAATTTGTCTAACATTTTTTAAAAATTTAACTTGGAATTTATGCTTGTTAAATAAAAATATTCGGCTGCTTATTGTGCCCAAAATTTATAAGAATTGAATGAGAGATGGAAAGTTACAAAACGCTAGTAGAACCAAGTACTATAAAATTGAGAACATCATTGCTTTAATCCTTCCTATCGTTTGGTTGGCTACAAACCTTTTTTCTTTTTTCTATTTTCTTCCATTACAGTTTAATTTGGAAAATAACACAACTAAAGAATTTGAATATTACAAGAGATTAACAAGGACGCCTCCAATAATCTTAACCTTCTATTAAGATTCAAGCAAACAAGATTATTTTATGTAGATTTTTTTTCTCATCTTTCCTTCCATTACTCGCTAGCATGGATATGCGTACGGATATCAGATTCGATACGATACGACAATTTTCAAAAATCTAGAATACGATACATTTATTATATAATATATGTTGTGGGCCAATCCAGGGGTGTATTAGCGGCCCAAGAACAAAAATCAGTAAATTCCAGACAGCGGATTAAATAATTAATGTATCCCACCGTATCCCATACAGACTGCTATATCACACAGTAATAATTCCGTATCAGAGACCATATCTCGAGTCAACAAATACACCACGTAAATCGGTATGCCAACTGGTATATCCAACACATATCGGTATCCGATACAAGTACAAGACCCTATATGGAGTATCTGGGTAACATAGCTCCCTACCCTCCATCCAAAGTCCAAACAGGGTGTAAAGGAATTGCTCTAGGGTCTGTACAGTCAGTATGTATAGTTCATCTTCAATATAGCAATTATATATTTTTTTTAAGGTTAAAAATAAAATCAATATATCAATTATTATAAAACAAAAAACATTATGTGAGCAGATAAACAGTTTTCTGAGGTTCACCTCCTCTTCAATGGTAAAGATTCACTAAAAAAGTACTCGACAATCCAGCTCTGGTAAGATTATGGTTTCAGACTGGCTGGGTTTTCATTAAGTGCAAGAAAAATCCAAATTGAAATTCATTTCATAACTGAAAGAATCTAACTTCTTTTGTATAACTCGCACTGTATCTTAACTATATTTTAATCTCTCTCAGTTGGTATTCCAAGTCCCTGACATGTATGCATTAACAAATATTATATTGTGCACCCCAAGTCCCTAACCAATACGTAGAACATTATTGTTAATTCAGCCTAACTTACATACAACATACTTTTTGAACCTCAGCAGAACAAGTTCTTAGTAAGTTTTGCACTGATGATATTAAATATGGGTATTTTGCCAAATTCATTCGAGTATTTGATCATGATGAATCCAAATCCAGTTGACTATTGAACCCATTTTTTCAAGATTCGGAAAACTAATCCAATAGTTGAGTACATGATCTGAATTCTGTCTCTTCCATTACATTCCAAAACTGGCAATAGAAATAGTTCTCAGATCAGAGATCATTCCAAGTTTCTGACCTGAATCAAATGACATATTAAACATGTGGCTCTCCAGTTGTGTCAGTAAGAAGCCCACTTCTTCCATCACAACCCCGAAAAAAAGAACAAATTGTAGTTCTAAACAAGAGCAACCCTTTCCAACTGATATTATTTCAAGTAATCACTAAATGGAAAAATATATCACAAAAGAGATTAAAATACTGACAGAAGTAAATTAGCAATGGCAAATCAGTAAATATTGATTGCAAAACTTTTGTTTATAGTTGCTTATTTCCTTTAATTACTCAATCTGAACATACTATTATGTAAAACAAAGCTAATATCTGTGTGAAAAACAAAAGCAGCCGTCACCAAACAGGTAAGGAAGAAAAAAATAAATAAACATAGCCTTTTAGAATAACAAAAAGTAACCTTAACTCTTAATATCTCTATTTTCCTATTCCTCATAATAAAACAGAGAAAACATTGACAGTAGGAGTTCATTACACAGCACAACCATTTCAACCCTAACAGTAACTAAAAATTCTCCTAGCCAAACCCGAAACCTAATACCAGTATCTCAAATAGGCACATATCTCTTCATTACCTGACGACCAGCGACCGCACCAGCAGCCATCAACCCACCAAGTGCACCCGCAACCGCCGCAGATCGAACCCCACCAGCTGCCCTAAAAGCCGTACCAGTACCTAGACCCGCAACCACAGTGTTAATCCAATCATCAGTACCTCTCAATTCAACCATACCACTCTCCATACCAGCAAACAGCAATCCAATCACCCCCATCCTATTGCCAAATCTCCTCCCATCTTGACCGCACGAATTCAGAATCCGGTTGGTACGGATCTTGAACGAGTCACCAGGCTCGGCGGCAACGGTGGCCCGACGGAATCCCACGGAAGCTCCGGCGACGGAGCCACCGAGGTAGCCAAGACCAGTGTAGTAAGTGAGGTTCTCACCCCAGGAGCGGCGCTGAGCGCGAGATTCTTCTTCAAAGAGAAACTCAGGGGAGGTGGGTAGATCATAGAGGGTTCGGTAAGGTATGTTTAGATCCTGGTACGGGTTGTACTGGCGGCGCCCCGAATCCTCGCCGTGAAAATTGGTCGGGCCCGCCATAGGAGAGGACGAGATCGAAGCTTGGAATAGGGGTTAGGGTTTTGAAGATCGTTTCTGTCAGTGGGAAAATCAGATAAATAACTGGGAGGAGACGGCGCGGATTTAAAAAAAAAAAAAAAAAAAAGGGAACCGACTCCGCTGCGGATCCGCATCCTCTCTGTGCGCATCACTTTACGGTTTGGGATTAATTCTCACACAGTATTATTGGGCTTTGAGATTCGTGCCAAATTAAAATGAATGGTTTAGATTTAATAATTGCAAAATATTCTCTTGTGCATTAAAAGAGAGGATGTGAATTCCTCCGCTGCTCGCTAAATTAGAGAAGCATGACTCTTGCTTTTCTAAATTAAACCGATAAAGATTTGCGCATGAAAAAAAAAGAAAATTTTTGAAAATATTACTACAAAAATTTCAAATTGTGAAAATTCCACTTTAAATTTTGAAATTGTCAAAATGTCATTCCAAATTTCATTAATATGTAAAAATATCACTCCAAATAATTAGTGACTAAAATACCATTGCCCGTCTATCTCCGCTCCCGCCCCTCCGCCGTCTCCCTCCGCACTCTCCATCGACCCGACCCTCACCCGTCTCAAGAGGCACAAGAAGTAGTTTTCAGGCATGATTCCCCTCGTCCGCCTTCGCATTCTTCGCAACCCCTCCTCCTCCGACAAGCACCAGCATCATCAAATCCTTTGCAACCCCCATCCGCCGCGCTCAGCCGCTATTCGAAACAAGAGAAGAAGAGAAGGCAGGAGAAAGAAGATGAGAAAAAGAATATTTTAGTCATTAATTATTTAGAGTGACATTTTTATAAATTAATGAAGTTTGGAGTGGTATTTTGACAATTTCAAAGTTTGGAGTGGCATTTTCACAATTTGAAGATTTTGGAGTGGTATTTTCACAATTTTTCCAAAAAAAAATCAACAGTCAAATTTGAAAAAAAATAGAGTTATTCTTGTCAATTTGGCGAGTAGCTGATTCAGATCCAAAAAAAGATGAAATTTCATGTGTACTCCTCAAAAACTTTAAAATTACGTATTTCTCTCTCTCAATTTTAAAAACTCACAAATTTATCCATTTAATTGTTTTTTATATTAAAACTCATTCTAAATTTTTTAAATACCCATTTTGTCTTTTATTAAAAGCATATATAGTCTATCAGACTCAAATTTGAATTTGAAAGGTTCCTCTACCGTCCAATCTATGCGTATCACATTAAGATTTGTGCACATCACTTCAATATTCTTGTTGATATAATGTGCATAGATCTTAAAGTAATTCTGACTAGCGTGTATCGCATTAAGATATGTGCATGTCGCTTCAATATGTATGCATTTTTGCATAAAGATTCGTGATGATCTTACATGCACAAATCTAAAAGTAGTTTGGACGGTGAGGAACTATTCATATTCAAATTGAGTTCGATCGGATTTATATGCTTTTAATAAAGGTTAAAATGGGTTTTAATAAATTTAGAATGAATTTTAATATAAAAGACAATAAAATATATAAATTTGTGAGTTTTTGAAGTTTAGAGGGGAAAATACGTAATTTCAAATTTTAGAAGGGGAATAAGAAATTTTGAAGTTTTTGAGGGATACACTTGAATTCCCCCATGAAAAATTGGAAAATTTGACATTCATCCTTCAAAAACTTCGAAATAACGTACTTCCCCTTCTAATATAATATCATATTCATCCTTTTAAATTCTAAAAATCATAAATTTGTCTTTTCTGTTAAAACTTAAAACTCAATCAAGAAAAACTTCACTCCGACATTGTTATTTGACTATGGAAAGAGGCTACCATTAAGAGAATGACAAAGAAGGTTAGTTTTATCAATTTACATCAATATACAGTTTAATTAGGGTTTATTTTATTTTATTTTATTTTAAAGAACAAATATGAAAGATAAAGAAGAGTTGAAGGGAAAATATAATATATTAAATTTTTTGAGGATAAATGAGAAATTAAGGTAATTTTAAAGAACACGTAGAAAATTAACCAAAATTATAAATGGCTCACTAGAGTCTTGAATTATCACTAATTTGTCATTTTCATCCTTAATTTTTTATTTATTTATAACAAGTTAGTCATATTATTATCACCTCTAAAATAAATAAAGAAAAGATTCACATTCATATTAATGTCATAACTCATAATGATATAATTTATGATATTTATGGTAAGATACACGTAAATATTAATGCTAGTATTAATTGAACTTAGATTTGATGTTACAAATAATTACATTTATTTTCATTTTTTTTTTATCGTTTGATGAGTGCATCCACACTAGTTTCAATGATAAAAGATGATTCTACAATTGATTAAAATATTATTATTTTTCAATGGATGTTAAATGTAAGACAAATTTGGTACAAATTACAAACTTCAATTATCAAAATTATATATTTACAACTTTACAATCAAAATGACAAGTGAATGATACTTCAAGGACAACAATAGTAATTTTAAAACTTGAAAGACAAAAATAATAAACGAATGATATTTGGGGTCTATTGTGTAATTTACTAAACAAAAGAAAATCAGGACGCTATAAATAAAGAATTCTCATGGATGCCGTTGTCATTATTAGCTATAAATAAAGAATTCTCACCTGCTTGTACTGCCAATAAGAAAATTCATACTCCTAAAGTTACTGTTAATTGGATTCAGAATAAATTTTGATATTTAAATATTTAATATAGTTTTGAATAAATTTTGATATTTAAATATTTAATATAGTTTTGCTGTGAATTCATTTGAGATTCATCCAGCGTTGAATTTAGATTTCTACCCTAAAGTCACCAATTCAACCCTAAAGTCACTGCTGAATGGATTCTAAAGTCACTGCTGAATGGATCCAGAATGAATTTTAACATTTAAATATTGAATATAATTTTGCTTCCGGACTCACTCTGAATTCACCTGACATTGACATTTAAAGACAGAAATTTCCGGCAGGAGATTCGATTCCTAGTCTATGACCATAAAAAATCAACCATTAAAAAAACAATTATATGTGATTTAACAAAACTATATAAACTTCAAAAAAAAAACCAAAACTATAGGATTCGATAACGACCTTCTTTGATAGTTTCATAATAGCCTACACCCCGTTATCAGGTCAAGAAAACAAGGCCCGGAAATATTGTTGAAAACGTTGGGGCTCCTTTTCAATTGAACTTAAACAAGATTGTCTATGATCCCTTTTTTTGACATGATTTGGTCCAATAAATACTCCAATCTATTACACAAAACTATTCCCTTAACAAAAGATAATAAAATGGCGATTCCTACATATTGGAAGTATCAGGAAACATGTCTAATTTACTCACAACGTTCTTAAGAAAAATAATAGGAAATATACTAATACTTCTATATTATTTAACTAGCTTGATTTAAAAAAAAAAATGAAAAGTTGGATAATTAAGCTATATCCCAAATTACAGAGAAATATTAATATTTCACCAAGAGAACTAACCAAGAAAAAAAATGAAGGGACAATAGGAAAACACAAATCAACAAGCCTCCCTTCGAAGTAGCAAAATCTTGGGAGCAAGAGGTAACTCACATGCAAATTCTTTTATGCTTCAATTCCCATGGGCTTTCCTTCGGACGCAGCAAAGCTTGATGAGGTCGGTGGATCGACATCCATAGGTGCACTTGCTCTAGGAGGTGACATAGGCTGAACCTCTACATCTGGATATGCAGCTTTAAACCTTGCCCTTAGACCATCATCTACTAATCTCACACCATTCAATTGATTTCCGAGAGAAAGCCACCTATATAGTCATAGAGAACAAATAATTTATAAGAAATTGAAGTTTGAATAAAAAAATAATATTTTCACCTATCAATCGTAAATAAAAAGATACGTTATGCGTACCCTGCTTGTGTGTTGTGCATCCTAGCAAACAATTCTAGCTTCCTTGTCCTTGGGCTTATCCTCTCCAGCAAAGGGTACATCTGAAATTTTAAAAACAGAAAATAACTAAGCCAAGACATATATACTCAATTAGTACAATTTTTCATTTCGTTCATTAAAAACTTAACATACCTCATCGGGTTTTCTGCTTGTTTCACGAACTTCAGCTACAATAACATCAGTGTCAATATTTCTATTCACCTCAGGATTGCCCTTTATACCCACAAGGCAGTGCTCTTTGCTGTGGTTCAGCCAGTGACCAGTCCGACCTGTTCGAATGATGCGCTGTAGCTGATTTGTCTTCACCCAAATGATTTCCTCAACTCGTTTGTATCCCCACGCCTCCAAACTGGAGCCCACAAAAGATATTAAGTATGAGAAAGTTTATGGATAAAAATACCATCCATTTAAAATGATATACTCACCAATCACGGCCAAGCTCCATAGCACGCCCAGTGACCCAAAGAAAAATCAGGCCATCAGTTTGTAATGCTGGGACATTGAGGTTTCTCATCTCATCGTCAGCCATGGTACCATAAGGCAGTTCCATGTGGATATCCCATGGTGGGTCTGCCATGATAACCCCAAATTGACCCAATATGTCCATCCGGAAGGATCGGATATCACAATTTATCCACTGGGGCTCACCAAGCTCAACCTCCGAGCAATACTCGGCACGTTGTTGTTTCATTGGCCGAGGAGGTGCAAGATTGCCAGATCCCATTATAATTGGAGCTATGTCAGTTGACTGGTCAAGCTCATAATGTACATACTTGCATGTCTGCATAGTGTTTGAATTTATTGTTTAAATATATATATAAAGTATAAAGTTACTGTAAAATCAATGGTTAATAAATGAGGTTGACCTTTGTGTGTCGGCAGGTATCCAGAAAAGAACAATCACCTAAGTTTGTATCAGTGTGCGGAGCAATGATCCGTCGAAAATGCACCTGTTAAAAAAAAAAAAGTAAAGAGTAATTATGTTAATTTAATACTCTGAGACATCAAATACTATTTTTTTTTACTAACTCTAAAAATGTAAATGCAGTAGAAGAACTTTCTAATTTCTAGTATAATATCGTTATCATACTAGCCTTGTCACATGCAACAAAAGAACCACTTTGGCGCCGGCAGTCCTCTTTGGTCAGATTAGAGCAGTATTCCTTGAGCTGTGACCCACCCTTGGTCTTAAACTGAGCAAATAGGTGAAATCAACATTAGATTCCAACAGCAAACCTCAATAGATAAAACATAACACAAAATAAAAACAGCCACTTGATGAGTCAATCTAAAAAGAAAAAAAAATACTCAGAATCAAACCTTTGCAGCAACAGCTGTCTCTTTGGCAGTAGGTCGGTGGATGAGGTCCAAAAGTTCTTCTCCAGTTTTACTTTGTTGCTTCTCCTTGTAAGTCTTCTTGTTAAGAAGCATCTCTAAATCCTTCAAATCATCTTCTTCAGTTCTCGGTTCATTGGAGCCACCACTAGTAGCCCCACCCGACCTGACAACTCGGTTCATGCCCATTAACCCTGGTACCCTGGGGCTACTTCGGTTCATACCAGAGAACATTGGAGACATCATATGTGGGGTTTGGGAACCCATCCATATTTCATTCTGTGATTGCTTTGGTGTCATTGTAACTCCTGTTATACTGGTGTCCTGACCTGAATTAGAGTTACCCGCATCCAATTCTACCTCATTGTTATTATTACGATTAGATGTTTCAGGTAATTCTTTCAAAAGCCTACTTCTATCAATGCCCCAGACCATTATAATGGGTCGATCACCTCCAAGTGAGAGTTCCTCAAACTGGATACTTCCATTCTCCTCTCCAATTCTCCTGAGAGCCATCTCCACTGCTTGAACAGATCCACCCAACCTGTTCGAAAGCTCTGCCAGTGCAGCTCTCTCCGTAGGGCCCACTGATGACTGGTCGTTCTCCAGCCGCCGTAGCAGAGCTGCCGAGTCGATCTCAGTGAACGGGACTAACTCAAGGAGGCACACTGCCACCATTGTTCGAACAACTGATAAACAATCGGTGGAATTAGAAGGGGATGGAGCCGGTGGCAGCAGCGTTTTATTAGGGTTTATGGGAGAGTGGTTGGATGGAGAGAAGCAAAGGGGCCGTGTGGGAAAGGGTTTAGGGTTAGGATTCGGTGAGGGGGTAGGAATGAACGGACGGTGGTTGAAGGCGGAGATTACACTGAGAGAGAGGTCGAGAGAGGGGATAAGGTCCGGGTAGAGCGGATGAAGAGAGGAAATCAGGTCCATTTGAGCTTGACGCCTGGCGGAAATGGAGTCCTCTAATTTCTGGCGGAGTTCTTTCACGGTGGAGATTTCATCGGTGCCGGCGGCGCCTCCGCCGTCGGCGGTGGTTATCGCTGGCTGCTGTTCCATGAGAATTGAGATCACTTTCTGCTGAAGTGCTGAGCGGAGCACCTTCTTTTCTTTCTTCTTTTTTTCTTGTTCTTTTAAGAAAAAAAAAATGGCCTATGGCTATGAGTAATCTAATTTACGTAGGCCTTAATTGGGCCATTTTCAAGCCCAACTCTTTTTAGTTCCTAACAAGGCACTGATCGATGGTAACAGAGTGGGTCCGATGCCCATCGGACCTACTTTTAGGTTCAACGAGTTGAAAAGCCGTCCGATCCATCTCAAGAGCTGTGCACACGAAATTGAAGCAAATCCACACGAATCTTAAAGTATATTGAACGGTGATTGAACCCGTCGAACAAAAGTCGGAACTACTCTCAAGTCATGACCGACTATGTTTCAGACTCCAGATTAATGAGTGATGCTTCCATGGACCCAAGGATCTATTTGTAAAATGAACATATCTTTATTTTCAAAGTTCAAACAGTCAATCCGAACCGTTTATCTTGTTCTCCATATTAATATGTGCTTGGAGACCAAATTTTACATTTTTCTGAATTTTTTTACTATTTATTAAGATGGTACAAAATTCAATGGTCTGAATTTGATATTTTTTGTACCCATCTTAATAAATAGTAAAAAAATTCAGAAAAATGTAAAATTTGGTCTCCAAGCACATATTAATATGGAGAACAAGATAAACGGTTCGGATCGACTGTTTGAACTTTGAAAATAAAGATATGTTCATTTTACAAATAGGTCCTTGGATCCATGGAAGAATTTGCCTATATATAGGCCGCTTCATTAAATCGAACCATCGCGAATCCTTTATTTTATTCACAGTCGCAGGTTTCTTCTTTATCTCCGAAGAGAGGAAAATAACAAGGTATCCGTGTTTTCTAGGGTTAGGGTTTTTGGGTTGTTTCGTAATCGCCGACATACTCATCCTTTTTCCCTAATCGATTTCTTACTGATTCAGGGTTCGGAAAAGATGAAGCCAGTTTTTTGTGGGAATTTGGATTATGATGTTCGCTATTCCGAGATTGAGCGCGCGTTCTCCAAATATGGAAAGATTGAACGCATCGATATGAAGTCTGGTAAGTAGATTCTTTCTTATTGTCTACATCTTTTCATTAGAAGTTAGATGTATGGAATAATTATTTGCATTGATGGAGCCAATATATTATTCATAGCAACTTACTATAAGTTTCTTGTCGCATGTAATTTAGAGATCCCTTTAGATTTTAGTTTAGTCTGACTCTGTATTTGGCAATTTGTACTTGGTTTTTTGGAGAGCTGTTTAGGTTTGGGGTCTGGTGGGTTGAGAATATGGATCATCTTTTGGGATTTTTTTTTGATAAAGTTGGTTTGGAGGTGATGTGACTTCTTTGTGGTCAGGTAAGCTTGCATTGATAGGTTCAGTAGATCGGCAGTTGGGTTTATCAGGGCTTCAGGTCACTCGTGTTTAGTTGAATTTGAGGTACCAATTTGGTTGGAATTGTTTCTGGTTTGGGGTTCATAACTACATATTCTGGCAATAGTAGGGTAGGTTTTCTGGGTTCGTCAAATATGTCAGCTCAATTGCTTTGTAAAACTATTATGGTTGGTTTAAGGTTGACAGGATAATCAAGTGATGTCAATGTCATTCCTTCATAGTGATGTAAATTATAAAATAAAGAGTTTATATTTAAAAAGTTTGCTATGGCGCAGGAACCACCCATGTAAAATAGAGCTCAATCAGGGCTCCCCAACTGTTTTGGTATACATTTTACATGGATTGAACTTAACCAATGCCACATCAGCTTTTTCTATTTAGCACTCGGTCGTATTCTTCTCATGGTCTCCTCTTATGCCCATACTAATTCCATGGTCTCAACCAAAGGGCCCTTGTCTTCATGCAATGTGCCATCTCACATCATGCCATGAATAACACCATCATGCCATGCCTAGTGACAATGACATCACATGCCATTAGATACCTCCTGTTCTGCTCGTTGTAATAGTAGAGTGCTTCCATCATGACATTGGTGCTGACTTGTTCCATCCTGTCATGATGCCTGAGCTCCCATGCCATGGTGTTATCAGGCCAATGAGTTTAGTCTTGGCATGCCACTTTGCAGAAACGCATTTTGAGTAACAAATCAGGGTTGGTTGAACTATCACATGCCAACTTGCCATCCTTGCCATGCAATGTTCAGAATAATTGTTTGATGAACAAGGTTCACAGCACCATCCGTTGCCCAACTTTTGCCATCATGTCATACTTGCTGAAATCAACGTGCTGTTTCATTCTTCTAACACGTGTCGTATGTTTGCTCAATAAATGATGAAGCATGTCCAGAAACATCTTGTTTACTTTGGTTTTACCTGAAACAACACCCTGATTCGTAGTGGGGACTTCTATCTATTCACTTTAAATGTTCTCCAGACTGTTACTGACAAGGCAGGTGCAGTACATTTTTTTGATATTCCAGCAATTCTAAAAGAGTAAAAAAAAAAAGAGTTCTATGTATTTGTTGACCTTTTTTTGGCATTAATTGCCACTTCTCTTTCCCTGGCTATATGTACATCTTTTCTTCAACTGTTGTGCCTAACAATATAACTGACTTTTTTATAGGGTATGCGTTCATCTATTTTTTTGACGAACGAGATGCTGATGATGCTATAAGAGCACTTGATAACACGCCTTTTGGCTATGGCAGGCGCAGACTAACCGTTGAATGGTCAAAGGTGACTATTGACTCTCCTTTTAACCCTAAAATGTTAACTGTGGAAATTTTATGGATGACTTATTGAAATTTTGTTGTTATATCAGCAAGGAGAAAGAGGCCCTGGCCGTGACAAGCCGCCAGCAAACACAAGGCCAACCAAAACCCTGTTTGTGATTCACTTTGACCCAGTAAACACAAGGGTCCGTGACGTTGAGAAGCATTTTGAGCCATATGGGAAGGTTTTGAATGTGCGAATCAGACGAAACTTTGCGTTTGTTCAGTTTGAGACCCAAGAGGATGCCACCAAGGCACTGGAAAGCACTCACAACAGGTTCTTAAAACTAATCTTCTTTTGTTGGCTTTTTGAATTCAAAACTGTTTTGTTTGAGCTGCTCTCTGTTAATTGTTCACATACATCCATCTTATTTGTACTGTAAATGCACTTTCCATAACCAATCTATTGTTAAATCGATGTTCGAACCTTGAGGTCCAAATTCTGTAATATGTTCTATTATTAATCAATGCACCAAGAAAGATAGTAGGAAAATTTACCTAATCAAACTTTGACCTGTTAATATTGTGGTGGTGTTCGTATTTTGCAGCAAACTGCTTGACAGAATAGTGTCAGTGGAGTATGCATTCAGAGATGATGGTGAACCAGGGGACAAGTATGACAGCCCTAGAAGAGGTGCTAGTGGATATGGGGGGCAGTATGATGATCCATATCGCCGCTCAATCAGCCCAGATTACCGCCGGCCTCGTGCCAGTCCTGATTATGGAAAGCGCAGGAGCCCTGTGTATGACCGCTATGCTGCGCAATCAGCCTATGATCGTCAAAGGAGTCCTGAATATGGTTATAGGAGTCCTGGTTATGGCCATGGCCGTTACAGGAGGTAAAAGTTGCATAATATTTGCTCCAGATCATTATGGTCTTTTAGTTTTTGGTATATGGCTAATATATATATATTTTTTTACTCAAATACTCAGTCGAAGCCCAGTCAGAAGATCATCCAGGAATTGAAGATACTGTCTTTTCATGCATCTCGGGGGACTGATTAAGGCAGCTTGTCTCAACCTCTTGATGATTTCTTTTTAACTTTTTAGATGATGAGTGGTGGCTTTGTAATAGGGATCTTGTAGTTTCTTGTGGTCTGTTAACTACTGTTGCTGTGCATGTCATATTTGTAGTATCATGATTTAAGTTGCATATTATTATTGTGATATCTGCTCATCTTTTCAATTTGCAGTGTTATGTATTGCAAGAGGTCTGTTATTTCTTTACTGATTTTTATCCAAACAGTTTAAATAGGAGTTGGTTTAATTCCAGCTTATCTAATGTTTGGTTTAATTGTTGTCATTTTTGTAACTAGGTTTTAGGAGCGATGATAGAGTCGGAAAAAAAAATTATCATTTCATGACTCGTTATCTCTAGAATTTTTTTTCTGATTGAGCTCCTGGGACAACTCAAATGCTGTCTAATGTTTAGGCTAACAAGTAACATCCCGGTTGAAATAACTTGAATCGTATCTCTCTGTAGAAGGTTTAGTGAGTAGGAAAATATTGTCAACTTTGTCCAGATCTAGATTTATCTTTTTAATTTGCAGTTGAAATAATTGTCATTAAGATTTCTTAGGGCTGTTAATGGGTACGGTATCTAGATCTTTTTAATTTGCAGTTGAAATAATTGTCATTAAGATTTCTTAGGGCTGTTAATGGGTACGGTATGGGTTGGGTGGAACCTTTTTTAATTTGCTGTTGAAATAATCATCATTAAGCGTTAGGGTTGTCAATGGGTACAGCATGAATTTGGTGGAAGCATTTTTATATTCATATTCATTAAAATTTATCTTATCCTTCTTACCATTAAGACTTGTCCTTATTCTATCTTTAACTATTAATATTATTTGGTGGAAGCATTTTTATATTCATATTCATTAAAATTTATCTTATCCTTCTTACCATTAAGACTTGTCCTTATTCTATCTTTAACTATTAATATTATCGGATAACGAAATATGAGTGAAACAGGAGTGAATAACAGATAATACTAATATAAAAATTAATTTTATTATATTTTATAAATAAAACATATAAAAAATCATTATATTTTACTCATTAAATATAAATAACCATTTAAATTTTTTTTCAATCATTATAATTTTTTATTACAAAAGTTATTAATTTGAAAATAAAATTGAGTAAAATGAAAGTGGAAATGTGACTATGTGAGTCATATTTTTACAGAATTTACATTTCATTCTTACGATTGATTAAAAAAATAAGAAAATAAAGAGGGAACGAAAAATATATCAAAGATACAGACTTGGTGCGCAGGAATAGAAAGACGTAATTTATGACACTATAAATCTAGGTTCATTAAAAATTAAATTGAATATAAATAATTTTAAATTTTATATACTCTATAGGTATGAAATAGTCGTTATCCATACCCTTACTCATTTAGTTAACGAAATTGTTTTTTACCCATATCCATATCCAATAAGTTAACAAAAAAAAAATTTATTCATACCCGCCTTATCAAATATAATACGGACCGGATAAACAGCTAAAAGGTGCCATTGACACCCCTAAACTTTCTAGCTGAAGCAATTTTTACGGGTTGAGCAAATTGCGCATGCTGAGTAGCAAAAAAAAATATCAGAGCTGCGTAGGATTCTAAAATTACAACTACTCTTTAGTTTTATAATTTATAATCAAGATTGTAGGTATACAAACAAAATCCCACAGGATACATAGGTATATAACATTATTAATAAATTATAAAATTGCCGAGTATCTGATTGATCAATGGCCGATCTATCACCCAATAATCAACATACAATGCTCAGATAACCCGATCATCAATCCGACTAATCGAAACCTGTACATCAACCATGAGAGGCAACTCTGTTGAGCTCGACATCGATTTCCCTATCCAGAAGCACCTCTGCATCCGCCATCAGTCCCGGGCTCAACCTCACCATGAGCACACAAAACTCGGCCTCATTAAGAGCACCATCTCCATCCGTGTCGCCCTCCTTTACCATTGCCTCGGCCTCCTCAGCTGTCATCCCATGAAGCCCGAGTGCTACGGCTGCACCCCTTAGAAGACTTACTGGCGTGATCAGTCCGGTGTGTTCGTCTGATAATAGTCGGAATCCAGCTGACAACTCCTGCATGAAGTCATCTGAATCGAGCTTGTCGATCATGACTGGCATCAGGTCCTCATACTCTTTTTCATCCTCTTGTTGCTGTGATGATGATGCTGTGGTTGCTGTAGGAGCGCTTTGATCTGCCATGATCGGTTGATGTATATGCTTGAATTGAGGAGGATTGGGGGTTGGGTTTTGGGTTTGGTTTGGTTGATAGTTACATATGCAGGTGCATGGGAATTTCTGAGGAGGAGATGAGATGGGATTGGTAGTGTTGTACTGTTTCTACCTTTTCTGGTCATCTATGAAATTTGTCTCCACTCTGCGTGGTCCTTGTGCTATTATTGTTGCTTAAAAGAACATTTTGCTATCAGCCCCTTCAAGATTTTGCAATTGTTGTTGCGTCCTCAAATTTTTTTTTTTGTAAGAGTTCAGCAAAATTCAATCTACGTGATGGGATATTCAGAGATGTATACACCGATACACGCGTATATGTCGATAAACTCAATCAGTTCTGTTTGAAATAAAAAAAATTAATTTATCCAGCTAATAAATATATATGAGGCAACACTATTTTGCCATTATTTAGCATAATTAATATGCATAATATCAACAGCATGCACCTATTCAGTTATCTTTGATTTTTTTTTTTCAAGTTATCTATCTGCTCCAGGTAGATCCATGTTTATAGAAACCCCACTTATTTTTAAATTTTTGTAATAATATATGATTTTTTTCTTATATAGTTTTAAGTAAAATGTCACTGATATTGTAAAATTAATTCTATAACTTAAAAGTCCGACTGCGCTTTTCATATATGATATGCGAAACGAAATGTCATAAACTATCCAACACTGCTACAAAAAATGTCTTCCTACACTGTACCTTATACACGGATTTTCTCAATTTTATAAAAAAACGTGTATGAAATAAGAATTTTTCAGTGTTCTAGAAATCCTACACGAATATTAACTTAAAAATCAGTGTCCGTGTACAAACTGTTTTTTTTGTAGTAGTGTTTATACATGCATATATCATGAGAATGAACAAATTCAACATTTAATTGTATGAAATAAGATTTATGGTTATTAAAAAAAAAAATCTCGGAACAAGGTTCAAACCCATGTTTTATTTATATTAGTAAATTAAAATTCAAATGTCGAATTCAATCTGCCGATCTAGTTCAATTTTTAGGAGAGATGAATGCACGTATAATTGTATGTTGGAGTCCATTTTATATTAGTTCAAGTAGTAAAAAAATGAATGCATATAAATTAATCAGTCATAGTTATCAAGATTATAAAATTTTCACTACTACAAAAAACGTCTTTCTACACTGTACCTTATACACGGATTTTCTCAATTTTATAAAAAAACGTGTATGAAATAAGATTTTTCCAGTGTTCTAGGAATCCTACACGAATATTAACTTAAAATTCAGTGTCCGTGTGGAAATTAAGTTTTTATACACGGTTTTTTGTTAAAAAACCGTGTATGAAACATCTTCCTACACAGTTTTTTATTAAAAAACCGTGTAGCTCCATACCCTAGCTACATGGATCTTGAGTAAAAAATCCGTGTAGAATTAGTGTAATCGTACACGTATAAATTATCCGTGTGTAAATGGTGGACTTTCCTACACCCTAGTATCGCACACAATTCCAATCCGTGTAGCTCTCCAGTTAAAGTCTGTGTACAAACTGTTTTTTTTGTAGTAGTGCAAATTAGTCTTTTTTGTTTCTTATCAAAAAGAAAGATGGAGCTCAGATCCTGTCGTATATTACATTTTATATTCATAAATTAAAAATTGTAAATAACTGTCTTTAGGAGGGCTTAGATTAAAAGGAAACTTAACAATAATTTAGAAAATTACAACTGTGACAAAATGCAAGGACATATGGCTTTTTGGGTTTTGAAGCTTCTTCTTCTTCTAGAGTAGTATGATTAGGAAGGTGGGGACCACGTAGATAGAGAATTAGAGATGTAAACGAGATTCATTGCGTTGGCATTTTTAGTTGATAATTTAAGGACTGAGGTCCCAAGTGGGGGAGGCTTATTCTCTATATGGTTGTTTCGTCGAAGGTTCCCTAATAAATGGTGATGTACATGGATGGATGCAACTTCATCTATTCACACTTCACACATTATTTTCCATTATTTCACACTTCTTTGTATTCTGTTACTAACTTTTGTTTTATTAGTAAAGTTAAAGTTGAAGTCATTAAACTTATTTAGTTTAATATGTACAAGAGATTTTATTCAGATTTTGAACATGTAATTTTTTACACAGATAAGAGTGTCTTTGTTACTGGACTAAAGACTAATTCTTATGTCGAGTTATTGACTTGTTGGAAAAAAAAAGTTTGATTGTATTTGCACATCTCAAAAAAAACAAAGTGATAGAACATCACACTTTAATTTAGTGATAAAGAACAATGTATTCGTAAAAAGGACTGAAAATTCCAAATTCAAATGAGAATGTTTTATGAATATTCAAATTTATAAGGCTAAATCTCCGTCTCTTTTTAATAAAGAAGAAAAAATAAAGAAAAAAAAAATGAAGTAAAGAAACATTAAGAATTTAAATAAAGAGAGTTGGTGGTTCCAATCTACAAAACAGATTTGCTCTACTGATCCGCAGAATCGGTAGAGCTATTTTATGATCCATCTATACAATATGAACACGGAAATCAATAGAAAATGACACCACCGATCATGTGGATTGGTGGAGCTGTTTTTTTTGTAGAAACTAAATCAATAGGACTTTTTTTTTAATATTTACATTTAGTTCTATTTAAAATAATCCATATATTTTGATTAGTTTGATTTTCTTCTTCTCTGTTGAGTTGCACTATTCAATAGTTTATTATTTATCATAAAAAAAGAAAGTATGTATTCAATATTTACATGGACAGGTTCATTATTGCAATGAGTCGCTATCTCGGGCATTGAATGAGAAAATTGTACACTTTCATGGTACATATATATTGCATAAAATATCTCATGAATACATGTTGAATTTTTTTTATAATTTTTAATGTATCAGAAAAGTTAGATTTACACTATAATTATATACTAATTAATTTATTTGATCAAAGAAAGTTTCATGTTCGATCGTTCATCTAAAGCAATATTAATGAAGCATTAAAACTATATACAACTGTAACTTTAAAAACAATAAATCATAAAAATCTATAGATGTAGAACTTTAATGACATCTGATAGGACCATGTACTAAAGGCCTCATAAAATCCACCTCAAGTTGAATACTAAAGTCCTGATGGCAAGCCCAAAAAACAGGCTTGGTTGAGTGTCCATATATCTTGTAGTTTGACCAACAAAGCTGTGAGAAAAAGCCCGTTCGAGTGATTCAGACTGGATTTGAACCGGCCTATCAACCTACAGAAAAGGCCCGATCAAGTCTTCGTACGAGATCCAAATCGACATATTAGCCTATAAATATCCAGAAGCACGCATAGGGAGAGGAGAGGCCAGTAACACAAGGTACAAAACATAATAGAGTTACATACTAACCGAATTCGCAATCCATTAGACCCGAACACGCAATAACTATACTTCCACAAATACAAACTAATCTTCTTAGAGTTAGGATTTGCTTTGGATCGTCTCGACTTAATCTAATTTAAGAGGTGTCGTATCAATATCATTATTCATTCTCCTTCAAAAGAGGGCCTTATTATTGTATTTTGAAGATGATCCGCAACAAGAGTAGCAACACCGAGCAAGCATGCCTTGAGCCTTGAGGTATGGAGTTCACAGCTGGGCTTTGATTTTTGTTGGGCTTGGGCTACTGCGACCCGTGATATGAAAACTGTACCAGTCGAAGAAATTAGAGCACAGGTGGTGCGTTATATATTAGTTCTTTAGGTCCATGCCCTTCCATTGTCAAAGCCTTCATGTGAACATCATGGGGGTTATTAAGTACTGTCTGTATTGTTTATTTTGTTAAGCATTTATTATCTACTTCCAAAAATATATACAAATTGTTATCTATAATGTACTATGTGCATTTAGCATTTATTTTCTACTGGATTATTATACATTTTTTACATTAAGAAAGAATGTAGCTACATGATACGCCCCGTCCAGGTGCGAGTGGGCCGTATAGCTGGACCTTCTTACTGGGCTCATCTTGCAGCGGGTGACAGGCCGAGATGTGGTGGGTGGAGTGTTGTGTGGTGCTGAAGACGCGGTGTGTATTTCCGAGGTATTTAACTCTTCCCTATCATACCTCAGTAAGTGTGTAAAAAAGTCCAACCCATAATAAATGGAGCTCAGTGTCTTAAATAGGCTTGGTCGTCCGTACATGCGGTAATAACACCGTTTTATTGTTCAGCGGGGATAGTTACGGTGATGCGAACTGAGGCCGAATTGGGCCTTTCTGGGCTGGTGCCAGGTCGAACCCAAGTTCGGACACATCATTGGCCAGGCCGTATGAGGCCGGTATTGCATGGTTGT
Source organism: Carex cristatella (assembly GCA_024447775.1). Taxonomy (NCBI): domain Eukaryota; kingdom Viridiplantae; phylum Streptophyta; class Magnoliopsida; order Poales; family Cyperaceae; genus Carex; species Carex cristatella. Next base: position 3,258,444 of record JAJHPF010000018.1, read on the forward strand.
TGCTCCCCTCGCCGGGTCTCGGCGTAAGAGCCTAGTCCGAGTAGCCTTCAACCCGAGACTGTTCATTAACTTCGGCCTGAACTTTCTTCATGACTTCGGCCTGGTCCATGTAAGGGATCTGAAGCCGAAGCCTATTCATAGTCCGAGGCCTGATTATAATGTGGGCCGTGGGCACGAGACTGTTTATTGGTTTCGGCCTGGACTTTCTTCATGACTTCGGCCTGGTCCGTGTGGGGGATCTGAGGTCGAGCCTATTCATGGTCCGAAGTCTGATGGTAATATGGACCGTGGGCACATGGCCCTATCACCACATGATTAGGGGTAGGATCAGGATGTACTATGGAGGATAGGGTAGAACAGAAAATTAGTCATGCCATTACATATGTGGTCATGACACACAGACGACATGTGTCATGCCATGACACATGTGTTCTACCCTATCTTCCACAAGAAATTAGTCACGAGACAACAATCTTGCTGTCCACACAGATGACAGATAGGCACAACAGCTCAAAGAGAGAAAATAAGCACACAAGCTCAAAGATATAGGTGAGCTCATAGGCTCTAAGTCTAGACAATCACTGACTTCATTCTAATTTCACAATGGATCAATTTAGGTGAAGTATATTTGAGGTTTTTAAAAAGATAATTAAAGTTTAGGCACAAGCAACAATGGAGTAAGTTAAACCTCTCAAAAGGATTCCAAAGTGTAAGATTTGTGAGGCATTCTCTTATCAATTTAGGCAGGAGACATAGCTCACTATTTATAGTAGAATTCAAATGAGAGCCAACGGCTCTATACAATTTACAAGATCTACAATATAATGGTTTAGTCTATTTTTCTTGTACCTAGTTTTCAGTATTGATTAAGCCCGATAATTTGAATTTTGAATTGGATATTCAGCCATACAACAACTACACTCGGTTGGTCTCAACCTCAGAACTACTTTACCATACTTTTGGAAATAAATAAAAATAATAACGCAAAATAGTAAAGTATGATTTTCATAATATTCATGATCTTGAGCTTCTATGATCTTCTGTAATATTTATGATTCAACGTCTTTATTAATATTCGACATTCTAAATAGCTTATGTGAATCTTCCATCATATCATTTTCATCAAGTCATTCCTTATAACTCGAGGAGATCATGCAACATATTATCTTGTGCAGCTTGTCATGTTCCGACTTGTCACGATATGTATGTTAACTTGTTTTGAACTTCGGACACAACTTGTTACACCAACTTGTCATGATATATTATATTGACTTGCTTTGTCCTTTGATCATAACAAGTAATCATGCACACATCCCAAACGTAGAAGCTGTAAAATTTAATATTTATATGTTTTGCAAATTAGTCAAACAACAACAGGCACGTCACGTGATCAAGTCACGGCCTGTTTGTCATGTCCTGTAACACATTTTAATTTTTATTTTGCATTGACAGGTATGATTATTCTCTCACTTAGGTCCTTAGGTGGGTCAACCACCCTGACACTCAAGATTATATAGCTCAGTTACCACTCACGCACTGATGCTGGTCGACACAGGCATGGCCAGACTATATATCTCTAATCTATAGTTGGGTTACCACTATCTCTATCTAGAATAGGGATAAGCATTAATATTTCACTTTACAAGGATTTATAATAACATCAATATGGTGTTAAGGAAAAAAAATCCGACATATATATTTGCTGTAACAGTTGTTTTAATTCATTAATTTTTTTTGGGCACAACATGCTGTTTGCAAGATTTACTTTTAAGAAATTTTATTGTACAAGTAAATTAACCAGTTGATATGCAAGGCCTATAGCGAAGCGGATGCAAAATTTAGTGTATATATATTTTACTAGAACTATTTGGATTTCTGCATCGAATAAAATATTTATTAAAAAAATGAATTGTAATGTAAGCCTTTTTTCAAACAAAAAAAATAATGTGGAAAATTCAATTAGCCACATTCACAATAATAATAATTATAAATAAAAAAAAAACAGTTCAACATATAATAATAAACGGCAGTCATAATCCAACTTCATCAATATGTTAAACATATTTATAAGAGAGAAATAAATTAAAACAATGCGCATCGATCAAGCCGGCCTTTTTCCCATCTTACGCATCCACCTCTTGCGTACATTCTCAAACGCTACCTCACGCATCCTCGTTAGCTCCTCGAACAAGTGTCTATAGTGCTCTTTGATGTCATCAATCTCTGACTGAAGGCCGTCGGCCTCCTCCTCCTCCTTGTCTTTGTCTAAACATTGACGAGTGCTCCCGCTTCCATTCAAGAGCTTCATAGATGCTGATGAATCATCAGAATCAGGTTTTCTCTCCTGACTGATTCCCAACAGCTGAGCAAGTGCTAATCCAAAGATGGATTCTGCTGCCTCCTCATTATGGACCAGAGTAGAGTTTGAGCTCAATCTATTAGTATTATGTAAGTCATCTGATGCATTCTTTACTGACATGTTATTTATCATCCTTTGCTCATTTACCAGCATCGACTCGTTTTCCATTGCAAATTCGATTTCCAAGTTGCATGAGCCATTTTCTGCAGTGGAGGTATAATCAAGACTAGAAAACTCTTCATTGAGAGGTCTCCAGCCAGGCACAAGGCACATGATGAGATAATCTATGAATTCAGATATAAATGGCACATCATGATCTGCTAAATCAAGCTGCTCGACCATCTCTTCTGCCACCCTATGAGACGTATCCGAGTCCAAGTAGAACACAAAGTTGACAGTTTTCCCAGGAACTAAACAAAATATAATAAAGAAGAATTTAAATACTCATCCTTTTACCAACCAATTATGCAAAGTAGGAAAGAATGGGATCAAATAACAATACATACCAATTCTGTTGGTAATATGCATGTAGAAAAAGGCTGTATTCTCGTCTTGTCGCTCTCCCCTGAGCCAGAACTCATTGTCTCCATTTGTTCGTATAAGCTCCAAAGATGGAAACTCGAGCTCAACATCGTCACCTTCAATATTCTCACAGACTGAGTCTGACTGGCACTCCGCCTCGATGTCCAACAGAATCTCCTCAACACTTGCACCGCTTTGTGATTTTGGAGGCGGATATGAAGGCGGAACCTTGTTGTGCTTCATCTCATGTGAGTTATTGCAATGGAGAAATGGATCCTTTAAAAGTTCCTTGGCTAATTTTCTCTCTGATGCAGGAACTAGGCACTTATCTATGAACTGACGTACTTGCAAGTTAGTAACCTTTTCCAGTGCAGCTGGCTTCACTCCCTGTAAAAAAATTATTAGTAATTAATAAAATATCATCAAATAATTAAGTACCATTTTTTTAGTTTTCATATAAATCTGTACCGAGGTGACACGTTTGTAAATTTGAGCTGCGTTTCGGCACTCGCTGTATGGATAGTCGAGAGTTACCATCTCTAGCATGCACATGCCAAAAGAATATATGTCGACTAGTTCATTGTACTCCTCTTCATAAAGCTCAGGAGCCATAAATTCAGGAGTTCCTGTAATATTTCTTAAGAGTTATTTACTTTTAGTTTTGAGCCTTAAAACTCTTATTGATTATGAGAAAGCAGATTAACAGATCAAACCTAGAACACTTTGAGCCTTCTCTTGCAGCATCATCGTAGCAAGACCGAGATCTCCAATTTTAACCTGCCCATTGTTTCCATTAACAAATATGTTGTCGCATTTCAGGTCTCTATGAATTATAGGAGGCTGGTGGCCATGGAGGTACTCTAGTCCCCTTAATATCTGTCTAGCCCAGTTCTTTATGGCCTTCAAGTCGACACAATCGTGCTTCTTACGATACCTACGTACATGTTATTGTTATTGGTGTTGTTCAGCATTGCGCAAAATTTAATAGATAATTTACTGATTGGTATCAATAATTCAGCACTCCTATACAAATTATAATAATTCCACAATTGGCAAACAACTTCATTCAAAATCAAAACTGAGTAATTCGTCAGAGAAAAAGGACAGTAAAATCTCCAAAATTTGGCCTTAAATCTGGTAAATGAAAACTAATATTAATTTTGAGACTAAATGTTTGCAGATTTAATAACAAAGTGAAATTTTAGGTGCTCTAGAAAACAACACAACTCATATCCACACTCTGTCAGCCTCTAGTTCAACAAATAAACCTCAAATTTAAGAGATCAAGTAAAACTGATTTGTCAGAATATTACTTACTCTCTAAGGCTGCCAGAGGTGAATAGCTCAGTAATGATGTTGACAGTTCTCTTCTCATCATCAACCCATGAACTGTAGTACTTTAGAATGTTTTCATGCTTAAGGGTCTTTAGAAAATGCACCTCAGAGTATAGCCTCGAGAGGTTTTCTGGCGACTGAAGCATCCGGTCTATGCTCACTCTATTCCATGCAACTTCAATGCCATCAATCTGGTCGAATGCCTTCCAACTATTTTCCAAAATAGTTATTTAAAACATATATAAATAAAATAAATTAACAAATTAATAATACCACAATAGCAGAAGGAATAACTTAACAGTTTCCATCATAAAGTACAGGCCAGAATTTTTCCTATATTATATATCAAAGAACTGGTTACAGGTCATTATTTATAACTGGAGCAGAGTTTAAATTAAGGGGAAATCAGGTACCTCGGGTACATTGTAAATAATCTTCTTGGTTTAATACAATCGTTAGTAGGCGCTATTAGCCACTAACCTTAAAATAATCTGGTTACAGAGTTACAGAAGTGAGGATTGCAAAATAAAGCGTTATAACATTATGGTAAAATATTGCTGACCAGAAATTAATAAGATGGTGATGAAGAACAAGAACTTACACTTTCTTATACGCTCCTTTTCCCAGAGGATCGTCAAACTAGGAATCATAAAAAAAATAAAAAAACATTTGTTAATATATGAACATAAGAAAAATATATAGTATGGAGTAAGTAAAACATTTAAAAAGGAGAAACAAATAAAATCATACTCGCATGTACCGTGTAGTGGGGTCTAGCTCAAGAAAACCCTTCTCACACCCGTTAGGTGTGGGGCCGGTGCTGTCAGTTCCTGTCTCGCTCATATGCACACTTCCATTCTTTCCCATTTATAATTAACAGTGAAACCAACAAATCTAAGAGGGAAAAAAATTATGAGAATTACAAGAAATATATAGGGTTCAAACTGAAAAATGTTATGTTGTCGATGCTTTCAGAGAAGGCTTCAGATGCAGCAGAAAAGGGATCGATTTTGGACAGATGGACGAACTGGTGTGTGACACGATCCGATAAGACAGGATCTGGAACCCAACTTGCTGTTGCCATGCAGTTGCTCCTCATTGAAGATCACAAGAGAGCAATGCTCATAGCCTCTTCCTATGGCGTCGAGCAATGGGTAGAGGATCCGTTGATCCGAACGCAGCTAGGAAGATAAGAAGAGAAATCTCATAAATTTTCTTTCTTTTTTTGATTCAGAAAAGAAAAAGAAAGGGGAAAATAATGTATTGTACGTTGAAGGTAGATATTAGGGTAATTGGGCTGTAAAACCAAAGAAGGTGCAAATGAAAGCTTAGGAATTTATAGCGGGACATAAAATGGGATGGCTGAGAGGAAAAAGAGGCGCCATGCATGTAACGCAAATATTTGCTGGTGCTTCAGAACCTTTTTCTTCCTATGGACACCGTTCATGCTACGTAAATAACACCTTTCATTGATAGTTTGATGAGACGAGGAACTACTTCGAGAAATGAAAGATGAGGAGGGATTCAACTACACCATTTTAATGGTGACACATCTTGACATTGTATGTTTATAAGTTATTTTTGCGAATTAAAAATCTAAACAGTCAATCCGAATTGTTCAACATGATCTCTATATTAAACTGTATTTGGAAATCAAATTTTACATTGTTTTTGGAAATTATTTATTATTTTTGTAGAATTTTTTAAAATAGTTGTTTTTTTATCAATGGTCCAAAAATGCTTGAAAACAACAATTTTGTACACATCTTAATAAATACTAAAAAATATTCCAAAAATATAAAATTTAGTCTCCAAGCACATTTTAATATGAAAATCATGTTGAACGGTTATGATCGACTATTTGAACTTTGAAAAAATAAAAATAACTTGTAAGCATATGATGTCAAGATGTGTCACCATAAAATTGCTGCACTTTGAATGGAGGCGATTGAAATACTGAGATTTATTCTTTTTTGAGCAATGATTTAGGATTCGCTAGCTGTCTGAATCAGATGTTTCAAGTAAAAGCTAAATTATGCAAAAAAAAAATTAAAAAAATCACCATAACTATATATAGCTCTTTCAAATAATTTGCTAAAACTTATAATAATTCCAACTGTATATTGTGTTGAAATGCAAGTTCACAATATTTCATAAATTCATTTTTTTGGACGACTATTCAAAACCAAAATTATAAACGAACAATTTATATGGATAATCTTAACATGAGTTGAATTATTGTAAAAATGTAGCCCGGATTTAATTTGTTTTCTCTTATACGAATGGTCGATCCTAATATATCAAAATCTTGTAAGAGACGAAACATTTTATATTTTTATTAATTTTTACTATTTCATATATATTTAAACATGTTAATTCGAACACATATATTAAGCATCTTGGATCACCTGTTTTGATATAAACAGACACAATTCAAACCATTTATATATTGGTCGAAATACTAAATTTTTGTACAATAATCAAACAAATCTTATCATACATAAAAATTAATGCAAAATATATTATTAGAAGTCAATTTGTATAAGACCAGAAATCTACAAAAATATGATGATCGCAATTTCATTAGAATGAAACCATCAAGTTGTTATTCTTTAAACTTTTACATTTTTGTTACCTGCATCTCTTCTATTGCAGAAAACAAATTTAGATGTTTTGTATGTATATCAAACTTGAAATTTTCAATGAATAACAAATGTGATAAATGTGAATTGATTTTGTTAACCTATGTTCAAATTTGTTTACTCAATAAAATCATTCAATTAAGTTCATTTTCATGATTATATATTTACAAGTAGACATTAAATTATTAAAGATAAGTTTTCATGAATTTCTATATTCTAAGAGAGTTATTTTTGCTACGTTTTTAAGCGTGGAAAGCACAGGAATTTAGAAACTTCATCATATCATGAAAATTGAAAGGCAATTTCACAGCCTATTACGTACCTGAAGAAAATGTGGAATAATATTCTAATATTATAAAAAGTTTCGATTTTTTGGCAATAAAGTTGTCGTGGTGTACTTGGTTATCACGTCAGTCTAACACACCGAAGGTCTCCTGTTCGAGTCCGGGCGACACGAACAATTTATTTTTTGTTGTTTTTTAGGGCTTTGGGCTTAAACCGGAGTATAAATAGGCCTCGAAATTGAGCTTGGCCCATACCCAAAACAGCGGTCTTTAGAAATTCAATGGATTCCGTATTAAAAAGGGAAAAACAAAATCAATGGTTTACTGATTACAAACAGTTTATTCCACCAGATAAAGTGATAAACATCTTTACTATTTTAAACCCAAAAACAATTATTCCCTTTCATCATCTTTTTTTGCCGCTTTTGAAACGATAAGCATCTCCGAACAAGTAACTAAACAGTCATAAGATATGGAGTTGAAGATACAAAAGAGCTCGCTTGTGGCTAATACAAAATTTATTATTTACAACTGCTTCACCTCGTATTGCAACCAATTATAATCATCTAAAATTTACTCTTAAGTGAAGCCTTGATTCATATAAAACAAAATTGAGCAAATATTATAAGAATGTTGAAATTTAATAAATCACCACATTTGTAATAATTTGGTAGTTGAAAAACCCAAATTGTAACAGCACATGAGAGTACATCAAATGATAGAATATTTGTACAATTATTATATGAAGAATTAATATTAATAAATACTAATAAAACAATATCACATTTTATGATAACATTGGGCCTAATATCATTATACCTCCACGTTTCAAATTGATATATCTTTTATGTATTTTAATATTACATTGACAATATAGTTCGCAAACCAAATACAAGGCTTTAATTTAATGTGCAATAGTAATATTAAAATTAATAATTTTACATAATTAATAGTTTCAATTAAATTAGCATACTGGTTCAAGAATTGTTGCAAACAACATAACCTATATATTAATCAAAAGTTGGGCTATATTATTAGTGAGTAAAAATTTTACAGATTGCATAAATATACTAAAAGTTATCTCAAGAATTGAAAAAAAAAATGATTTGGACATTAAAATTAGTTAAGGTAATTTACAGAGAAAATCATATGATAGCTGATGTTATAAATAAGTCCGATATTATATTTGGAAAAAAAGCTAAAACCATTGAAAATGTCATTACATTTCTTATACAAAGAGAAAGTGGAAAATATAAATCATATCATGTTTTTCAAAAATAAAAAATAAATCGTGCAAAGGTAATTGTTGTTATCTCAATTCACTATTTCTTTTTCTCTTTCTTTTATTATTATTCATGATTTTGATGTTTTGTTTTACATGGAAAACATCTCGCGTTGTGTGTAACAAATCTAAGTGGTGATACACTTGGATTATGGTAAAAATAAGTAATCAAAAGTTTGGAATTTTGAATCATCAAAATCATAAATAATTTCTTAATTTGAAAAATAATATTCTAATTTGCTTTGTTGAATATAAATTGTTTTAACTTTAGATATAAAAAAAGAACATGTAAATAATGTCAAGTCAATCAAGTGGGCATTCTTACTATATGTTTTTTGCCCTCTCAATTGTTGATTTTCTCTGATTTCTTATTTGAGGATTACAAATGCATATAGTAGTAAAAATAATTACTATAAACATGATTTTTATTAAAAAAAAATAGAAAATTAAAATAGACTCATTTGTTAATTCTTGTCAACTCTTTCTAATATATAATCGAGTGATATGAAATATTATTCACATAGTTAATAGATATTTTAAATAAAAGTCAAGTAACACATGCATGATAAATCATGCAGAACTTCTCTCTTTGAACAATTATCTCTCATTGCACATGCCAAACTTGTCTTGATGTCACTCTAAAAGAAGACGTGTTCAACGTTTATTAATAATATATTTCGAATGCATATATGCTAGATCACATCATAAAATAAATTTCATTTTTTAGATCATAAAAAAAATAATAACTTAATTATGACAACAATAAATAATTTCTAGAGCAGTATTTTTATAATGATAATTATATGATCGTAATTAATGATTAAATTACTTCAATTTTAATTTTTCAAGTTTTAATATGCGTATAAATTTCAATCCTCTCCAGTATATGTACAGCAGAGTAAAAAAAATAGAATTAAAGGAGACCAAACTTGAAAAATATACAATTTTCTTATTTATTATCAATGTAAAGTAATTTATTCAGGTTAAAGATGTTTTAAGTGTAAAATGGAATTAGAAAACTATATATTTTTTTAGAAATACTATTATGCATATTATTTAAAAAATGACAACATATGATCATAAGATCATTAAATTTTAGTTATGATGGAAATATTTTTTTATATGAACTTATAATGATAACAAAGATGAACAAAATAGTGAGCTGAAAATAAAATAAAAAATAAAAACATAACGGACTTCTCACTGACCACATATTATTTTTGTTATTTTTCATGAGTTCCTGCAAATTATTAATTAGATCATATCTGTTCTTCGTAATTAGAATAAATAACTATGAGTTTTAGTTCCAATTAAACTTCAAAATCAGAAGTGTTTTTGATTTAAAAAGATATCCTCCCCTTTACAAAGCTCTGAATTATTTATCACAATGAAGATGTTCATGGTCCAAGAATCACTTGATCAAAACAGTGATTTTCTCGTCTGCATGAAGCATGAATCGCTAGTAATTGGTGGTCAGCCACCAGGCGGTGAATTCGTTCTCGGAGCTTGTACACACCACCCGTCACAATCCATCTAAAAATTAGTAATTTTTTTTATCAAGTGATTTTTTTACTTATTTAAAAATATAGAAAAAAGATTCTGAAAATATAAAATTTAGTTTACAAGTATATATTCATATATATAGAGGCGAAGTTGAATAATTTGAATCGACCGTTAGAATTTTAAAAACAAAAATATTGATCCGTAATATAGATCAATCCGTACTATGCATATTACTATAGCCTAACTCGAAGTTTATACCATAATATCTGCTAATAATAGTGTCACGACAAAGTTGATTACTTGGTTACCATTGTTGATTTGATACCGGCAGTGGCGGATTGAAGAAGGGCCGGAGAACGAGGGTCAGTTGACTCTTTTTTTTTTTTTTTTTTTGATATAGTTTTGTATGATTTTCTATATAATTTAGAGTAAAATGTCTTAATACAGTAAAATTAATTCTCATTCTCCGCAGAAAAAAATTATATGATTGACCTCCACATATATTTCATCTTCATTGTTCGAATGTCTGACTCCGTCTCTGAATACCGGGACTCAAGTTGTGTAGAGTCTGGATCTAAGTCTTATTTAAGCAGTAAGAAATACAAATTTTTTTTTTATGGTTAGTGGTTAAAATTACCACTAACAAATATATTAACAAGAAAAAAATTACAAAAATAAATTCTATCACCTCATATAATATAAAAATAAATATTTACATTCATACTCAAATTTAAAATTTATTTTCAATCTCGCTTCATGACCGAATCCATTTCTTCGATCGCCGCCGCGTTCCGACAACGATCGGATCTAGTCACCATCGCGCTCCAATCGAGATGAAAACTCGACACTCCGAGCTCCGACATTACCGCATATATACTCGGTTCCAATCAGCTCCGCTCGGCACTAATTAATTACTTCACTCTCGATCCACGATCGGATCTACTTCTTCGATCGCCGCCACGCTCTGACAACAACCGGATCTATTCACCACCGTGCTCTGACCAAGATGGGACTCTACGCTATAAACTCCGACGATACCGCATTTTCGGCTCTAGTCGGCTCGGGTTCCTTCCCTTTCTCTCATTCTCCTCTTTACCAAGGAGGTACCGAGAGAGAAGAAAGATGTTGTGTCGAGAATAAAATCTACAAAAAAGAGAGATTTGAATGGAAGAGAGTAGAGAGATGAAAGAGGAGAGGGAATTGGAAACTGGAGCGGGTGACCTAATCGGCCAAGCTTTCTCCTTTTTTTTTTTTTTTTTTTTTTCGCTCTTTCCGTTGTTTTTAACTTGCCTTTCTTCTACACAGCAATACGCATTTTGTTACGTCATCAGATGGGATAATATCATTATATATATCTCATCCTCCAGAATATCATTAGATGCTCTATGGATTACACATATTATATATAATTTAAAGGTTCCACACAATTCTTTTTTATATTTGTTATATATCGTGTGCATGCTTCCTATAATAAGTAGCTAGTGCATGTCTAAGGATATTCCTGATCGTCTAATCTCAGCGACGCACCAACTTTTCGATCTCAATAGCAAATTAAAATTTCACTTCCACGATTGAAGAAAGTAAAAAGAAATTTCCTCCATACCTAATAAAGTTTTTGTGGCACTAACACTGTCACTATATGTCTACTATTTTCGATCGCTATCATATTAAAAACAGACTAGAAAGAAACTTTCTATCCATTTTCAAAGATGACAAGGAAAATGGTTCGACTTTTAATTAGGTCAAACCGGTGCAATCTTTGAAACCAGATATATATGTCAACTGCATGCCCAAATTTTATTCCACCAAGTCCCAAATTGGAGGCCACATACTATCAACTTTCCTTTCTGTTCCATTTTTCTTTTCCTCAAGTGCGTTTTGTGCTGTACGGCAATAAGCATATATACAAAAGCATGCTGTCTAAAGTTGTTTACACCACTTATTAGTTATTATATATTTATGACCAAAAGACACAGCAGCAAACCATCTTTTCAAAGTGTCTTTTGTTTTTATAAAATTAATTGATTCTACATATACAAGCTAATTAATTTATTTATTTAGACATTTTGTGTGATAGATGGCAGTTTGAAAGATGCATGATTGAAACTTCTGTTGTAAATATATAAATCTGAAAGACTTGATTTCATCTTTATTAGTACAAAGAATACATATATTAATTACTGCAGACCATATACTGCTCTATTTGCATATGCAAATATCATAGGAAGTCTCTGGTCTGTCAGAAACAAAACACCAAAGAATTTAATCTATACATGTAATCCTTAATATTTTTATTAACAGTAATATATATATTTATCACTATATATGTTATTCTTCTATAAACCCTCAAAATATTATATGCATTCCTCTCCATCTTCACTATTCCCTTATTGCCAAGGACTAAGAAGGGCATACTGGTAATTTGTTCCTTCTCCCACGTAAAAGATGGGTGTGCATGCATTGGATATTAACACCAAAAGACCTCTAGACTACAATGATTTTCTTCGTTTCATCATTTGAAGTAGAAACCTTATCGGGCTTGTCATCACTAACGGGTTTAAATCCTGATAGTTCACTTAAACTATCCACCGCATCCACGACCCCTTCAATCCGAACTGATATCTCGGTCAGTAGTGAAGCCACCGTGATAACGGGTAGGACCTCCATCAGAGGCATGGTTGCCACATTTTGCACTACTTGTGCCTCTTCTTTCAATTGATTTGGCAAAGATCTTAATGCATCCTGTAAATCTTGAACCGCCATGTTCATATCACCTACCAATATATCTAAGCTACTTGACTGTGCCATTTCCTTGATCGATTTGGATAGCTCCTTTAGTACCATGGCACATTGTGTAACAAGTTTCTTGCATTCATCACTCAAACATTCCTTTACAGAGTTAGAGGCCTGAAAGTTTATGGAAATTGAAGTTAAGATTTAAGTTTAATAGAAACAAAAATGTTCTAAACTATTGCAGCATCATGATGTTATCTCAAACCATTATAGATTATTATATCAGTACTGGTACAAACTGGTATTATTATGCAAAGTCTAGCACAGTATATCTCGTTATTTGTAACTGGATTAAAATTTTTGTATGATTTTCGTTGGTCATCACTTATGAGTTATTTACTTTTTATGGACATTCCAGAATCACTTCTATAGATATATATGATAGCATTGCTTATAGTTTCTAATTTGCTATAATGTTTTATTCTTTTTTTTATTGGTTTAATTATCTGTAATTCTGTATGTGTCCTTTTGTAATGTTTTTTTTTTTTTTTAAAGTTACCTGAATCTCTGAATTGATGCAACTATTCAAAGCTTCTATGCAGTAAGCGGTGTACCGCATGGACATTCCGACTTTGAGATACTCGCTCCACGGGTGCCTAAACCCGAACCGACCATGCCTTGGCTCCCATCTAGCCAAGTTTGCTTGAGTTTCCTCTGATGCTTTAGAGTTTAAAACTGCTTTGTAACCTAGTGACTTCTGTGACCTCTTTTTTTCCGAGTTTGAATCTTCTTCAAAATACTCTTCAATACATCCTGTTTGATTAAATATTTTCCATCAATAACAGGTCATTTACTAATAGTCAAGTAATTGATCAAAGTCTATGTTGCAAACCATATAATAGTACCTTCCAAAGATGTTGCAAGCTTCTCCATGTTGCGAACGATAAGTAGGTGGAGTTCCTGCCCAGCCCAGATGGGCCGAATCGTGATGCAGACACAGAGACATATACATATTCCAATGGCTATGGTTGAAAGACGTTGCTGAGCCAACTGAAACAATTCATCCACACGGTAACCTGATACCGCAACCAGGCTGAATGTGAGGATGAAGATGGTAATGCCGTAGTCGAACTTGGTCTTGATTGTTGGCACAAAGCGTGAAAAGGTGGCCGCCGATGCTGAATTAACATTTAAATTTTTAATCAGTCTTTGTCATGTAGAGGATTAGGAGATAAATAATTAAATATCTTCTTTCTTTGTTACTATTAAACTATAAATTTAGTACCTAGGAGGAAAACAGAACTGCTCAGAATCACTGGTTCAAACTGTTTTCCTGATTGGTGAGCGATCCAGTGCACACCCAAGGCAATGGACCCGGCTGTGGCAGTCGCAGTCGCTCGGTTGAATCCTTTGTACAAGCAGCCGCCTACAACGAAAACATTGTTTAATTAGTTGTTAACTTTTTGTCTTGTGAATGATGATCACTTTCATTTTTAAAGTATAACTAATTCATGTTTTGGTCCTTTTTTATAAATTAAACCTCTGTATATATAAAAAAGCTTACCAACAGTATACTCAAACACGACGACAACTGTCATTACGGCCCACATGGCTGTTCCTCCGACACCTTCGTACAACGGCCTAGTATAGTAAAAAAGAGTGACCAAAGCAAGAGCAAGACCCACTTTGAAAGCATGTATCACCTTCCTCGGATCATCAACTGCGAGTTTCCATACATTCTTAAAGAAGCCAACGAACTTATCTTTCATCATCACTAAAACCCGAACCAACACACTCCATGCTCTAGCGACTACGCTGGTTTCATGTTCAACTTTCACCGTTGATCCCTCAGGTACTGTCACCTGCCATTCTACACACTGTTCGGCTCTAGCGGATGAGTTGTCAGGCATTTTCATCCTCCATTCCATTTCAGAGGACGTCGTCTTACTATCTTTGGCCATCGATGCCCCTCCCTTGAGAATCGAAGAAACGGAACGGGATAAGCGGGTAAGAGATCGGTCCCTATTGTAACAGACTAGGTGATAGAAGAAAAAGATGTATACTTGGAGGTTTCTTTGTTGAAATAGAAAGGGAGGGGTTGTGTGGTTTATATAGTGAGGCGAGAGGAAGCCTTAGAATTACAAGTTGACAATGGTTAAGATATTATAATTTAAAAAAGTCGGCCAACCGAAAAGGAAACCATGCTCTGATGCTCATAAGTCATAACACACAGAGAATTTAAACTTTAAAGTACCTTTTCAGGAAGGTGGTCCTCATGCAATATAGCAAATATCAACAGAGAAAGGAACTAATTCTTCCTTTCTGAGAAAATCAACTGTGATTAATGACCAAAAAATTAAGGAAAAAGAAAATCAATTTACGTTTCATTTGGTCTGCAGGAAATTGTGCAATTTATTTTTTTAATTGTAGATTTAAAATATGTAATTGTATATGCATGCATACAAGATCTTTGACTACTGCAAAACAGAAAAAGAAAAGATGTCACATGTCATATGAAAACAGCAGTCAAGAGAATTCATTCATTCCCATTTTCATTCCATGATGGTATAAAAATAGCTAGAATAGTAAGCTATTCAAGAATAACTGCTATTCGGAATAGCAATGTGCATCCAAACAATATTCTTGCTATTCGGAATAGCAAGAATAGTTGCTATTTTCTATTCCTTGGAAATGTTGGAATAGCTATTATTCAAAAGTGTAAATAGAAAAAAAAATGTTTATTACCATCAACACAGTTCCGAAATGATAAAATTGACACCACTTATTTTATCTCTACATCGTGACAATTCATTTGAGACTCCACTTGCTTATTTTTTCTCTTAATAAGCACCTTTTTAACACTATTATTTATCAGTTACAACTATTCATTATTCCAAATATACAATCCAAACAATATTTTTACTATTCCGAATAATACTATTTTCACACTATTTTGAAAATCACTATTTTTACTATTTTTATCTACTATTCTAAACAGTAGCTATTCTTGTTATTTTAGAGTGCATCCAAACGCTATATACATAAAGCATACATGCAATAGGATTCATTCCCTTACTATTCGATACAGCAGCAGCCATTCATTCCATCTATAGTAATATAGGGGCTGATTCTCATTTATCTCATGTCTCTTACGCATAAGCAAAGGTGGCCACCACCATTATCATCCAATTTTCTGCCCCACAAAGGGCTGCTGCCTCCTTTCTCAACTGGACACAGAAGCACGAGCTGTGCCATTCCAGCCGAGTCGCAGCTAATTCGAGCACTGACACAATTAGTGGCAGAGTCACATTGAACCATGGGTATAGATCTATATATGTATAATCGAACTGTTGCTCTATTTATGGAGATAATTTTACCTACGTACTCATAAACAATTTATAGTCTGGTTAATTCATAGCTGTTGATCTGCAACCTGCTAATTGTACTATTAAATATTTACCTAATTTTGATAAAAATTCTGACTATGCTCCTCAATGTGATTCTAAGGTCGTGTCCTATTGTATATAGAACTATAGAGCTTATTTGTTAAGCTATAACCCCACGTACACATCAAGACTATAATTTTATAGTTATTTATACCAATCACCAATCTATTTATACCAATCGCCAACTTATATTTATAAAAATAAAATATAGACAACGACTTCTATGAACGTAAGGACCTATTTATAAAATGAACATATTTTTATTTTTAAAGTTCAAACAGTCGATCCGAACCGTTCATCTTGTTCTCCATATTAATATGTGTTTGGAGACCAAATTTTATATTTTTCTGATTTTTTTTACTATTTATTAAGATGAGTACAAAATTCAATGGTCTGGATTTGATATTTTTTGTACCCATCTTAATAAATAGTAAAAAAATTTAGAAAAATGTAAAATTTGGTCTCCAAGCACATATTAATATGGAGAACAAGATAATCGGTTCGGATCGACTGTTTAAACTTTGAAATTAAAAATATGTTCATTTTACAAATAGATCCTTATGTCTATAGAAGACACTCTCTAATACCCGTAGTACTCCAAAGCACAACAAAATGTGACCCGACATAAATTTTTGACCCAAACCAAAGCAAATCAAATTCAACTTCGTTTGTGGTGCTTTCTACTTTTGAATACAAACAAGTTATGTCGGATCGATTCAAAAGCATGCATGCACGGTAATATATAAATTAGTGGCAAATCTCTTTTCTAAAGTAGAGCTGCAAAAACATGCATGCATACAAAAAAGGAAGCCGTCGAATATACGACATGATAAATGGTCTTTCAATTTTCTATATATTATTTGAAAAACGCGCGATAAATAAGATATATCCAAGAGTCCAAGTGATATTATATATGCTCGGTGGTATGTTCAATGAGGAAGGTTCTAATACCTCATCAAGCTCCTTATACTTCATACATATTTCATATTTTATATTTTCATTTTTAAAGTCGATCCGAATAGCTCAGTATGATCTCCATGTTAAAATATGCTTGGAGAACAAATTTTACATTTTTTGAAATTTTTTTACTATTTTCTTAGATTTATTGAAAATTGTTGTTTTCAAATAAATCTGGACCATAAAAAAACAACGATTTTCAAAAAATCTAAAAAAAATAGTAAACAATTTAAAAAAAATGTAAAATTTGGTCTCCAAGCATATTTTAACATGGAGATCATGTTGATCAGTGTTGTAAAAAATATCCAATTAGACTTTAGATCGATTAGTCGTTGACGGTGATTAAACCATTACAGATTTTTTCGACTAATCAACTGTTTATTTCTAATTATAACCGATTATTTTTTATTAATCGCTTGACGGTACTCTATCCGTCCGACAACCGCATATTGTTATTTACAATATTGATATAATATAGTTACGCTATTTTATATAGTTCAAACATTTACCATTAGTGCAATAAACAGATTCAGATCTTTTCCTATATTACACAAGTCACGGTAAAAAAAATTAGATTGCCTCCACGCTAAGGACGGATTAATTTAGTAAGGTAAAATGAAGACCAACGTTTTCTTTTTTTTTCTAATTAGATTGCACATATAATATTATTAATATTATATTCTAATTTTCTTTAAGAAAAATTATACTTGAACCCCCCTTAATTACAATCAAACGATTTTGATGTGATCACCATATTTATATTAAGGTTTAATATGCTGTTTGACCATTATTCTAAAATATCTATCATTGGTATATATGCTGGCTCATTATTGAGATTTGTGTGGTTGGACTAGGGTTGATTAATGAGAGAGCATGAGCGAGTTGGGGTATGCTCATGCTTTCTCATTAAGTTAGCGAATCGTTAATGAGCAAGTTGTTAATGAGCGAGTTATGAGCAACTGAGCGAGTCACGAATTAAATATTACATAATTTAATAAAAAAATTGTCCATAAGCAAATTTAACAAAATCAAAACAATAATAAAAAAACAAGTATTAAACAGCAGAATTATGCATTACTAAACAAGTCTTTTTTAGCGTCAATTATTTAAAGCTGGAGTATAGTAGTGAACTAGATCACTGGACTTTGGAGCTTCATTTTTTTTCAATTTTAATTTCAACTTTAGTCAATTTGGGTTAGTAACGTTAGTTGATTTTTTTATTTATTCAATTTAATTTTAATTTAATAAATTGGAATTAAATGTGGCGGAATTAGATGTGGCAAATTCTTAATGAGCGAGTTATGAGCGAGTTGGGGTATGCTCATGCTCGCTCATTAAGTTAGCGAGTTGTTAATGAGCGAGTCGTTAATGAGCAAGTTATTAACGAGTTGTTAGTGAGCGAGTTATGAGCGATTTACTTGCCCTAGGTTCGACCATCAAAACCAGCAATCATATTTTGATATGTTTAACATATAATTAGTTCAAATATAATATAAATTATTGAAATATTTGACAAATTTTATTTCCATCTTATTAAAAAAAATTTGAAAGGTTCGTGTGAGCATCCCTCGCTGTGCTAATTAATGTTGGAGTTGAACACTGGGTGTTAGATAATTAATATCGACATTTTTTTACTTATAAATAATGAATAAGAATAAAAATTGACTTCAAGACAAAAAAATTCATCCCATTCCACCAGCTGTTTGCTGAAAACACATTTGATTTGACAGTCAAAATTGACAGTTGCGCAAGATAATAGATTTTTTTTATTTAAATAGAATGAAATTTAATATTTTTAACCAACCAAGCACTATTAATTTGAATTTTAAAAAAAACTATTGGTGGAGGAACAAAGACGTTTGCACCACCAATTCGCTGGATTGATGGAGCCATGTTAACTCTATAAAACAATAGTAAATAGCTCCAATATTTTTTATAAAAATCAAATTAATGATGTTTGTTCCGTTAAAACATTTAAACTTAGTTCTATTTAAAAAAAATGAGATTATACGAGGAGATTTTACGGAAACAAAATTCTACAATTTAATTTATGGGATTTCACTGCACAAGAAAAGGAGGAGAAGTTTAAAAAAGAAAAGACTTTGTAAAAATGATTTGTTTGAAAATGATGAAACGTATCCCCCATAATTGTCGATTAGGTTCAAACCCTTTCTTAGATTTCAAATTTAATCAAGTAGCCTTGCATTTGTGATGTTTTTGTAACATATTCTTCATAATTAAAATTGGGAGCCTGATTCATCTTTTACTCAAATAATTCTCTCAATTCAATTTTACTAATGAAAGTTGATACAAATTGCCATAGAACTACACTTTTTGTCACATCAACAAATGTACTCTTTTCTTCAGACATCTTAAGTTTTTATCTCAAGGTTCATTCATTTTCTGATAGATCATTTTTTTTTCTGAAACAGTTAATGATGTCCAGTGCCAGTGATCACATAATAGTTTTATTTTTGTTTTGCTAGTTAAAAGGAATAATAGTTTTAACTAAAGTTAATCTGGCAAAAAAAAGCTGTCAGGGTTCTGTTGATTGTCCATTTTGTAATATGCCTGAGAGATGCAGCATATCACATGTTTGTTCAAAGTACTTATGTAGTTCAAATTTGACAATGGATTGATTCCTTTAGTAATTTCTCTTTTAATTGTGGATTTATGTTCGATTGATGCTCTAATCCCTCTAAAAAATAGGCTTTCTAGTTGAGCTGTTTATAGGTGCTGTACATTGGATTATATATTTATATTGCTGGAGCGTAATACTTTATGTTTTAAGGGTTCACAAATCATTGCATTGATCTATTTTTGGCGTAGAACAATTAGTACTGACTATTTCCTTATACTTACTCTCTTATTACTATTTGATGTAAATGACTTGCTGGTCCAGGTACTCACTGGTACGGTGAAAGAGAAGCCAGAGCTGTCATCACTAGTACTCACTTGCTACCTCACTGGTACGGTGAAAGAGAAGCCAGAGGAATCTTCGGGATTATTTTTTGCGAGGCTAAACCAACCTTTTTTCCTACCATTTCACATTCTATGAGTAGGAATTGATCACGTCATTGTGATTAGCGAAGATGACAGAATAGCGCAGGAATTTTGCCAAACCATATTGTCAGAAATTTACTAATTAACGGGGATAGTTATATTTTTACCGGGGTTTATTATTTGCGAGAAAGAGGGTTATGGCATGAATATAATATTACAGGAACAATTTCATCCTAAAACAGATTTAATAATATAATTTTACAATGGATAAAGATATTGATCAGAACGATGTTAATTATAAATATGCTGATTCCTGATTTAATATTTTCCACTACAGTTCCAAAACCATTCTATCCATTAATTGTTTAATCTCAGCGATTTTTATGCCTTTTGTTTATACATCGCACTAAATTTATCTCATCGAGTACAAAAATAGACAATCATTAAGAGAATAAACAATTAACACCAAGATAAAAAAAGGTTGGTTATATTTAAATTTATCTCATGATTTCTGATAGCTATTTGGGTTCTTTGTGTATTTGTGTCCTATTGAAATGGTCACATGTTATGATTTAGCCGTTTAGAATATGTTTTTTTTTTAATAGAGTAGCTAGCTTGTTTTCCTAAAATAGATGTACGTTTAGATGCACTCTAGAATAGTTATTATTTAGAATAGTAAATAAGAATAGTGAAAAAATAGTGAATTTCAGAATAGTATAAAAATAGTGCTATTCGGAATAGTAAAAATATTGTTTGGATTGTACATTTGAAATAGTGAATAGTTGTAACTGATAAATAATAATGTTAACTGCTTATTAAGAGAAAAGATAGACAAGTGGAGTCTCAAATGAATTGTCACAACGTAGAGATAAAATAAGTAGTGTCAATTTTATCATTTCGGAACTGTGTTGACGGTAATAAATATTTTTTTCTCTATTCACACTTTCGAATAGTAGCTATTCCAACATTTCCAAGGAATAGAGAATAGCAGCTATTCTCACTATTCGGAATAGCAAAAATATCATTTGAATGCACGTTGTTATTCTAGCTATTCTTACACCATCCAAACATACCTACATCCATGTTTTGTAATTATGAGAATGGTACCAGTGGTTTGATACCTTTTTCATTATGATTTCAATGAGATCAGTGGGCTATATCCACTTGATACCTAAAGATAGTGCTGTAAAGTAATCTATGAGCAAGATAAACCTATATCGTACCAATTAGACATCATTCCCTAATCGCGGTCTATATTTGAAGTTGCCAATTTAATTCACTAGTGGAGAATATCAGATTAGATTTAAGTATTATATGGAGGGGGATTAGATTAGGTACTTGGTCAGTTAATTTTAAAATGAAAACTGTGAGTGTGATGAACATGCCACCAATTAGGACCCCCTCAAGTGCTAATTAGTTACAATTAATTTCTAGGAGCACTTTTTTCCAAGTCATTATGGCAATTAGTACCTATTAGAGTAGTTATGTCTTAAATCAACCACAGGAAAACAGAGGTATATCAGAATAAAATATGAAATATTTACTTAAATATATAGTACTCTAAGAACATTAACATAATAGTTGCTCAAAATTGTATATTGGAGCAGCAAAATATATATGGTTATGGTCATGTGAAATTTTAAATTCATGACAATATATATTGGGTAATTCAATCAAAAACTATGAAATTACCTAGTTCTCCTTCCAAATTCTATCCTTTCGGAGAATTAACTCCAAATTTTATCAAGATAGAAAGGAAAAAATAATTCGGTTGGGAAATTAACTCCAAATTTAGAGGGCTGATATTAAATTCGAAATTTTATTTTTTAATCACAACCGTTGGCATATGAGGAAATCTATGTGCATCACATAAGAATAGTGATAAGAGAAACAATTAGAAATTTTATCTTTTAATTACAACCGTTAGCATATAAGGAAATCTACGTGCATCATATAATACTAGTATCGTGTCCGTGTGTTGCAACATGAATATATTATAAGAGAAAAGAAATATAATAAATTGAAATATTTTCATAAAAAAAAATTAAAACACATTAATCTCAACCATCTAAATATTACATTGTCAAAAGAGAAAAAGGTTACAAAAAAACATACAAGTAACAACTACCTACTTTATAGTATCAATGACTCCTAATTTTAAACAAAAAAGACACCTATCAATATGTCTTTTGCGGCCAGATAAATAGTAAAAGGCAAGAGGCATATTCGTGACTTTCTCCCCTTTTGTCCTGACATCTCCTTGTCCTCTTACCAGTAAATATGGTAATTTCCTGAAAATTGAATGAAATTTAAAGTACAGGAATGGCAATATAAAAGCTAACCCTACCGCAACTAAAATCCTAATTGAACTACTAAGGAAATAAAAAGTAGCCTAAAACAATTGATAAATAAATAGTAGCCTAAAATAATTGATAAATAAAAACTAGTATGAAACAATTGTTTTTTCTCTAGATTTTTGATGCAATAGACGCCTCAGACAATTGATAAATAAATAAAATAAATAAATAAATAAAAATTAGAAATAAGTAGAAATCTTATAATATTAGAGCCTAAACAAATATAATGAAGAACAAGATATTCCATCATTTCTTACATTTTTCAGCAGATAAGAAAATTTCAATGTAATAGTTCAAATAAAGTGCCATTGAAATTTTAACATAACTTCACTACTCCAAAAATTAGACAAATCATTACTAATCCTTGCTCCAAGTAATGACAAGTGGTCATTCAAAGTTACAAATACACAAATATATTGCCAGAAAACAACTGAAGAATGAAGTGAAATAGAGACTATTTTTATCTAACTTGATAGCCCGCGACCTGATCAAGAGGGACAAAGGGTTGGCAGATCTATTGTGATTTGTATAGAATTTAAGAAGAATAAGGAAATAAAGAAATTAAAAAAAAAAAAAAAAAAATATAGAAGGTAGTACGGTATGCTCAATTGTAGAGGAAAAACTAAGAAAACAAAGAAATATATTGCTATATTTCAGAGTCCGCTCAATTTTAATTGTAATGTATCGTGTGGTAGTATGTGTGCTGAAACATATATAATAGTTGCTCAAAATTGTATATTGGAGCAGCAAAATATGTATGGTTATGGTCATGTGAAATTTTAAATTCATGATAATATATATTGGGAATTCAATAAAAAACTATGAAATTATCTATTTCTCCCTCCAAATTATATCCGTTCGGAGAATTAACTCTAATAGGTGCCTTAAAATATGAGCAGAGAATTAAAATCTAGACAACAGGAGGCTAAATGAGATGATCTTTATCTGCACTAAAGAACCGGTTCGGTAAAATTAAGTAGCTAAAAAAGCTAAAAAAAAAAAACGAGTTAAGCCTTAAGCTATTATTGCCGAACAACGTCATGATCATGTTGAGTCAGGCAAGCCAGAAATAATTTTTTTAAGCAAGGGCAAGCTTGAGCTTGACATATTACTTGCAGGATAAGATTCATTGCCAATAATTTCAAATCAAACATGATAAAATTCTACAGACCGAATATTATATTATAATAATAGAGATTAACTATGGATAATTAAAGTGCTGCAATGTGGAGACAGATACTAAAGTTCATATGTGCACAAGTGGAGAACATATATAAGCGTTGGAGACTAATATTTGTATTGTAGAGTTTGTTCTAATATTTACGGCAACCATATAATTTCCTTAATTCAAAATGTCAATTTTTGAGTGGTTATATAAATTATTTTTTATAAACTTTTTTTAAGGACCGATCTTAGTGTACACTAAAGGGACTAAGTCATTCTATGATTATAATTTTTTTAATTATGTATATTTAAATTTAATTGAATTTTCTTCTTTTTTTAATGTTTTATATAGTTCAAACTCTCTTATAAAATATTAAATAGTTGTTTGTAGTATAGTGGTTAAATTTGCTTATTTTGATTATAGGAGAATTTAAATTCAAATTCCACTTACTACATTATATATTTTTATATTTTATTTTTTATCTCTCGTATTTAAATTATCTAGTTCTGCTCTTATTCAGAATATGATACAACTGATATCTAATGGTTTCTAAGTTATTTTTCAGACGAATTTTAGGAGATATTTGTGTTTTTTTTTTTGTGTGTGTGCTGAGAGGTTGTATCTTAAAAAACAAATAGAATCTCTCAGCACACAAAAGCACAAGGATCTCCTAAATTTCATCTATAAAATAGCCTAGAAAACAATCTTTAGAAACCACTTACCTAAATTTTAGGAGATCCTCTCTTACGTTTGTGACTTTGTCACCCGGGTTTTAAATATTCTCATAAATTTTAATTAAACAAAGCAATCTCTTACATTGTTGACAGTAAGTGTTGATTATTCCCTCAATTTAATTTTACCAGTGATGTTTACACTAAGTCACTAACTGTCATGTAATCGCACCTGACATCATCAGATAAATATATAGTTATTTTTTTTGTCCTCACATGTGACTCAATTTTTCGAAATTTTTATTTATACCGTAATCTAAAAAAAATAAACAAACTAAAGAACCATAAAATATGCAGAATTCTAAAAATACTAGGACCGTCAATTAAATATGCGGACCTATAATAGCGTCTGCAGATTGCATTGGCGGACCTCCAAAAATCCCGATTTCAGAATATTACAGTGGAATTAATGAGTTTTTGGGAGTCTGCCAATTCAATCTGCAAACTCCCATTAATGAGTCCGCAGATTGAATTGGCATCTCTGGTATGTTGGAAATTCTCTAATTTCAGTGGTAATTTGTTTTTGTTTTTATTTTTTAAATGGTATAAATAAAAATTTTGCTTCAATTTTTCTTCAACAAAAATAATTGCCACATTTTAAAATATTAAAATACTCATTTTATCCTTTATTAAAAGCATATAAAGTCTATCAGACTCAAATTTGAGTCTAAAGGGTTACTTTACCATCCCAATTAATTGTGTCTAAATAACAAGCATCAACATTTACAGACAAGTCTCAATTAATTCATTGTTGTGTGTTGTTCTCCATGAATTAATGCGCAACTAATTATGTTATCATTACACATGTTTTAAGCATTACAGAAAAAAAAAAACCCCAAAATTTGTTTAATATAAAAAGTACTTAATGATTGAAAGAAAAAAATCTTATTTTTTTTTTATTTAATAGCTAATTATTTCGGAGTTAAATCCGAGGAAGAAATCTAGTAATAATAAAAGAACAAAAGAGATTTCATAGAGGGAGCAGTTAGGTGATAAGCCGTATAGCAATCCTGACCTTTGAAAAGTGAAAACGACATGCATATAGCCGGTAAAACAGAGCGGATAGTGATAAAATTATATTAATATTTTTTATTTTATGGTTCTGGATACAGAGTGGATATCAGGCGGATATGAATACGAATCTGGAGTAGATTGTATATTAATTAAAATAATATAAAAATATTAAAGTTCATAATATCTATTTAATTATAATAGTGAATAATATAAATATTTCATAATGTATATTAAAATATATGGTATATATCTACTATTCATATCGGATAATTGAAGCACGGATATTCAGATATTGGAAATCCACATCTAAGTTTTCAAATACGAATTGGATATTATCCATACCGTTTTCACCCCTACATGCATATATATATCTTCTAAAATTGACGACTCGTTATTTGGATGTTTTTTTTTTCTTTCAAATATTCAGGTATTTTTGAAAAAGACAGAAAAAAGATAAAAGGCTTTTAAACCACTATTCCAATCACAAATTTCAAGTTCGATTAGTTTTATACTTGCGTAGTCAAACAATTTTTTAAATTATACATTTTAATATACACACACACACACACACACACACCAACTTTTCCACTTGCATAAAAAAGGAAATTGCTTACCAACTTTTTCCATATTTCCACATAAATGAACTTCATGGCAAAATTAGGTCACAACTAAAACCAAAAACCTAATTACCAAATTTACCATAGAGACCTCTTTTCAACATATTTAAAATTTAATTTTTATACAGTAGTCAAGCAGCTAAGCTGGTAATGTACGGTGGTAACGCAGGGGAAAGATTCAGACCACTTATCTGTGCCCTGTGGTCCTTGTTGCTTTCTTGGTGAAAAGCCAACCCACATATCACTATATCAGGTGGGTACAAAATTCAGGAAATTTCTGGAACAAGTGATTTTGTATTTATCTAAAATATAAAAAAAAAAAATTTCAAAAAATATAAAATTTGATCTCCAAGTATATATTAATATTTAATATATAAGATTATACTGAACGGTTCGGATTGACTGTTCGAATTTTGAAAATAGAAAAAAATAATATGGAACATAATTGGAGCACAAAACCAATGGTGGATTTTAACCCTACTCTTCGTATATTTATAATATAATTTAGATACTGACCTACTAATTAATTACTCGTTATACGTAGGGTGTTCATTGGGTCTAGTTTAATCGGTTTTGAACCGAACCGAATTAGATCGGTTCAAACGGTTCGGTTTTTTTTTTGTTTAATGGTTCGGTTCGGTTTGCTTTTTAAAACTGAATTATAACTTCGGTTCGGTTTGGTTTCAAAATTTTCAAAATCGAAATAACCGAACCGGCCGAACTTTTATATATTATTTATTTGGTCGGACCATCCCGATTTATTTCTTAATGAATTTCTTTAAATATTTTGGTTTATTTCTTAATGTCCTGGTTTATTTTTTAATACTCTGATTTATTTCTTAATATACTTCAGTTTATAAAAAAACAATTACTTTAAATAAAAAAAATTAATATGTTTCGGTTTGAAATAAACAAACCGAAATAAAACTTTGGTTTGGTTCGGTTCGGTTTAGTTATATTTTTTAAACTGAATTATATCTTTAGTTATACATTGAAACCGATCCGAACTGATGAACACCCCTAGTTATACGTATGTACCTATGACCTATCAACTATTGCCGTCATTTTTATCCATGGCCATCAAACCTTACATTTCGCCAACTCTGCCCATCAAACTCAAATTTTATTAAAAATGCCCAAACCGGCTATTAAGCCGCCGGTCGCTCCAAAAAATTAGTTTATTTATAAGTGTGCACTGTTCCGAAATTTCCTCACAATTCATTTCATCAAATTTGACACTATCTCTCCTCATATTCTCTCTTTCTCCCAGATTTCTCCTGCTCTTCCTGTTTTTGCAAGTAAGTCTCTATATTTTATTTTATATTTGTAAGTAGGCCAAATAGTTGTAAATTAGTACCAATTGTTATAAATTGCAAGTATTTGTTAGAAATTGTTATAAATTGCTACCAATTGTTATAAATTGCTACCGTTTGTTAGAAATTCTTATAAATTGCTACCAATTCATTAGAAATGTTCCATTTTTTTTTATAAATTAGAAAGAAATTGGTACCAATTTTTATAAATTGCTACCGTTTGTTAGAAATTGTTATAATTTATTAGAAATTGTTATAAATTGCTACCAATTATTTAGAAATGTTCCAAATTTTTTTATAAATTAGATAATTTAGTATAGTTTAGTATAGTTTATTATAGTTATATATTAGGGTGGAATTAGGGTATAAATTATGGGTTGTTATGAATTAGGGTATAAATTATGGGTTGTTATAAATTAGGGCCATCGTTTTTATCCATACCCATCAATTAGTACAATTTAGTATAGTTATCTAACTTGGTAAAATTCTGTATATATAATTTGGTATAGTTATATAACTTAGCATAATTTTGTATAGTTGAGTATAGTATAATTTAACTAACCATACTTTATAAAATTAGAATGGTTGGAGGTAGAGATAGAGGACGGCTTAGACGTGCACCACAGGTTGAGCCTCCGATTGACCCCACCAGTACTGAGCACTTCAGCCCTCTCTTATGGATACCCCACCGCGAGCACCGGGTATCCCTGGCTTCCCGTGAGGTATGCTACTTTTTGTCTACCTCCGACGAAATTTCAATTTTGTTGTATACATTATGTAATACATTATTTTGTTATTTTTCAACGCAGGACGAGTTTCTGATGGACGTCAATTTTTATGTCCCTCGGATCCAGTACTTCTCACAAATGGACTCATATCTCATCCGGCTGAGACTATATCAGATTGTGTCCATCCTGCGGGACACGACTGCCTCAATCAATGCATTTCTCATCGCAGGATTAGTGGAGCGATGGCGTCCCGAGACCCACACGTTCCATATGCCTTTCGGGGGAGATGACCGTCACGTTGCAGGACGTGAGTGCCCTCTGGGGTTTGCCGATCAGGGGCATTCCCGTAGGCGGAGTATCTAACAGTAGAGACTTCGCACATGACATCGAGCAGTATTTGGGGGAAGATTCGACAAAGCTACGTGCCGATAAGGGGAAGTCTAGTTATCACATGCAGAGAACAAAGTTGCGGCGACACTTCAGTGCCGGTCTGACGGACGCCTCTACTGATATAGAGATTCGGAGGTAATAATAATAATAATATTTTACTTTTGATCTGTTAATTACCTTATATAATTATAATACTAACCATCTACTCCGTTTTTGCAGATACACCCGGAGTTACGTGATGGACCTTTTCGGTACCATTATGTTTCCTGATTCCAGCAGCGACGGCATCCCCATGATGTATTTGCGACTTCTGACGGACTTTGATAGCCCGCCGGCCTACAACTGGGGTGGAGCCGTGTTAGCACATATGTATCATAGCCTCTGCACAGCTTCTCAGGTTAGTAATTATGTTGTTTAACATTTCATTAATTCATCAGTCAGTCAAATGAAATTACGACTAATAACCTCAGAAATACAGGTGAAGGCCAAGCAGATGTATGGGCCGGTTCTTTTGTTGCAGCATTGGTCCTGGTCACGGCTATGGGTGGGCCCAGTCTACGGCCACCGCTGGCATGGTGTCCACCACTATCGGGATGAGGGCCATGGACGCACCATAGGTATCAGGATGGTGCTTTTACAGCTGCAGAGCTTGGACGAGTCGGAGGTGGAGTGGACACCATACGCACATCTATATGAGGATCAACAGTTGCCTCTTCATTGTCTTGAGCACCGTGACAGCTGGTGGTACCGAGGCCCGGTAGTCTGCTTTTGGATAGTGGAGCACCACTATCCAGATCGGGTACTTCGGCAGTACGGAGTGGAGCCATTGATCCCAGCGGATCCGGCATTACCCAGGGAGGAGATCAGGAGACTGCATAGGTAAGAAATTTAATTAATTATTACATCGACCGTTCCATATCCCAGTAGACCAATTGCAACTAAAATTTAATTTACAGGATGTCGCACGCCGACTCTATGGACAGAAACTGGCAGCTATATTTGGCAAATTATTACGGGCAGTCTGAGTTTCCGGCAGAGCCTCAGATATACCAGATGCCTGATGAGATCACTCAGACCCCAGGATCTCATCTGCTGAGGTACACGACTTGGTACCAGAGGATTGGCGGGGCGTCAGTATATCTGCTGGGCGATTACAGTGCCTATCTCCGCCAGACACTGCATGAGAATCTATCAGGTCACCAGCCTACCGGACGTCGTTGGACTCTCTCGGTAATTAATCCAACATATTTATATTACTTATTCATTAAACGCTTATTATATAAATATGTTGACTAATTTATGTTTGTTTTTTCAGGTATTGGTGTCGATTAAAGCCGTTGCGCATGCTATCAAGTTGCTCGGGATCAAGGGCTGGCAAAAAGTTGGATAGAACAAGTTGCAGGAGCATAGCCCACTTATCGATGATGCCGGACAGAGTGGGCGTACGATCAACATGTTGCGCGACGCCAGAGAGAACATTGATTGGCGGGCGGTAGAGCCAGACGAGCCAGATGCGCCGCTAGTCTGCACTCACGATATGCCATCTCCACCCCGCTTGGACGCGGATTGGGACTACTATCAATGGGTGCTGTCTAATTCAGGCTGGGCAGCCTACTACAACTCTGAGGGACGTCCAGTGCAGCCACCGGTAAGTCGTATTTGTTATAAGTCGAGTAATTATTAGTAGAAAAATTTATACCATTGTTTGGTTTGGTTTACAGGATCCGGCTAGCATGCCGCCGCCACCACAGTCACCACAGCCACCGCACGACGAGTCTTCATCTTTCGACCACATAGAGGATTATGAGCTGACTATCAGTCTCGATGAGATTGAGAGCATATCACCATCCATGCCGGGACGATATTCTACGGTGATGGCACACGACGGTGAGGCCAGCGGGTCACAGGCCCCTTCTGACTATGCGGCTGGGTTGGTAGAGACTTTCTTCTCTACACCCCCGCCAGCTACTACTCTGGAGGATGATGATCCGTGGGAGACCGCATCACGTATCAGGAGAGAAGCTGATGCCGCTGCTGTTGCTACACGTGATGCGGCCTGGGCTGGACTACCCGAAAGGGCTAACAGAGGACATCCGGCCGACCGATACTCCCCTTCTCCGTTTAGATGATGATAGTTTTTTACTTTTATTGTTCCATAAAATTTACATTTCGATCTGTTTATTTATTTATGTTTGGATCTGTTTGTCATTTGTTATGTTTCAATCTGTTTATTACCTCTATCGTTTGTCATTTGGATCTGTTATATTTGTCATTTACGTCTTGTTTTTCTCATTAAAGTCATAATAAATTTAGTTGAAATAAATAAATCAACTAATTTTGTTAATTCGTCGTCTTAAAAACGAGAATTTCAAACGATTCGTAACCTATAATATCAAAATTATATTTCAAATATTCAGAGCGAATTTGATACTTACAAATTACTCAAAAATTATATAACAACTGTCCAGATTTAAAAAAAAAAAAAAACTAATTTTTATTAGAAACCGGTATTATAGCCGCCGGTTTCTAATAAAAATTAAGAACCGGCTATTAAGCCGCCGGGTTGGACATTTTTAATAAAATTTGAGTTTGGTGAACAGAGTTGGCGAAATGTAAGATTTGACGAGCATGAATAAAAATGACGGCAACTATTGGGTAGTGTTACAAAAGACTAAAGATATCATTTCTCCAAACGCCTAATAAGATATATTGATGTAAAAAGTCATGGTGACGGTGCTTACAAATTAAAAAGGAGGAGCAACTTGCACTTCCTTCTCCACTAAAGAAAATATCCTAAATTAGGGCTGTCGGATGACATGTCATGATTAACCTAACAACTCTATTTTTGTCTTTACTTGCTTTAATTTTATTAAAAAAAACATAGGAGAATTATTATTAATATGGATAAGCAGAGAACAATTTCTCCCAAATCTTTAATTATTTAGACAACTTATCATAGTGTGTCTTGCAATATGAATAATAAAAAGGGAAATCCGATTATTTGAGAAACAAGCAGGGAAATAAGGAAATAAATCTGCTGTGTTTCCAATAGAATAACAAGTCGTGTTATTCCAATCTCAATGAAGAAACTTTTTATACACGAATTTCAACGAAGTTTAATAGTTGGGATCGAAATAACAGGATCCTATTATTCCATTGGAATCACAACAGATTTTTTTCCGGGAAAAAATGGGTAATATATGTCAAGTGCAAATAAAATCGAATAAAATTGTAAAAAAAAAAAAAAAAAAAAAAAAACACACACACATTTGTAAAAATATAATCAATAAAACTCGTGCACTTTGCACTATAGTTTCTATTCGAATATAATATGGTATATTTAATGCAGGTGACATAAAATTCAGGAGCAAATTTTACCGACTGGAATAATTTAAATTTCACCCATTTACTATACCATATTTTCGAACACAATGAAATAGTGCTAAATAGAACTTTATTTATTTATTTTGTTCATTTTTGTCACTATTCTCTCATTTGCCTACGAAGCTCAAAAGATACATAGACAGTGACGGAAACTTAAAATA
Source organism: Carex cristatella (assembly GCA_024447775.1). Lineage (NCBI taxonomy): Eukaryota > Viridiplantae > Streptophyta > Magnoliopsida > Poales > Cyperaceae > Carex > Carex cristatella. The sequence continues at coordinate 3,290,370 of JAJHPF010000018.1, forward strand.
CAGAAATTCAACTGTAAATTTTCAATATAATTCCACTTTTTAATTTTTACAATTTCTTTTAATTTTAATTTGATCAAAAAACTTTTTCACTATATATTCTTCTTCTTCTTTGCCTTTTTTTTTAAGGTAAGAGTCTAATTGTCCACTAACAAATGCATCACTAAAAAAAACATTTCAAGTTTTTCTTATTTTTTATTTTCCTTTTTACTGTCCAACATGTGCACAATAATTTGTGCGTCTGGGTACCAACTACCAAGATTAAATTGAACAATTAAAAACAAAACTCTTGAGCTATGAATTTAATGTTAGTTACTATTAGTATATTAACTCCATTTCTAATTCTTTTTTTTTTTTTTGGCAGTGCAAAGACAAACAAACTTACCCGGTAACGTTGTTATGATTTTAAAGTGAATTAAATTTTTAATATCAGAGTTGAATTGACAATTAATATTAAGTAGTCTTATTTGGAAAAAAAAAAAAAAAAAACTATTTAGCAATCTAGAAACAGCCTTCCAATCATCAAATCATCTTTTGGATCACTTAATAAAATACATGAATAAGAACTTCCAATCAATTTTTGGATCACTTAATAAAATACATTAATAAGAAAAAACTGAGCTATTATCTGTATATACCATCTCAAGAAAAATAGAGTTAAATTGTTCCTTTCATTTTTCCATTGTTACATTACCTTCAAATATATATATATATATATTTGAAAATCTCACAATAGATTCAAATATTAACCTAAAATGTCTAAGGACGAGCCAACAAATCTACCTATTATAATTTTATCAATCACACATATAATTATTGTTTAATCATTAATTGAAACATGAATTTGTCTCATGTCATAAATGATATTTCTTAATTGAAAAATTATTGTGCAAAAAAAAAATACATGTTATCAAATAAAAGATGTATAATATTATTTGTTGTTTGATTATTATCCAATAAAATTGAAATGAGTAGTTGGAAAGAAAATGTAAGTACAACATGTCATAAGGGATAAAAATAACTTACATAAGTTTTGATTTAAAGTCTTTTGAGAAACAGGTGTTGAATCAAAGTCTATTGAAAAACAACATGAAAATGTAAGTACAACATGTCATAAGGGATTATTATTTTTGTTTGGTAATTAAAAGAAAACTCACTTGTCAACTTTTTGTAAAACAACAGGAAAAAAAATCATTTGATAGATTATTGAAAAAAAAATATAAGTCCCCGAATTCACAATTCATTTAGATTTATCTCATATTAATGAGATCCATAACACGACATAATTATAATTAGATTATAAAAACAAGGAAATAATTATAGCCTTATAGGTCAATGGTTTTGTCCAGTATCTTAATTCAGAATTTATAAATTTGTGCAACTATAATTAATTAAGAATTATTTTTATCGTATTTTTTTCACCGAAAAACAACATAGACAATAGACTTTCTTTTTACTTGTTTTTTTCAAGTGTGACAAATATCTGCTCCTAGCACAATTATATAACATATTTGAATAAAAAAAAACAAGCAACACATGTATGATACATCATGCAAAATTTCTCTCACTTTCTCTGTCTCTTAAATAAAACTCAAGCACCACATGTATGATATATCATGCAAAATTTTACCTCAATCTCTCTTTCTCTGATATATATCACAATTTAAGTGCACATGCTAAATCACATTGCATAAAATACATCTAATCTTATTGATATATACCATATAATAAAAAGTAGGTTAAAATACATAATTGGTTTCAGGGGCAGATCCAGGATTTTCATCAGGGGGAAAATAAATATCGAATCGGGTTTAAATAGCTAATCGGATTTAAACTCATTAGCTAATTAGGTAGTTGATAAAAAATAATACTTTAATTTATACTTTATAATGCTCTGACTTGTAATTTATGATATTCTAACTTATAATTATAATTACCAATCATATTTCAAGAAATTTATTTTAATTTTAACTATAAATTTAACTCAAATTACCAATTAAACATTCAGAGGGGGGGCAAAAAAATTTCCAGAGAAGAACAAAGCCAGTCGGAACCGATAAATCACTACTAGAACTCAAAATCTAGGAGGGGGAGGAAGGGGCGGCTGCCCCCTGAACTATGCTGGGCGGATCCCTGATTGGTTTTGTGCTTAATAATATTTCACACCCTTGAGTTTTCCCATTGTATTGTTGAGATTAAATAATGCATAATTGTGATAATTGATAACTGACCTAATATTTGCAACAAAAGAACTTAAAAAATTTAATACGTTCTTTATGATGTAGATTATTTGATGCCTTAAAATTGGTACAATTTAAAAACTCATCAATCATCTATCATCTGATTTTAAATATTAATATTTGTCTAACACGGTTACTTAAATCATTACTTTGCATATAAAAACACACATTAAAAACTCAGTGCAGATAAATAAAGACGAATTGAAATGTCTCATGCAAAAAAAAAACAAAAAAAAAAATGTTTCTTGCAAATAAAAATTATTAGCACTTCATAAGTAACCAACTTAAATTTGACGTTGTAAAATAATTCATCTGCAATTTATTTTCAATATACTCTTTTCTTTAATAGTTCATTATTCATAATCATAGCATGATATGTGAACCAGCACTTGAAACATACAGACACAAAAATGACCGGCCCAATATCATTTATAATTTGGATAATTTGCAATTTTGGGCCAATTACATATATCTGCAATAGGCGCCTTTGATAGTTGGCCCGTAAAATTAAATTAAAAGAAAGTTTATACAGAAAAGTGTTTTGGAGCCTTATTATTATTGTTTCCCTTTTTTGTTTCCTGTTTTAGTAGATCGCCTGTTTTGCTAATGGACTTTATTATACCCATCTTTTGAAGCCCAAGTGACAAAGACATAGGGGTGCAAACGGATCGGATACAGATCAGATAGTGGTAAAACCATATCCGTATCTATTTTTATTTTTCGAATACGGATACGGATTGAATATTAGACGGATACATATGGATACGAATCTAATAGCAGATATTCGTAGATATATACATACATATTTTCATAATATATATTAAACTATGGTATATATCTATTATTCGGATACAGATAATTAAAATTCAAAACCATATGCCAAAACGCAAAAATCGTGATGTCATCAAACATCTCAATATCAACCATATCCGTATCCGTATCCGTATCCGTATCCGCACAGATATTCGGATATCAGATATCCGTATCAAAATTTCGGATACGGATCCGGTCAGATATTATCCGATCCGTTTGCACCCCTACAAATATTATCAAATATTTGTAACACAGTAGAAATATTAATTTTTGCCTTACAACTATTAATTCATTCTTTGAATTATTTGCACAAGGAAAAAAAGGCTGAAGGAGTAGGAAGTAAAAAAAGGGGTAATAATTTTGGTTTGAGAGCTAGATGAATATAATTGTTGTTAGTGCAGATTTTCCTCTAATTGCTTTGCAATTTTCATAAATCCTTATGCTTGCTTTTGTATGTTTTCTTGGGATTATGGAGGTACTAGGCTGAGGTATTAAAATGACAGGATCAAATATTTTAAACACGGTAGAAATATCATTTTTTGCTTTACAACTATTAACTCATTCTTTGAATTATTTGCACAAGGAAAAATAGGCTGAAGAGGTAGGAAGTAAAAAAGGATGATGTCAGTAACAATTAATACATCAATCACAGCAACAAATAACCAAAACACTACATATCAACACATTACTAACAACTAAACACAAACCGCAATCGGCACAAACTCAGAATATTAAAACAAACATACCTACTGATACACTCAGTCTACTAAAGCCAGTTTCCTAAATTAGCAATCAATGCCATTTTTTTGGATGATTTCTCAAACCAAAAATGGCATATATACAGACTCAACCTCTCTAAAATTTTCAAATCTGTTCATTAAACTGTTTCTAATTATGATGTCAGCTACAAATCTGGGACTGTTGATAGTATTTTACAGATTGAGGTCCCTTTTCAATAACTTCGGCCAGCTGATCACTAGACCTAATGGTGCTAGTTTGTTGCAATAATTGGACAAGCGAGAGAAATATGTCCATCCTCGTTACGTCTCGATTAGCCTATATGAAACAGAAAGGTGCTATTTCAGAGAACATATAATGAAGGGAAGTTTTTCAAACATTTTACTTCATGAAGATTGGCCATTACCTCAACTAGAAATCGTGCCCAAATTTTCCTTTCACGTAGTTCCATCACACCTTTAAGAATCGTCAGGCCAAAACCACGTATTATATCAGCTATCTCAAGAAAGAATCCCCTTTCCTCACAAAGCATCTGTTAATACGGAAATTGGATCTTATAATAAATGAAAAGGCCCTCAAGTTTTTGGATCAAATTTTATGTGGCCATTTTGAAAGGCGCTATTTAATTACATACCTCAACGAGCATCTGGCCTCGTGGCATGAGATCCTCAACTATGATTGGACAGACCATGGTCTGGCCCGCTACCTCATAGGCCCATGTAGCGCCACCTCCGCTGCTTTCACTACTGGAATTATCTTTTAATACCACTCCACTTTCTTCCCCAATCATCTAAAGATAGATTAACAGCAAGAGATTTTAGAATCATGTGCAAGTACAATCGCATTCGTAGAGATACAAAAGAAAAAGAAATGAATGATTGTTATGAAATTCACCTTGGGCTGATCAGCTTGTTTAACTTTCTCAGCATACTTAGTTACGCTTTGCAAAAACAACATATGCTTGATGGTGCGGTCCAACAAAGCGTCAATGCTACACTGTATGGTCAATAAAACTTTGATAAATTCCCTAACTTATAAAACAGAAAAACAATTAAAAAAGTTTTTAGGAGGTTATCAATATGAAGTACCTTGGCACTATTGGGGACAATTTCACGCAATTCTTTGACACGGTCCTGAATCTGTTGCCGGTCTTTTGGCCTAGGCCGTGTACTCTCTCCTGGCCTAGCTCTTTTTTTAACCATCTTTAAACATTCTTCAGGCTTTTTTGTATTATTTATGCTACAACTATCATCAACTGATAAAAATTTCCCATTTGTACCATCCAAAACCCCCTCTATGGAACTGCCTTGCATTATACTGCTACTGTTGTTACTGTTGCTGTTATCTGAAGTATGACTAATTTGATTTTTTGACTGGGATGAAGATGGGTTATTTTCACTATCAGTGATGAATGTGCCGAGCAATTGCTCAAGACTTGGTTCTGAAGTGATGAATTGTTTTGAATCTCCCAAATTTGGCATGCTGAAATTTGAATTAGTGTCTGGAGCCAATGCTGTGTCATCCCACCAATTATGGGCAAATGCATTGCAACTGAGTTCTGTTATCATACTTTCAAGCAAATCATTTTCTGGTAGCACCAATTGCTCAAGAGGTGTTGATGCAGATGTGGAGCAACCCAACTGTGAACTTATACCTAGGAAATTGTCACTTGATTCAATTTGAGGGAAATTTATGGATCTGTTATCTAATTCACCAAATGTAGAGACAGGAAATCCATTTGAACTCATCTGACACGGTAAATCAGGTTCAATTGCATTAGGGTAGTACATGTTTGGTTGTATGGTTTGTGGTATTTGCACTGATACAAACTTGTTTGCAGAATGCTGATTGTAGATTATCGCATCTTCACTAGAGAATTTAGATTTCTCAAGCATATGTTTGACTTTGTCAGCAAAATCCAAACTTTCAGCTACCTAGCAAAAGAAAACAAATAGTTGAGCAAAGTAATGGTTAGTTATCATTAGAAAAAGTATATTTTTTTAAGTTATTTTTTACTTAAGCTATTGTTTTCACAAAATAAGAACTAACCCTTTGCATGGAACCAAATTGAACTGCACCAATCCACGGAAGGGGAACGACAGCTATGGTCTGAATAAAAAACATCGAAATACTGATAAATAAAAATGATAATAAAAATGAATATATTCAAAATTCTAACAAATGAATAATAAAATACAAGCTCCACCTTTATTCCATCCAAAAACTGGTGCTGCCACCAAGTAAAACCCTAAAAAGACAAGGTTTAAATATTAACTTGATGAAAATGAAAACATATGTATGATCTTTGAAAGCTTTATATCAGAAATCTATAAATGTTTATACCTGAATCATGTCTAAATCAATGCTGCTCACATTGATACCAATAGTATCAGAATAGATCCATTGAGACTTCTTGGTGAGCACAACCCCACCAATTATTCTGTTACAACAGAAAACAGAAAACCCCATTCAGAATTCACATTTCTTATTAGCAAAATTTAACAAGAATTGTTAATAAAGCTCAATGGTCCAGAGCACTCCCTCTGCTTTTGAACCATGAAAAGATGTAATGACACAGATAAATAGATACTTATATACACAGAGAGAGAAAGAGAGAAAGAGAGAAAGAAAAAAAAGAACTTCACATAAACTAAAAGAAGAAATGAAATTAACTCATACCCTTCTCCAACAATGTGTATCTGATTCAGCATCTTTTGTATAGTTCCTCTGGCATGATCTTCATAGTAGCTCTCTTCCATTACCAACACCCTAAAGTAAAAAATTATATTGAATACAGTGCATTTTACTTAAGACAAAAATTAAAATAAAACATAGATTACAAAAAGGTCCAAAGTTAAGAAAGAGAAAAAGTTAAAGATTCAAGATAAAGTCATGTATTGAATTGTCAATGAGGCTATAAAAGCAGGGCTCGCCCAAGAAAGCCAGATGCTTTTTCAAATTGGAATATTCTTTGAAAAAAATTATATATTGCAACATTTTCCATTTTTCTTTTCTGAAATTATGAGAAAACAGCCTTGAAACATAGATAAAAGTGAACAAATTTTCAGATGAATAAAGAAAAAAAACTAGGAGCTGCATTTTGCATGTGGTTCACAGTTAATGGATCTTGTCTCTACACAGGTTTAATTTCTGCAAAAGGTTATCTCAAAACAAATGGCCGTCTGGGTTAGTTCAAGTCAGTTCATAGCTATTTTCAATTTTTATTTAAATGAAAATAAAAAATAAAAAATGTCATGTACCTGTTGAACAACAAAAAAATTTAGAAGTATCTTACAAAAGAAAAAAAAAATTGTTAAAAACTTGGTTCGAAATGTGCGATGTTTCCTTGAACTTGAAGCTCAACAAATGCACCATAATTAAAATGTGTGTTAAAGAAACCCCCGAAAAAAAAGGATAAAAAACAAAGATAAAAGAATTCCTCTTTACCGTGGCTCATGGTGGTCGGCGCGCCACGCCACCGCATATGACCAGCCCCCACCGAGACAGAGCGCAGCTAGCGCCTCTCTCAGCCTGTGCTCTGATCCCATCACCACCGTTGGCGTACCGTACACGAATCTCGAGGCGTCAAAATCCTAGTCTTCACTCTCCACTGAAGTTTCTGTTTTCTGCTTTTCTGTTTTTCGGTTAAGTAATTAGAAGGCAATTTTGGTTCGTCAAAATTTACTTGTTGAGCTAAAATGGAAAAGGAGAGAAATGAGAAGGCGGGCGAGAGGAGATCTTTTGCCATTAAATTAGGGGGTCTTTGTAAATATAGTAACATTTATCTCGGGGACCACTTAATTCGTCCAGTGACACTTTGAAATAATTCTGTGTCTGTGTCATGTGGGTACCACTGTTCAGTGATAGTAGACCAAGTAAAGGCTCACTGCTCTGAGTGCATGTTATAATTTTATTTGTTATTTCGGAATAAAATCTCGGATCTCTATCTCCTGTGGCGATTCTCTGTGGTAAACTGTGCAACCACATGCACTGAATCAATGGATTTCCCATATAAGAGAGTAAGAGACGGCTACTATTCAATTCAATTGCAAATATAAAATATGTACAAAAGAAAGTTGTTGGAGAAACTGAGACTTTTGTTTAATTCTGTTAGCAATATTAGTTCATACATAAGCAATTGAGATAATATAAATAAATTCTACTTATAAGAGAGGAACCGACTCTAACTGCTCTTCAAATAAGAGAGCATGATCCTGCTATTTCAATCTGAACCGTTCATCTGTGTTGAGATTCATAAATGAAAAAATTCTAAGATTGAGATTGGAATAGCAGGGTCCTGCTCTCCTATTTGGAGAGCAACGAAGTCGGAATCTATAAGATATGCAGTCATGATTTTTATTTGAGGTAGGCAAAACAATCTACTAACACAATTAGCTGTGTTATCTTTCATGAATTAACAAACTAAAATTGTAGGTTATTCAAAATTAAATAATTTTCTTTTCAAAAGTAGATAACAGTCTGATTATACATAAATATATACTTAATTTTCAAAATCTAGAATAAATAGTTACCTACCTCTGACTATATGACTATGCCACTAATTCTTACTAGTCTTTTCCCAAATCAATCTCCTTATTAACTCCTTACAAAAAAAGCAATATCAGTACTAAGATTTATGTAATAAATAATATAACATTGTAAATATCGGTCAAAAATACTTTGAATTATTAAATAATTGATTAAAATTAATGATCTACTCTCTAGCTATTACAATGTATTGTAATTAGACGGATAGTACGTAGACAAACCTCATAACTCAGTCTAAAAATAAAATCTTCTATAAGGATATGTATTATACGTTGGTAAAAAAAATAATAATAGCATATTATCAAATTAATTTATGTAACCTCTGGATTGAAGAGATTCCGATTCGCTAATATGACTCATTACACAAAAGGATCATATGAAGAAAGAGAAGTACGGAATTGCCTAATTTATAATTATGTATCTTTTAATTAAAGTTATTGGGTTCAAATTAATTAGTGGTATAAAGAGAGATGCATGCCGGATCATCTGCATTGACATAGTGTATCATGGAAGTTAATATATGAATTTGTTCTGCAGTTTTTTCAAAAAAAAAATATATATATATATATATATGTATATATATATATATGTATATATATATATATATATATATATATATATATATGAATTTGTTCAAATGTACGTCAATTCACAAAATAAAATAAAAGAACCAAGCTAACATTTTCTCATGTTGCCATGACGAAAACTATATACTATTGATCATTGGATAATGTGAGCTGCTGATCATTATGTCAAGCTAGCTAGAACGAGGAACATGTTAACCTTTGTCGTCCATCTTATCTTGAAACAATGAGAGCAGTTTGGGTCCGATGCTCATCGGATTCAAATTGAGTTTGATAGATTTCATAACTGTCTAATCCGCTTAACGATCAGTACACAGTGCTTTAATATCCGTTCGCATCTGCTTTAATATCCGTACGCACATATTTTAAAGCGGATCGGACGATTATAGAAGTTATCGGACACAAATTTAAGTCCGATGGACATCGAAGCCAAACTGTTGTCTAAAAAAAAAAAAATTTAATGATAGGGTTGAGTGTCATATGAATTTGATTATTATAAGTTTCTGTAATCACAAACTGAAATTTTTATCATCAAATTGCAATCACACATTAAACATTTTATATATGTGGAGGATTGATTGAACAATATATTTAAACACTCTTAATAATTACAGTGTGAGTAAAAGATAAAATTATTTATTTGTATGTAATTATTTATGGAGTGGCCCCAGCATCTGCCAAGATTCATCAAAAAAAAAAAAAAAGTATAATAGAGTATCAACATTAGTCATTAAATTATAGAAGATTTGAAACATGACCTGATTTAAATATATAAAAGTTATCTACAAATTTATATTTTAATCTTTAAATAAGCATTCAGCAGATTGTAACAGTTATATATCAAACATATTATTCTTATTGTTAATACATATTTAATCATCACAAATTTTTCAATATAACCCTTTTTCATTTCTTTTAGTTTTTTAGTTCCATTTTTAGTGTGTCACTTTGGTTTTTTTAATGTCGTTATCTTCTTTTGATATTTTGGTGGAAATTCATGCATGTCACATCAGTAGCACCAATGTCAATATAATGATATGAATTTGCTCATTTGTATGCGTTCCATCATCATGTGCTCATGCTGCCTAATATTAACATGCACACAAATCAGTATCTTTATTATGAATTTTTCTTGAAACCATTATTGATCAGGGCGGCTTACTTTTATTTAGTTAATTATAATCTTTATTGGTTATGCTTTACCTAGATTTACTTTTTATATTATATATTTTCTTATATTAGGATAGACCACTTTTGAAATTAATTAGAATCAATCTTTTGTCCTTTCTAACATAGACAAAAGTCTAGCTTTCAAATTTCATTATTAAGAAAGAACTCATTCGGATTTTAAAACCGCAACCTTTCACATGGAAAACAATTGTTTTTTTTTTTGTCATTAGACCAAACTTTAATTGGTTCTCAGTTAATAGATCTTTTATCTAGTGCTTAAGATAAATTTAATTATTAATCCTCATGTTTATTATTATTTTTTAATTCATGAAAGATTTGGGGCATTAATTTTTTTTTTTGAAAGAAAGATCGATGAAGGTCGAGCCTCCAAATTCCATACACTTGTTATTACAATAAAAAATTTATCACTATCCAGATTTGGAATTCATGATCTCCCACATAAATACCATGTGTATTTGTCACTAGCTAGCATATGCATGAAACTGTGCGGTATAAGTCCAATTTTTTTTTGTATAAGTCCAATTTTGAGTGTCCATTTTTGTATAAGTCCCATCACCATGAACTCAAAATTATTTTTTTGAAAAAATGTCCAATTTTTTTTTTTGTATATATACTAGCTAGCATATGCATGCACCGTATAATTTTGAGTGTCCATGTCCCGGTTTCATGTCATGACCATAATTATTATTGATACATGAAACGGCGGGTATATGAAACATAACATGAAATAACTAGTTTGCACCAAGACTTGAACAAATGCTGATTGGCCAAATTTTTGTTTAGGATGACGTTGTGAATTATCCACTATATATATGGATGGAATATATATACAACTATTGTAATTTGCATTAAAAATATATATTACGTGCCAAAAACATGAAATATGAAATTTTGAAGGGCAGCAATGGAAAAGTGTGGTTGTTGTATATATCATCTGTGATAATTAACCATTTTACTGATGAAAAAAAAAATTAAGTTATATATACTGTAATTTTGGCAACAGAATGGCCTCATTAATTAATTATCTTTGTTGTTGTTTTGTAAAAATGTCCGTTTAAGTCGATTAATTAATCAACCGATTAGTCGTTGACGGTAATCAAATTGTCACGTATTTTTCCGACTAATCGGCCGATTATTTTCAATTATTGTCAATTAATTGCTTGGCAGTATCCTATCCATCCGACAACCGCATACTGTTATTTACTAGCACTGGTTGTACGTACTTTCTTTTACTTTTGTTTTTCTTTGCTACTTGAGATAAAGCGCATTGGGCGCATTACAGATTCATTTTTGTCTTTTGAGGTACAAAATGATTCACATATGTTATCATGGACTATTTGAAGTCAGGCAGCAGTGAAGCAACAATATCAAATTTCTAATTATGGGTTGATATATGAATCTTAGTATAATTAGGAGACTAATTAAACTTTTATTTCTCCTTTATTAATTAAAGAAAAGAACAACCCATGTGAGCCTGCTCATGCTCAAAAAGTTACTGCTTGCTAGGGTTTTCATGGAAGTGCATCTATATGGAAAAGCTAAAGAAAAGAAATCAATTTATTTAAAGGCTTATACACTCTTCCAGAAAGATATATATACCGTACGTATACATACATACCTACCTTGAAAACTCAATGGGAACTGAAGGCCTCAAGTGATGACTCATGACTTTATATATATATAAATTATTTGAGCTCTCCAAGAGATTAGGAAAGCAGGAATATAATTCAGATTTTCAAATTGTATCTGAACTCTTATTTTCTGACGGGCGGATGAACAATTATATATGTTGCTTTATGCTCTTCAACAATTTAATTAATTAGTGTCAGTTCACAGGATGATAATTAAACACTATGGCATAACCAAATTAAGATTTAAATAGTGTTCATAACGGCTACTATAGCTTGACAGATGATAAACACTATGACACTATTAGAATTTTTTTTAACAATATTAGCATCTTGTAAAATAACGACTAAAATAGTGGTCAAAATTGTCCAATTTGAAAAAAAAAAAAACGCTGGGAGATTTAATATTGATACCTAGTTACATATTTCTATACTAGTAATTAAGAATAAGCCTGGTTAAATATTAATAAACTGTGAGATTAATGCTTATACCTAGTTACATATTACTACACTGTACAATAAGGATTAAACTGTGAGAGTATCTACAAGGAATATTGCAGATACTCTCGTTGCTAATAGAAAAAAACACATTAATTTTTGTCGGAATACTCTTGCGGATAATCAGTTTTTAATTACCTCGCCAATATTATTTCATTCTTGTAGTTACAATATCGATCCTTGCTCATAATGAATTCACTGTCGGCAATTTAAACCTTTGAATATTACATGCTATGTTAGACCGGGTTTATTCATTAATTCTAGTTGTATCTTTAAACATGGGTATCCTAGGTCCAAGCTATAAAGCTAATGGATCCACAATGATTTCACATAATGGGTGTCTAGAACATTTGTTCCTCAACACTACTACTGCTCTTAAACCTCAGAAGATAACATTTAAGATCCATTCCCCTTCCTCCAAGAAAAATATAGACAACCCCACATATGCATTACAGTAATCTTGACTATGACAAAACGGTCTTACCATCTTACAAAATGCTCACAATTAGCCCACATAGCTAGCTAGATGTCCCTAAACACTAAACCTTTTTTTGGAGCCCCACAAACCAGACTATATTATATAAACCTACACTAACCTACCTAGCTACATATATATATTTAAGTTAGCTATTAACCTTTCAGATAATTAATATATATAATCACCATATATAGGACAACCCAAGTGATTATTATGCTCTTCCTAATCCAATCATATTTGTTCCCATATGATTGAGAGACTACCAAAGGAATATTTTTAGGGCTTCCCTCCCCTTGTCTGCGGTGCCTCTTGCTTGTAATAATTTTCCGTTTTTGCTGCCCCTCAGAAACCCTAACATACCCATCATTCCATCGCCTTGTAGCTTGGTGAGCTTTTAGTAGTGTGTGTGTGTGTGTGTGTGTGTGTGTGTGAGAGAGAGAGAGAGAGAGAGAGAGGTGGGGTCCACCACTACAGCTACTACATGAATACAGCAATATTACCCATTGTCTATGGCATTACGAGCAATAATTTTGTCTCCAAAAGCTTCTCAAGTGTCCCCCTTTCATCATAGCCATCCACTGCAAGGTCAATGGCATCTAAAAGGCCTATTTCCTTTTATCTTTCATATATACCCCAACTTTTATCTAATCATCTCTCTTTTTTTTTAAAGCTGAAGAGGTGGTATGCAAAAAGAATGGCAATGAGCTTCTATATCTGGGAGCTCTTCATGAGTATTTATGTACATACAAGACATGCATGCAGTTGATGTCATATATTTTCTTTGTTGATATCATCATTATACTTCAAATATTATGACATATATATAGAATATGCGAGTAAACTTGGAAAATCACATTTCTTTCTCAGGTAACTTATGTTGAGAGATAAACTTGGTTATACTTCTTATTAGATTAGTCAAATCAAAATAACAAAAAGTTTTGTGTAAACTAAAATTTCTAGGCGTAAAGTGCTCAATTAAAATAATGAATGAGTGGCTCTAGGATTATAAGATGAAAAGTGTCAAATTGCAATGATCATGTTATAAGACAGATATTCCAAATGTCTCAAGGACTCTCCAAACTTGTTTTTAGAAACATAAATATATAAATGAGACGTACTTTTGAAAGACTATTGAAGGAAACAAACATAAAAACATTTAAAGTTATTGTATGATCTCTTTTATATCTTGTTCACAAATCATCTAGCTTAAACTTCTCTACTACACAAACTCTTTATATAATTCTTACACAGAGATATTTGTGATGGCCAAAATTTGGTAAAAAATGGTATCTCAATATTTAAGCAATTGAAAAGTTTTGTTTCAATTGCTTGAAATATCAAATTAATCACCAATGTCAATTGAGATCAAAAGGCCAGTACAGCTAATATATGATGCCTAACAATTGAAGATTTGAATGATATGACTCGCACAATTGAAGTACAAAAATCACACTTCACAACCTTATAATTATGACATCAACAAATTAGATTTTGAGAAGTTTTTTAGTGCAACAAAAGTGGTAAAAGATACCTTCAATCTTTTTCAGTCTAGCTAGCTGGAGAATTAATGTAGTTGTTGAGATTGAATCGCCTATATATATACATAATAAAACGAACCATAATAATAATTTGAATCAGGATATTAGAGGATAAATTCATGGTTTATCTTGTGATGACGGTTGCAGAGAAACTGAACAATCGAGCCTAATTAATCAAGGATCGATCAAGGTGAAAACACAATATTAAGAAAAATAAAAAGATTCTTAATAATTATAGTATTATGGAGGTTGAAGTTGCACAAGAGGATGTTTCTGTTAGGAAAATCGTAGTTGGGGTTTGAATCAATTTGTGGAGGAGAGATGACACCAGATCTTTGTTAGATATTTTTTATATATATTTGAATTGTCAAAAATAGCATGAAGTAGCATGGATTGGTACTGTTTTTTAGTTAGTGGAAAATTTTCTCCACTATTCTACGTTTGAATCACTCTAAAAATATAATTATTTTTGAAATTAGCGTTATTTATACTAATTCATTCAAACGATAAAATAGCGTGCTATTCTTGTTATTTTCAGGTTGCATCCAAACGCAACCTAGTGAAGGGTGTGTCTTTTCCTTAGTACTTTCCAAGTTGTTTTTTTTTTTTTTTTTTTTTTGAAGAATCAAGAATGTCAACAACTATGTCATCTCCTCATAGTCCTCTCAGCCTTCATGATTATCCCACACTCCTTGTCTCAGGGGCATATTTAACGGGGGGTCGTTCAGGGTGGTTAAATTCTCCAATAGTTCAGAAAAGTGGTAAATTTCATAATTTATGCTATTTTTTTAAATAAAATTATATAAATTTCTCCATGTTTTAATTAAAGAAAGAAATATGTCTTACTTTAAAATATCTCTTGTTGAATATTATTCTTTATTAAATTCATCTTTCGTTAATCGTCAGTAGTAACTTCAGGTTTCGTCATATTGCGTCTATGAAAATCTAATCGACTGTGCTCTTATCGCTACCTATATTGAGAAAGGAGTGGTTCCAATGCTCATTGGATCTAGTTTTAGGTTCAACAAGTTTTATGACCATTCAATTTATTTTAAGATTTATATGTACGAAAATCGAAACAGACGCGCACTAAATATAAAGTATTGTGCACGAATTTTAAAGCATATTAAATGGTGATTGAACCCGTCGAACAATGTAGGTCCGATGCCCATCGAACCTACTCGATCTCAAGTCACCTATATCACTGTCTAGTTCTGCATCTACAGGCATCAGACCTACTCTCAAGTCACTTATATCACCGACTGAATGCGTATCCTCAGCATTAACTCAAAAAAGAATCTTTTGAGTTAATGAATCTCAACCGTTTGATTTTAAACGGAGGCAATACGGCTTCTGCCCATGACATAGGGGGCTTTTTAATATTAGTGCGGATCTTTTTTGCACGAATCTTTAAACAAATCGGACGATTGAGATTTATTAACACAAAAAATTCCCTTTTGAGTTAATGCAGAGGATACGCGTTCGTCTAGTTCTGCATCTACGGATCTTTATTGTACTACTTCACCGTGCTTGAAATACAATTAAGGGAAATTTTTGGAAATGCCACTTTAAAACTTGGAATTTGTCAAAATGCCACTCAGAAACCAATATTTGTCAAAATGCCATTAAAACTCAATGCCTATTTTAATTTTGCCATTAGTCTCAATTTAAAAATTCCAATCTTTCAAAATGACCAAACAGCACCTGTCAGATTTTTTTTTATTTTTTTAGAGAACCAACCTATCGAAATAAATCCAAACCACATCGACAATTTAAAAATTCCAATCTTTCAAAATGGCCAAACTGTCCTGTCAGATTTTTTTTTTTTATAGAACCAACTTATCGAAAATTTTAAAATAATGCACACTGTCGATATGGTTTTTCATACATTCGGCGTGATTATTTTAAAAATGTGCGTTATACCCAAACCACATCTATTATATATTTTGAATATTTTTTTCCATGCACAGTATTTTAAAAATTTCAATCAGTTGGTTCTATAAATAAAAAAAAAAAATCTGACAGGGGCAGTTTGGCCATTTTGAAATATTGGAATTTTTAAATTGTCGATGTGGTTTGGGTTTATTTCGATAGGTTGGTTCTATTAAAAAAAAAAAAATCTGACAGGGGCAGTTTGGCCATTTTGAAAGATTTAAATTTTTAAATTGTCGATGTAGTTTGGGTTTATTTCGATAGGTTGGTTCTCTTAAAAAAAAAAAATCTGACAGGGACAGTTTGGTCATTTTGAAAAATTGGAATTTTTAAATTGAGACTAATGGTAAAATTAAAATAGGCATTAAGTTTTTAATGGTATTTTGACAAATATTGATTTCTGAGTAGCATTTTGACAAATTCTAAGTTTTAGAGTGACATTTCTAAAAAATTTCCTACAATTAATGTCATCGTTTTTTTGAGGTGCCCTTCAAATACCTCAAAATGTACTTCACCACAAATCCCAGTGCTCCGTATGCAGAATCATCATAAATCGACTTTCACACCATAAATTGCCTCCTTCAAGCTCTATTCCATTTCCATCACGTATTATACTATTATGCATGTCTAGTTGTTGTTTTTTGTTGAAAAATTGCAATACATAACATAAACAAATATTTCTCCTCTTTGTTCAATGCGTGGGAAGATTCGTACGTACGTCACAAGATTTGTGTGGCCCACAAAATATGTAATGTCATGTCATCAGTATATGCCAACTTCTTTTAATTAACTAACAAAAGCTGGTTTACTTTAATTTTTTAAATAGTTCTTCGAGATGTTAATTAATATAAAATGTTTGGTCATCTCTTGCAAGATTTGGTCAAAGATATATCTATCCAAGAATATCAACTTGCTGGTGACATTTTTAAGTGCAAAATTATCTCAAGATAAGGATTATATTAACAGATTTGTGTTATTACTATTTGTTGTCATTTTCAAAAATCAATTATTAATGAACTAGGCGGAAAAAGGAAGTACCAAAAGGTATTCCAAAAAAAGTATCATGGATAGTTCTCAACTTGTTGCCATAATCAAGCATCATAAATAGGGTGTCAACAGGTCAACAGGTACGATATGGGTGATGATATTAAAACAACAAAAAATTTTATTAACACAACATTATCAATATATTTTATGACATAGACAATTTTACCCTTTATTAATTGATTCCTTTAAAAAACTGATTCTCTCTCTCTATTACACTATTATTTTTTCCTTAAAAGTTATATTTTATCAAAATTTGTTTCTCTGATGCTATTATATGTATGATTTATTTCCTTAGAAGTTAGATTAATGCAATAAATATTCTTTATTTATTTTCATTAATTGAATATTTCAGATTTTTTTAAGAGAACTATAACAGCGAATGATTATATTATATTTTTAAAATCTATCATCATTATGTATATTGATTTGTTTTATCCAACTTCACAATTTTTTTTCACAATCTACTATAAAAAAAATTATTTTGTCACTTAACATTTTATCCATTTTTTTGTGCAAAAAATCACTATAAAACAACATGATTACTAATATAAAAACATATGAAATTTAAATTATCATGATTAATGTTAACATTTTATTAATGTTAACATTTTATCCATCATCTTGTTTTTTCCCTTTAATTTTTCATCTTGTAATACGAATCCAATAGCCGTCTTTTTTTTTTTTTTTTTAGATAATAAGTATCAAAATTAAAGTGAGTTTATCATAATATAAAAAATTACAAAAAAAAATTAAATACATACCTTGACTTAATTTGGTTTGAGTGGAAATTAATTGATGTTTGTGATTGAAATTTCAATTGATTGATGGTTTTCGTGAAGTTTATAGTTGTATAGTTTTATGAAAAAAAAATGAAACAGAAAGATATAATTAGCTCAATGTAAAATAAAATAAAAATGGAAATAAAAATCTAGCAATTATAAAAATAAAATAATTTAATACATGATCAAGATATTAATTACATTATAGAAAAATATAGTAATTAGCAAAGCATTTAAAGAGGGTCAAAATTGTCTTTACATTAAATTTTATTAAAGATGTTGTGTTAATATAAATGTCTGTAGTGTTAATATGCCTACCCGTACGATATTAGCCGGGTGGAGGAACTTTTATATCCATATCTGTTATGATAACGAAAAAAATTAACCTTGTCCGTTTTTCGAATACGGTATAAGTCGGATAAACAGATAAAAAAAGTGTTATTGGCATCTCGATTTGTGCTTTTAATAAAATATTTTTTCAAAATAAGAAAATAATAATAATAAATACAACTAATTTGTATTACGAACATTTAGTAACATACAAAACATTATTGTATCATGTATTATATTCGTACATATATATATATATATATATATATATATATATATAAAATTCTATTTTTAAAAATTATCTTATTGGATAACGGATAAGATATCGAAAAAATTCATTACCCTTACCCTACATACCCGATAAGGTAATGAAAACACAAATCTTATCATTACTCGTCTTTTCAAATGCGATATGGGTCGGATAAACGGATAAAAGTGTGTCATTGACACTCCTAATCATGAAGTATAAAATTTTGATTGTTACTTCATATAATCGTATCTAAAACCTAGAAATATAAATTTACTTTGCATCTCCAATTTTTAATTTTAAATTAAACAACCAATTAATGCAGTGCATGGCGCTATAAAACCTAGAAATATGTTCGGCGTGCACATGGGACTGGACTTGAACATGAATTTTGAATAGAAAAACACTGTTCACATGTGAGAAAGAAAAAATTCAGTAAATTTATTTTTCCTGAATAGTATCAAGCCGAACATACCCTGATGTGTAATAACCCAGTAATTTTACTGCCTAAAGGGCCTTCTCTCAATAAAAAAAAAAAAAAAAAAAAACGTGTAATTGTACCTGAATATGGTTGGTTGAAATAAATAGTGTCAGCAATTATTATATTAATGACAGGGGTTGGTAAGGTACAGTATACAGAATATAGAGGCCAAAAGGAATAAGATGAAAGCTACAAGGCAATCTACAGTTGTGACAAACGCTGCCATTGGTGTCTTATCCTCCTATCCTTGTCATAAACCAAAGAAAAAGGTATAATAAGACGATGGAATGCGAACAGGTTAATATGTGGTTTGAATGAGGCATGCATGCAGCCTTTGCCTCTGGTGGAAATTAACCATATATCGATCCATGCATGTAAACAAATAAATAATCCGGTCTGAAGGTCAAGATATATAGAAGTTTGTTGTTGGATCTTGTTTCTCAGCTTGTCACCATCATAAGCTAAAATGCCTATGTTGTGCATGGCCTCTAGCTACCTCATGCTCATGCTGTGGATATTTCTGTCTTACCAGACTTTGTCAGGGAACCATTAAGGACAACTATATAATGCTGTATTAAAACAGCGAGATGACATATATGTATATGACAAGTAAGTAGGGGTGAAAATAGAACCGACAGTGGTAATTAAATTATATTTATATTTCTTTTTTTTATTTTTTGATTACGGATACAGAGTAAATATCAGACATATCGAACGGATACGGATACATGTTTGAATCATACTGAATATTTATTAAAATTCATAATATTTATTTAATTATATGGTGAATAACATAAATTTTTCATAATATATATTAAAATATATGGTATATATTTATTATTCGGATACAGATAATTGAAACTTAAAACCATATCAGTATCTTATACACACAATATTAGTATCTTATACACACGGATATTTGGATATCGGATATCCACATCTGAGTTTTCGAATACGGATCAGATCCACACCGTTTTCACCCGTACTAGCTAGGCACCAGTGGGTACGTAGGTGTGTTTAATTGATTTCAGTTAGTTTAGTTTAGTTAATTTTGATCAAATCAAATATATTTTATTTTAATTAGATAAAAGAGGTCGTTATTTTAGTGAATTAATTTAACTCCGTTTAAAAATTATATTAATTAAGCATTCAACTTTTGACTTAATTGGTCTTGATAATTAAAACCCAAATATATAGAAATAATTCATACTGTTGGTTATTTGTTGAGTTCTCATATATTAATTGATTAGCCTATCAAACTGGTAATCTGATGCATACTTTGGAAAAAAAAAAATTTTTGAAATAGGCGTTCTACATTTTATATCAATGATTAATAAGGTTGGCAGAAAAGTTGATAATTCGTCCAACGGGCACTGGATCGAATCCGCCCCTGATCTCACAATGTTTTTCACATCTAGGCTCTGTTCGGTGTCTCCACTGTTCACGTAGGAAATTAAAAATTCAGTTATTATAAATTCTAACTTTCAATTGAATTTTTTTTCTCACATAAGCAGTACTTTTCAGTTCAATTATGTGCTCCCGTCAATTCTCAATTGGAGGCCGAACATGCCTCTATTCTTTCACACAAAGTAAGGTCAAAACCGGAACATTCCTTAATATTTTTTTTTTAGTTTCCAATTTCCAAATTTAAAATGTGAAAGGCGAGCGATAAATTAGCTTTATATGGACAGCATGGTTTCTAAGACCGTGTATTAATATAGATATCTAGAGTAGAACTAGGGTGCTCCTAAGTTCACCCAACCTCTTGTGAACTTGATTCTAAAATATATCGAATCGACTTTAAACGATGAATTCAAACTGTTGAAACCCTTCTACCTAATGAGTGATGCGTCTACATGTGAAAATTTTAAAGTTTCGAATTAATTTAATATATAGTCAAGTGGTCAAAAGTATAAGGTTTATCAATTAATTTTAATGCATTCATTTTTTGGACTCCTTTGACCACTTAACTCTATGTTAAATTAATTCAAAACTTTAAAATTTTCACATGTAGACGCATGAATCATTAGATAGAAGGATTTCAACGATTTGAATTCATCGTTTAAAGTCGATTCGATATATTTTAGAGTCAAGTTCACAAGAGGTTGGATGAACTTAGGAACACCCTAGTTCTACTCTATATATATATATATATATATATATATATAATTTATTTTTTTTGGCCCCAGTGGTACTAAGATAGTTCAAAAAGGAAAAAGAAAGAAAAGCTATATCCTTTTGTCTGGTTGCTAAGTTGGGCTAACTGTACGCAATCCTTAGCATAGAAAAAAACCAAAATTGAAATAGTAGACGATTACATTACATCAACTTTATGCATGATAGTTGCAGCGGATCCAAACCCAACAACTTATGCTTTGTTAATGAAATATCCTTGTCAGTAAACACTTTAATCTCAATATCAAATTCGTTATTCCAAAAACGTGAGGAAATCCTTCTCTGAGAGTGCCGTGTAGATGCCGTAGTACTACAGTTACAGTTAATAAACAAAATTTTATGAGTGAGTCATATGGTACTTAATGTAGTTATGTATATCATGGGTTCATCAGTAATACGGGTCAATTTTCTGTTTTTAAAATATTAATAGTTGATCCAAACTGTTCAACATGATTCTCATATGAGTATGTACTTACAGATTGAATTTTATATTTTTTAGATTTTTTTTTACAATTTTTTAAAATAGGTAGAAAATCACTTGATCCGAAAATTTTGGACCATCCAAAAACAGTGATTTTCTACATATTTTAAAATATAGTATAAAAATTCTAAAATATATATAATTTGGTCTGCATATACATATTCATATGAAAATAATTTTGAACGGTTTGAATCGACCGTTAGAATTTTGAAAATAAAAATATTAATCTGTATTGCGGACTAAATCGTGATATGCATAGTACCATTGACTAGATCAAATTTTATATTCTATTTAAATAATTTTCTACCGGATTTAGATTTTGGATCAAGCGGACGCCTGGTGGGGGATTCAAGTTGAGATTCGATGAGTTTTTGGGGACCAAAGTGCAATTTGCGTTACACTTTACGACCGGACAGGGATAGACCGACTAGGATTTAAAGATCTTCTGTAGTTATTATCCGTGTATCATTCCGTGTGCTGTACAGAAGCACACTTGATAGTGGCTATTTGTAAAGAAGAATGGAAAGTAATGGCCACTGGGAAGGAGGTATAGAAGGAGGAGTGGGACCACCTCAAGCGGAATATATATATAGGTGTGCGGGACAGCGAGTTGGTGGGGTCCACAGGGCAGAAGAGTTCGTGCTGGGGACCACGCAATTGGGAATGTTTTTCATTCTTTCACAGTATCAATTGATATTTTGTCCGTGTATCTGCTGATATCATTCTTTTTGGTTTTATTTTTTACTGCCAATTGGAGAAACAAATGATATCACTCAATAACAAAAAAACAAGGATTGCTTCACAATTATTTATTTTTCATAATTTTAATAAATTAAAACCATGACAGTCTTTAAAAAAAAATAGAATCTAACATTATCGTTATATTATAAAATGAATTGAAAGTCGTTGTTTTCCATTGGTGCAAAAGTTTAATAAAATCAACAATTTTCAAACCATCTTAATAAATAGTAAGAAAATTTAGTCTCCAAGCACATTTTAATATAGATTGAACATCTAACGGTTTGAATCGACTGTATGAATTTTGAAAATTAGAAAACAGAATCATTTGTTCTGGAAGCTAGGAACAAATGTTTTGAGTTTAGCATCTCTCTCTCTCTCTCTCTCTCTCTCTCTCTCTCTCTCTATATATATATATATATATATATAATAAATTTTATTTATATTTAATCACACATTAAATTACTTAAAATTTTAGAAATTCGAAATTAATAATTCTTAAACAAAAAAATAGGACAGAAAACTCATCTTTTCCTAAAAATTCAGTACAAAATACCAAAGTAATTCGCGAAAGATGATTTATATTTTTTTGACAAACCAAAGGTGATTTATATAATCTATGTTGGAATCCAAACTTAGCTCACTTCAATTTTTTTTTTCATCTATGATATATACTTCAGGCTTATATAAAGCTAATACAAATTAATATAAATAAGACAAACAATAATCCTAAATATGATGTTATTTAAAAATGACTTCTAAGTTTGTGTTTTTTTTTTTGTTTCTGAACAAGTAAAATGTCTATTATTGCTTTTTATTAAATAAGGGGCCAATTGAAAATTACAGAGCAATATATGCTAAAATATTGTTATTATGGCTGAGTTAAGATTTCAATCAAGTGGCATATGCAAGTAAGAGACGGTTTAAGAATTTTTTTCAAGTAATTAAAACCAAAAGTTCATATAATTCTAATGGTCTATTTGGAAGTTTGTTAGAAACATATATATAAACTCCACCACTTCGATTAATTTTTGGAAGTTTCTTAGAAACATGTATAGAGATCTTTGTTGTGGGTTAAAATTAAAGTAGAATAAGTTTACTTCAAATTAAGATGGATTAAGTTATTCTTGGTTGTCATTTAATTTTAAGTTATGGTTTAAAATTTTTTGAACTAATTTTCACTGTGTTCGTGGCGGAAAAAAATTTCAGTTTTCAGATTTTTTTTCCCACGCGCGCAATAACAAAGCCAGACACGCCTAATCTTAATTATTCGCTGCTTATATTCTGATCTTTATTATTTGGTGCAGAGCTGGATCGATGGACAATATCTGAAAGAGCTACTATCGGTATACCTTCGCAGATACTCTCGTCGTAATAGAAAAAATACCTTTTTGTCAGTATACCCTCGCAAATAGTCATTTTTTACTCTCGCGGATAATGTCTCATTCTTGCATCCAGAGTAGCTCTATCACTAAAATGTTGAGAAAGTGGAGAACGAACAATGATGAGGATCTAATGAACTAGTAATTATGGCTTGGGGAGATGGAAAATTAGCAGCTAGGCTTTTGGTTTCATTATTTTGTTTAGTTGTAATAATATTGTTACTGTTTTTATGTTTTTAGTTTCTTTGTTAGCTATATAGGATCCAGCTACCAGCTCTCTATAGCTGTTATCAATTCGTCGTACAAACTTTCGAAAAAGTCATGAAAAGAGGTAATTTATTTATATTGGTTTTTAAATCTAATTATGAAGGTGTCGGAGGAAAAGGTTAGTGAGCATGACATGTTAGATCTGTTTAGTTTTAGTTTGGTGGTTTAAAAAATAAGAGAAATGAAAGAATGTTTGGTGCAGGAAGCAAATTAACATCGGTGCAAGAGCCAATGGAGAAGAAACACATCACGTGGTTTGGTCAGACCGGGCGGTGAATCAGAAAAAAAAAAAAAGCTGCACCTCCGATGTTTTATTGTAAAATCTCAATCATTCAAATATGTTTTACACGAATCTCAAAGCATAAAAATACTGGCCAACCTGCGCTATCCCAAATAGGAACCTTATTGGATATCTTGTTTTATAATGCCTGGGAAACCGGACCGAACGGTCTGACTAGACCGGCCAATGTCGGATCTGTGCCGGCTCGACACTGGGCAAAAGCAGCTGTGCTGTCATCTCCAATCAACTTCCTTTTTTTTTTTTATCCAATAATTATTTTTCTATCCGCGTTTCTACGATGTTTTATTGAGTCTTATCCTCTACGGTACTATGCATATTTATGCGCGTCCAAATCTGCTGAAATTCTTGCCCTTATTTCAGGATCCTGAAATCCCTCATCTCTTCCTATCTCTCTCCTCTCTTTTCTTTCTCTCTCCTAAATTTTTTTAGGAGAGAGAAATAAGAGAGAAGAGAGAGATAGAGAGAGGAGAGAGACTTCAGGGTCCTGAAATCAGAGTTGAGAATTTCGATTGATCCCAATTTTGAGAATTTCGATTGATCCCAATTTTATTTATGCATATCAAGATTTAGTCTATAATATGAATTAATATTTTTATTTTTAAAATTCTAACGATCGATCCGAACTGTTCAAAATAATTTTTATATGAATATGTACTTGTAGACAAAATTTATATTTTTCAGAATTTTTTAATTATTTTTCAAAATAGGTTCAATGATTTTCTACCTATCTTGAAAAATAGTAAAAAAAAAACTCTAAAAAAATATATATAAATTCAGTCTACAAGTAGATATTCATATGGAGATCATATTGAACAGTTCAGATCGATCATTAAAATTTTAAAAAAAAAATATTGACTCATATGACAGATCAACCCGTGATATGTACAGTACCATAGACTCACTCCGGAATTAAATGTATTATACCTTACATAGTAAAGATCACATGGCTTTTACATGATTAACCAGTCAAATTACATTGATTAGGGACAGCTCAGAGAACTGCTTGAGAAGATAGCTTTTAAAAAAAAAAATTCCTCAAAAGAAGTCTAGCTTTACTTAATTAACCGGTCTAACTTGATAATTTTAACATTTTTTTCTCGAATTAAGTTCAAAAAATTATTTAATAGATTGATTATATATAAAGTTTCATACAATTTGAATTTCAATATCATTCTATATTTCCTCAAAATTCACTAAACATTATCTTAACAAATTTCAGTTTATTTGATCCATGATAAATTTATATTAATTTTTCATAACTTTTATGGTGGATGATATACATATAGGGGGTGAAAATATAGTGGTAAAGTCATATTCATATTTTATTTTCATTTTCCAGATATGGATATGGAGCGGATATCGGACATATCAGACAGATACAAATACGGGTCCGGATTTGATCGGATATTTATTAAAATAATATAAAAATAAAAAATGTTAAAGTTCATAATATTTATCTAATTATAATGGTGAATAACATAATTTTTTCATAATATATATTAAAATATATGGTATATATCTACTATTCGGATATAGATAATTGAAACATAAAACTATATTAGCATCCTTATCCACACTGATATTCGGATATCGGATATCCACATCTAAGTTTTCGAATACGGGTTGAATACGGATCATATATTATCCATATCATCCATATCATTTTCACCCCTATATACATAAAGTAAATATGATATTTTATCAATTTTCAAAATTATAAAATATTATTAATGGTTGTTAAAATCGTTAATGTAATACTTTCTAATTGGATCACTCTCCAAAATTGAATTTCAATAAAGGTGGAAGTTAGGAAACTGAATTTACAGGCATAATTTTTATGTTATTTTTATTATCAACCGTTAAATATATTTTAGTTTTTAAATTATTTTGATCATATGACTCATATATTTCTCTTTTCCTTGTAAAATAAGTATTTTTAGTATGTCTATAAAAGTTATCACATAGTTAATTGTGTGTTCTTTATTAATTTATTAATTATACATATTTTAATATATTGCGATAAAAATATGTATTTTTTTTCTAAATTTGCTACATGTAATGTTTATCGGTAAATATTATTTTAATTTATTAATTTAATTTCGTAATGAATTCCAAAATTATTCATAGTTAATTTTTTTTTTTTAAATGTCATTTGTCTACAATTTTTTTTTATCAAATAACCATAAATCTCTCTTAGAGCATGCTCAGAGAACTCCTTAATTAAAGGGAATAAAGGGGAAATCCACATAACAATAGACTGCCCACACTGTTCACATGCCCTATAAGAGAGGAATGATTACTGTTCGGAGGGGAGGAGAGATGAGTGTAGTGTTGATTTTTGACGAAATCTGTTACTCTTGAATCGGAATGTAGAATTTACTATTCAGAGAGAAAATTTATTCGTTTCCCTTCCTTCCTCTACGACTTTCAATTTTGAAACACAACCTTAGGTCCTGTTCGGCATACAGTTAGGAATGGGATTTAAATTGGTATTTGAATTGATTTTTACTCTGTATCAACACAGTAAAAGCGCCGAACAAGCCTTATTCTTCTCCAGTGGACGAATTGTATGTTGATAACATCTAGAAAAGCACATAATTATTGTTTAAGTACTGAGTACAGCGCAGATTACGAAAGCAAATTTGCCACAATTTCTATATTACAGACTTCCCAATTGGGTTTCACAGTTTAGTTTTTACCAAAACCAACTGTGATAATGTGGGCATCACTGTAGAGCACTAGCAATGAACAAAGAAACAAAAATAAATAAATAAAGGAAGAATGATGCCGTACGGAGTGATGATGCGATGTTAACGTAATCACCAAGCATTAAAATACAAAAGCATTGTCTTTTCTCTTTCTCTATCTCTATCTCTGTCTCTGTCCTTTGGAATTTTTGCTCTCTTTTCTTTTCTTGTGAAGGGGCTTTGTTGACTGTCAGTGTTATTAGTTAGGTGCCTCTAGATAAGATGAATTATGGCTACTTTTGCCTTGTTCGGTAGTGCCATGACCCAACAGACCCATGGCGCTTTGCTTGGGCTTTTGTGGGCTTCTTGATTGCCTCACTTTGTCTTTTCTGTCGAGTCCGGTTCTTCGGCGCCGTTTACGGGGTGGCATGCTAACTGTTCCAACCTCAGATCCTTTCCAAATGGATATAAGGTTATAGGTCATGTTTGGTGTAGTGAAGTTATTCCGAATTAAAAATTTTATTTCGAGCTAAGGCGGATTAAAATAATTATATTTTATTGTAGTTTGGTTAAAATTTGGTGGAGTAAGTTTTTTTAAAAAAAATTTGGTGAAGTAAGCTAATGAAGATAGAGAAATTATAACATGATGTTACTCTAACCGCATGATCCACATGTAGAGTAAGTTATTCTACCTCTCTAAGTGGAAGTTAATCCGGATTAATTCAAATGTTACTCCTTCAAATTTACTGCTCGTTTGGCTCCTTAAAAGTAGAGTAGAGGGTTTATTCCACCACTTACTTCACAATTAAACATGATCATAGGGAATTGGATCACCTACTCTCTGTGGGTAGAAAATTCTTGCCCCTAAAGTCACTGTCGGGTGAGTCCGGAATAAATTTTGATATTTAAATATTAAATATAGTTTTGTTCCGGATCCACTTCGGATCTACATGGCAGTGACTTTAGGAGCATGAATTTTATGCCTACATGGGACAGGAGATTTGGTTAATATCATTTTAGTATTGATTTTGATATTTAAATATTGAATATAGTTTTGTTCCGGATCTTATTCATTTTTGTATTGAGTTTGATATATTGATTTTTGTATTGAGTTTGATATATTGGTCTTTGTAAGTGATAAAAAAGAACTTGTTAATATCATTCTAAAAAGAACGGTCCAGACCCAGTCATCATAATTCAAAGGATTAATTATACCAATAATTCAATTTGAAATTGCTGATATCTGGTTGCTGATTAAAATAAAATGTTTCAAATTATAAAAACATAAATATACTAACTTCCTTAATTATGTGATGGAACAAAATTATAATCAACTAGAGTTGGACAGGAGAATTAGAATGGTTGCCTGTTAGTAGAAATTGTTAAATATGTTTGTGTAATATTTTTTTTCTAATTGAAGGAGAGGAAAAGGGTAAAAAAAACAAAAAGGATTAACATTGTGAGATCTAAAGAGCTGCAAAACTATGACATCTTCCTTTCAATGTGCGGTCATGAAAGCCAAGTATTTTAATTTGTTGTTTGATTTAGAATGTTGCTAGATCCTTATTCTTTCTCAAAAAAAAAATGTTTTTTTTTTTTTTTTACATTATTTATGTTGGAACATGATTTGAGATTTAGGTTTTACGTAGTATACATGTCATAATAAGAGTACATATTATACAAAATTTGTCTTGAAATTTTTTTATGAGAAGAATAGATGGTGATGAAATGAGAGGTTATTGTAGAAATATAATAAATTTATTGTAATATAGTTCTTTAGTAAATTTAGTTACCACCTTTTTGTATGTATAGATTAATTAGTATAAGAAAAAAAATTATTAGTTGTATTTTAATGTATGTTCTTGTTGAAATTAACTTTTAAAAAAATTATGTATGTGTTGAGTGAGACAAAAGATCGAGAAGTTTTGTATGTATAGAAAGAGAAAGAGAGATATGAGTATAGAGAAGAGTTTTGCATGATCGCTCATTATTATTTTGTAGTATCACATGAATTAGATGAAATGCACTAGTTACCATTTGCTATATATGGAAAAAAAAAGTGAAAATGGACTTGACAATTCTTTATTTTGACAAACATAACAATCTTCAAAAACAAAGCTCAAGTTTGAAATCCCATCATTATAAACATGATCTATATTATTAACATATTATATGCAAATAAAATTTAATAATAAATATTTATTTATCATATTATGCATAATTTTGAATTTTTAAATAAGATATTGAAGAATATCAATTTGATGGTCGATATTATCTATATAAATGTCATAGTTCGATAAAAAAATTTAATTTACTTATTGATATCTGAAATATCACTATCTCCATAAAAAATCAAAATTTGAGAACTATAGTATAAATTTATTTTCCTTTTCCTTGAGTTACCTCAAATAAGAAAGCATCATAATCATAATCATTTTGGGTGTCTGTTGTATGAAAAAAAATGCAAAACATTACGAAGTTCTTGATTCTGGTTAAGAAACAAAAGTGAAATTCTTTATTAAAAAAATAGAGGTTACCATGAATGTTAACATAATTAACAAATTGAATAATATTATAAATTTTGATATCAAATTCAAATATTATATAACATTATTTAAATAAAATTCATTTTACTCAATAGTTGTATATTCTTATGAAGATTAATGAGATTAAATTTGAATGCAAATGTTGTTAAATGAAAAAAAATTGTGACATTCAAAGTTTTAGAGTAGAAAATGAGTAATAAAAGTTAATAAGAAAATTTAGGCATCAAAAGCTTTATCCTGGCGGAGTTGAAAAATTCAAGTATGAATCTTTCGAAAACATAACTAGTTTATTTTATACAAAATTCTTTTTTCTCTTAATATTTACAGCTTAGTTACAAGAAATGATATTAAACAAAATTCTTTTTTCTCTTAATATTTACAGCTTAGTTACAAGAAATGATATTAAGATATCAATTTATTTATATGAATAGAAGTAACTTGATGCATTTTATATCATGACACAGTTCATATTTTCAGATATATTGACATCCTTCTCCTTATTCAATAGAATTCGCATAGATATCTTAACTTTTTGAGTGTTTTTTTTTTTTGGAAAATCCCAACCGTTCAAATATGTTCTGCACGAAACTCAAAGCACAAATAAATAGGTCCTGCGTTACCATTAAATAGGAACCGGACACGTCGGTCACGCAAAAATTGAGATATCTCAGAGGATACGCACTCTTATTCAATAGGCCAGTAATAGAAGAACAATACTGAGTTGCTATCTTCCATGGAGGGCCCAATGGGCCGAATCTGCATTTACTAATTGAATTTTCTAGATTTGATTATGAGTGAAGTGTGAAGTAGTGATTTGAATAAATCGGGACCGATTCAAATCTGAGACAATTCATTCGAATTTGGAGCACACACATTCCGAGAATGAATTTGAATTCTGAGACGATTCCGAGCGTCGAATTCAAATCAGACGGTCTCGATCCAAACCCCAAAAATTGGGTTGCTTTAGGGGATCCAGACCCAAGAAGAAAAATATCACAAATTAATTCAAGGATTCAAAGAACCAGATTAAATAAAAGGGAAAAGACAAAGATAATGGAACAAAAATAAAGTCTATGAATGGATTGATGAGCCCCCATCTACTCCGGATTCAACTCCTCTCCAATACTATATAGATTATAGAGGATGGATCTCACTTTACGGTTTGAGATTAAATCTCACCGCTTCGTGATTCGAGCTAGTGGAGGGGGCCAGTATTATTAGGCTTTGAGATTCATGCTAAGTTAAAAAGAATGGTCCGGGTTCACTAATTGTAAAAGATTTAGAGGATTTGAATTCCATCTACTCCTAGCTTATTCTGAACTTCACTTGCAAGATATGGTTCCATCTTTATTATTGCGCCTACAATTGTCTTCAAGAATTGACTCAATTGAGATTCAATTGCAATATAGTTCCTTTGTAGCATTCAATTTTTGTTGTAGGTGTTAATCGGATTAAAATTTGACCATTTGATTTTACACAAACGGCTCAAAGTTCTCCAATGGAAAGGAGCCCATTACCAATTTCGGATCTTCTTAGAAATCTAGAATGGATTTGAAATTAGTGAAAAAAATTATTTACGCTGTTTCTAATTTCATTACGATATGTTATGGCACATCACGGTACGTGAAAAGTTAGATAGGAAAGTTATAAATTAAACTAGTCTTTTCTACGTTGGTTAAATACAAAAAAAAAAAGCAAGTGAAACTAATTTCCTATCAAGCAATCTCTAAGTGGAATTAACTTTTTTTTTTCTAGCATACAACATTCTTGTACGTAGTTCTTATCTTTTTCTGAAAGGGCAGTAAAATAGAATTTTCACTCTAGCTTACAGCCTTACAGGCCAAAT
The DNA here is from genome assembly GCA_024447775.1 of Carex cristatella. Classification (NCBI taxonomy): domain Eukaryota; kingdom Viridiplantae; phylum Streptophyta; class Magnoliopsida; order Poales; family Cyperaceae; genus Carex; species Carex cristatella. Next base: position 3,321,862 of record JAJHPF010000018.1, read on the forward strand.
CATTGTGCTGTAAAAATGATAGTTAATTTTTCTAAGGTCGGAATTTTAAATAACATTTCATAAATTATATAAATGTTTTTAATTTTCATTGAAATTTTTATAAAACCGGAAATTTCGAATTCTAGCTATCCAAAATTTCGATCTTCCATTAACATTTTAATACAAAATCTATTTTAAAAATGTTTAATGTAACAATACTAAATCGTGATTTTACTACTCTCTAGCAGGGCTGACAAAAAACTTTGTAATTCGTGGACCACTTGTGATCAGTGCGTGACTCGCTTGGTAATAGCTTGATCGTTATTGATTTGAGCTCAAAACAAGCTACTTCGTTAATGGCTCCGTTCATAATTAGTGAGTTCGAGCTGAATCTAGCTTGCTTGGTAGTGAATTTGTATGAATCTGTGTGAATTATATATTATCTAGCTTCATTCAACTTCGTCTAATTAACTCGATCCTAATTGTTTGTAAAAAATTTTTTTTTAACTCGATTCAACTAGGTCCAACAAACTAATATGAGCCAACTCAATCTAATTATGAACTAAGATTTTAGCTCGACCTTCTAATTCTAACTCGTTTGACTTGCTTAGTTCCTACTACAAGCTGATTACGAGCTGGACTTAGCTCGGCCAGTGTCATGACCTTGTTGCCACCTCTACAAATAAATCAGTAATTTATTTGAAAGGTCGGTAATTTATAAAATTTTCTGTAATGTGTGTTTCCTCAACTATGGAAATATATGTTTAATTAATATGCAAAGTAAATTGAATTTTTCAATTTGACCAATTTCACCACATCACTGAACAATTATGGTAGCAGTACCATATTTCATAGCATTCTGCGAAGTCCATTTTTGATGCATTTCGGTGTCGTATTAATTAATTTGTTGACAAAAGTGAACCCTTTCCTTAATTTAGATAGGAAAATTATAAGTTTGAACTAGTCTTTCCTAAGTTGGTCAAATACTAAAAAAGGCAAGTGGAACTAATTTACTATCAAGCAATCTCTAAGTGGAATTAACTTTATTTTTTTTAGCATACAACATTTCTTGTACGTAGTTCTTATCTTTTGAATAAAGATTTTTTCCCCACTCTATTATCTCATTCATTTCTCAATCATTAATTATTTGGAAGTCCACAACTTTCAGTATAAAAAGACAAAAGAAAACGTGTATTAATCATTAATTACGTGAGGACCGCTAATTAACTGGATGGACTGTTTATGTTTAAAAATTTTTAATATTGACACGCACAAATATTTATACTTATGCACTCAAGTATTAACATCTAATATATCAAGTATTCATATCTAAAATATAAAGTATTTCTTTACAGAGATGGACATCAACTTTATTTTATCTCTTTCATTACACACTCATCTTTTACACGTTTTTAAAGGTGTATTTTTTTTCTTCATTCAATGTCGCCCATATTTTTAATGATATGTGAGATTTTTCCAAATATAAAATCACAAACGTCTTCTACGCAATTTGCTCTTTCAAATGAGATCCGTACTTTTGAGTTTTCCATTGCGCAAGTATTCATGCCTTGTAGTGCAAGTATTCATGCCTCGTTGTGCAAGTATTCATATCTCGTTGAGCAAGTATTATGACCACATCGAGCTAGTATTCATACCTCTTCTTGCAAGTATTCATAACTCGTCATGCAAAAATTCATAAACGAGGTATGAAAATGTTAGGTACAAATATGGGCAATATTTGATATAATATGTTAGGTACAAATATTTTTGACATATGTACTATTCACACTTGTATGACGAGATATGAATAGTTTTGCAATACTTGATATTAATACTTTCAAATATCATCTAATGTTACAAGGAAAAAAAATTAATATAATTTGTTAGATACATATATTTGATACATGAACTATTCACATTTGCATTACGAGATATGAATACTTTCAAATATCATCTAATGCCACAAGGAATTGCAATACTTGGTATTAATACTTGATATTAATACTCTCCAAAATACTTGGTATATGAGGTATGAATACTTGCGCGACGGACCTGAAAGTATGCCATCATGGATCTCATTTGAAAGAGAAAATTACGTAGAAGATGTTTGTGATTTTAGATTTGTAAATTTCTTCACAGATCATCAGAAATATTAGCGAGATTGAACGGAGAAAAAAATCTACCTTTAAAAAAAATGTAAATGATGGGTGTAATTTAGTGTAAAAGGCCTTACACAAGTCTAATTTAGTGTAAACCTGTTTTATTTATTGTTCAACCGATTATTTTTATTGCTTATTTTACATAAGCGGTTGAACAATAAAATTAGCAATTATAAATCATAATACTAATGAATTTTGTGGTACTAATTCAGCTATGAAATAAAGGAATAATGATTAATTCAAGAAATCTTAAATGTTTTTGTCTTAACTGCATTGTAGACCGCATTAGAAAAATAGTAAATTACTAATAAATTAGAAAAAGTATGCAACAGATAATTGTTATGTTAAATGATGAAATACATATTAAATCTTATCATTTTTTATAAACATGATAAATACACCGTTGAATCGTCTTTCAAATTGAACTTAAAATTTTCCATTATTCTCTCCTTTTTTTTTTTCCTGGTAATTTCTTGCACTGAAACTAGGTCGAATGCTTTCATACAAATTGCTCGATGATTTATTCCAGTTTGATCCAACGACGCCCAAGAGAAGCCCAAGAGAAGCTCACATTCATTTAACATAAATCATAATTGGGTAGATTCATGTATTTTATGTTCGTTCGTTCTTCCTTAGTTAAACAGAGAACACCAATATGCCTCCCATCTATTATTTGTTCTTCAGTTTATTCTTAATTAGAAAAAAAAAAGGGTAAAGTAAACAGTAAGTACAAGTTAAGATTGTCGAATAATTTGAACCATTCAGCTAAACAAAGGGTGTGTTTGGTTGCCACTGTTTTCATGGAATTTTTTTTTCACTCTACACGTGATTTTTTTCCCCACGAAAACTATGTTTTGACAATTCAAATTAGACCCGAACCCAAGTTCATTCCCGTTCCCCACGAAAACAGTGTTTTGACAATTCAAATTAAGATTGTGTAATGAAAGTTCGTTTCTTTGTTTTTAAATGCGGTCATAAATTCTTCTTTCATTTTTTCCGTTCTCCGTGCAAATTGAACTTTTGAATGCATGATTTGACAGTGGAGTTGACCAGTACAACTGTACAACAGTACAAGCACCTTTTCAATTTGACAGGTCAAACATTTTTAATCCTTCTCATCTAATGCAATCAATATAAATGAGGAAGCAATTAAAATACCGGTTTTGTTCATTCACGAACATCATTATCTCTAGTTTTAAAATCTAAATAAGATTTTCAAACTGTTCACCATGATCTTTATATTGAAATGTGCTTAGCTAACAAATTTCATCATTATCTTCTTAGTCATATAACAAAAGTCCCTCATTTTACTCTGTATTTTTTGACACATATAATATGACAATTAAATTTCATACAAATTAAATATTAATTATAAATGCGTCCAGGGTTATACGAGATATGTTCATTATGTAAAACATGTCTCTAATATTAGATTTCATATATAAACTTTATTTTTAAAGATAGTCAAAATAAAATAAATTATTGTTAAGTGATTCCTCATCTTTTTAAATATCTCAATGGATTGTTTTTTCTCCATTGTAACCAGCAAAGGAATATCATTTACCTCATTACTTTCTTATTCAAGTTGCATTTTGCATCCTATTTATTGTCATAAAAAGTAAAAAAAAAAAAGAAAAAAAAAAAGAATTCATTGAAAGAAGTACAAAGAAATATATCATTTTCTTCTAAACAACAGAGAAATATGACATGTAGAGTTGCTAAAAAAATCTCAACTCTTCCCAATCAGTGAGACCAACTCACTTTCTTCTCCTACCTCCTCTAGTTCTATGTCAGTTTGTTTTTCTAAAATATTTACGTCTTTTTCCGCAACAATGACAATGTTAGAATGAATCAGTGCAAAATTCTGATCACTCGTTAGTATCAAAAACCCAAGTGGCAATAATTTTGAAAAATTCCGTACCAGTACAGCAATCCACAAGTTGCTGAATTCATCTCTGGTAACCTTGAGCAAGTGAAGGAGAAGGCCACCGGCCCAAGACGAGGTCAAAAAACCAGCATTGTCAATAGACATTAAAAGCACAAAGAACGTCCCCTTCGGCTCCTGGGGGACACAATTTGTAGCTGAGAATCATAAGCAGCATTCACTTAAGTTGCTCGACAAATGCTGAGATACCACTGTCTATTACACCGAAAAGATGATCGGGTATATGTAGATTTAGGTTTAGACGGAGTAGGAATAACAAATCGAGCATGCCTGACATGCTAGTGAGTATCTGGGCCCACAAGAAAACGGTCCGAAAGGGGTGATCTTTGAGTTTACTTTGATAGAGCAATACCCCGAGGAGAGAACCTATTGATCCGACTGAGCACATAAGTCCAATGAAACTCTCTAATGAAATAAACAATAGTTATGTTATATCATGTAAACCTAACAAGATACAGGTTAGCATAGATACCAGCTCAAAATAGAAATATCCTCAACTAAGCCTTTATCGTTGCAAACTTATCAATCATCATAATAAGGTAGAGTATATTTTATGAGTGAGGCTATGGTACTATACATAGCACAGATTGGTCCGTACTATGGATCATTAAATCTGTTTCAAATTCCAAACAGTCGATTCGAACCGTTCAACATGATTTTCATATGAAATGTACTTGGAGTTGGAGATTAAATCTAATATTTTTTAGAATTTTTTTTACTATTTTTTAAAATAAGTAGAAAATCATCTAATTTAAAAAATTCTTGACCATCCAAAAGTAAAAGCCCATCTCCAACTACATTTTCATATGGAGATCATGTTAACCGGTTCAGATCAACTGTTTGAATCAATAGTATGGGCTGATTTGCACTTTGTAAAGTAACATGGCCTCACTCTAATAGGTTTATCTAAACAGTTCCAAGTTAACCTTTTAACAGTTACAAATTTGACGCAGATAAAAAATGGAAAGTTCTGGTACCTCAGAAAAAGCAGGCCCTGCTGTAGGATTGCTGTACCAGTAAAACATACCAACTGAGATATCCAGACTCAAAGCAAGAGAGAGGTACATATAAAGATATGGTCGCCACACTTCAGGACACTTCAATGCTGACCACATACTTTTATTAGCTTGTATAAATTTTTCATGAACCTAATTAATTGAACAAAAGATATTGATATAAGGAAAAAGTAAAAAAAATTTTTTTACCCCTGGTAGGTAGTCTTAAAATACCTATAAAATATGAGAATGTTAAATTTGTTTGCACCATTATCTCAGAATTTAAATTCTTTTTACCAAAATGCCCAAATTGCCCTCCAGATTAATTTCTCCATCTTTTGCAACAAGTGGAGAAATTGACCCATAAAAGATTAGGTTAAGAACTACATATATGTTGAGATTTGGTAGGGTAGTTTATACAAACAAACCTGATTATAAGATAAATCTTGAATGCGTGTTTCCTTCAGTACAATCCCAATTGAAAATACAAGTGCAGAGGGAATGCTTAACAATCCAAGAACCCCCTTTCAGACAAACATATAGTATTATTAAAAATACAAAAGCAATGATATAATACTATAATAAAGAAATAAGTATAAAAAAAAATACCATAACATATAATAGTTCCAGTTTTTATCCAATCTAAATTTTTTTTTTGCCTTCTTAGTTTCATTTTATGCATTTCTTGGCTTAATGGAAACTTGATTTATCATCTAGTTCCATATAAAGAGAATTATGCACAAACTTAGGTACTATAACAGTCCTTATCTAGGGTAAAGATATTGACATAGTAGATTTTGCTTCATACAGAGCACATGTCATATTGGTTCTATTATATGTGCACTGCATGAAGCAAAAACTACTCTGTAATTATCTAGGGTCCCCGTACTATAAGAAAAGTACATAATAATACATGCGAAAAATAGTGCTTAGCTATTAAAATGCAACAAACAAATAAATTAAACAAATTGCTAACCTGAGATCCCATTTGATGAATAAGAAAACCGCTAATGGAATACCCGACATGGCCTCCAATGGATTCGCACAAGCTGCACATGCTCTGCATGTGAGAGGTGAGAGAGGGGTGTGTTATGCTCTTTTGTGCCCCCAATGCATCAATGGTCACATCAGATATGGCCGCACTGGCACTTTGCAGTGTCATTGCCACTGCGGCAAGTGTTATGGGAAGCATGCTGTTTAGAGATAGAGTAGATATTATCCTCATTGCACCTGTGAAAATATATGGAAAGTTAGGTTCAGTTTTGAGTTATGTGATTAAGATCATTAAGTTTAACTTGGTTCATTTAATTGGCCAATTATACCTAAATTTAGGCCTTTTGACCTCAATTTAACGCATTTGAGTCTCGAATTAATCTGAAATTAGACAAACCTTTCCTTTTAAGCCTCTAATTTTGTTTTTTTCTCTAAGTGCTGCACAATAAAGCCTCAAATTAACCAAATCTATGTTACTTAACCATTAACAATTTTAATAATTTACAACTGTGGTTTTTCTGCTATGCAAGTATCTACTGTCGGTTTCGTACCAATGCACCCACAAACCAACCCAAAACCCAAAACCCAAAACCCAAAATACGCAAAACTTTATAACAGTCGCATCTGGTATTGATGCCAGGAACGTACCAGTTGACCGGTTATATAACTGGCTTGGCCTGATATATTTTACATTGACACTTTTAGAAACAAAATGTACCTGCCACAATGAAATAAGGTTTTCTCCGGTATCCTTTTACCGGTACACAATCAGTCAAAAGGCACCAAATTGGTTTGACCATCCAAGGAATTGTTTGATTCGGTCTAACCGGTTTTAAAGTGACCAAAATAATATACATTATGTTGTAATATTTGATTTCTTTAAATGTTTGGTTATGACGGGGTCGGGTTTAATCATCCCAAGCCCTATACTATCCATGAAATCTTTAACCCCTGTAAAACCACTTGTTTGAGTTGCACAGCAAAACTCCTCCCTAGCCTTTTCTGGATTTATCTTTAACAAAATGCAAGTTTAATTAGCTAATAATACACACAATAATTACAACTAAACTGATTCAGGCACAATTCATGAGTTTTATTGTCAATCATAAAGAACTTCACAGCATACCTCGAGTGCATAAAGAGGAGAATGTGGCCTCTCAACAGGCACCAGCAGCCCACCTGTCAAATCCTAAACAATAAAAAATGATATCGCATAAATCAAGTCATGCACACAACTTGTTCGACAAAATGCCAAAGTGAAAACCACACACTAACCCGAGCAAAGGAGTCTCCCAATGGGAAGCCCTTGTTCCTGATGTGGACGTAGGGATACGCCTGAAGCCCTGAACCAAAAAGGTAAACAAAATCACTGATTCATTCAACATAGATCAATCACTGATTCGTTTTGCTTGTTTAAACGAAACAATTTAATGTGTCTTTTCATGTGGCGATTACATGTATAACCAAATTTAGACTTATACACATTTGACAATGTGAAATAGATGCATAAAATCGAAATTAATGATTTATGGCTGAGATTGAGATGTTTTTTTGATGAGCGGCTCAGATCTATTGAATGAACAGTTCATATTTCTTTTGGATGAATAGATGGTGCTATTTATAGTATTGAATCGCTGGATTAGTTGTAGATTTGGGATTCACATCCGCTGCGATCTAACAACAGTAATTTTAAAATTGCTGATTTTTCAAATCTAACCGTCCAATAATTTTAATGCACGAATTTCAAAGCAGCTGATTTTCTTTGCACGAATCTCGAAACAATTGAACGGATGGATTTGAAAAAATATGAATTGTAGGATAGGATAAAGAATCGCAGCAGATTCGGATCCGTAGATTTGTGTCTTATCAGATGATGAGAAGAAACGGAACGGAAATTTAACAGTCGCGCTCCGTTATATAACAGTCGCGCTGAGTCGTCGGCAAGTCAACAGTCTCTTTCTTTTCCTCCCGTCTCACTCTCTCACTCTCTCGTTGTCTCCTCCGCCCAGAGAACGGGAAGGCCTCCACTCCGACCCCGTGCCTCTCTGTCTCGGTCTCTTCTCCTCCACCCAGTCAGTCCATTCTCAGCTCGGCCCAGCTCCGACGACTCAGCTTCCCCAGCCGTACGAGTTCCTCCGGTATAGGTTCTCTCTCAGTTGCCTTTAATAATTTTGGTTTTGTTTTTAGGGTATTAAGGTTTTATCAATTAGTTTATTTAGAGTAGTAAGGTTTAATCAAAAGTTCAGATTTTGAATTTTATAGCAATTTGTGGTTCAGACAGTAAAAAGAAAGAAATTGATGAAAAATTACAGAGTGCATGTTTAAAGAGTGCAAAAGATGAAAGCTTTTCAGCACCGGATGAGGGTCAAAGATGCCTAAGATATTTATAATTTCTGATCTGAATTATTTGATTGACTTTTTATATACACAATTTGAACAAAACTGGCAGCAACTGCCAAGATTCATCAAAAAAGAAAGACTTATTATAAAATTTGGCTATTCGTTCCTCGAAGTAATGGTTCAATTAAGTTTCTATCACAACGATCACATAAATACATAAATACATTTTTTTTTTTTAAGAAAGAGAAAGATGGAAGTCTAATTTTTCAAATTTTATTTAATATCCGTAAAAGATATCCCATCCAAAATATGAACCCGCAACCTCTCACACACAGAGCAATATCTTTTGCCACTGAATAAAAAGACTTTTTTTTTATTTTTAGAGAAAGACAGAGGTTTAGTATAATATTTCTTTTTTTTTTTATAAAGGATCTTGATCGGTGCATCAAACATTTTTTAGATATTATGTCCGAAAATTCAACATGGATCTCTCCTAAAATAGATGAGAGCTCGTCCACGGTTCAGGTTTAGCACAATCTTAAATAATTAGTGTCATAAATGGGAATAAATCACATAAAAATATGCAAAGTTTTGAAATAAAATTTGTCGAGCTGAAGATGCTCTACCAATCATACTGGCGACCAATTAAAGCAAAAGAAAATTTACTTTCAATATTAAACAACATTTAAACCTCAAGTGCAATATTCATTATAAACAACATTGTAAACCTTCAAGTGTGAAGCATGTAAATCTCAGGTGTAGAGCATTTAAATATAATTACATCAACTACATCCAAATCAAAATGCAATTACAAAGAACTTTTGCAACATACAACAAAATAAGTAACATAATTACCTATATACGATGGTTGCTTGGCTAGATTGAACAAAAACACGATGATCGGAGCAAGAAAATCTCACAGAAAAGCAACGTAGAAGAAAAACAAAAATTAGAGAAGAAGAGCTTGCTGAATAGCAAGATAGGACGTCCGTGATCAGAGAACACCTGCTCGACTCAGAAGCTGTGGGAAGCCTAAGATATTTCTGCGTGATTCAAAAATGGAGAAGAAATTGCGATTATGGAAACTAATCGCTGGGAAAAATAGAAAGAAATTGCAATTCAAAAAATGGAAACTATTAGTGACAGTTATTAACTATCGAAGGAAATTATTTAAAGGTGGGCGGTTAGCGGCAGTTCAACTAGTTGGGGGTACCGTCAATGATACCTGTTTAACCGTTTACTCTATCTGTACCGTATTTGATAAGGTGGATATGAGTAAGGTTTCTTTGTTTTCATTAGCTTATCGGGTATGAATATGGGTATGGGTAAAACAAATTTTTTTTAGCTAAACGGTTAAGGATACATGTAAAAGCCATTTTGTTCTGTTACCCTGTAGAATAATTATATAAAATAAAATTATATTATAATGTGTGAGCAATAATTAGTGATGATAAACTTTAGTTGTGTGATATTTCATATAATAATTTTTCTCGATACAAACTTTAGACTGGTAAAAGTTCTACCGATTCAAAGACTTCTCTTTTTTCCAGATGTCTCCCATGTGTTTATTTGCAATATTTAGTTTGGACTACTCCCTTTAGCAAGTCATTTTGAGAGCACCACTAGCTTGTTATTCAAAAATATATTTAAATCGATAGAAATTTTATCAACCCAAAGTTGGATCTGGAAAAATTTCATCAGTGTTCTATGCATAAAAAATCAAGTTACTCTTTTTTCTTCTCTTATTTTATAAAATATTCTCCTTCCTCGCTCGCTGGCACTGTTAAAAATTATTATTATAAAAAAATATGAGTATTGTCTTTTTTAAGTAATACAAGTACCTAATGATTAGATTCTCTCTAAAATTACTACTAGTGTTCACTTGTGATCGATGCATTGAATCCTATACTTAACGAGCTACATAACTCGCTAGTTGCTACCACAAACATATTTCCTGCTTCCTGCTCCAACTTGCTGGTCTCTCATCTATCTATCTATCTATCTATATATATTAAAAAGTTAAGAAGTGAGAACTTGCGGAGCACTGGGTTTTTGAGAACAGACTTTCTTTTGGCAAATCTTTTTTACAGTACGAAATTCAATTTTTTCTGTAATATATTTTTTTTCCTTGATTATTTCTTCCCGGTTTAAGTATTTTTTTTTTGTATTTTGCTAGCCATGAATGCCGCACAGATCACTGAAGCCCTCCTCATAGCTTTAATTATATCTGATGATGCCAAGCTTGCACGTGCAGAATTTCTAGTTGTGTTTGGTGCCATCCTAATGATGGCATTGTTCATAATAGATGGGTACCGTCTCCGCTGTAACAGCTCCTTTGTCAGGACAGTCTTGCTCATCCTTGAAACAATAACAACTCCCCTTGTTACCTACACAACTGGTTTACTTCAGAACATATCGATTCAGAACCAGTTCTTAGCAATATGGGGGGTACTCTTGTACCTCCTCAAGCCAGAAAGAGAGTTCATCACAGCATACAGTATCAATGAAACCAGTATGCGGCGGCGCATAGAGTTAAGAGAATTAATTCTGACCTTCATTGCTGCCAATCTTAATGCCACCAAGGGGAGCAACTTCCAGGGATTACTCTGGGTTCTTTGGTCACTTGGACCAATTATGATCTTCTACAAGATCATCACTTTTGAACGTGCCCGTAACTCCTACTCCCATGGCCAGAACTCCAAATTATTGAAGGAGTACATGAAGATTGAGCCGCAGAATAATCAGGTCAAGGTTAGCATGTTTTCACTTTTCAGAACTAGGGTGATCTTAAGTTCATCAAGCCATTTTGTGAACTCAACTCAAAAAACTATTAGTTTGGTTTCAAACGACAAATCCAAATTGTTGAAATCCATCTACTTTATGAGTAATATATGTGTCTACATGCATAAATTTAAAATTTTCGAAGTAATTTTGTATAAAGTCAAGTGGTAAAAAACATTCAAAAATAAATGCATTAAAATTAATTTTATAAACCTTATTATTTTTACCGCTTGACTTTATACTTCACATGTAGATGTATCACTTGTAAATTAAATCGATTTTAACGGCTTGAATTTGTCGTTTGAAACAAATTTGATAAGTTTTTGAGTTGTGCTTACAAAGAGACTTGGTAAACTTAAGAGCAACCTAGTTCTACTCATATATTACCGAAATTTTTATTAATATACAAAAAATACAAAATTTCACAATCTACATCCGTTTTGGACAAATTTCCAAAATTACACAATCCGCAAAATAATTCTGCAGAAATTCAATGAATTTCCACAAAATTATTCACCGGATTTGAAAACAACTTTCCGCAAAATAATTCTATGGAAATATAATTTCAGTAAAATTATTTTGCAGAAATATGATCTCTGGTTTTTTTATTTTAATTAAATAGAAGATGTTATGATTTTTTTTTATGTTTTCCATTGAAATATTAGAATTATTTTTATATTTCTTTGAAAATAAATGGAATACTATTGATGAGTCCAAATTGAACTACTACTTTTAAATATTTATAAATCCTAATTTCAACTTATGTTCAGATCACAAGCGTATGATCCTACCGTGTAGTATAATTGGGGTGTTGATCCACAGTGATAGTGTATTAGATTTTAAACAATTTTTACTAGTCTAGGTTATGGAATTTTTTTTAAATGAGTTGGTAGTGACAAATGCAATCAAGATATCATAATTAGAAAATGTTAAAAAGAGCTAGGTTTCAGGTTTCATGTCCTTCTTAATCATACAAAATATAAGTTTCGACGTTTATCTATGTCGCATGTGGTATTGTTACTTCCGTGTGCGGTATAGACTGTCCCCAAGTACTCTGCGTATGACACTTTACTACTGGCACGGTGAATTGAGTGTTTGTTTATACGATTTGAAAGGTTTTTCAATCTTTTGATCGGATTTGGACTACCAAGACTAAAGTGTTTTTGGTACGAAATTATATTTTTTTTCCCTATACTACCCCGTAGTTGAAATATCCCAAAGACTCCACCTAATCTAAGTGTTTTCCAACTAAGTCTAGTCTGTCTGTAGAGAAACCAAACTTAGCCTGTGATGCAATTTATATTATCATGTCAAGAGAGCCCACTAGATTCTAACCCTAGTCTTTGAACCGCTGCTAAGTCTCGTTAACCTAGACCCTAGATCCTAGACCCTAAAACCTACTTATACTAACATATGCCAATAATATTAAGAAAGTAAAAAAAAAAAAAAACACAATATTTGTAAAATATTAAAGCAAAAGACAAGTCAACTATAAGCTGTTATTGGTATACTGATTATGCACCAAAATTGTGTTGTTCTAACTGAACTCAAGTTTGACAATTTCAAAATCAATATCAAGTTAGACTGACCATTACACAAGTTGTGGTATTAATAAAAAAAAATACGCCTTGTACAAAATGCAAAGAAATGGAAATTCAAAGAGATATTAGTTGAAGAAATCAAAAGCCAAATGTATATGTTGTTTTAATGCTCGTCTCTGTGTAAAATTAGGTTATCACACCTGTTTGATATATTAAAAGTTAGAAATGCAAATACCAAACTATGAACTCAAGTTTGAGTCAAAACCAGCATGTATAATGAGGTTAAAAAAATTCCATACATGTACACACTAAATCTTATAAAAACAACTAGAGTTCAGAAATATAATGGATGTAATAGTATTTAAAATTTGTACACGCCATTTGGCAACTATTAAGCACACAATTTTGTGTCAAGACTAAAAAAAGCATTGCTTAACAGTAGTTTTCGTTTGTGGCAGGCTGATCCAACCAATATGAAGGGGTACCGATACATAGTTCGTGGTGAGGATGAGCAAGAAATTACGAGCACCCGTGCACCAAAGTATCAACTCAAAATGAACATAAAAAATGAGAGGAAGTTCATAACCCTTGAAGCAGTTTGGGATTGCCCTGGCTATCTGCTGAAATCCCTCGACCAAAAACTGATTGTGAAGGATGTTTGCCTGTCATATACTTTGCTGAAGCTGCTACGCTGCGAAATGACTGACCTGTCCTTAACTAGTGAATGCCATAAAAAGACCCAGAAATTGTTCTTTAAAGGAATTCTTCTGGATAAGAAGAATTACAAGAGGGTATTTAGGATTATGGAGATGCAAATAGCATTTCTTAACGACTATAGCCACACTAGATTACCAATTACTGTCTGGTATGGCTATCCCCTGATCAAACTTGGTACCCTTCTAGTGACTATGGTAGTCAGTAGCCTGCTTGCTTTAAAAGTCCATGAAACAGATACTGAAAATGATTTTATCCACCTCAGAAAGGGACCAAATTTAGATCGCATTATCACCTATGTCCTGTTAGTATTGATTGTACTGAAGGAGACCTGGGGAATTGCGCTTCACATTTTTTCATACTGGACAAAATTAGTTATCATATGTTGGTACGTGGAAGGTTCGAAGTTGCTGAGAAATCGCCCGACGGAGCACATTATACTGCTCCTTTGCAAGACAAATCTTGTGATGCGTTGGCACAACAAAATGTCCCAGTATAATTTTCTGGAGTCGTTTAATCATAAACCATGGGTAAAGAAAAAGTTGCATTATTTGACCCTTCACATGGTAAAAGAACCTACTGAAGGAGGTAAACTTGGTAAAAATATCAAAATTTTCAATGTAGTGAAGGAAAGAATTGTTGAAGCCCTTTGTTTAATTAACAGTAATGGTGATGACCTTACAAATGGCATGCCCTGGTTGTACAAGCGCAGAGTTGAAGCGAATTACCAATGGGCGTGTAGTCAAGAAACATGTTCTCACCTTATATTGGTGTTTCACATTGCTACAAGCATGTGCGAAATTCAGCTATCTGAAAAACAAAACCCTGAGATTAAGAGACCTTGGTTGAATTCTCTTTTGCAAACAGTTAAGGTTAGAAGGTCACACAGAAATACTGGCCTTGTTGATCTAGAGAGTCTTGAACCCAAAACAAGAGATCATTACATAGTAGCAAACAGCATATCACGTTACTGTGCCTATTTACTTGTTTCTGCTCCTGAGTTGCTCCCAGATCATGCTGTTCTTTCTAACTTGGTCTTCGAAGGAACAGTTGAAGATGCCCGGAGTTCTCTTGGTGATTGTGGTTCACTAAAAGATGTTTTGGATAAACTCATGAAAATAGGGGGTTGTGCAGGAGAAAATGGTAGTGAGGGGAGATCTATAGTAGATGAGGGTGCCAAACTTGGTATGACACTATTGAGAGACCAGGCAATGGATGTGGAAGCTCGATGGGAGATGCTAGCCAAATTCTGGGTAGATCTGCTACTATTCATGGCGCCTTCAAAAATGACGAAAAATCATATATCACGCCTTGCTAAAGGAGGGGAGTTTATTACACTTTTCTGGGCCTTGTTTTCTAATTGTGGCGTCTTTGATCGAGCTGATCAAGAAGACCAAGTACCTGACTTTAGGAAGAGCACGAGTTTGTGAAGAGAAGCGAGTTGGTGAAGAGCAACAACATGAGATTGAAGATGGGTAGTAGTTATTGGCTAATGTTATTTCAAACTTTATTATTGTTTACATCTTTTGGAACTATAGCTCTCATTATCAGATTGTGTAATCAGGTAGTTCATGATAAGTCTGCAAGTATTTCTGAGTTAGTGTTATATATATTAATGCTTGAAAGAATTTTATGTATTTCGTTGGAAATACAGTGTAATAATTTGATATTCAATAGTGCGGAACATGCACATACGTATGGACTAAGTACAAGTTCTCAGTTTGTTTTGAAACTAATTTATTTTGTAATATTTTTATGTATCATTGTGAAGTGATCTCTTTTCTTTTTTACATCTAAATCTATACGCATTACCATTGTAGCGATTTGGGCTTTTGTTAATTGCTTTTGTCTGTGAGGCCCTATTGTACCAGATCTGGGCTAACCTTTTAGTTTTCGATTTTATTTGATTTCTCTAAAATATATTATTAAACAATTATACTCTTTTCTTTTTACACCAAAATCTATAGGCATTGTTATTATAGCAGATGTAAGCTTTTGTGAATTGTTTCTGTTCGGTTCAACTGTAGCAGATATGGGCTTAGTTTTGGTTGGAGCAAATTTGGACCAACCATTTATCAACTTTTAATATTTTTTGTTATATATAGAGAGAGAGGCAGTAAGGGAAATTAAATTTGATCATAACACTACTTAAAAAAACACATCTACTATCGTCCCTTTATCATTATGTGTCTTTTTGCATTGATGGTGTATGTAACTAGTGGCAACGCTATAATTACCAAAGAGTTTGGTGAGCACAACTTCAAAAGTATATCGAATTGGCTTCAAATAACGAATCCAAACTGTTGAAATCCATGTACTTTATGAGTGATGCATGTACATGCAAAATTTTGAAAGTTTCGAATTCATTTGCGACAAAATCAAGTGGTCAAAGTAATCAATCTTTTAATAAGTTGTTTTATATATTCATTTTTCATGTGTAATTATTAATTGTGCAAGATTAATTGTTAATTCTGTATTTTAATTATTTTTAATTTGGTATGTTAATATATGAATAATACTGTTTATTGTTTTATGCTTGCAATTGAACATTTTAATCCTAAATAATAAAACACCTAGCATCAATAATAAAACAATGTAATATATTAATGTGAATAATTAAAGTCAAAATTACATAATAAAATAAATAAGAGTGAAGCTACGGTAATTGACATGACGTATATTAATTCGTGCTCAATTTTTAAAGTTCAATTATACATTAAGATGAATCTTTAATTTTAATTTTATTTTATTTCAAAAACACGTATAAATTTCATGGAGGAACATTCTAATTAGTAATTACACATGAAGACAACATGCCACCTGTGCCTTCAGTCCGTCAAAGCAACACAGTTTCTATTTTTATTTTTTAAAACTGTCGATCTGTTCAATATGATTTTTATATAAAAATATATAGTTATATTTATTAAAAATGTTACTATTATTTTATATAGAAAGAAAATCACTTCATCTAATAAATTTAGATTCAAAGTAAAGATTTCCTGCTAATCTAATTTTTTTTTTACAAATTCTATAAATATAAAATTTAATATGCATGTATAGTTTTATATGAAAATCATATTCAACAATTTATATTGAGTATTTGAATTTTAAATAAGTCACTCAATAATTAATGTACAATATTATGTACAAATTGAATAATAAAAAAAACACAACAATCACATACGTAACAATAAAGAATTTATTGTGAAGTTGTCGAAGATTTCGAAATTTATTAATTTATTAATCTTAGAGTAATGCATATCTTTACAATTTTTATAAATAAACAAAGTTTAATAATACAGAATTTTTAAATATACCCAGCTAAACATAATAAACCAAAAGATCACTGCTTTTGGAGAATTTCCCAACGTGATATATTTGTTTAATAGTTTTCAAAAATAGAAAGAACAATTAATAATTTGAATATGTTAGAAAGAATATCAAACAAAATAGATAGAGCAATGATTTGAATTTTGACATGCCGTTTTCAAAAATAGATATAATATCTTACAATTTGAATGTACTAGAAGGACCATGATAATTTCTTTATTTACTAGAAGTGATTTTTGAACCGGGATCAATAATTCAGATCCAAATCATTTTTATTTATTTTTCCAGTAACACAGCAAGAAATAGTTTAATTTTTTTTTTTACAATCAGAAAAAATCTTGTGTGAAAATTGTTTCGGAGTCCTCGTAGTACATCTAAATTATAATATATTTTATCTATTTTGTTTGATGTTCTTTCTAACATATTCAAATTATTAATTATTCTTTCTATTGTAAAAAACTATTAACCGAATATATTAAATTTTAATGATTTTAGCCGAATTTTAGTTTTCAAATGGAATCGCAACATGAAATGGCAGCTCCTAAAAAATCGAGCCGCCATTTCACGTTGTGCCGAGTAGATATGGAATTCTCACGTATTTATGGATTTTTTTTTAATAAGAGTATTTTTATAAAATTCCGGTTAATAGTATCGACGGGGATAGATATCTCAAATAAAGATTTTTTTTTTATGGGAAGATGGCACGGTTATGGTTTCGATGGGAAATGGTGCTAATGGCAAGGGGGAACAGTGTTGATTGTTTGTTATATGGTTGCTGCTGGAGACAAGTGGTGCAGAGGATTCAATGCAGATCAGACCATAGATTTGATAGAGCTTGTTAGAAAAGGTGAGCAGTGATTTGACTAACTTGTATCAAAAGTAAATGAGAGGTACTGAAAAGTTTAATTGGTGCTGGTAATTTTTATATAAAAAAAAAAAAAAATCTAAGTTGGTTTTCTAAATTTGTATATACTTTGATTTTGGTTGAATTATACTGCTGTGTTGTTGAACATGTATGGAGGATGGAGCCCTTATAATGTAATATATAATTCAAGAGGGCCGGAAGCAAATGCAACTTTCTGCAACCTTCAATAAGAAGAGAAAGTATTATTGGGCTTTCAAGAAAGAAAAGGTAACATTGGGCTTTCAATAAGACTCATAGATTTTTCTTCTTAAGAAAAAGGTGACAAAAAAAAGAAAACCTATTGGCAGTTTTAGAATAAAAATAAGACTTATAGATTTTTCTTCTTAAGAAAAACGATGACAACACAGTTCCAGGGATGAAAAACGGCATGGATAAAATCCAATCCGTATTCACAGTTTTAGAAGTAAGAATAGTATGGATAATATCTGATCCGTATTCACCGTTTTCACCCCTACACAGTTTCCAAATATTAATGGAGTACTTGCTGGTAACAAATTTTAATTTCTGTTTTTCATTTTAAACCGCATAATGGAAAAGCTTGTGTCATTATGTATGACTAAAGAAATGCTATAGATTCTTCAGAAGACATAAAATAATTAATAAAATCCTTCAACTTGTAAGTTTAAGCTTTTGGTTCAACTTATAATTAGTAGACGTTATCTCATAGGCAAGAATTCTGAGTTAGAGAACAACACAAGGTCTTTATACTATATTTATGAATATATACCAATCGATATTTATTTAAACATTCCAAAGAAAAAATTCATTAAATAATTTTGTATTTGTTTGTCTATTTTTTATTAAATAAAAGTTTGTTAATTCGTTTGTGTAAAAGGATTTATTTTTTTTAGAGGAGGGATCCACTTACATCATTAATGGTGACACCAAATTACACCATTCATTTTTAAAGTTCAAACAGTCAATTCAAACCGTTCCAACATGTTAGATATATTAAAATTTACTTGCAGATCAAATTTTACATTTTTTTGAATTTTTTACTATTTATTAAGATGGGTACAAAAATTCAATGGTCTGAAAATAACAATTTTGTAAAATACTTAATAAATAGTAAAAAAATCACAAAAATGTAAAATTTGATCTCTAAGCACATTTTAATATCGAGGTTATGTTGAATAGTTTGGATCGACTGTTTGAACTTTAAAAACTTTAAAAATAGATGGTGTAATTTTGTGTCACTAAAAAAAATAGTGTAAGTGGGATTCCTTTTCTTTTTTTATATTATTAAATTTGCATTATTCTTGTAGAGGGACAAGTTTTCTCACTATCCACAAAAAAAACTATTGTGTCACAAAAAAAATAGTTTTTTTTTATGATTTAAATTCTTTTGAAATTGAAACTTAATGAATATTTCTTTTAAAAATGTTCATATGGTAAAGCCTTTCCATCCACCTAGAGTGTGAACCAGTCAGTATTTGTCTATTTGACCACTATTTAGTGGGCCGCATATGGATTCAACAGATGACCAGGATAATAATTCATATCATTTTTCTTTTTGCAAACTATATATAAACTGTTACATTTGACTTGGTACTGATTATGTTTGCATACCCATAGATAGAATTAAGTGGGCGAGCTGTTTTCTGTTATCCTCTATGGTTGGTTGTTTGAATTGTTGAGTCAACTTGTGCTGACTATTTCCATTGGAAGCTACTGCTTAGCTCGGACATATATACACCATTACATCCATATTTCGCTAAAAGGCCCACTTCGGCTGCGTAGTGGGTAAGGGACTGGACACAGGAAATAAAATTTTTTGAACTGATTTTTACTGTTCACGATAGAAAAATTGAGCTGCAGCCGAACAGACCTTAAGATAGCTAGAACTTAAGCATGGGTCCCTTTTTTTTCATAACCGTCCGATCTGCTTTAAGATCTGTGTGAGCATCGCTTTAATATCTGTGTGAGTTCTCTTTAATATCCGTGTGCACGCATCTTAAAGCATATCGGATGGTTATGAAACTCATCAGACCCAGTTTGAGTCTGATGGGCATCGGACCCATGCTGCTCCCTAATAGAAGACATACTTGAAACTTTAGTCAAAATGGATCGTTATATATATAGGGTGCGTTTGGATGGGTGAAGAATAGCTACTATTCTGGATTAGCACTATTCCGAGCTACTAATCTACGTTTGGATGTGTTCGGATTGGCGAATAACCACTATTTTTTGTTTGTCTTTTGTGGGATAGCTCACTATTCTACTAATCCAACAAAATGTTGGAATAACTACTATTCTCAAAATTAGAATAGCTACTATCCTCTCACTATTTTTAATTTATCCAAATGCACCCATAGTTAACAAAGACTAGTCCCTATATATGTTTTTTTTTTTTGAAAGAAAGATGAAAGTCTTCTTCAAATTTCATCCTCTTGTTATTACAATAAAAAAAAATTTCATTTAAATTTCGAACTCATGACTTTCCGCATAGAGATCATATTCCTTTGCCACTAGATCAAAATTAGCTCTCTCGTCCATATAAAGTTATTATTATGCGAGCTAAATCCAAAAACTCCACAAGTTTGGTTTTCCGAGTTAATGCGCTTATGCGCACCTCTTTTCAAATTTTAGAAATATTAAAAATATTTTTTCCAGAAAGGTCGAACTGTCCTCAGTTCGAAAGACAACTAATAATGTGATCTATTTATTTTCACTAAAGATATGATCGGCGTCCTTGGTATAAATAGAAATTAGATGAATTTGAATTAGATCGGATTGTAATTTCAAGCAGGTGTTCGGCGATTCTCAAAAAAATTCACAAGTTATTCTCAATCTTCGCATGGTAGTATAATTTTTTGAGAAAGAAACCGAGATTCAGACCTTATTTTTATTTTCCCAATCTCACTCTCTCCTCTCAACTAAATATTTAGTTGTTTTTACTGCTCTCTCTCCTCTCCTCTCTCCTCCATTGTCAACATTTCTTTTTCTTGTCTCACTAAATAGGTGAGATTTCATAATTTTTTTTATTTTTAGAGTTAATTTGATTTCTCATATTTTTTTCTTACTTTAAATAGACGAGAAATTTAAATAAAAATAATTATTTTTAAAATAAATTAAAAAAATTTCACAACTAATATTACGATACAACCGAACACTCATTTCATCACATTTCTATAATCAATTATGTATGTGCCATACTCTTGTGCTCATATATTTTTTTTTTCAAAAATGTGTTTCCATCTCTATTAAATCTCATCATCTGTATTCCAATGACAAATAAACATGTCATGAGATTTGTTTTTATGATGATCAGAAAAATAAATACATAATCCATCTCTTTTTTTTTTAAAATATAATTTTAATATTTTTAAATATAAAAAAATCTAGGATAAAGAGGGGTTTGCCGCCTTGCCTTGTTGATCAATCCAACGCCATCCAATCATGTGCAATAAATATCACTTAAAAATTGACAGGATGAAGCATTATTTCTTTTCTCCTTGAAGAAGTGTCTGAACATGTCAGAATTCTCATACCATCCTTTTGTTGCTCGTCTGGGAAGATTTCTATTTTATTACCATTATTTTCTTGCTCCATGCCTCCATGCTCTGCTTTCTTCCCCAAAGGGTGGCATTAATCACTGCTTGCATCTCTTTCATTTATTGATTGAATGGTCTATTGTTGTCAACGCAATTAAAGAGGCCGAACAATGAAGATTCTTGCTACTGTACTTGGTGTTTTTTTAATCGATAGAGGACTTGTTTCTTCTCTTTGCATTGACTGAAATTTGGGAATACTATGTGATAGGACATGTACCGAAAGTCCATAATAAAGACAGGTCTTGGATTAAGAATATGCACGGTCTCGGACTTCTAATTCGAGTCAAACCGAAGTTATGAAGAAAGTCCGAGCCAAAGATTATTCCTAAAATATCATGAACAGGAGCCGAAGCCAACTCAAGCCGGGCCCCCAACTCTCTGTCATTTATTGCACATCATACCACCATTCAATCTCGGCCCGCTGCTCCGAAGCGGGACGAGGCCGGAAGTGACAGATTCAGCAGTACGGTCCACTCCACTCTGGACAGGACATATCACTATCCAATAATGATTTATTTCTGATCTATCATTATTATATGAAACATAAAAAAAGAAACATAAGAATAAGGGATAAAAAGAGAGGTGCTGATAAAAAAAAAATACAGAGCAAAATTGAGAAGAAAATAAAGATGTAACAAGACGATCAGTAACCGCACTTGATGATTGAAAAAACAGAAGAAAAAATAAATAATATTTTTTTGCATTAAGCTAAAAAAAATGGATAAAAAAATCATGATAAAAAATGAGTTCCAAATAGTACTAAGCGATTATTTATAATAGATTTTTTTTATAGGGGTTACTTTAACACAATTACCTGGTTCCGATCAAGATCTGCATCAGAACCAACTAGAATCCGATTAATTTGAATAGGATAATTGATAGGATATGAGTTTAAAATAATATAGCATGTTAAATTATAAGTACAGTTACAAAGTTAATATTTTAATATTCAATCCGTAACCAATAATATAATTGATAGGATATGAGTTTGAAATAGCGATAAAGTCACAAAATTAGAATATGTTCGGCGTTTTACTGTTCACGTGGGAAACATGAACAGTAAAACTTAGTTCAATTCGGACATGTTTATGTGTCCATGCCTATTTCCCAGCGGAGGCCGAACATGCCCTTAATCCATTGCTCGTTTCCAAATTTAATATTTTGTGCACAACTTCATATTGATGGAACTAGCTAGAAGCTGGTGTACTAAGTAGGAAAAATCTAACCAGAATGGATCAAATTAGCAGTTGAATCTGATCCTACCTAAATCTAATTATATATCAGATCCAAATATTAAATTTGATGACACCTTTTGCTAAAAAATTAATACCTGCAAGGAATAAAACAACATAAAACAGAAAAAAATTCAAATGATTTCTTTTTGAAAACAAATAACCACTCACAATCCATCTTATTTTAACCCCCACATAGTGCTGCTTATAGCCGACCTTAAAAAGTGCATTATTGATTTATATCTGTTTCGAACGGAACTTTGCATGAATCATGGATAATTGAGGGATCCACTTACAATATTTGTAAGTTACAACATCTTATAATAATTTGGTTTTACGGTTTTCAAAATCTAAATAATCGATCCAAATCGTTCAACATGATATCTATATTAAAATGTGTTTGGAGATCAAATTTGCATTTTTTTTGAATTTTTTTACTATTTATTTAGTATTTTATAAATAGTTTTTTTTTTCCAGTGGTCTAAAATTGTCTAAAAACAATAGTTTTGTAAAATGCCTAATGAATAGTAAAAAAAATAAAAAAAAATGTAAAATTTGATCTCTAAGCATATTTTAATATAAAAATTATGTTAAACAGTTTAGATCGACTGTTTGGACTTTAAAACTCACACAACCGAATTGTTATAAGATGTTGTAACTTAATATATAATCCGTATTGTAATTAGTATTTGTACATTGGCGTTTTGCATTAATCATGGATCTTTTTCTCCCTAAAATGTCAATGTCACAAGTATATTTTTTTTTTTAAATAGAACTCATTCTAAATAAATTAACCAAAGCAGCACAGCAGATTGGAATGTTATAAAAATAGTCTCCACCGATCTCCCAAACCGGTGGAGCATTTTTCTTACCCGGTTGACCCATTTTTCCACCAGGCTGTGGCCCCGCCACAAAAAATCCACAAATAAGTCTCCACCGGTTTGGAGCTCTACCGGATTGGAAAACCGGTGTAGGTATCGTGTAGTAAACAGTATGCTTACTGTGGCAAGAGAGAAAGTGCCTACACCGGTTTGGGAAACCGATGTAGCAAGGTCCATAAAATCTCCACCGGTCCTCCAAACTGGTGAATGCTATTTTTTTGTACCTTCTTCGATGACTGCTTTGGTTAATTTATTTATTTTTAGTTTTATTTAAAAAAAAAATCAAATCTGACACATGATTTCATCTGATTATTCCAACCGGCTGATGTACATATGCAATGTTGTTTTAATTTAACATCACTAAGGATAAATATTTTCTTTCTTAGGAGAAAAATGTTATATTCTTGCTTTGGTTGTAGTGCTCCAAAGCAGGCTTTTGTTTTTTCTCACAAAGGGTGAGTGCATCTGTGCATCTGTGTGCCTTTGATAAAAGGTTAGGAGGAAGGACAATAATATATCTGACAAGATAACTAGTTTTAAAAGCACAAAAAGAAATGACGTGCACAAGGAGTCGCAGAATCGCAGGTATCTAAAGCTGCATGCAATTTCTTATTTCTGAGACATTCTAATTATTGTTTGGATCATTCAAGAGTAGAGCTAACTCAAAATTAGATTCATTATTCTCAAATTGTAGTGGACTAAATACAAATTGGTAAATCAGATTAGCTCAAAAATAGCTCTATTCTACTAACTCATAAAATGATGAGTTAGTAATAATAGAACTAGTGATATTAATAAAATATTTAATTTCTCTCAATTAGAATTAATTTAAATAATAAATTAGCATTAAATAAAATATTTAATTAGTATTAAATAACTATTAATTTAAATATTAAAAGTAATGTAATATTAATTTAAAATATATATTAGTATTAAATAAAAATAATATCAAATTAGATTAATATTAAATAAAATGTTTGATTAAATATCATATTGTAGTTATTTAAATATTAAATATAATAAAATATTAGTTTAAATATTAGATTAGTATTAAATAAATATAATATCAGATTATATTAGCCTTAAATAAAATTAATTATAATATTAAATATAATATAATATAATATTATTTTAAATATTAAATGTAATATAATATTAGTTTAAATATTAGGTTAGTATTAAATAAATATAATATCAGATTATATTAGCCTTAAATAAAAAAAATTATAATATTAAATATAATATAATATAATATTAGTTTAAATATTAAATGTAATATAATATTAGTTTAAATATTAGATTAGTATTAAATAAATATAATATACTTAGAGTAGATTAGTATTAACTAAAAAATAATATTAGTTTAAATATTAAATGTAATAAAATATTACTTTAACTGGTTTAAATATAATATGATATTAGTTTAAATGTTAAATGTAAAATGATATTAGTTTAAAATATTAAATATAATATAATATTAGTTTAAATATTAGTTTAGTATTAAATAAAGAGGAGGGATCCAATTACATCATTTTATGGTGACACATCTTGACACTATATATTTATAAGTTCTTCTTTACGATTTCAAAATCCAAACCTTTCCACATAATATGAATATTAAAATATGCTTGGAGACCAAATTTTACATTTTTGGAAATTGTTTACTATTTTTTTGAGAATTTCTAAATATCGTTGCCTTTCAAAGGTCCAAAATTGTCTGAAAACAACAACTATGTACACATCTTAATAAATACTAATTTTGTTTAAAAAAATGCAAAATTTGGTCTGCAAGCACTTTTTTATATGGAGATCATTTTGAACGGTTCGGATCGATTGTTTAGACTTTAAAATCGCAAAAATAAATTATAAATATATGATGTTAAGATGTGTCACCACAAATGGTGTAATTGGGTCCCTCCTCTTAAATAAATATGATATCATATTAGATTAGATTATTTAATGTAATATAATATTAGCTTAAATATTAAATTAATTTAATTATTATTTTATTCATTCTCTATTGCTATTTCAAATATACCATTCAAACAATATTTTTATTTACACAGATAGTCTAAAATTAGTGCTATTTTCAAATCTCTCATATTAACACTATTCTCATCCAATAACTTAAAAATCACTATTCTAACACTAAATTTCTAACACTATAAATATGACACGATACAAACGTACCCTACAATATTACATAATTACGAAATCACTAAACCATTTAAATAAGGTCATGCATTGGAGTTGTGAAATTAATAATTAAACGAAGAAAGAGGCGAAAGAAAACAAAACAGGCGAATAATTCATTTGGCCCGAATCCCTAGAAGAATGTTTTGCGGAGCCCACAATGCATTTATTTTGAAGTGGGGTGGCGGTTTATGAAGGTAGAAAGACAGGTAAGAGAAACTCTAATTATAACAAAAAGAAATGGTTACAGATATAGTGGCTCATTAAATAAAATGATGAGTTCTTTAGCTTTTGGTTGAACAGTTGAGGTTTTGTTACAGACGGTGGGTTGGAAAAATAGGATATTTCATTGCATGTGACAAACACAAAATTATCATTATATCGAACCACTGCGTACAAATAATTAATATAATGAAGCGTGGTAGTAGTGTTTTGATTATTGCATGGCGTTGCCAGTTTGCCACTGAGTTTAAGAATTAAGCATACATTAGATAAATCATATAAATAAAAGTTATATTAAAATTATAAGATTAATTTTAGAGTATCCATAATTATTTATTCTAAATTATATATAAAATTCACATCTAAATATATAGATTTTGATAATAAATGAGATTCAATTATCCACATTCAATTTTTACTGGATCCGATTTGGGATAGGACACCGTATTTTTTGGTTTGTTTTCATATTTCAGTCATTATTATTAACGGTGGATTCTCACGTAACAGTGAGAATCCATACAGCATAAATGATTTGTAAAATGAGGAAAAATATTCAGAAGCAGGGGCGGATTTTGTATGGTTGAATGGGAGTCAATTGATCTCCATTTATTTTCAAAATTTTATTGTTTATATATATTTTGGGATTTAGTTTTGTCCAAAGAGCTTTGGACAAAGGCTCATTCAAAGCCAAGCTTAAACATATGATTTGTATTGAGATCTGTGCAAACATATTTAAAACTTAATAAATTTAAACGGCTTCTTGAATTTAAATATTTATACAAATTTTGATGCAGACCTAACAATTCAAGTTAGACTTTGGATGGGACTTTATCCAAAGCCGTTTTGATCCATATAATTTTCTATATAATTTAGAGTAAATACTATGTATATTGTAATATTGACTTTCATTCATAGTACGTATGTAATCACCCTATAACTTAAAAATCTAGAAAATATCGACTAATCTATTAATGAACACGTAATTTTTTATAATTTTTTTTTTCTAGTTGGATTCTGGTTATTAATTATCGACTAATTTATTAATGAACACGTAAGCGCAACGTTCGTTAAAATTGATTTTGTTTGTTGTAGTGTGAATTTGTTAAATATTCACATTTAACACAATTAGGATTAATGACATTTAACGACAACGCATGTGACATTGCCTGGACAAATCGGAGATGGCTCGACTTTATAATATTCATAATCTATGTTTTAGCAATTATAATAATAGTAACTCTTTTTTTTTTTATGTTTAACTCCTTTATCTTAGTTTTAATAAATTTCAAATAGACTAAGTTTTTTTAATAAAAATAAAAACAAACCTAGGGAAAATGCTAATGAGGAAACTCTATAGTTATTGCAAATTAACTTTTCTAGTTTTGTCATCAATTAATTGTAGGTATCGTAATTGAAATTGATAAAACTTACATCATAGGCAAAAAAAACTCAAATATTGACTCTAAATGAAAAAAAGATATATGGTATAATTAGTTCATAAGCCCTATTAGCTAATCTTTTCTTATTAAAAAAAACGAAACTACAAGCTTGAGTTATAACAGCAATTAAGAAAAATTAATTAATTTATTCGAACTTCTCAATATAATCTTCATATTGAAATGTACTTGGAGACCAAATTTTACATTTTTTGGAAGTTTTTTACTATTTTTTTATAATTTTGAAAATCAGTGTTTTTATACTTTTTTTTTTTTTTTTTATTGAATGAGAAGCTGTGATTTTTAAAAATTCTAAAAGTAATATTAAAATAAATTTCAATCATCAAATGTGTCAAAAGTAATATTAATACATGATAAACCTAAATATAATTAAATACGCTTTATTTGTAACAAATTCTATGATGTAAATTTTGATAATTGAAAATTATTAGAATTTCAACTTTAGCACTTAATAGATGGAAAAAGAAAAAAAAGACAACATTTTTTCTTCATTCATTTTCAACTCTTGTTAGATATTTATGATAGATGCACAATTATATATGACAATATGTTTATCATAAAAACAATTAATCTTTTATCAATTAATAATGACTGCCCATATACTGAATCAGACGAAATCTTCTTCTTCATTTTTGTTTTAATTAGGCACACAATTAGTTATATGCGGACAGAAGAGGGAAAGACTTGTGCTTGATTTTGAAATATAGCTATCATTTACTATTATTTCTATCTGCTAAGTAGACACAAAACCAGAAAAAAAAATTAGAAGTTTGCCTAGGCTTGCAACAAGTTGTCAGAATTATGTTGAGTTTGATAAATTATTTTTAATATTTTCCATGCTTAATTATTTGACTATTTGAATCTAAGACTGCACACATTTTAGCTAGTTTTCAAATATACATAACAAAAGAAAACTGAACATCTGTATTGTTATGCATCTTATATGTAATGTATACTTGATTATTCTCGATTTATCTATGAGTGCCAAGGTAAGTATTCGACATGCAAGTGACTTACAAATGTAATTTCAAACTTTGAAATATTATTTTCGACCTGCTAATTATATGTAATGACTTCACAAAATATACTTATAGGGTGCATTTGGATGTGTAAAGAATAGTCACTAGTTCAGATTAACACTATTCTGAGCTACTATTCTTTATTCTTTATTTGGATGTGTTTGAATTATCAAATATGAATTATTCTTTATTTATCTTTTGTAAGTTTTCTCACTATTGTACCAACCTAACAAAATATTATTAAGTTAGCTGCTATTTTCAATCTTAAAATTAGTTTTATTTCTTGATTCATCCAAACATTCTTAGAAGTATATATACCGATGACAATGAAGACCTTATTCCCTAACAGCACATGGAAAACCAACTTAATTAATTTTATCTCCACGAAGAACAAATCTATACAAACCTGAAACCGTGAAACTAGAACCCATTTTGTTGGATGACACAAATTTTTATTATTAGAAACATTTAGCATATGTTGTAGAGAGGATGTTCAAATATTATTCTCGAGTTATGTAGGGGTATCTTTACAAAAGTTTCCAAGGATAGTAACTAGTAAGACACAAATATGACATATCAATGGACTTCACAGAAAAGCTCATTATATAGTATGCTTTAATCTACAGAAAGACATGATGAGGATCGGAGGAAGTACCTTTTTATATAATATATAGTTGCACTGGTACGAGTGCCTGGCTGCCTGCCATACCCACTTCCAAATGGCTCCTAACAAAAATGATAACACAACAGCATGTGATGGGAAGTCATTGCTAGTGTGCTAGTGTGCTGGTGTGTTGTCATGAGTCATGACACACACACACACACTGATGTGGGATGACTGATGATAACCGAGTCTCACTTCACTCAATTCTTCTTTTATTAGTGGTTACCCGGCTGGAAGAATCTTGGTTGGAATGGATGCATGATGAGGACATGACCTCTGAGACATGTACCTCTGCACACAAAATAAAGTGAGAGAAACATGCCAAGAAAAAAGCCAAAAGCCACATGTAACAACAATGCTTCATTAATTAAACTCAACTCTATCGTTTTCATCACAATATCTCAATAAACAAGTACACAACAAGTACTATATATATATTCTCTGCTGAATTTCATTCATTCTCCTCTCAAATTAAAGAACTATGATTCACAAATCACATGATCTAAAATATATATAGATATATAAACATTCCAATATTATAGTCCAAAACCAACTATAGTCTATAGGTAAATAACAAAATATTTAGACTATATAACAAAATATTCAAAATAAAGTCGAAAGGAAAGCACAAGAAATTAGGGCGAATTCTAAACATTTCTTTTTCCATGCTTTTTAAACAAACCATGCATGCATGCTTAATTCTACTATGTTAAAAACTAGACAGTAAATAAATAAACACGCCATTTTGAAGCCAACCTAAAAAAAGAAGCTTCACAAATACCTACATACATATCGATCCATGCACGAGAAAACCAAAAGAACACAGCAAAATGTAACTAAATTAAGTGAAAAGGCATAGACTGTTAGTTTAATTTCTCCACCTCATTAATTTCCATGAATTTGGGTGGTTCACCATGAGGCACCATTCCCATTTACGCCGTCTCCAGTTGCACCACCACCCGTTGCGCCACTGCCGCCTCCTAACATCGTATTCCAAAACAGACCTTGTTCTTTGTTGTTACTTTCATACTCACTTGCACTGCTTGAAATCACAGGCTTCATGTCTCCAAAAGGAAATAACAATCTACTTCCATTCCCTGTTTCTTGCACTGCAAAACCACCTGCAACTGCACTTGCACTACCTCCAGCACCTACATCAAGAGAAAATGCAAGTGTATGCGGAGGCCTGTACTCATGCTGCAACCCAAACCCAGCTGTGTACTCTGGTACCGACATCGGCACGAAACCAGTACCACCAATACCACTCCTCAGCAACTCCATGGCAGAAATTGCACCACCATTATTACTGCGAACAGTACTGCTCTCCAAACTGGGGAAGCTAAACTCAGATGCTGGTACGTTGTGGTGGTTGAAAGCCAAATTGAGATCCTGTGCTTCATGCATAAGTTTCCTTGCATGATTAGATATAACAGATGAAGGTGAGACTGTGGTGGCAACAGATGTAGAATGAGTGGTAATTCCACCAGCTGCAGCACTTGCTGTAGCTTGAGTTGCAGTTGTAGAGGAGGGTCTCTTGTTTTTCCTAGAACCACCACCAACTGGAACATTTCTGAGGGATCCACCTTCTGTCCAGTACCTCCTACAAGTCTTACAAAAGTATCTTGGTTGTGTGAGGCTGTAGTTATTGTAGTAACAGAACTTGGTGTTCGTTGAGTTGCACCGAGGACAATTTAGTGCTTTCTCTTTCTGAGGTCGTGCTCTCCTCTCCATCAGTTGTGGCCTTTCTTGGCCAAGTGTGTTTCCTGCAGTTGCACTTGGGTTTGCATTCGCAGGTACCATCTCCTCCATGGGCTTCACAAGTCCAAGCTCCTGAGAGAGAGATCATGACAGAAACACACATCATTATAGGAAAGATCACAGAACAAATAGCACTATAGCTAGATGTTTAAAGGAGATTTGGGAAAGACATAGAGAGAGAGAGATGTATGTATATATAGGATCTAAAACGATCAAAAGAAAACAAACAGGAGGATACAAGACAAAGGATTAAAGTGTCCAAAAGGATAAATAAGTGGAGGAAAAAAGTGAAAGAAAAAGGATGAAAGAGAAGCCAAGAGAATTAAGCTCTTGTTGTTTGTTATTTTGTATGATACTTCATCAGAAATATATGACGCTGCGGTTGCACCTTTTGATGCCTCTCTGCTTTTGAGAGAGAAGATAAAAAGGAGAAGAAAAGTAAAGGTAGATGGAAGGGAAAGGAAGAGAAAAGAAGAGAAAAGAAAAGAAAAGAAAAGATAGAAATAAAGTGGTGTGTGCTGCTTTCAAGGATTAAAGGAGGGGAGGCATACAAGTGACAGGAATTAAAGCCTTAAAGCAAAAGAAAAGTTGAAAGGAAAAGAGATAAAAGAGATGATACAGTTCTCTTTTCTTCAAACAAAGATAGATCTACAAATTACAAAGCCATGGCTTACCCCCTGGCAACTCAAATACCCACAACCCAAAAATTCAAACGATCTGCTACTCAATTCAAACAATTGAACAGAAAGAGATGAACCTGAAAACAAGGATAATAAAGTTATATATGAAAAAAGATCGATCTTGCTTGTTATTTACCTGATGAGGCCAGTGGGCTGTATCCATAGAAATCTGTGTATGATTTGAAGAGGCACAGAGGAGAGAGAGACAGAGAGAGAGAGAGAGAGAGAGAGATGAAGGAATCGTCTATGCTAAGCAAGGAAAGAATGTCTAGGGTTCTGAATTGTTTAGTGGAATTATGATATCATCTGCCCCCCTCTGATATGTGATATCTTGTTCTGTGCAGCGAAAGAGGCTTGAATTGATGGTGGATTCTCACAAAATAATATTTTATTCCTAATTTGTATTTTAATGGTAAATGTATCTTATTAGGTCCGTCCTTTGTCTGTAGTTGTTTGGCTGCGTAGCTATATATATTTATCTGGTTGGTTCATTTTTCTTCCTGGGAACAATTTAAGTCAAGCACCAGCTCTGAAGGACTCTGGAACAGTTGGGTCATTGGGTGCTTCTTCTTTTTTTCCACAATTCCACCCTTAATTATTTGAAATATTGATTGATTATACATTACAATTTATCCACGCTGCTTACTAGATAAACATAAATATGTTGCATATATGTAATGTTATAACACATAATAAGTTATCTTATAGATTTAAAATTTCGCAGAATTTTAGCCAAACAAATTGTTAGATGGATATTTCATTTAAATCTCTCTCTCTAAGTATCTCAGTCGTATGAACTCGATTTTGATGATTGTAAAGCTAATGTCAAAAGGCAATAAGCTTTCTGTTTCTTTTTTTTTTTGTTTTTTTGTTTTTTTTTTCTTTCGAGGTGGTTATTTTGGACTTGTTGATTTAGTTTCCAGTTTAGTTTGATTTAGTATCTTCTTAGCTGATAGGTGATTGTTCTAGTCCGGTCGATTTAGTTCCCGTCTGGTTTGAATTCAATGTCTTCTCGGCTGTGATATGCGTACAGAGAAAACTATCGCTAGGCTTCTTTCACTCTAATCAAGTAAGAATGATCAACTTTGTGCCCACATGATGCATATACTCTGTGCGTTTTTAGTTTTATTTAGCTGTATGTTTTCACAGACACTCGTTGTCTAATCTTATGTAATAGCTATTTTGTAACTTTTGTTATTAATGAAATTGCCTACAGATTTTGAGTGCAAAAAAGAAGAAGACAATAAGTGGATTTAAAAAAAAATATATGGGTATGGCTCATATTTTCATTGAATAAATAGTCTTAGTTACATATAGGGTTTGTAACTAGTAGCAAAATTGAATGAAATAGCTCAAAACATATGAGCTTAAAGAAAATTTGAAAAACAATATATAAATAGGGAAAATAATATTACGGAAAAGAAAAATACAAAAAATATATGAATTATCACATCAATATTTTTCATGAAAAGATTATTGATATGATAATCAATAGGATACTAGTGTGTTGTCAAGACAGTACATTGATCAACATTTGTTCAAACATACATATATATCTCAATTTCTGAGGTGATTCATTCACAAGGCATTGAATAAACATATCTCAATTTCTGAGGGAATTCATTCACAAGGCACTGTGATTCACTTTAGAAGAAGTCTTAGCGGAATTTTACAATATGAATGGAATGACATTTTCTTTCTAATTAGTACATCTAATTTCATTCATCACATAGATAAAATAGTTTGGAGATGGGACTCTTCAAAAATATTTACAGTCAGATCCATTTATAAAATTCTAAACTTTAGAGATATAAATGCTAATAAGTTTACCATTGTATGGAACCGCCTATTCCACCAAAAAATAGAATATTTTTGTGGCTTCTCTTGAATAATAGAGTTCTCACTAAGAAAATTTTAAATAGAAGAGGTTGGCCTGATAAGATTTGTTTCACCATATAAGATTAGCACATCAATATCCTTTCCATTCTCTAGTGCTTATGTTTATTTTTAATTTTAATGAGTCTTGATACACTCTGGTATTTTTAGATGCTATTATCAAGAATTAAACAAGCAGCCTCTCTATAAAGAGATGAAACTCGTACTACTGCACTATACATGCAGTTTTAGTGCAGTTCTTGATACTTATAAACTGCACTGAAGTATATTATATAAGGAATTTATTTGTCACGTTTGTCATTCAAGAACTCATTAGTTCTAATACCATTTGAATGTGATAAATTCAATGAACTAAGATTTGGGCTAATTTTTTTTTTGGACAAAATGTGCTAGAATATTATCCACTTCTTCTCATAGTTATAATTTTTGTGCGTTGCATGTAAGCAAATTAAGTCGGACACACAATTTTTAACTAAATTAATTTGTTTTACAATATCCATGTGATGCTGTAGAGGACTCTAAACCAAATAGCTACAATTAATAAGCTATACATTTTCACAAAATTTTGAACTTGTTCATTAAATTGTTTAGCTAGATGATATGATTTCCGAATTGAACCGCAATGTGGTGAATCTGATTGCTAATTTTATTTTATGGCAAGGACCATGAAGAAAAAAGTGTGGTGGTAGACTACTGGACTGGTGGTGGTGAGTCGCATGTGTGAGAACTGAGAAGGGGAAAATGGCACGTGCGAGGGGGTGGATGGCACGCATGTGGGACCCCCGACAAACGCGCAAAAGAAGGCACGCCTGATGGTGGCCCACTTTAGTTTAGTGCCCGATGGAAATCGGGTCTGGCAGTGGGCTGCCACATCTCACATTCTCACAAGGGGAAAATTATGTTTATTTTTTTTCTTGTGAAGGCCCATGGGCCCAGAGTCACAGAGAGAGAAAACGGAATTGGTGTTGAAAAGATGGTTGAATATTATAATCCGAATCGGATCTAATTCCTTTTCCATGGCTCGATTCGCAGCAGCTGGCACTTCAACTGCCTCTTGGCTCTTTCAAGTTTCAACTCAAGCGATTGGATTTCTTGTGACTTTATGGTGTATCAGTTCGTGCCATTGAGTTGCAGATCTGCAGCAGAAGACTTGATAAATCCGTACCAAGTCGGTACAACAAGCCGCGTTTGACTTCCAACCTTTTTTATTTTTATTTTTATATTTTACTCTTTTTTTCTGTGACACTGGATTACAAATATTTTCAAAGTCTAAATAGGTGATTCAAACTAGTCAATATTATGGATATATTAAAATGTGTTTGCAGATCAAATTTTATATTTTTTGAACTATTTTACTATTTATTAAGATGGGTACAAAAATTAAATAGTTTAAAAACAATGATTTTGTAAAATATTTAATAAATAGTAAAAAAAATTAAAAAAAAATATAAAATTGGTCTCCAAACACATTTTAATATGTTTATATCGATTGTTTAGACTTTGAAAACTTTAAAAATGTATAGTGTAATCCAGTGTCACTAAAAACAGTGTAAGTGAATCCCTCCTCATTTATCTTATCATTCATACAATATCATTTAGAGTTGTAATTACTGAATCGCTTATATATACTCTTTACTTGTACTCCGATGTGTGTTTTTTTTTTTAAAAGATATTTATACTGATGATAAAAATATAGTTTTACTTATTAAAGCATTTAACTCGGACTTCCTTGTATATTATGAAAAGTAAAAGAGTTAAAGCCAATAACCTTTCTCTTTTATATGATAGAAATAAATTCTTGTGAATTTAGATATAAACCATGTACAAATCAAGTATAAGACTTTTAAATGATTGCAAGCAGTATGAAATGCAGAAAATTAAATGGGTGCAAGAATAATTACTCGAGATATTATTTTTGCTATATTTTGGTACCCACAACAAAGTTTCTTTCGTTTAATTTGCAAAGTATTTTTTTCTTTTTAAACAAAAGAAATAAAATAATAGGATTTTCCACATACTATTTATATCCTTTTGATAATGTCTCCTTTGATTTTTAGATTCTGGCATTTTGGATTTAAATAGACCTTTATCATTTCATGCTCGGCACCTTTTTAGGCTCTGATAAAGCCGA
Source organism: Carex cristatella (assembly GCA_024447775.1). NCBI lineage: Eukaryota > Viridiplantae > Streptophyta > Magnoliopsida > Poales > Cyperaceae > Carex > Carex cristatella. The sequence goes on from JAJHPF010000018.1 coordinate 3,357,251, forward strand.
ACGGTGGTAAGGAAAGATATCATGTTTTTTTTAGTAAAGTTAGAGTTCAAGCTATCTAACTATTTAATATCTTTATTATTATAACAAAAGATTTTTTTCATCTGGATTTCGAACTCATGACCTCTCATATAGAGAGCAAGGAAATATATCTTATTTATGGAAAAAAGTTAAAAGGTTGGATTTTGAAAATAAATAAAGAATTAAAAGATCAAAAAGGCTCTTTTAACTAATAAGATTTATATATAGAGGATTTACAAAACTTTAGCGATTTAAATTTATTTTTCTATAAAAAGTAATTAAGTGTGCATATCATTCATTTATACTTAAACTAGAGATTTAAAAAATTTAATGGTATACCATTGCATGCTTTAGATAATATTACAAAGGCTTTTTGGTAAGAAAATAATTTGGATATGACGTCGATAGGACTCAACTGATAGGTTTTTGTGTCCGTTTTATTTGATTTAAGATATGTGCATGTTGTTTTAATATTAATGGCTGTCCATTTTAATATTTCTGCACACTGATTTTAAAACGAATTGGATAGATGAAAAACTCATCTGGACATGGGACCCAAATTGTTCTAATTTGGTAAATGTGGTATCACTTGGGGATCTTTAGATCCTAAGCTATGGGATTCTCATGAGCAGTGTTGTAAAAAACGGCTATTTAGACCGATTAATCGGTCGATTAGTCTTTAGTAGCTATCAAATTTTTATGGATTTTTCTGACTACTCGGCTGATTATTTCTTGATTATAACTGATTATTCTCGATTAATTGTCTGGCAGTACTCTGTCAATATGACAAGCGCATGCTGTTATTTACAACACTGCTCGCTCCTGAGAGAGAAAACTTTGATCTTTCTACCATCTAGAGAGTAGTACATAATGGAAAAATTTACGACTTTTTAGAGCTTTTGAAGAGTATTTGCTCTAAAAGTTTACTATGTTAAAACTGGACTTAGTCATATTAATTTTATTTTTCAAAACTCTCAAATTTAGTAATATTATAATGTGAGGTGGTCGAATTAGAATTGATTCATAAAATTCAATTAAGGTTGGCTGTGTGGAAAGCAAAAACTTTTAAACTCAAGAAAAAAAGACTAAATATGTTAAATTATGTATTATATTCAGTTATTCTTTATTATTTGTCTCTCTATATATATAATTTCTAAATGGGTTTGAAAAAAAAATTGATTTGATTAGCAGAAGATTTTCTTGTACTCGAGTTAATTGAACCAGTTCGAGGAAATACTCTTTAAGGTATGTTTGGATGGATTGAAAATAAACTATTTTTGAGGTTAGGCTATTTAGAATAGCCTATTCAGTGTTTGATTGTGTTAGAATATCTAAAATAGTGAATCCAAATGTTTTGTCTTATTAAAATAAATTATTCCTATTCTAATAAGACAAACAATAACTATTTTTGATTTGACTATTCTAGCTATTCTTGTTTTGCAACCAAACATAATCCTAATTAATTTGGAACTATATGTGTTCAGATAAAAAAAAAATGGCAGAATGAGAGTTTTACATTAAATCAAATTTAGATTGCTTTACTAGCTAAGTAGTTATGGAAATTTAATTTTGAGGGGCATAAGGTAGATGGAAGTTGCTTATTCAGTTGTATAGTAAACGAAGGGTATCAGGCATATTCTTTCTCCATTCTGATCATCTTCTATTTGAGGTTTGAAAAAAAAAATAATCTGCTATTTGTCTATTAATTTCTTTAATTAATCTGAGAGGTGGCGGGTAATGGGGAAAGTACCTCTCATATTTGCATGCTGTCTAATACAATAGTTGCAATTTGTCCCTTCAATTCCCCAACTTATATTCTAGGTTTGGTATCGAAGTCAGATTAATACCTCTGTTAAATTTATCTCACTATTATTGTTGCCTAATTTTATCTGAACAGTTAAACATAATCTTTGTATGAAAATGTATTCATAGACCAAAATTTTATATTTTTTAGAATTTTATATTCTTTAGATAAATAAAAAATCACTACTTTTAAATGATCCAGAATGTTTAATTCAAGTGGTTTTCTACCTATCAAAAAAGATAATAAAAAATTATAAAGAATGTAAATTTTGGTATCATAATTTCATATGTAGATTATATTAAGCGATTCAAATCAACTTTTGAAACTTCAAAAATATATATATATATATATATATATATATGAGTTTATAGTAGAAACTGTTTTGTGATATACATATTATCATGATAATCTCACAAAAGAGTGAATTCTTTTTTATTTATGGTTTCTAAAAGAAATCCTTTTGACTTGCATATAATAATTAGAATTATTCTTTGTCCTTTGTGACAGGCTTTTAATCTTGTTCACAGCTTTTGTTATACAATCCACATGTCAGGAGGCGTTGACATCTTTTCAAGATCTGATCTATTCGTGAAAAGTACATTTCCGGTTCTAAATTTACCAAATTAAAAACAATCAAGAAATTGAAAAAAGATAAACCAGACAAACTAAATCCGAGCTCAAAGAAAGCAAAAGAAGATCGAGATTGCAATCCAAATTAGAAAAGAGAAGCCTAACAATTTAGACCAGAATAAAAAGATATGGTCCCAATTCCCATCAACTATCAAATTAATAATTAAGTTTGGCTGCTTTTGGAATTACAAATCCGAGCTAAAAAAGTCTTTCACAAGAAAACATTTGGAATTTGTACTCTTCTCCGTTTTGACTTCAGAAAAGAGAATCAATTGACCTCATACCCACCATTGACTACTCCTCCTTTTCCTTTGCTTTCGTCTCTCATTCCATATATATCTCATAAAATATTTAGCACTATTACGCGTATGTCTAAAGCATAACAATACTAATTACCTACGAGTTTCTCGTAAAAAAAATAAAGATAAATGTATTTTGTTTAAAAAAGAGAAACGCACAACAAATTTGACGTGCGATATATCCAATCTGATGGGTGACCTCAATAGTGCCACACTTAGAAATTTACGTGTAAGAGAACACGCAAAAAACATTTTAAGTGGTGGCCGCCAGATTAGATGTCAGGTGCCCTGAATAATTAATACGATGAACACACACATAAATAAGGAGGAATGCACTTACACTTTTTTTCGGTGACATTAGATTACACCCTATATTTTTAAAATTTTTAAAGTTGAAACAATCGACCCAAACTGTTTAACATGATAGATATATTGAAATATACTTGCAGATCAAAATTTACATTTATTTTTGAATTTTTTTACTATTTATTAAGTATTTTACAAAATTGATGTTTTCAGACCATTTAATTTTTGTACCCATATTTATAAATAGTAAACAAATTTAAAACAAAATATAAACTTTTATTTGCAACCACATTTTAAAATATACATCATGTTGAACAGTTTGAATCAACTGATTGAATTTTAAGAATGTAAGATGTAATCAGGTGTCACTAAAAAAGAGTGTAAGTGGATCTCTGGTCTCTCTCTATATAATTCAGTAATTTAAATGATGCCCCCCCCCCCCAGTAGGAGTTTACAAATATGATATCTACTCTGCTCCATAGAATCAGTATTGGAATCAAAATTGAATTTGCGAGAAAATACAGAATTGTATTATTTTTATGAGTTCAAAATCTTTTACATGGATTTATTTTATATTAATTATGAAGTATTGCACATGTGAAAATTAATTTCATAATTAATAATCTTATATTAAAAATGCCTGGCTTCATGCATGTGAGTAGGAATGTCCTATATCAAATTATTTACATGCACACCATTTTTCCGACATTAATATTATTATAGTTTTTTATAAATAAATTTGCATTGAAAATTTCCATAAGACGCTTGACCACAAAAAAATTAATTTCTGTTTTAAAAATTGTCTAGTATATCTGAAATCCTCGTCACATTTTTGCTATTTATTTAATAATTATCGTATAAAAATAAATATTTGGTTAGGAGCGGATCTACATGTAATCAGGATAGGATAGGACAGCTGTCCTATTCTGAATTTTTAAAACAAAATTTCTAGTACTTACTATTGGACTCTTGTTCTTCCCGGAAAATAATAGTACACAATTAGCTAATAGGTTTGAACAAAATTAGCTATTTGAACCCGTTTACTCTTAATAACTTGTTCTATTCTAATAAAAATTCTGAGTCCGCTCCTATATTCAGATATTTGTTTTTAAGTTTTTATGTCTTTACCCACATAACCCATCTTATACTGTCAGTTCAGACTTCTATCTACTGAGATATATAGCAGGTCCGATGGGCATCAGACCTACTTTTAGGTCCAATTAGCTCTAACACCGTACAATTAGCATTAAAATATGTGCATGCGGAAATTGAAATAAACTGCACGGATTTTAATGTAGTTCACACGAATATTGATGCAAATCAAATGGTCATTACACCCATCGAACTAGATCGGATGGGCATCGGACCTACTCTGAATTCCTATTTACTTTGACGATTTTCATTTATACTTTTGACTATATTGTACACATTCATTCATGTTTGTTAATTATTCTGACGATTTCTTGTGCTGTCAGAATATTCATTCAACTGGATGTATATCTCTCTCATCTAGTAGATGAATGAATGTGTCGTTATCAACAGAAAAGATGGCTTCCGTAGCCTCCTTTAGTCCTTTTGTAGGAAAATTGAGGAGGAAATTAAGCTTTAGACTTTAGAGAGCTAGTGGGGTGGTGTGCATGATATTATTATTCCTTTCATTAATTTAGCCATACAATTTCTTCCACTACTCCTTTATGTAGCTTTCATACGGATTGATCTTTTACCGCAATTTATTAATTAGATCTGCCCACTAATATAAATACTCTTACTTGAATTAATCATGTCTATATTAATTGATTGTGATATGTGCTCAAACAAAAAAAAAAATCGTAATTGAAATAATAAAGTTATGATTACAGCTTGAGACAAACATTTTGTAGATGCAATTAATTTATTCCTCAGGTCACATCCGAAGAAGAAATGAAAATAAGGGGAAAAAAAATTATATGCTATATAGCCTTTGAAATTGTTGAATTTACATTTTTACTATTTTTTTTAACATTACTGACTCTTTTAAATTGTTCTGATCCAATTCAGTATAACATATTTTTTTTTCTATATATAAGTAATTAAATTAAGAGGAGGGTTTAAATGTTTCATTATTTATTTCTATTTTTAAAAGAATGATTGGAGCATAAAACCAATTGTGTATTTTAATCCTACACCCAAATTTTATTTTTATTGACATTTTTTTATTACTTTTTAGATAGATACAAAATCGTTGTTTTTAGACCATTCAAAAATAATAATTTTATACATATATAAACAAATTGCAAAAAAATAGTTCTAAAAATATTAACAATTTGGTCACCAAAAAATATCCTAATATAAAAATGAGTAGAACTAGGGTGTTCCTAAGTTCACCAACTTTTGTGTGAACTCAACTCTAAAATATATCGGATTGATATCAAATGACAAATATGAATAGTTGAAACCTGTCTACCTTACGAGTGATGCGTCTACATGCACAAATTTTAAACTTTCAAATTAATTTTGTATAAAGTCAAGTGGTCAAAATTCATTTTTGAACGTTTTTTTGACCACTTGACTCTATACAAAATTAATTCAAAATTTTAAAATTTTACATGTAGATGTATCACTCTTAAGGTATGCAGATTTTAATAGTTCAAATTTATCATTTAAAATCAATCTGCTGGATTTTAGAGTTGAGTTAAAGAAGAGAGTTGGTGAAGTTAGAAACACTGATATATTTCTATTCTACAAAGATCATATTTAACAATTGGGATTAACTGTTTGACTTAAATTAATGCAACTATCAATTATAAGCCGACATATATGCTAATTAACCTGACTTTGCATTTGTTGGCTAGTCCGACATATATGCTCATTGTTTTGGCCCACACAAGAAAAATCATCTCCAACTACTATATCTTTACCCGACATTTGATCATTTGTTTTCCCAAATTCTCTGATCTTTGTGTGAATTATATTAGCAGTATTTACTTGTAGCTAACTGCAACCTAGCTAGTTTCTCATTTTTTTTATTGGTTTTGTGAATCTATAAGATAGAGATAGTACCTACGATGTCTCATTCAATTTTGGCAGAACCAACAAAGAATTCAAACTCCCTCTCATGAAAGTATGTCCATCTGGCATGGCTTTATATTAGCTCTATAATAAGGTGTGTGTGTGTATATATATATATATATAGGACCGGGCTACGGTGCTACGTGTAGCTAAGAGCCCCTCCGTGCTACGGCTCAAAATTTGTGTTTTCAAAATTCTAATGGTCGATCCGAACCGTTAGATGTGTTCTACATATTGAAATGTGCTTGGAGACCAAATTTTACATTTTTTGGAATTTTTTTACTATTTATTAAGCCACTTTGAAAATCGCTGATCCAATGGTTTCACTGTTTGGTTAAGCCACCGTTGGATCAGCGATTTTCAAAGTGGCTTAATAAATAGTAAAAAAAAATCCAAAAAATATAAAATTTGGTCTCCAAGTATATTTCAATATGTATAACATATCTAACGGTTTGGATCAACCGTTAGGATTTTGAAAATTCAAATTTTGAGCCGTAGCATGGAGGTCTCTTAGCTACGCGTAGCATATTAGCCAAAACCTATATATATATATATATATATATATATATATATATATGAGGAGAAATCAAGTTATAACAATTTTGAGTTACCATAAAGTTACAACAATGATTTTTTTTATTTTCAAAGTCAAAATCGTCGATCCAAACCGTTCAACATGATTATCTAAATAAAATGTGCTTCTAGGTCAAATTTTACATTTTTTTGAAGTTTTTTACTATTTATTAAGATGGGTACAAAAACTAGACAAATTTAGACCATTGAATTTTATAACCGTCTTAATAAACAGTAAAAAAATTCAAAAAATTGTAAAATTTGATATGGAAGCACATTTTATTTAGATAATCATGTTGAACAGTTTGAATCGACGATTTGAACTTTAAAAATGAAAAAAACCATTGTTGTAACTTGATCTCTCCGCTATATATATATATATATAATATGTCGCTTGATGTCAACTGTCAACATTACACTCTTTGTTTGATTATGTGACTTTATGAAAGAATATCATTCATTTCCAAATTCAGAGTATAGATTATTTGGATCAGTGCCTGATCCAAACGGCATGCAACAACGGTATATATATATATATATATCAAAAGTAGAGGTCCGTTTGACTTGTTTCAACCTGTAAGGCTGTAATACCTAACCTTCTGATCCCCATGTGGCATGCATGCATTGAAGTTCATTATTAGGCTTCTCTGCTATAATTAATCAGTTTTATGATATGAAACATATATAGTATGAAATAATTGTGGAGGCAAGAAATAATGGAGGTGATGAGCAGATTATTGGGTTTTGACTTGGCAAAAGTCTTGTTGCGTTTGTCGAGTAGTCTTTTTGTTGTTGTATCATTTTCAAAAATGAAGGTAGGGTAGATGCATGTTGTCCTGTAACATGCATGGCTAATTCTCATCAGAAAAGCTCCTTTTGCAAAGGTTGGTAGGGATGCTCATAATTACCCACTAACTTAATTAATTATTTGGGAGCTCTTTGGTAACAAGTTAATTATAGCAACAAATGGTTAGCAGTTATTAATTGAATTAACCTCGGTTGAAGATAATTCAAAGAGTTAGTAAAATGTTTGATTGGTGAATGAAGAGTGGTTGGTTTTACAAGTCAAGCTGGCTAGCTAACTAGTAATCATGATTATAACACAAGTTGCTAACCTTTTTCATAAAAAAAACAGTACGTACACTGTTATGATGACACCAAGTTCATGCTATATTGAACTTGTAAATTATTATACATCAATATCTAAATTTTCTTTTTCACGTCAATTTAGTATCTTACAGTATATATATACGTACCGCTCCACGCACAAATTAATGAATATATTGGATTATATATGTCTTGCAATTAAGCTGGTTAATTCATTTCTTGGAATTGGAAAAGACAGTAGCTAGCCAAGCAATTAACTTACTTGCTGCTTAACTAACTTTTCCAAACTTTATTTGCCATTGCCTAGAGAGCAAGCTCATGAAACCGGCCGAGCTAAGTCCAACTCGTAATCAGTTTGTAGTAGGAACTAAGCAAGTTGAACGAGTTGGAATTAGAAAGACGTACGAGCTAAAACTTTAGTTCATAATTAGATTGAGCTGGCTCGTATATATTAGTTTGTTGGACATAGCTGAATCGAGTTTAATGATAATTGTTTGAAGAAATACTCACATCAGATATAATGTTAGAACAAACTATTTATGCACTCCTTCAAAACTTCATGCGGATATGCAATTGTTTTCTTAATCCCATGTTTAATCTTTTACACTGAGAGGTTATACTCAAGCCTCGAGTTCTTGACATCATTTGAGGAAACGACGCACGCTATTGGCGCTTAGACCCTAAACCTGAGTAAATTAACAGGATTCAATTCTCTATTCATGTGCTACTACTTCATGTCTAATTAATTACTTCATTTCTATTTTAAAACAAAACTTAATAAAAAATCCCTTTCCTTAATGTCTTCATTACCATTGTTCTGTCTTTTCATATGCAAGTTTATATCATTTTTTCACATGCAAATTTAAAGAACAGTGCAGTTTTAGTAGTTCTGAGATTTCTGGTCAATAGAAATTAGAAATTATAAAATTATAAGTTATGAAAATGAAAAAGACAGACAAGTCTGATCAATAGATTGTAAATGAACAACTAATTAATTCAAAACACTTGTTGGTGGTATATTATTAGCACAATCTTGTATAGATTATTGAAATTGTACATCTATTAAATTGTAATAGTTTTCATGTCTCTGTTGACAGAGAATGATAGAATCTTGGAGCCTTCATTTTCTGGATAAATTGGGCGGTGGTGCAAATATTCAAATATATGAGGTAATTAGAGCAATCACTCTATTTTTTCTTTGAAACTGTTTCTTCTTGGATGCTCATCAGTGATTATGCTAAACTGTTTCCTCCTTGTTTGTGAAGGTTAGTTATGTTTTGTTGCTTTGTCGTTTAGATGTTTGTCGTGTAATCTATTTCTTATTTTGTTGTTACACTATGTAAGTTGTTAGCTATAGTTTATTATTGTTAAACTATGCAAAATCACACAGAATTATTTTGTTGTAATTCTCATTATTTATTGTTCTGTTTGTTGATGTGTACCATGTAAACTATTTCAATTGTTATATATTTTTGTTGTCTTGTGTGCTGTCTATTTGGTGGGGTTAGTATGGATGGGTCATCGGGTATGGGCGGGCCAAGAAGGCCCATGGACAAGGGCAGGCAAGGACAGTCACACAAGGGCCTGGGGAAAAGACCCATGGATGGGTCAGGTATAGATTTCAAAGCCCATCATATTGGGCCAGGCAGGTGGGCCATCAATTTTTAACAAGTAGGCCAAGCATGAACTTAGTAAAATACCTGTGGGCTTGGCCCATTACCATCCCTAGGCACAAGATGACGCGGAGAACGACTGGTGCAGCAGTTTTCACAATTGAGCAGAGGTAGTGCAGGAAGCCAGGAACTAGTTTGATTTAGGATCGTCTTCGACAAAGAAGAGCGGAACCAGCTAATTAGCAAGAGCTGATCCAGCTGGTACCATCGGTAATAGCTTGGGTTGCTAGATTGAACACCTTAGACAGTAATGCTCTTAGAAGGAGGATCTTCATCGAGATACTTGTATAGGTCATGACTGTTGAAAATTAATTCAAATTGATAGAGCATGTTCATATTAGTTTTTACCAGCATAAAAACTGCATGGTTTATTTTGGGTATTAGTTATTTTAAGCATAGTTATTTTAGGCGTAGTGGTTAGTTATTTTTCAGCATGTTGTGTAGTGGGGTCTTGGTACTTATTTTAGGAATGCTGTACTATTATAAATATTGCAGAATTCTATGTAATTGAGTAAGAGAGAAAGGAAATAAAGTGTTGTTTCTGTTCAGAAAAATATTCCTCTCTCTTCAATCTTTAGCATACTAGCACAAAGTAGTGCGGTATTGTTGAATTTATCCCAACAATGACCATGAAGCGCAGGCTCAATCTGACATTTCCAGGCTAATAAATTGCTACGAGTAAGCTTGGTGGAGACCGGGAGATTGAGAATCACCAGCTGATCAGAAGAGGGGCGAGTACAATTGAGAGTAGTAGTAGAACCCGAATTAGGGAGGGAGGGGTTAATCGGGAAAGAAACAGGATCGATCTGACTCCATTGGAGCTCTGATACCATAAAATTGTAATTAGATAAGAAAGAGTTTTATGAATCCAAGAATTTTATTCATATCTTGATTGTATTATACAAATAACAAATACAACTCTATTTATAGAGAGTGAATTAGTCTAAGCTAACTATGGTTAGACTCTTTAATCAAAGTTCTAACAACCTAATTAATCTCATAACTGTCTGTTACACAATAACTGAATTCCTAACAATCAGTTGCTATGTACTGCGCCTAACAACAATAAGGTTTTTGTGATCTCTGATTCAATTGCGTCTGAAATACTTCTATTAGGGTAAAAGACAAAATACCTTAATTGGTTTGTCAACGCAAGTTCTTACATTAGTCAAATGCCATCATTCTCCTATTTTGAATTATTTTTTAGGATCATCCTAGCTAGATTGCTGCTCAAATCTCCGACCTGCGAGCTTTAAATAAAACCGTCAATAACAAAAAATATTAAAGAAAAACCTAATTATCCATTAGAAGTGGTAAGTATTTTCTAATTTGATAGTTCGACAACCATGTCAAATAAATTTGCTTGTTTAGTTAAGAGCGCAACAAGAAAATTTAGAATGTGAGACTGGAAGCCTGGAACGTAAAAATACATAATTTATACTAGTATAGTGCGTGCCCGTGCGTTGCAATGGAAATTTATTAATTATAGTATAGCTCCCGCGAATTATTCAACAAATTCAAATTATTCCATTATTTAGTATTGTAAGGGGAATATCAAATCAAAGTCTAGATACATTTGTTTATATTTTATATATGGTGGAAAAGGCCACAACCACTACCGCAAAACGGGGTATCAGCGACCGGTCTTTTTGGTCGCTGATACCCAAGGCGCCGGTCGCTGATACTATTTTTGGTCGCTGATGCCAATTTTTGGTCGCTGATGCCCCGGTCGCTGAAACCATGGTCGCTGATGCATGTCTGATGACGTCACCGGTCGCTGAATGACGTCATCTCGGTCGCTGATAGATTATCAGCGACCAAAATCATATGGTCGCTAAAGTTAGTTATCAGCGACCAAAATATTTGGTCGCTGATACTTTTTACCGGTCGCTGAAAGTCTTTTTTTTAAAAAAAAAAAGAATTGTTTCTGAACTGGTACCACAGGTACCGAACTGGTACCAAGACCAGTAGCACCCCCACCGTTCAAGCAATTCAAGCACACACAAGACAAGCAATTCAATTGAGTCGGAAATCACAGAAATTACAGAAATTAAGTAAACAATTCAATTGAGTCGGAAATCACAAAAATTACAGAAATTAAGCAATTCAATTGAGTCGGAACTGGTACCAAGCTCAGCTCCTTGTCACACATCGAGAAATCACAGAAATTACAGAAATTAAGTAAACATTGGGCCTTACCCGAGTTGTGACGCTCGTCGGTACCAAGGTTGCCTTCTCGCACCTCGTCTCGCGACGCTCTAAGGTCCACGAGCACATGCCGCCCACCTAATCGGCGGCTACTAGAAATACCGAGAGAGAGAAATTAAAAAAAAAAAAAAAAAAAAAAAACGGAGAGAGAGAAAGAGACAGAGAGATACCGAGAGAGAGAGAGAGAGTAAGAGAGAAGAGCGACGGGGTGGGTTTCGTCGTCGGCGGGATCGATTTCACCAGGCGGGATGGATTTCGTCGGAGCCTAGCGGGATGAATTTCGAAACCTAATTTCGAAAAACGCGGGTCAGGGAAGAAGAAAGGGTTTGGCGGGGGGTTTTCAGGAAAAACTTTCAGCGACCGGTACAATATGGTCGCTGATGGTCACGGCGCCGGTCGCTGAAAGGGTTTTTCGCCATAATTTTTAAAAAAAAAAAATTTTAAAATTAGCTTCAGCGACCGGCGATGACACCGGTCGCTGATACCGGTCGCTGATACCGGTCGCTGATAACCTGGTCGCCTGATTTTTATGTAATATTATTTTTTTTTGAAAAAAAATAGGCATCAGAGACCGGTGTAGTCGCCGGTCGCTGATACCGGTCGCTGATACTCAGTTTTGCTGTAGTGAACCTTGAATGTTATCTATACGTACAGTGTAATTAATGTATATTTTGTAGTACTGTAAGGGGAATATCAAATCAAATCAAAGTCTAGGTACAGTGCCCATCTCGATACGATGGGCTGAATTTTATAGAAACAACTCCAAATTAAATATATTCTAGATTATTCCATTCTGCCGTGAGGATCTATATAGAAACAAACAAATAGAAACAAGGAAACAAAGATTATTTTGATTTCCATTCTATCATGATGATCTGTCCAGAATTCGAAGAAGGAGAAATAAGAAAACAAATTAAGAAATAAGGAAACAAAGAGAACTAAAAGGCAGTGTATTCAATTAAAATTATAATATATTGTGTGGCTTAATGTGAGGCGAATATGTTTTTAACTAAATTTTAACATTTACACCTAAAAAAATACATTTAATTAAAAGAAGACAGATTATTCAATTAGAGGGTTGATATTGAATTCGAAAATTTATCTTTCAATCGTAGCCGTTGGCGGATCAGGACATCAACGTGATACACACACACATATATATAATACAAAATGTGTTGTTATGATATTTTAACTCAAATCTACGCGACCACAAAATATACTTTTAACTACTAGACTATTTTGAAAAATCGAGAGAACTCTCATTGGAATCGAATTTCAGAGCTATTACTTTTGACAAATTGCATGAGCATATATACAAATTGAGAATCTAAGTGTTATTTGTCACAGCTGGTTCCTGGTAATTAACAGGGATGTATAATGTATTGGGTATAGGGAGAGGGAGGTGTCCGATGCCCATCGGACCAGAGTCTGTTCAATGGGTAGTTTCTACTGTCCGATATACTTCAAGATCTGTGCACATCACTTTAATATCCGTGTTGTTTGCTTTAATATCCATGCGCACATATTTTGAATTAGATCGGAGAGTAGAAACCACTCATCGAACACTGTTCTGGTCCGACGGGCATCGGACACCCTCCTCTCCCATTGGGTATATAGCATAGGCAGCCATAGAGCATAGTTGCCAAATTCCTCCAGTATACTATATTAGTTGATGGCGACAACCACAAAGTAAGGTCTCTATCTTCTTCTTTCTTACGATGTTGGAAAAGACCTAGCCTACATTTATCATCCAACATACTTCTTCGGTACGTTTCAAACTTTGTCAATTAAAAATAATATGTTAACAAATTAGACATGCTAAGTCTTTGCTTTACCTATCGGGCCCCACCAGCCACTGAGATTTTAGATGGTCAAGCGGGGCATTATTTTAATCAAAGTTGGTGCAAGAAGTGCATGTTAGGTATTAGGTGATCAGGCATTGCATGGTAAAGTATTATTTCTGCATACAAAATATTTGCCTATCAGATCATCAGTGATATATAACAATCTTAACGGCATTATTACTAGCCGTTGAGTGCTTTTACTTCCAATCTCAGATTTGAATCAACTTATATATAGTTTCGGAATAATTTAGATTTGAATATAGTCAAATTTAAGATATGAATTGATCGTAGTTGATTTCAGATCATGACTTCTTACAAAATTAGATTGGATTAATTGAGGATTCACTACAGCAGAACATTTTTACTGCGACCGGTATCAGAGACCGGTGCTGACGCCGGTCGCAGATAGGTCATTTTACTCAAAAAAAAAAAAAAAAAAAACGAAAATCATATGCGACGAGGACTTTCAGCGAGGACATCTGCGACCGGCGCCTTAGCCGGTCGCAGATAGGTCATTTTTCTAAAAACAAAAAAAAAAGAAAAGCGAAAATCATATGGGACGAGGACTTTCAGCGAGGACATCTGCGACCGGCGAAGCGCCGGTCGCTAATAGTAATTTTTTTTTTTTTTTTAATGGGCCGAAGTTATTTTGCGAAATTTCGCCCCAAAACCCTTATTCGCGCCAGAACCCCAAAACCCTTACCCGATTTCGCCCCAAAACCCCAAAACCCTTACCCGATTTCGCCCCAAAACTTCGATCCCTGCCGCCGTTCTCCGCCCTTGCTCGTGTCTCAGCCCAGAGCGACGATCTCCCAGCAGAACCCTTGCTCGTGTCTCCGCCCAGAACGACGGTCTCTCTGTCGCCGTTCTCCACCAAATGTGAAATTTCGACAGCTGCGCTCGTAACAGGTTTGTGAAAATCAACTCGTGCCACTGTCAAAGAACCAACTCGGGTACTTAGTAGCATCTGACATTTTAGTTATAAGTTTAGTTATAGTTTCGTTTTTTGTATTTTTTTCTGTTTTTTGGTACTGTTTTTTTCTTGTTTTTTTTCTGTTTTTAATTTTCTGTTTTTAGCAGAACCCTTGCCGTTTTTTTCTTCTGTTTTTTGTATTATTACTGTTTTTTGTTCAGAGAATAATTAAGGTGCTTGTCTACCATCTCAGTATTTTTGTTCAGAGAATTGAACAAGGTAATAGATAAGTTCTAAAATTGATAGCTGCAATGTGTTGTACCTCTGCATATGTTCTAAAATTAATATCAAGTTTAGTAAATTTGAATTATGTATATGATATAACTTTTCAGTAGTGAGGCTATGGTACTATGCATAATGCAACATGTGCTATACTGGTAATGAAAATGCCCAAATTGACCTGTTGTCATAAATCAGTCAGTGCAGACTGATCTGTTACCCAAACCAGAAATCTAAAAACACAGATAGGTAGAGGGTTCCAAGACAATCAGTTTAGACTCAAATTTTGCACCTTTCTGATTTTTCTACTATTTTCTATGAATTTTTGAAGTTAGACCTTTGAGATTTCAGATTCTGCACTGTGCATATAGCTGCCAGCATTCCTTTTTTCCCTTTCATTTTTTACTTTCTGTGAACCTGACTGTAGATATAAGCATATCATCATGTAGATCATTCAAAAACACTCAAATAGACTATAAATTTGCCTCATTGGAACATATATAGCATGAGTTATGATTTTTCAAAGTTTTATATGCATATAGTTGGCAGCATTGACCCCTGTGTATAAATTCATCAATATCAAACAATACAGGCGCCAAAATAAAAATATAAAAATATGGTAAAGTAAAGGACTTCAAGACATATGATTTCAACATAAACTTCTCATTCATAGGATTTTTCTTCTGTCTTTTATGATTTTTCAAAGTCCATACTTCTCTGAAAATATAAGACTGCATATGTGCAGTTTTCTGGTAAATGACCCCTGCCCACTGTTTGGTCTCTTTTAGGTATCAAATGGCCTTGAAAATTAAAACTAAAAATATGTTTGAAAACTAGACTCTCTGCCAATAATTATAGACTCCAAGTTTGTTCAATTACAGGTTATATATTGCCTTAAATAAAATCATCAATTAAATAGAAAATTCTGTCAACAGATGGACATTTATGCCCCTGCACTTGTGCAGAAAATCATATAAATAGCAATGAACTCTAGATATGGCACCAAGTAGAAAGCAAAAGGGAAAGGAAAAGGCACCGGAGGAAGACGAAGGAGAATTTAGTGCAAGAAACGTTCGCGGTCCAAATGCATATAAAGCACCGCCTGCAGATCCGAATTTGCGACCGGTGATTTGGTTGGGGGGTTTCAGGTAATATTCATTTTTTTAATGTTATAATTATGACCAAATTGTAGTGATTGTAATAATTATTTCTATTTGCAGTACTTTTGATGCAGGCCACCCAGAAAAGACGAAGCATGTCACAAGAATTGTTTCGCAGGAAGTATGTCAACATTATCCTGGCCCGTACACCAGATACACGGATTTCCCCGAGGATAATAAGAATGTTATCCAGGCGGAGTTTTTGGTAAGTAAATTTTTTTGAAACAAAACATCTAATAATTACTTCCTTTTTTTAAAGCTAACCAACGTTCTTAATTTTTAACTATGCATTGCAGAAGCACTATCAGTTTGAACCGAATGTAAATGTGACTGAGGCATGGAATACATTTAGAAGGGTAGTTGATGGACGGTTGCAGGATATGCTCAATAAATGCAAAACCCAAGCAAAAAAGAAGTACGGAGATTCAATGACTGAGTGGAAGGAACGTGGGGCTGCTCCTCGCCCTTACAACTCCTGGATCAAGCAATCGTACTGGCCCGATCTCGTCGATTACTGGTGCAGCGACACTTTTGCCATGCGGAGCACGCGGAATGCTTTAAATAGGGCCAATGCTGAAGGTTCAGGGGCCACCACGGGATCTGTGAACATGCTTGTTCACAAACAGCGATTCGTATGTCATTTTTTTAAATGAAATTAATCTATTTAATTCCAATTGAATCTAATTGAACTAACCGTGATATTTTTTTTTTAAATAAAATTGTCTTTCAAATTCTTAACAGGAGCTAGACAACGGACGCGAGCCCCGATGGTCCGATGAGTTGTTCCAGCCAACTCATACGAAAAAGAAGACAGGAGAATACATTAATGTTAAGGCTAAAAATGCACAGGTAATAATACTTTTGAATTGTTTTATAAAATATCATTGTTTCTATTATACCTGATTTACAAAATTTGCAGCTGAAATATGAGAATGCTATGACTAAGAGGTATGGAGCGGATAGAGGAAAATGGCCCAAATACGACAGCGACATCTGGTACTCTACGGGCATTGATGATCAGAATGTCCACGGAGATAACTATGGTCTCGGTGCTCTAGGTAAAATAAACATTCTTTCAAATTTGAAAGTTATTTTTAATTTTGTTAGATAATACTAATTGTCTTACTTTTAATGTTTCAGCTAGCACGAGACGCCTGTTTCGCTCCAGTGGGTCCAGCGGTACTCAATCGCATTCGTCACAATCATATTCTTCTAGGCCGCCAGCTCCGCAACTCACAGAAGAAGATATCGACAGGATATCTGCTCGGGTGGCGGAGAGGTTGGAGGCTCAGATGGAGGCTCGGTGGGAGGCTCGGTTCAGAGCTGCTTCGGTATGAAATTCGATATTTCAGTATTTTTAATTGTGAACCCTATACAGTAAATCATTATTATCTCAAATATTTCTTACAACTTCACAGGGAGGTTCGAGCTCGCACCAGGTCCTGCCGCCTGGTCAGGATGACAAGGATGATGATGATGACGAGGGGCAGTGGTCGGATGTTGGCGGTGATGGTACTGCTTAGGACTTTTTTATATATTTATATCTTGTCAGATGGTATTGTTTAGATTTCCTGATTTAGATGTTACTTGACACTTGCTTATCTGTTACTTGACAGTTTTTTGATATTTATGATTATATCTGTTTTGTATGTATTGATGTCTTCTATGTGTATTATGTTCTATGTTGATATGTATCATACTAATTATTAAATGGTGCAAATTTAAATAATTAAAAAATTCTAAAAATCTGGCATAAGACTTTCAGCGACCGGTTTTCAGTATCAGAGACCGTTTTTTCCCTCTCAGATGCTCTTTTTATGACGTCATCATAAATTATCAGCGACCGTTTTAAACTAGCAGAGACCGGTTCATTTGGTCGCAAATACATTTTGCTGACGTCACCAAAAAATATCAGCGACCATTTTAAAGTATTAGAGACCGTTATTTTGGTCGCAGATACGCGTTTTTCTGACGTCAGCAAAAAATCAGCGGCCAAAAAAATCGGTCGCAGAAAAACTATCAGCGACCGGATGACGTCATTCAGAGACCGGTGACGTCATCTGATGGGCATCAGCGAGGACAGTATCAGCGACCGGAAATGGGTTTCAGAGACCGGCGCCACTATCAGAGACCGGCGCTTTAACTATCAGAGACCGGAAAACCGGTCGCTGATAGTAGATTTTGTTGTAGTGATTCTAGCAGAGTCTTCATATTCTCATGGCCGGAAAATAATTATAAGATTACTTTAGAAAGGCAAAGACTGAAAATTATCTTTCGCAAGCTGATCACCACTAACTTTATATCCGGTGTAAATATAGTTCGAGTTGTATATAAATGGAGTAAAACTAGGGTATTCTTAAGTTCACCAAATTTCTTTGTGAACTCAACTCTAAATCTATCGGATTGGTTTCAAACGACGATCCAAACTGTTGAAATCCTTCTATCTTATGAGTGATGCTCCTACATGTAAAAATTTTGAAATTTCAAATGTATTAAAATTACTTTATAAACATTATAATTTTGACCAATAAACTTTATAATCTTATACCTTCTTTTTCGAGCTCGCCCAACTCTAATTCTGTTACCATACCTACCTCCAACAAGGCTGATATGGGATTCAATGTGGACAAAAACAGTATGTCACTGTGTCAGATCTATTTAAAAAGAGGCCATAGTGCTATTATCTGCTGGTATAGAACCGATTCGATTACTTATCCAGACCAGGCCCAGCCGGTTTATCAGGCCCATTTGACTCAGCCGACGCAGCAGGCTTTTCAGGCGAATAATGCACAAACAACCTCTTTCTCCACTAGCCCCGAATAATATTTAGACTCGTGAGCTACGCACAGGGCGGATCCGGGATTTTCATCGGGGGACAAAAAATATTGAATCAGACTTAAATAGCTAATCGGATTCAAATTCATTAACTAATTAAGTACTTAATAAAAAAATAATGTTTTAATTTATACTTTTCAATGCTCTGACTAGTAATTTCTGATATTTTAATCTATAATTCTAATTATTAATTATAATTGAAGAAATTTACTTTAATTTTAACCCGAACTACAAATTAAACATTCAGTAGGTGCAAAAAGTTTTCCAGGGAGGAGCAGAGTCAATCGAAACGTTCTGACTTCCACTAAAATGCAAAATCCAGAGGGGCGATTGCCCCCCGGATGCACTTGGATCCGCCCCTGGCTACGCATCATGTGACAAATGATCTTAAAATTCGTTCCTCTTACTTGCCTTATGAGAGGTTTGATTCGATTCGTATTGGATATGATCCTGGTATGAAAATTTGTCATAGCTCTTGCAAATTACTCACTTCTCATTTCACTTTCTCTTTGAAAGATGTTTTACATGTTTCTTTATTTACTAAAAATCTTTTGAGCTTTTCTAAACATAAGAATAATAATGTCATTCTTATTGAGTTTTGCTCCTCTTCATGTGTAATTAAGGAACAACACACCTTGAAGGAACTTCTACAAATCAAGCTCGTTAGTGGAATTTATACTCTTCCTTTCCAAATAAAGTCGGTTCCTCAAGCATTGTATGGTGCATGCAAGAGCCTCCGCCAATGTGTGGCATTTTAGAGTTGGTCATCCCTCATCTACCACAACTCGAAAGATTTTGGATTTACATACTTTACCTTGTACAAATAAGAGATTGTCCTTATTACATGATTGTTATGAGGCAAAGACACATCGATTACCATTTATTTCTATATCTTCTTATACTTCTTCTCCATTAGAAATAATACACTCGGATGTACGGGGTCCTAATCCGATTTTGTCACATAGCGGTTTTCGTGATTACATTGCGTTCATTGATGATTTCTCATGGTATACATGGATTTATTTTATGAGAACTAAGGTCACTCGCATATTTACCATGTTCAAGTTGCAAGTCGAGAACCTATTTGATCACAAAATAAAAACTCTTTGCACGGATGGTGGCACCGAATTCAAACCTATTTCTCGGGACTTAACCCAATGAAAGAAAAATAAATGTACACTTTAGTTCTCAAATTTTGATTTTTTTATGGAGATGATAATGTTTCAGATATCAATAAGGAAATTAAATTTTTTTTATCGAACTATTGGACATTTATGTAGATAATATTGACCATCAAATTGATATTCTCCAATATCTTATTTAAAAAATTCAAAATTATGAATAATATGATAAATAAAGATTTTTTTTATTAAATTTTATTTGCTTATAATATGTTAATAATATAGATCATGTTTATAATGGTGGGATTTCAAACTTGAGCTTTGTTTTTGAAGATTGCTATGTTTGTCAAAATAAAGAATTGTCAAGTCATTTTTCACTTCTTTTTTTTCCATATATAGCAAACGGTAACTAGTGCATTCATTTAATTTATGTGATACTACGAAATAATAATGAACGATCATGCAAAATTCTTCTCTATACTCATATCTCTCTTTCTCTTTCTATACATACAAAACTTCTCGATCTTTTGTCTTACTCAACACACATAATTTTTTTAAAAGTTAATTTCAAGAACATACACTAAAGTACAACTAATATTTTTTTTCTCATAATAATTAATCTATACATACAAAAAGGTGGTAACTAAATTTACTAAAGAAATATATTACAATAAATTTATTATATTTCTACAATAACTTTTAAAATAATCCCTCATTTCATCACCATTTATTCTTCTCATAAAAAAATTTCACGACAAATTTTGTATAATATGGACTCCTATTATATATGGCATGTATACTACGTAAACATAAATCTCAAAATTTTCCAACATAAATAAATGTAAAAACAACTTGGTTTTTGTTGACCTACAAGATGTTGAAAATTTGGGAGACCAATTAACCAGGGGATTTTTTTATTTTTTATTTTGAGAAAGAATAATTAAGGGCCCAGCTGAATTAGCCACAAAATTTATGAGTTATGAGGTTAAACTTATTTATCGGATTTTACTGAAAAGATAAATATTTATCGATATTTTTTTTTAAATATGATGGTTTTCCATACGATGTAATGAAATGAGAGAGGAATTTTTTATCTGTTCTATCCTCTAAATAAGTTATTCTCCTTCAAAATAAATTGTGAATATCTTTTCATCTTTTTTTTTTTTTTTTTTTTTAGAGCACAGCTTAAGTGTTAAAACTATTAAAAATAAAATAATCACAAAATGAATGATTGGTATAATTAATTCTTTGAATCATAACGAATCTGGACCGCTCTTTTTAGAAGACATTTTGGATGATAATACCAAGTCCTTGTTACAGTCACAAGATTCACGAATAATTCATTTTTCTAGTGATGCCGAATCAAATGTCGAATTATTTGGTTCACCGAACTTTGATCGAATTATTCACGAATTTTACGATTTTTTTCCAAATTTTACCCATAACTTTTTTTTGTTATTTTTTTTTTGCTTTCTTGCAGAATTGAGATCTTTGATTCGAATAATACCGAATCATTCCAGAATTATACCCGAATTATTCTCCAATCACGAATTTTTGACCTTGCCAAACCGAACCCGAATAATTCATTTGTCACTATGGTCCTTGTTAGCTAAGGCATGAACATCAGCATGTCGAAATGTAAACTACGATTTGATTTGATCCTGTGGTAACGGATGGGGTACAGCTAAGAGAGTTTCTTAACGATTGATTCGAATCGTTAAATATAGTCTCTATATGAATATATACTTGTAAACTAAATTTTACATATTTAAAAAAATACTATTTTTTAAATAGGTACAAAATTACTTGGTCTGAAAATTATAGACCATCCAAAAATAATGATTTTCTACCCATTTAAAATAAATAGTAATTTAAAAAAAAATGAAATAAAGTTTACAAGTACATATTCTTATGAATAATTTGGTTCGAATATTAGAATTTTGAAAAAAAAATATATTAATATGTAGTACGGACTAATCCACGCTATGCATAGTTCCATAGCCTCACTCCTAAAATGAATAAGATTTTTTTTTTTTTTTAGTTGAAGCCCGTGGGAAAAAAATGAATAAGATCTATCTAGCGGAATTTTTTTTTTTCGGTAGAAATTAACAAAAAAAGAGAAAGAGAAATAGAAAGAGTGCACTAGTTTTAATATTGATAGTAAGACCGGTACAAATTTTACTGGTCTTAAAAATCTCAAAGTTTAGATCGGTAGAATTTTTACCGGTCCTAATGTTTTTTTATTTTATAAATGGTTTGGTGACTTTTCGGAATATCTCAATCATTCAAATACGTTCTGCACGAATCTCAAAGCTCAAATAATAATACCCCCTACCTTCTGCACGAATCTCACGCAAAATTGAGATATCTCAGAGGATATGGATGGCTGCATCCTCCAATACTCCATCACATGAGTTCTGAGTGCAGTTCCCGAGGTTCAATGAAGATCCGGATTTCTCATAAAAAAAAAAAATAGATCCGGACTGTTCTTTAATTTGGTACGAATCTAGAAATGAAGTCCCTAAAGTCTATGCACCATATTGAATTTGATCAGGATGGAACTAAACTGTACCATCCATTTTTTTGGGTTAGGACCGGTAAAAATTTTATTGGTATAAACTTTGAGATTTTTAAAACCAGTAGAATTTATACCGGTCTTACTATCAATATTAGAACTAGTACACTCTTTCTATTTCTCTTTCTCTTTTTTTGTTAATTTCTACCGAAATTTGTTTTCCTTATTTAGCTAGTAAATTCATGCCAAAAAATAAATCAACATGAATTTCTATCAGGTATCAGTTGGAACTTGGAACGCCTTCTCCTTTCAATCCTAGAGAGAAAAAAGATCAGGAGACGATAGAATTAGTTTAGAGACTGCAAACATATTTATAAACACATGACGTGCATATCTTTCTTTTATTTATATATTAATTTTGGATAAATGGACACTGTGTGTTCCTCTCTCCTGACAAAGGGTCCCATTATCAGTTTAATCTTTCTTTCGTTGTCCCAATTTTTCTCCTGAAGCTTTTCGACCAGCTTCTTCCTCTTCGTTTAATCTTTTTATTCTCTCATTTTTCCCCTGAAACTTTTATCTTCTTTCTCTTCAAAATAACTCCCTGCCGCTCTCCTTTACCTTCTTCCTTCGTCTCTCTTCTCTCTATTTCTAACGTCCCGACCCCCACACCTTTCTCTCCGAGTGCATGATCTCCCTGTGCGAATCTCACCCTCACGATCTCTCTTTGTGCGATTCCCCGGCCCAGCCTCTCTTCAGCCACTTCCCCGACCCCGACCAGCTGCAATTTCTTCCTCCATCAGCAATCTTCTCATCCACGTTGTTGCGATCTCTGTGCCGCATTCTCCTTTGTTATCCCTCCAAGGTTTGATTTCTTCTTCGCCCTCTTTTTTTTTAACTATCTATAGACTTTGTTTCTTTGGTTGCTCAAAATTGTTCGATTTCTGTTGTACCCGAACTTAGCGTTTAGGGTTTTGCGCAACTTTGGTCCAAAAATTGAGACCTGCAAGCGAATTTTTTTTATGTTTTGTCTGTTCAAAGCGAGGTTGATCACCAGCAAAGGTTGTAGCTGTCAGCTAAGTTTTTACTGGTATCTCTGCCCTGCTCTTCCTGTACATATGGTGATAGAGAAGCTGTATAGATTGAAATTCACGAATGGGAGAGATGCTGGCACGTCCATTGATGCAATTGTGACGGGAAACTCAGGCGATAAGGCATGTTCTCAGGTGGAGATAGAGTGATTGCCGCAAGGTTTCTTCTTCTATTAATAAATTATTTTGTTTCCTTTAGTAGCTTCAAGCTATTTTTAATTATTAAGGAGGTGATATTGTTTTACTTCTTTAGGATCAATGATAGTAGATATAGCAGACCTTCCTTTTTCTTAATGCTGAGTTTTATTGTTATTGTAACAGAAAACGTTGTAAGGATATAATTTATGCATGTTTAACTAAATATATTAAAATTAAGTAGCTCTACTTTATGAAAAGAAACAACAAGTGGTCAAATACAAGATTCTTTGAAGTTAGGGAGTTCAATTTGCAAAAAATGAGTAGGCTGGTCACTGGAGAAAAATAATTAATGAATTGGTTTATTTATGCATACGTCAAATAACTTTATATATCAATTTGTTCATATGCTATTATGTGTTTAACTGTGTGTGTGTGATAAGTTGTACCCATCTCCAATATAACTAAATGTAATCTCGCTTTTAAATTTTAGGAAAGTAGCAGTAAAATGTTTTTTTTTAAAACAACGTTGTCTTTGGGGAAGAGATTTGGCCTGCAACAGAGTATGGAAGAAATATAACAATAATCAGCTGTTCAACTAATAAAATCCTAATGGTGCTTTCATCTGATGTCTTCCTTGAGCTGCTCAGAATTGATAGACTTGAAAAGGTTTATAATTAGTGAAATAAAATGTTGTTGTTGCCTTTTAATGGATGTCATATGTTTAACTGAAATGGGCTGCAGTATGAGTATGCATCTTGCAATATTAATATATACAATTTCAGGTATGCATTCTATAGATGCATGGAGTGATGAAGCCCCCGATATTAACTGCAATGGGCTGCTCAGCGAGAAAGAGTGTGACTCCAAAATTGTTTATTTCATTGATAATCCAAGTTGTTACAGAAATCAGCCTTATATAGGTGACACCAATACAAGAACCTGATGTAAGATCGGTTTAGCGGATCTTGCTAATGACCGTCATGACGACATGTTAGAAATTGGATCCGACCCGTTATTAACTGAGCAATGGCTATTCCCAAATTGAGCAATTTCAATTTGGATTGCGGCAGATATTGGGAAATAGGTTTCATATTTTTGCTTAAAAGAGGATTAGGTTTGATCGATCAATCAAGTCTGTATTAAGAGTTTATACTTCATACTTTTAGAATTTGACTGTTTTGTGAAATTAATGATAAACAAAATATAATAAATAGGAATGCTGAGAATAAAAGTATTGACCAGTAGCTTTGCTACTGGTTACAAAATCACAGCATAATGGCACTGCAAAGGTTTGTTAAACTTATATCTGTAATAAACAGGGAAAATAACAAGTAAAACAGAAATGCAACCTTGCCATAAGCAAATCTTTAAAGACAATTGAGATGTACTAAAATTCTAACTGAAAAGAAAAATAAAACAACTTAAATTATACAAGCTTGTAAGTTAAGAATATGTGCCACAACTTACAATGCTAATTCAATCAAAGGTAATTTCAATTAGCTCTCTATCCAAAATAAATAAAATATATATGAGAACTCATAACCCCCCCCTCACCAAAAAAAAAAAAAAAAACGTCACAATCCTCAATATCTTCAAACAAATGCCCCCCTTCCATAAAAAAACTCTAGACCCATCCTTCTTATTCTCCCCCTTGTTCTTATTCTCTAATTTATTGTTATCCCTCCTTTCTTGGCTCTGAATCACAATTTCAGTATCATCTGTGCGTATCTTGTCTATATCCATCGGTAATTTCATCTGTGCAAGAGATTCGGTAAATTGTTGCATACTCTTCATCTGTGCAAGAGAACTAGAGAAGGAGAGACGGTGCATGGTAAGAAGAGTGGGGATTATGGTGGAAGCATGGCTGGTTAAGAACTAAGAAAGGATGGAATATGAAGGAAGTAGTGGGAGAAGCAGTAATGGTGGTGGAAGAAGTAAGAGGGGTGAGGATATTTTAGTCATTATAAAAATTTGTTGAATTTTCAGAATTTTTTTAATCAAAAATTTGAATTATATATATAATTGTGGCAATTAGCTAAATATAATAATTTTGGAGTTACAATTTGCTAATTTAAGATTTTGGAGTGGCAAATTTCTAATTTTCATGTTTTGGAGTGGCATAATTATTTTTTCCCATTTGTTTATCATATTTAATTTAAAATTAACTAAATTTTCTTGTTCATCATGTCTATAGAGAAAAACCTATTTGCTCACTAGATGTTACCTATTTTAATTTTTAAAATAGTTATTATGTTTGTATTATATTGTCTTATTGAATTATTTGAGTGTAATTATTTGTTTAAATATAAATTGTTGACAAATTAATCTTTTATCAATAAAAATAGTATAAAACAAACTTTTTGCAAAAAAATCCAAATTTATGATCTGATTTAGCAGATTCTTACCAATTCATCCGATTCCAATTCTACAATCAAGTGTCCGATTCCGATTTCGATTCTGATTTTTTCTTCTTTGATCAAAACACACTAGATGACTTGACCATTGCACCAATGCACACTTGCATATTCAATTGGGATATTTTTCTGATTCATGTAAGACTCCGCTGGGCTTTAGATAAGGGCCTCCGACCCAACTGGGATATTATCTGATTCATGTAAGGGCCGGGAGGCAGCGTTTTTATAGAATTTGTACTTATTAATACAAGATTAGTAAATTGAGTTAACACTCGTTTGTATAAAGCGGAAATATTTCATAATAGATAGGATAAGGGTAGAGAAGGAAATACGTGACAAGCCGTGACGTGACATGACAAACACGCCGTGATTTGGTCACGTGATGTGACGTGATGTGACCAAAATGGTGGAGGATCGTCACGTCACGCGTAGTCATACCGTGACCATACGTGACGTGTCGTGACATAAATTAGTCATGTCAATTTTTTTTATATTTTAATTTAAATTGTTGAAAATTTAGGAAAAAAAGATATGAAAAGTTATAAAATAAATAAATAATGTTGTAAAGATTATTTTTTTAGGAAAGGTTGTATGTGACATTACTTTAAAAATTTAAATTACACACATTCATTAGACTAAACTAAAGAAAATGAAAATCAGTACTACATCAGTACCAGTATCACCGAACTTACACTAAAATAAAAATCTGAATACTCTATACATACAAAAAAAGTTGGATACTCTATATTTCATACCGTGACGTGACGTGACGTGATGTGACGTGTATTTTTCACTGAAATGCGGTCACATCACGTAATCGACACACGTGACGTGACGTTAACGTGACATGACGTTCCGTGATGTGACTAGTCACGCCGTGACAAATTTTCTTCTCTAGATAAGGGAGCAGGGTGTGTCTAAAGGACGGATCCAAATCGGTCCGTGGTATGCACGAATATTGAAATAATACGCACGAATATATGTTAAAATGACACATGCGGATCATGAAGCGAGGATGGCTTTGAACATGCATCCGACCAATTTCGCGGTGGGATGCCCAACGGACGGCCTGCTTCCACATGATAAACATGTTCCCATGAACAATATCGGAACTGAAAAGTATCAGTATATTGTAACTGGTAAGCTGTTAACATAGAATACCTTGATCAACAAGCATTTAAAATAAAATAAAAAACAACTTGAAACTTTTATTGATCGAATTAAATTGTATTTCCTTTTCATCAGCGAATAATTTTGTACTGCTCTGTATTATGAGTCTGATATCTTGTGAAAAATTAGTTGGGACCACCCTCCATTATTTTTGGTATCTTTCTCGACTTTAATTATGCCTTCATAAACTCAACTTTAGACAACATCAGCTTTTAGCATATATGAAAACTTGTCATCTCATCTATCTCAGACTTGCTCATGAAACCAGGTTTGATACCTTGCTGTATATCTTATTTAAAGGCTGAGCTTGTACAACATCAAACCATTTTATGTACCCCAAACTTCAAAGCATATGAAGAACCAAATAAATTGAATTTTTTTGGTGGACTTGTTTTTATCATAACCAAACTATATATATACAGCATATGGTATCGATTATACAAAAGAAAGTTGGTTTGGCCATGTCATGTCATGTGGATTCATATAATAATTCAATAGAATGCCTCCATTGCTTTTAGTTATTTTGTTTGCATATTATTATTTTTCACCTATACGTACCAAAAAAATGAAAATAGTAACGTGAGTGGTCATCATTGAATTTTATTATACTTTTGTTATGTTTATTTCAAAATCATTTTTTTTAGCAGAGGTTAAACATAACTCATTTTATAATTTACCTGGAACCTTTGTTTATTTAGTTCGGTACCAGCAATGCATCACATTATTATGCCATGATTTTGCACAAGATATATTGTGGTTGATATTTGTTAGACACGCCGTGTCCACAAGTTATACCAGCAATGTGTCACATTATTTGATTAAGAGCAAAGCTAGGGTGTGATGTGCTCATCAAAAGAGGTTGCTGAGCACAACTCCAAAAAGTCTATAAGATTGTTTTCAAATGATGAATCCAAACTGTTGAAAACTTGAAATCCATCTACTTCATGAGTGATGCATGTATACGGTCAAGCGGTCAAAATAATGATAAAAAATGAATATATAAAACAACTTATAAAATGTTAATTTTTTTACCGCTCGACGCGTGGACTAAATAAATTTGAAACTTCCAAAATTTTGCATGTACATGCTTCATGAGTGAAGTAGATGAATTTCAACGGTTTACATTTGTTGTTTGATGATAATCTGATAGACTTTTGGTAGTTAATATTAAATCTATAAAATCAATTTTAAAATAAGGTAAATGCCTATACATTTCACACGCATGGTCTATTACTATTCAATCTCAACTTTAAACAAACGTCAGCTAGCTTTTCATTTTAAATTAAAAATGATAGCATATATGCAAACTTATTATTTCATCTATTCCAAACTTGTTAATCATGTTTGATATCTAGCTTAGGTTTTTCTTTTTTAAAAGAAATGATATATATTCTCAACTTGCCTTCATAAACTCAACTTTAGACAACATCAGCTTTTAGCATATATGCAAAACTTGTCATCTCATCTATCCAAGACTTGGTCATGAAACCTGGTTTGGTATCTATCAAACTTCTCATCTCATCTATGACTCCTATTTATAGCAATCATATTTAAAGGCTGAGCTTGTACAACATCAAAGCATTTTACCCCAGAATAATAACAAATACATTTTACAACTTCAAAGCATTTGAAGAAACAAACTCAGAGAGGTATGACTCCTTTTTATTACTCACAAAATTGATCTGTCATTTAATTAATTTGACCTACCTATATTTAATTGCCATACCTAATTGTATATTTAATTGAGATCTATTATTTACAAATCATGTACTTAATTAGACCATGATCTGGTGTATTTTCATTTTTGAGTAAAACGATCTGGTGTAAATTAGGTAACAAATAATTAAAATTGAGAAGAATATGGATAAACGTACATAGTGTCCATTAATTGCATAATTTTAATCGTAAAAAAGGATTTTATTTTCGGATAATTAAAATTGATCAGTTTGGTCCTCAAATCACATCGTGAGTGATCCTAAGTATCGAAGTCAAAATTAATATAGAACAAGATGTGAATGATCCTATGAATCTTATAAACGTGTCGTTGTTAACAAGTATAGTTCCATATCTTACCGAATGGTTCCTTGTTTTTTTGTTCCCTTGTTTTGTTAATACACTATTCTTACCCGAATTTATTGGTACAATTGTTCACCCAGTTTGCACGGCCAAGAATACACGAAGGAACTTTAAAGATGGCCGAAGGGATAGTTACTTTTGTTTTGGAGAAGTTGTCAGATGCTGTTGTTAAGAAGGTTCTAATAATACAAGGCGTCGGCAAGCAAGTGAAAACATTGAGTCGTGAGCTCAGTCGGATTAAATATTTCCTGAAGGATGCCGACATGATGCAGAATTTAAATGAGAGGCAGAAAAACTGGGTCAATGAGATCAGAGATATTGCTTATGACATAGAAGATGTTATAGACAATGCCCTTTTCTTGATGCCTCCCAAAAACCTTTCAAAAGAGCTCCCGAGAGGATGTTCTCGAATTGTTGGTGCTGCTAAAAGGATGTGGAGCAAGCCCAAAAGGCTCCCATCTTTGCACAACCTTGCCAATGAGATGAATGAGATCCTGTCACGAATTCAGGAGATCAAAGAAAGTAAAGAGATATATGAAATAACCTTTTCGGGCGAAGGCAGTGGAGAGCGACTGAAGCTACTTGTTAGGCCCCTTATAGTACCTGACATTGATGATCCTAATGTTGTCGGCTTCGATCCTCACAGGGACAACATTGTAAAGCAGTTGCTTTGCACCAGCACTAAAACGCGTGCTATCATCTCAATTGTGGGACTTGGTGGGCTCGGAAAAACCACCCTTGCTCGAAAAGTCTACAATAGGTAAATATGATTATATGAAGCAACTGTGTCAATAATTGATTAATAATATGATATTTCAATCTTTCAAAAACTGATGACCATCTACATCTTTTTCTACAGCAATGATGTCAAAAGACAGTTTGATGTTCGCATATGGGTAGCAATTTCTAAAGAGTTCAATCTAATGGATATTTTGAGAAAGATGATAGAGCATGTGAAGCCTCTCCCTCGAGACGACCTAGAACGGGGAGAACAACATTTACTGACAAAGCTTTATGAAACCCTTAAAGGTAAGAAGTACCTTGTTGTCTTAGATGATATATGGACAAGTCATCTATGGACTCAAATTGATGAGGTGCTACCTAATGAGATTGGAAGTAGAGTAATCATAACTACTAGAATCCAAAACATTGTCAGTGATGCTGAACCATATAACCTTTCCTATTTAGCTGAGCAACCGAGCTTAGAGCTTTTGCTAAAAAAGGCTCTTGCCTAATCGAGATTTGAGTAAAGGGTATCCCGATGATCTGTATGAGGTTGGAGAACAATTTGCTAAAAAATGTGGTGGATTACCCCTTGCATTGGTGGTTTTAGGAGGTTTATTATCAAAAAGACCAGCCAATTATGCTTCTTGGAGTAAACTGTTGCACAGTATGAACTGGGGAACTGATGGGAGAGAATGTACTGAGATCATAGCCACTAGTTACAACGACTTGCCATTTGTTCTCAAATCTTGTTTTATGTACTTGGCGGTTTTCCCTGAAGATCATGAAATCGACGCTCGAAAATTATTCCGGTTGTGGGTTGCTGAGAGGTTCATACCGACAGAAGAATCCAGAACATTAGAGGATACTGCGAGATCTTCCTAGAGGATCTAGTGCAAAGGTATACTTCCATAGTTCAACATTCTTTTACAGATTCATCTAGATACGGTTGATTTTTATTTTTTATTTTTTTGGGATAAGATACCTAACTTTTAAAATTTAATTGGCTCTTTAACAATAAATTCACAGTACTCTTGACTAACAGTTTTCTTTTAGATTAAGTATACTATTTAGTTTAATTAAAACAAACATGCCTAAAAAGTTTCTCTGTTGCATTTATCAGAGAACATAATGTTGTGTCGTCGTGTATTTAAGGATAGTGTTATACATCTTAGGTTTAACTTTGAAAAATACAGGGAGTAAAAAAAAAATAATGGCGCAGGTTACATAAATATTTTTGAAGTACATAACTACGGTTATTTCTTTGTCATCCTTGAAGGCCTAAGCCTAAGTTTTCTGTGTTAGTTTTGAGGCCTTGTTGCACCCTTTGGTAATCCTTTCTTTGTTGTTGTTAATTAAAAAGAATCTCTAAAATAACTATGAGTTGTGCAAAAATAATATGAAATATAAATTAGTCTCGACAACATGATTGCTCAATGATTTTCTTTGTTTGGATTGCTTACTTCAGTACATGATTGCTCATTCTGGTAAATGCACTTGTTATATGTTTATTATGATTGGTTTTTGCTCATTTGTAGGGGGTGTCAAGCCTCTAATTTTATATTTTATTGCAAAATTAAAAAAACACCCTTTTAATCGTTGACCCAACCTGTACCGTATTTCATAAAACGAGTATGGGTATGGTTTTTTTTTCATTAGTTTATCGGTTATGGGTAATGGTATAATTTTTTTTTATAGCTTATTGGGTAAGGGTATGGATAAGAGCTATTTTGTACTCATTACTTATAAGGTAATTAATAAATATAATAAATTTATATATGATAATTTGTTTTATTTATACATATAACTATATGATTTTATTATTCTAATTAGATTGATTTATATTATATTTAATATAAATATTATATTTAGTAATTTATAAGAAAAGTAATTTATCCAATTTTTTTAAAGTTTTTTAATAGTAATTTATTACAAAATTTATATATACAAAATTTTATAATTTAATTTAATAAATAATATATCTTTTAAATAATTAGATAAAAAAATATAAATGGAATAAAAATATTTTTTTAATGTTTTTTAGATTAGGTATATTATGTATTTAATATATTTATTTATTTGTTATATTTTGGGATTAAATTATATATGCTCTCAATTTATTTGCTAATTAGTGTTATTCGTTTCGTTAACTGTTATTGTAATGGGTAAAGTTTGGGTATGGGTAAGCAAAGACGGAGCTATGCACATTGAATGAGAGTCAATTGACACCTATGTTTTATTTTCCAAAATTTGTGTAAAATTGACTGCCATTTCTAACATAATATTTTAATATGACCTCCATTCATGCAATGGATAGTGTAAATTGATCACCATTCATTTCTGATCCTCATAGCATGAAAGTTTGACTCCACAGTAGTGGGTAAGCTAATATTTAATGGATAATAGTTGAGTATGGGTAAGACCAATTTCAAATGAATATGGATATGAAAATGAGTCCACCCGATGTTTACCATACCTATTGACACCCCTAGATGTTCGAATACTCATTCTGTTATTCAATACTTTTACGCATTATCCTATGTTTTATAAAACTTAAATCGATTCAATTAGCAAACTATTATCTTGTTTGTGGTGTGTACCTTCTACTTACTACAATAGTAACAATTATTGAATGCTTTTCATTCCGTGTTTTTTTTAATAATCATAATTACAATTAAATTAACACTAATAACCAAATTATTATTTTCTTTTCAAAAATAACCAAATTGACCCCGGAAGGCGGTTTACTACTGCTCCAGTATTATTTATTATTTTTTTTGTGGCAGACCTCCTCCCCGAGGGGCGGTTTACTGCTACAGTATTTTTTTTTTTAGGATCTTAATATTTTCATCTAAAAATATTCAAATTTTATCGCAAACAAAAATATTCATTCTTACGCTATGTTTTTAATTTTTTTAAGATCTTAATATATTCATTTAAAAAAAGAAAATGGAAAGTGTTAAATTTTATAACAAACAAAAATGTTCTATTTTTTGTTTAATACAAAATTTTTGTTTGATATAAAATTGAACACTTTTCATTTCTCATTTTTAGATGAAAATATTAAGATCTTAAAAAAGAAAAATTGAGGACATAGTGTAAAATTGAACACCTTTTATTTTCTATTTTTAAATGTTCAAATTTAATAGCAAACAAAAATATTCAATCTTACACTATGTTCTCAAATTTTTTTTTAAGATCTTAATATATTCATTTAAAAATAGAAAATACAAAGTGACAATTTTCTAACAAACAAAAAATTTCAAATTTACACTATTTCTCAAAAAAAAAAAAAAATTAAGATATTAATATTTTCATCTAAAAATGAGAAATAAAAAGTATTCAATTTTATAGCAAACAAAAAAGTTCAATCTTACACTGTCCTCAATTTTTTTTAATATCTTCATTTAAAAATAGGAAATAAATAGTGTTGCAATAAAAAATATTCAATTTTACACTATGTCCTCAATTTTATATCAAACAAAAAAATTGAATACTTTCCATTTTCTATTTTTAAATGAATATATTAAGATCTTAAAAAAATTGAAAACATAGTGTAAGAATGAATATTTTTGTTTGCTATAAAATTTGAACATTTTTAGATGAAAATATTAAGATCCTAAAAAAATACATATATTAAAAAATATTAAAATTACTGTAGCATTAGTAAACCGCCCCGGGGGCGGTTTGGTTATTTTTGATTTTTTTTTAATTCGGTTATTAGTGTTAATTTAATTGTAATTGTGGTTATTAAAAAAAAACGCGGCTTTTCATTTCTTAACATTTGTTGTTGTTGTTGTTTTTTTAAATTCCGTGTTAGAAGCTGCAAGGTTGTTTACATTTATTTTCAATTTACGATATGCACATTTAGCCGAAATTTTTATTAATATACAAAAGAAATAATAATTTTAACAATTTATATAATGTTCTGATGAAATTCAAAATCTATTGAAACCGATGACGTTGTCATCATTCAATTTTCGGGAGATAACGTATATTTATGCACAATTTTTGATGCATGATGCATATTTTTTTATGCGAGAATTATATTAGATTAAAACAATGAACAACTCAGATTAAAACATTTTTTGAGTAATAATTACAAAGTTTTCTTAAATTTTTATTTTTTCAAAAATAGAAACATCATAATATTTTATGTATTTACCTAGAAGTGACTTTTGAACCGGGATCAATAATTCAGATTCAAATATTTTTATGTTTTTCCAATAACACACAAAGAAATATTTTAATTTTTCTTACAGCCGCGAAAAATCCGATCTGAAAATTATTAATCTGGATTATTTGTTTAAGTCTTTCTAATAAATTAAATTATATACTATTCTATCTAATTTAAACAAATATAAAATATTTCTAATATTTTAATACAAAAATAAATAAATTATAATATTTTCTAATTAAATAAAATAATTAAATGAAAAATTGTTTTAAATTCAAATTGGATGAATTGGAAGGCTCAAATTGATGACATTGTAATCGGTTCTAGCTTCTGAAACTGATGACAATGTAATCGGTTTCGGTAGATTTCGACTTTCATCAGAACATTATATAAATTGTTAAATTTATGATTTCTTTTGTATATTAATTAAAATTTCGGCACATTTATTGTTTTATGGAAGATATATATACAGTTATACATGCATCTTTAAACCAAAGAACTTCGTTTAATCTTCTAATTTCATTTTAATATATAGAAGCTTGGTTCAAGTATCAAGGAGATCTCACGCTAGTTCCATCACACATTGCCGTATACATGATCTCCTTCGTGAAATTGCCATCCAAAAAGCCAAGGAGGATAATTTTCTCACAATTTGCTCAAACCCTCCTGACAATTGGACAAGTGTTGCCAATGCACGCCGTGTGGCTGTCCATTACTCGGGTTGTAATGAATTGATGAAACATGCAAATCCAAATATCCGTTCTTTGTTTTTCTTTGAGAAACCATTGCCAAATTGCTCTCGGCAAAGGCTGCTGAAGGTGTTGTGTGACATGGGTCCGTATTTTATTGGTGCGAACTCAATTGAGTTCGAGTATTTTCATGGACTGACTCATTTAAGGTATTGCGAGATTAATGGGGACAATTTAACTAGCAACAGATCTTTTGAGTCATTCATCAGCGGCCTGAAATTTGTGGAGACCCTTGACCTTAATCTTGAACTAGTTGATGCTGACTTGCCTGATAATATTTGGAATGTGCAAACACTTAGACATGTGATGCTACAGGGGTGGTATAGTTTAGGACCCTCATCATCTGCAGACCTAAGAAGTCTGCGAACACTCACGGATGTGGCGAGTCGAGAGTCATGGAAGGAGCAGTTACCTAATCTACCAAATGTGCGTGATTTAGTTATCGAAAAGCATGACTCATTTTCGTGGGATTTATTTGCTGAGTTGCTCGACACGCTGAAGCATCTAACCTCTCTTTCTTTATCCGGCAGTGGAGTGCCACCAAAAATAGTCAACATGCAAAGATATCCATTTTATCAACATTTACAATCTTTCTCTCTATCTGAGCTCGAGCCGTCCCCATCAAACAAGTTGTCGCCTCAGGTTGGCATGTTCCCCATCCACATCATAGAGCTTAGACTCGATAGTCTCCAGTTCAATGATGATCCGCTGCCGGTGCTAGAGAAGCTACGCAACCTCAGGCTGCTCAGGTTGATAGGAATAAACATGGAGAATAAAAAGATGAGATGTTCTGCTGGAGGCTTCAAACAGCTACATGAGTTGGCATTTCACGGCCTACACGATCTAGAAGAATGGGAGATAGAGGCAGATGCCATGCCCATACTTGAGGAAGTGCTAATTTACAATTGTAATAATCTGGGGGTGCCTCTCGGGCTTCAGTACCTGTCCAACCTCAAAGAACTCAGAGTACTTTACTGCAGAGAATTAAACAAGCACTCAGTTGAGATCCGCGACATCTGCAAACATGTTCCGGCACTAAAAATTATAGATTAATATTATAAATTATAGAAACAAGCACTCATTTTATTTTCCTTTTAATTTATTTGTTGTTTACTTTTATTCTGTACTTGTTGAATATACTTTCAAGACACAAGATTTATGTATCCATCAATGATAATTACGTGCATTGATTTTAATTGCTTTTAACTGCCGAATATTTTTTATTTTATTAAATATAAAATTTTATTTATACTTGTAGAAAGAAATATTAGAGGAAATCCGGAAATTTGGATTGCTCAATTTGAAATCTTTCGGCATAAAAATTTTAAATTTTCGCCATTTAATTCAACATTGCGGTCTCAGTTTAATTTTGATTATTGTGTAAAATCTGAGAATTGTTTCTCATTCCAGTTTGAGGGAGTGCCTAAAATTGTTGAGACAGCAAGTTAGGAGGATAGGATGAGTAGATTTGATCAATTTAAATTCGGTGGAAAAATAATAAAATAACGAAAGAATGTAGTTTTGACTCTCTATGCTAGCTAGTTGAAAAAAAACGCTAATTTTAGTAAAGAAATTCTTCGATTTTATAATTTTAATTAGAGGTTAATAAGAGTTTTGTAATAATTTAACTATAATTAATATGAAATTTACAACATAAGGATAAATGAAAAATAGTTGCAAGAGTTGAGAAGTGAATAAGAAAAATTAACGTCTCTAGAAATAAATAAGAAACTATACAAGTTGTGAAGAGTAAAGAGAAATTATCCCTAATATTTATTGTGCGATTTCAACTAAGACAGAAGGGACGAGGTTTGGTCCAAATGGTTTTAGACCGGACACCGTCCAAAGCCTCTAAAAATCATATGATTAAAGTACGAACAGTCGATCCGAACCGCTTAACATGATTTTCATATTAAAATGTGCTCAGAGACCAAATTTTTTATTTTTTGAAAATAATTTACTATTTTTTTAGATACGTAAAAAATCACTGTTTTTGGACCGTTCAGAAACAGTGATTTTGTACGTATCTAAAAAAATAGTAAATTTTTTCCAAAAAATAGAAAATTTGGTCTCTGAGCACATTTTAATATGAAAATCATGTTGAGCAGTTCGAATCGATTGTTCGGACTTTAATCATATAATTTTTAGAGACTTTGGACGGTGTTTGGTCCAAAGCCATTTGGACCAAATCTTATTCCAAGACAGAAATATAGGATACACAGTTCAAAAATGTACCTGACAAATTAAATTACACTGGTCATTAATAAAATATAAACATAAATGCATGTTGGATCAGTGTTCCTGTTGATTTTTTCTGCATTGTTCGTATAGATAAAACTTTCCTAGAATTCAGGACTGATATCTTGGATAATTAAAAATAGAAAAAGAGAAGATTGAAAAATGCATTTTTTAGAATTTTTTTAAAATATTCCATTTTTGGGGTCTATAATGTTTAATTACTCCAGGTGCAAACAAAAATTTCATCGACTCATGCTGGCAGATTATTCAGGGATGGTAAAAAATTAAACCTCAAGAAAATAACAGTAAGAACAGAAAATAAAAATAAAAAAAATTATCATCCGAACTTAATTTTTCAATTTTCTCTGCTAGTCAGCACTCCTTTATTGAAGGTAATTTATTTAAACCCATTTTCTTTTGGCACTGCCAATTTTTTCTTTATTCTTTATTTTTCTTTTTTAATAATATTACGTTTGGAAACTGATGAGCAATGAAGAAACCAGTTTTCTTGTTTAATTGTTATATCTGGTATTCTGATTTCAGATTTCAGTTTTTATTTAATAATATTACGTTTGGAAACTGATGAGCAATGAAGAAACCAGTTTTCTTGTTTAATTGTTATATCCGGTATTCTGATTTCAGTTTTCAGTTTTTTTTTTTCCTTTGAATTTATTGATTAAATGTTCTAATGCTTAATTTGGAAAAAGATAAGGTTTCTATTTGATATTAAGAGGCTCATCCAGAACATTTCTGAACTTTTTGTCCAATTCAGCAATGGAAAACTTTGATTTCGAATTAAGAATTTAAGATATTGTTTTTCATTAAAAGAGAGCCAAATTAAGCAGCATACCTTTTTAAAATAAAAGATTATCATTTACTCTTTCTTTTATTGAAAAAAAATAAAAATAAAATTGCTCTAATACATCATGTTCTTACCGGACCGCTCAGCCATGTTATTGAGTAAACACCTTCTGAACTTCCTTTTAGGTATCTTCATTGCTGGCTATGCAGAGTTAATGCAAAATCGTCACTCCTAACCCCATTACCAATAAAAAAATAAAAAAGCTGCAATTAAAAATTTCTATCAGTAGTATCTTGTGCTACAATTTAATAACTAAGTTCTGACACCATGTCGACTGATTTAATGAATGAAATCCAAGAATCTGACAAGACCCCAAACAACCACCGCATGTCCCAGTACCGAAACTTCTACAGATGCCAGTACAAGCTCAAAAATTTGTGCAGTTACATTAAGGTTTTGCACGGTGACCTCGACATATGGATTCATGAAGCGCGGTCCCTACCAAACATGGATATAATGTCAGAGAAGATGAGGTGGTGCTTTTCCGGATGCAAGGCCCCCTGCATGAAACCCAGAAAGAAGCGAGGTGGGATCCACAATATTATTACCAGTGACCCGTATGTATCTGTTTGCTTGTCTGGTGCAACTGTAGCACAGACCCGAGTTATACACAATTCCGAGAACCCTAAATGGGAGGAGCATTTTGTTGTTAATGTGACACATCCCACTGCTATGGTTGGAATTCAGGTAAAGAATTAAAGTACTGGTACAAATTTTTGCATGAATTAAATTAACTAGAATTGGTCAGTTTTGTTGCTACTGAAATAAATAAAAATCAAGTAGAGAAAGATAATGTAACCACCAAAACAATTAGAGAGCTGATCACTATTCAAGATATACTCCACCAGTACCAGTATGAATATTGGTACCTTGTCGGGTAGTGATACAGTACCAGTGAGATAAAATTTCCTCTTTTTTTTTTTATTTATTGGTTGACAGTAACTCGAAATCCAGCGGTAATACTTAGTTAATCATATTTCTCTCTACATATTGTTAGGTTAAAGATAATGACTTATTCGGAGCACAATTGATTGATATTGCCATGCCATCCTATAAGAGAAAAAACTTTTTTTTTTTTTTTTTTTTTGAAGAGAAATATGGGTCTGGCCCACATTTGATTGATAAAATATAGGTACAAAGTTTGTACCTAATGTTTACAAAAATTACAAAACGCTCAAAACAGATTGAGCTAGTAAAACAGAAAAATAGATAAAGCAAAAATAGAAATCAGTAGCAACGTAATCCTAAAAAAAGGAAAGGGTAAAAAAGGAATAAGATAAAATAAAAAAGAGAAAATGAGGCAACTCCAATCGCACAGCTTCAACATTTGCTCTTCTGTCGAATGTTTACCGGTATATGCCTTAGTGCGCCTTTTTGAGTTGGTATTCCCTGCTCTGACTGTACCAGTTCGGTACAGTCCTGTATTCCCTGCTCTGACTGTACCAGTCCGGTACAGTGTTTGAAATTTGCATTTTTCAAAAATTTGTTGATGCTGTTGTATGTGGTACTCACTGTTGTACTGTACCAGTCCGGTACATTTTTTGAAACATTCATCTTTCAGAAATTTGTTGATGCCTCTGGCACAGACTTTTTAAAGATCTCAACACGGTTTTCAAAAGTGACATCCACAACCCCACATTAACAGTACAACCCTTCTCACATCACTTGATCGAAATTTCTATAGAAATGAAATATCCTGCTTTACTGATAAATCACCAAAAAATTCATTCCTGTATTTTTGCAAGGAGGCCTTAACATAGTAGGAATATTAATTACTATACTACAATGATGCTTTCTTAATTAACAGAATTTGGTGTCCATTTTTATTTTCAAGAAAGAAAATGTAACATTATGTCAATTTTTATTATTATTATTATTATTATTATTCAACATTATTGACAAAAAAATTATCCTGAGAGATTTTATTATAGATGTAACGCCACGTAAATTAAGGAATAAATTTGAGTAACAACTCAATTTAAATTTCGTTTTATTAATTAAATATTGGTAGGCCACAAAATAAAATTATGA
This sequence comes from Carex cristatella, assembly GCA_024447775.1. Classification (NCBI taxonomy): domain Eukaryota; kingdom Viridiplantae; phylum Streptophyta; class Magnoliopsida; order Poales; family Cyperaceae; genus Carex; species Carex cristatella. The sequence goes on from JAJHPF010000018.1 coordinate 3,397,253, forward strand.
CCAAATCAAAAGAGACGTCAGCCCAATTAAATTTTAACAGCCCATTTCTCAAAATAACCAACCCTATTAACCACCTCTCCTTCGATTTCCTCCTGTGAATGCACCCCTCCCTAATTAAATGCTAAACCCTAAACTATGCACCCTCTATTTATTTCTCTGCCGCCCTCAATTTTAGTTTTTGTCTCAACCTTCCCATCCACTCTTTGATTTGTCTCAAACCTTCCACTCTCCATCTAAAAACTATTAAATATTAGTATATATATATAAATTGCATGATCTGAAGCTATCAAGAATTCATGATTTCTCTCCTCTTTCGTTTGGTTGATCCGAAACTAAGGTAATTGAAAATATATCATCTGATACTAAATTGACGTACAATAATATGAATTGATTAGGATACGATAATCAGGTTTATTGGTTTAGAATAAATTTTATTATTGGATTGTATAATTTAGTTATAAGAAATTATTTAATTATATGAAAATCTGGAATTTATTAGGTAGTATTTTCTTATAATCTGAAATTTTAGTTTATTTTGTTAATTATAATATAATATGAATTGGTTAGTAATAATCTCTTTAATAATATTACAGAACTGGAAATATAATTTATTAAAAAGTATTAATCTAATTACATTAAAATCTAAAATAAATTATCTTTTGATTTCATTAGACCTAGTGTTTACGTTGTAATCATAATAGTACTTATTTTTTTGGTCAAGTGAAATAAAGTTTCTGATTATTTTTAATTTGTTTCTTCTTTCTGCGTGAGAATTATTCATATGATTGTTGTAATCTCTTAATAAGGAGAAACCAAACCAAAATACTATTTTTCATAAATTTTAGTTTAATTTTAGAAAGTATATAAGATGGATATTCCAATATTTAAATTAGAAGTAAACATTTCATTCTCATAATTGCTCACAATTATTTTTATAGATTTAAAAGTAAATTTCCGTAAAATATAAAATTTAGGAAGTCCTTATTTAAATATAAATTTCAGCAATTATAAAACTTAGAGATCTCTTCTTAATTTTAAAGGCATATTAATGTATCAGGATCGATTTATAAAGGCTTAAACTGCGTAAGGAACGAGCAAGAATATACTCAGATATGAGGTTCGGGTTTTTTGGATTTTTTGTAAAATTAATTACTTAATTCCTTGTGTACATTTTATTTACTTATAGAATTGTTCATGTTGATTCGAACAACCCTTTGACCTTTTTTAGATAATAAATAATAGGATTACTCCATTTGAAACATATGACTTGAAAGAAATGAATCGATCAAATATAACACTAGAATAAGAAAACTAATGAACGTTGTAAGTTGAATGAATGGAAAGGCTGATAAGCGGGGGCTGCTAGTCGCAGTCGGGACCGGCATGCGTGGTCTGCTAGTCGCAGTCGGGTTTGATATTGGAAAGGCCGATACACGGGGACTACTAGTCATGGTCAGGACCGATATGCAGGGGGCTGTTAGTCGCAATCGGATTCGATGTTGTAAAGGCTGACACACGGGAACAATCTAATAAATAGTAAAAAAAATTCTAAAAAATATAAAATTTGGTCTGCAAATACATTTTCATATGGAAATCATATTTAATGATTAATATCGACTATTTGAACTTTAAAAATAGAGATACAATTACACATAACCTTAATTCATAACCTTCCAAAATTTTGGGCCTCACATGAACATGCATTCAGGACAGACATACATATATATATTGCAAAAATCCGTGCATGTCTATTTTAATTTTCGTGTGCACAGATCTTGATACTAATTGTACTGTGTTAGAACTAATTGAATTTAAAATTACGTCCGATGCCTATTGGACTTACTCGCTTACTCCTATCTCATTCTCTTGAGATTCCAAAGCGGAAAACCAATTGCATCCTCTTAAATCAGGTATCTGCACGAAGCTGCTTGGTTTGGTCTCACTTCTTACAACTCAATTGTATGTGTTTCAAATATTTTCCTCTGTAATTTTGTCGGTTTATATTTACATACAAAATTATATCTATTTATAGTACTCTCTTTGCTTAATTAGTTTCTATAATACTTCATTATTGACTTAGAAGAAGATGGATCCGTTTATGGCCTCCGATCTCTTTTGATTATATCTTCTATATATTTTCTATATATTTTATTATGGTTCAAACTGGCTTTGGATCATTGTAAATTATCTTAAATAGTTCTAATGATCGATTTAACTGTCTGTTGGGAGATTAGATTTGTAGGAATTGATCACATAAATCATAGTATCCTAACCATGTTTTGGAAAATCAGCTGATTTTTACTGAGTTGACTCGGCTAGGCAAGTTATATACAGAAAACCGGTAAAATCAGGGCTGAATCAAAACAATAACATATTTGACCGATTTTGGTGATATTATGGTTAGAACGATCTCAATTTTAATCTAGATATCAAAGGAAGCAACGGCCTCTTTACAGTAAACTCAATGTATAAATATTTGATAGAGGGAGGAGTTCCTACTGATACATTTCAGAGTATAAGGCAAGTTAGAATACCTTTGAAAGTCAAAATATTATTATAGCTTGTTAAACAAAAAATAGTGCTTACTAGGAACAGGTTAAGCAAAAGAAGATGGACAGGTGATATTCATGTGTTTAGTGTTCTCAATTAGAGACAGTTAATCACTTATTTGTGACATGTGTGTATGTGCAAGCAATATGGCACTGGATTTTCCGGTTTAATAACTTTTATTTTGATTTAGATACTATAGAGGCATTGTGGGAATTAGACTATAGTATTCCTTTAAAAGAACCATGAATAGTTGAAATAATTAGAGGGGTAGTTTTATGGTGTGTCTCGCTTGATCGTAATAGAATTATATTTCAGCAAGGAAAGATACATGATGTCAGAGTTTCAGGGTCCAAAATATTATCAATTGCAAAATTTTGGACATTACATCAAAAACAGGATTTAACAGCTCAATTGAGTCTTATTTTGCCTTGTGATTTGAAGGACTTGACAGGACTTACAATGACCAATTTCATGGGGAGTTCACTGGATTCAATCTATACGCTTGACACAGAGACTAGATGGCAAGAGGAAGATGAAGATGCAAGAGAATATGGAAATAGCTCTACACTTTTGGCAATTATACCAACTTAATAAATTTTTAGGTTTTTGTGCTTATATGTCATACATGTTGTGTTTGATTGATATTAGTATGTGTATGGGCAAAACTGTTAAAATTATTAAAATTGTTCGGCTTATTTAATTTAGTTGAATACGAAGAAGGCCTAGTATCTACAGTGGTAGAAACGCTTTGAGATGAGAGCCTAGCAAGACCCGAGAAACAGGCCTCACAGATCCTTCAAAGACCAATAACTTTGTTGCACTTGTTGCTGATACAAAGTAGTATTGATTAGTCCGAATTTTTTATTAATAAGAATACATATAAATAAAAAAATATCGGTTTTGGAGAACGTTTTGGGTAGAATGTGAAAATTGAAAAAATCGTGATTTTTGACAACCTTCTCTGGAGATGATTCTTGACAATGGTAAAATTAGCGAAACATAATTATTGCTAAGTAATGCGTTTAAAAAAATAAAAATTAAAAAACACTGTAGTTGGCCGTTATTGTCCATAACGGCCAGATACATTGTTTTTTTTAGTTCAGTTCAATTCTGAAAAAAAAAATCACTGTAGCTGGCTGTTATCGTCCATAACGGCCAGATTTTTTTTTAACGCGTTAGTCAGCGCTAATTATGTTTCGCTAATCTGGTCGTTATCAAGAATCACGTCCAGAGGATGTTATCAAAAATCACAATTTTTTTAGTTTTCACATTCTACCCAAAACGTTCCCCAAAGCCAATATTTTTTTATTTATATTCTTATTAATAAAAAATTCGGCTGATTAGTTTCTAGTCTTAAAGGAATAAAATTGTTTTGAGGGCCTAATTAACTGTGATTCCTCTGCATTCACAAAACAATGGATGTTTCGTGCATTTTCATTCATTAAGTATATCCATTTTTAAGTAAGTTAGAATGTGGAAGGTTTTTGATGTATACTTATAAATCTGCACTTTTAAATTTAAATAAAAATAAACTATTTTTATGTCTAGTAGTAGTAACTGGAATAATGTATAACCTTAGATATTAATATTGTGGACACGTGTTTAAAAAATAATTATAGAATTGTACGTCCATGCAGTAGTATAAAACGTAGATATTAGTATAATTCATTTGACAAATAAAATAAACAAAAATATATCAGGACCAATGTGTAAATGTGGCAAAATCTCTTTTGATCCACACGTATTTTTCAAGATATTTTTCGTTAAAAGAAAAAAACTGGACGCGCTTTAAGTTAATATTGGGAGACATATATACAAGTGAGCAAGGAACTAATGTAGCAACTTCGTTTTGGCTTAATTTTCTACACGCCCGCCCGCCTTTTTGGACTTTAATTTTCAGGAAGACTGGTCAATTATCATTTTTCCTTTCCCAGAGAACTGCTCTGCCACTCATTTCTTGGTTATTTGATAGAAGCAATTCTCTTAAGATCCTGAAGCCAAAAAAACCAATTATCTCCTCGGAAACCAAGTATCTACGTACGCGAAGCTGCTTAATTGGTTTGGTCTCGCCTCCTGTTACCAATTGTATGTGTTTCTCTTTTTTTCCTAAGTAACCTGGTAACAATTATATCGGTTTATATTTAGCGAACAATTAAATTACCTGCTTCCTGATTAAGGTTGTCAAAGATACCCCCACTTTAGCCGTTTACCGATCTGTGCCGTATTCGATAAGACGGGTATGGACACTTTTTTTTGTTAGGTTGTTGGGGATTTTTCATTAGCAAAATGGGTATGGGTACGGGTGCGGGTTACATGAGTGGAACTAGAAAATTGAGATGAGGAGGCTAGAAAATAAAGTGTAATGTACTTAATTTTATTTTATTGAGGGGCTAAAAATATTAATACATACAAAAATTGTAAAATTCAATGGACAAAATTACAAATTTTCAACGCATAGGGGTGGCTTAGCCTCCTTTTGATTCTATTACCTTCCGTCGCCAGCTGTCCCTGGCGAGTAAAGGTCATTTTGTACCTATTATTCTATAGGATAACTATATAAAATAAAATTATATGATAATATTGAGCATAATTAGTTATGATGAATTTATATGTGTGATATTACATATGATAATTTCTAGCAATAATTAGTAAAGTGTTTTTGTTATTTAGTGTATGTAAGTTCTTTGTTATAAGGAAAATATTAAACATATTACTTTTATTTGCATGCCATGTTATTTAGTTGAATAATTGAATTTGTCCAAAAAGATATTCGTGTGTTGAATTATCTTGCTTTATGGTTAGTCAAAATCAGAGCTAATAATATTTGTTACCTAATTGTTTACTTTACAATCGATTCACAAAGCATATAAATCTACTGTATAGTATAGATCGGAGTGTCAGTCCATAGGATAGTGTATTAAAGATCTAACAATAATTAATTCTAGGTTTTGGTTGTTTAGTTGTTTAATTGGTTGTTTGGATAAGTTGGTTTATCGAGACAATTAGTGATAAAGTAAATGTTTTGTGTATAGAAGAAGACTTATAGGATAAGTCTATCTATTCTTCTTACTTGTTTAATTTATTCTATTACGTACATATTATTATGTACATAAACCACAGCAAACTGTGATCCTGAAGTAGACCACTGTACATTATGCACCGGCCCATCTTTCTCTATTAAATAGAACAATGGTTTGTTCGTAATGTGAATCCTTGCTTATTATTAAGAATTAGAAATAAAAATGAGATCAATTGTTCTTACCATAATATTGATTAGTACAACTAAGATATAATATGAGTAGATAAGAAAAGTCATAAATCAATTCAAATAACAGAAAAAGGACCCAACTGAGAAGGAAAAATGATGAAAATATTTGACATTTTACTTATTTATGATGGCACTGATTTTTAGCTTCTCTTTTCGTCAGAGAAGCAATCTCTTGTACCGGAATCGTGTGGCATACTAGCTTGTTGTTTCTGCATTTTAACACATTCGGCATTCGTCAATTCAAGGTACTATTTGGTTCTTTAAATATTATTAATCCTCATTACTTGATTCGTGCGATCTGTTTAGAGTTTTGCACAGTTGGCAGATGTCACAATGAATTTTTCATAGTATTAGCTTCTTTACATTTTTACTTTCGAGTTTACAAATCCCTCTGTTTTTTTTATGATTGGCGATAATTTGTCGCTAACAAATATATTGAAATAATGTTTAGTTTTTTTATTTGGTTTGACCGAAGTAAATTTGTAATGGGCAAAACAGTTAAAATTGTTCGACTTATTTAATTTAGTTGAATACGAAGAAGGCCTAGTATAGAAATGCTTTGAGATGAGAGCCCAGCAAGACCCGAGAAACAGGCCTCACAGATCCTTCAAAGACATTGACTTTGTTGCACTTGTTGCTAATACAAAGTAGTACTGATTAGTCCGAATTTTTTATTAATAAGAATATAAATAAATAAAAAATCGATATTTTTGGGGAACGTTTTGGGTAGAATGTGAAAATTGGAAAAATTGTAATTTTTGACAACATCCTCTGGACGTGATTCTTGACAACGGCCAAATTAGCGAAACATAATTAGTGCTAAATAATGCGTTTAAAAAAATAAAAAAATAAAAAAACTGGCTATTATCGTCCATAACGGCCAGATACTATTTTTTTTAGTTCATTTCAATACCAGAAAAAATCACTGTAGCTAGCCGTTATCGTCTACAAATGTCAGATTTTTTTTTTTTAGCGCTAATTATGTTTCGCTAATCTGGTTGTTGTCAAGAATCATGTCCAGAGGACGTTGTCAAAAATCACAATTTTCCCAGTTTTCACATTCTACCCAAAACGTTACCCAAAACCAATATTTTTTTATTTATATTCTTATTAATAAAAAATTCGGCTGATTAGTTTCTAGTCTTAAAGGAATAAAATTGTTTCGAGGGCCTAATTAACTGTGATTCCTCTGCATTCACAAAACAATGGATGTTTCGTGCATTTTCATTCATTAAGTATATCCATTTTTAAGTAAACTTGTCATCTCATCTATCCAAGACTTGCTCATGAAACCAGGTTTGATACCTTGCTGTATATCTTATTTAAAGGCTGAGCTTGTACAACATCAAACCATTTTACGTACCCCAAACTTCAAAGCATATGAAGAACCAAATAAATTGAATTTTTTGGTGGACTTGTTTTTCTCATAACCAAACTATATATATACAGCATATGGTATCGATTATACAAAAGAAAGTTGGTTTGGTCATGTCATGTCATGTGATTCATATAATAATACAATAGAATGCCTCCATTGCTTTTAGTTATTTTGTTTGCATATTATTATTTTTCACCTATACGTATTAAAAAAATGAAAATAGTAACGTGAGTGGTCATCATTGAATTTTATTATACTTTTGTTATGTTTATTTCAAAATCATTTTTTCCAGCAGCGAGGTTGAACATAACTCATTTTATAACTTACCTGGAACCTTTGTTTATTTAGTTCGGTACCAGCAATGCATCACATTATTATGCCATGATTTTGCACAAGATATATTGTGGTTGATATTTGTTAGACACGCTGTGTCCACAAGTTATACCAGCAATGTATCACATTATTTGATTAAGAGCAAAGCTAGGGTGTGATGTGCTCACCAAAAGAGGTTGATGAGCACAACTTCAAAAAGTCTATCGGCGTCAAATGATAGATTCAAATTGTTGAAATCCATCAACTTCATGAGTGATGCATGTATATGCAAAATTTTGAAAGTTTTGAATTCATTTAGTATATGGTCGCAGTCAAAATAATAATAAAAATTGAATATATAAAACAACCTATAAAATGTTCATTTTTTTACCGCTTGATGCGTGGACTAAATAAATTTAAATATTATTAATCCTCATTACTTGATTCGTGCGATCTGTTTAGAGTTTTGCACAGTTGGCAGATGTCACAATGAATTTTTCATAGTATTAGCTTCTTTACATTTTTACTTTCGAGTTTACAAATCCCTCTGTTTTTTTTATGATTGGCGATAATTTGTCGCTAACAAATATATTGAAATAATGTTTAGTTTTTTTATTTGGTTTGACCGAAGTAAATTTGTAATGGGAAAAACAGTTAAAATTGTTCGGCTTATTTAATTTAGTTGAATACGAAGAAGGCCTAGTATAGAAATGCTTTGAGATGAGAGCCCAGCAAGACCCGAGAAACAGGCCTCACAGATCCTTCAAAGACATTGACTTTGTTGCACTTGTTGCTAATACAAAGTAGTACTGATTAGTCCGAATTTTTTATTAATAAGAATATAAATAAAAAAAAATCGATATTTTTGGGGAACGTTTTGGGTAGAATGTGAAAATTGAAAAAATTGTGATTTTTGACAACATCCTCTGAACGTAACATTGACTTTGTTGCATTTGTTGCTAATGCCTTTTTTAGATGTTGGATGTGCCATCGATTATTACTTCCATGTAGACACTACATCAAAGAGCAAATTAAGTTAGTGTGATGTACATTTCTTTTGTTTTTTTTAAGGTCTATATATTGTACATTTCACATGGTCTATTACTATTCAATCTCAACTTTAAACAAACGTCAGCTAGCTTTTCATTAAATACACGAAGTTAACCATATTGTTGAGGTAGCTTTTCATTAAACGTCAGCTATGTTGAGGTAGTACCATATTGTTGGAGCCTTAAAAGTTAACCAGTATATACAGTTCCATATCTTACTGATTGGTTCCTTGTTTTTTGGTTCCCCCTTGTTTATTCATCCACTATTCTTACCCGAATTTATTGGTACAATTGTTCACCCAGTTTGCACGGCCAAGAATACACGAAGGAACTTGAAAGAGATGGCCGAAGGGATTGTTACTTTTGTTTTGGAGAAGTTGTCGGATGCTGTTGTTAAGAAGGTTCTAATAATACAAGGCGTCGGCAAGCAAGTGAAAACATTGAGTCGTGAGCTCAGTCGGATTAAATATTTCCTGAAGGATGCCGACATGATGCAGAATTTAAATGAGAGCCAGAAAAACTGGGTTAATGAGATCAGAGATATTGCTTATGACATAGAAGATGTTATAGACAATGCCCTTTTTTTGATGCCTCCCGAAAACCTTTCAAAAGAGCTTCCGAGAGGATGTTCTCGAATTGTTGGTGCTGCTAAAAGGATGTGGAGCAAGCCCAAAAGGCTCCCATCTTTGCACAACCTTGCCAATGAGATGAATGAGATCCTGTCACGAATTCAGGATATCAAAGAAAGTAAAGAGAAATATGAAATAACCTTTTCGGGCGAAGGCAGTGGAGAGCGACTGAAGCTACTTGTTAGGCCCCTTATAGTACCTGACATTGATGATCCTAATGTTGTCGGCTTCGATCCTCACAGGGACAACATTGTAAAGCAGTTGCTTTGCACCAGCACTAAAACACGTGCTATCATCTCAATTGTGGGACTTGGTGGGCTCGGAAAAACCACCCTTGCTCGAAAAGTCTACAATAGGTAAATATGATTATATGAAGCAACTGTGTCAATAATTGATTAATAATATGATATTTCAATCTTTCAAAAACTGATGACCATCTACATCTTTTTCTACAAAGTGATGTCAAAAGACAGTTTGATGTTCGCATATGGGTAGCAATTTCTAAAGAGTTCAATCTAATGGATATTTTGAGAAAGATGATAGAGCATGTGAAGCCTCTCCCTCGAGACGACCTAGAACGGGGAGAACAACATTTACTGACAAAGCTTTATGAAACCCTTAAAGGTAAGAAGTACCTTGTTGTCTTAGATGATATATGGACAAGTCATCTATGGACTCAAATTGATGAGGTGCTACCTAATGAGATTGGAAGTAGAGTAATCATAACTACTAGAATCCAAAACATTGTCAGTGATGCTGAACCATATAACCTTCCCTATTTAGCTGAGCAACCGAGCTTAGAGCTTTTGCTAAAAAAGGCTCTGCCTAATCGAGATTTGAGTAAAGGGTATCCCGATGATCTGTATGAGGTTGGAGAACAATTTGCTAAAAAATGTGGTGGATTACCCCTTGCATTGGTGGTTTTAGGAGGTTTATTATCAAAAAGACCAGCCAATTATGCTTCTTGGAGTAAACTGTTGTACACTATGAACTGGAGAACTGATGGGAGAGAATGTACTGAGATCATAGCCACTAGTTACAACGACTTGCCATTTGTTCTCAAATCTTGTTTTATGTACTTGGCGGTTTTCCCTGAAGATCATGAAATCGACGCTCAAAAATTATTCCGGTTGTGGGTTGCTGAGAGGTTCATACCGACAGAAGAATCCAGAACATTGGAGGATACTGCTGAGATCTTCCTAGAGGATCTAGTGCAAAGGTATACTTCCATAGTTCAACATTCTTTTACAGATTCATCTAGATACGGTTGATTTTTATTTTTTATTTTTTTGGGATAAGATACCTAACTTTTAAAATTTAATTGGCTCTTTAACAATAAATTCACAATACTCTTGACTAACAGTTTTCTTTTAGATTAAGTATACTATTTAGTTTAATTAAAACAAACATGCCTAAAAAGTTTCTCTGTTGCATTTATCAGAGAACATAATGTTGTGTCGTCGTGTATTTAAGGATAGTGTTATACATCTTAGGTTTAACTTTGAAAAATACAGGGAGTAAAAAAAAAATAATGGCGCAGGTTACATAAATATTTTTTAAGTACATAACTACTGTTATTTCTTTGTCATCCTTGAAGGCCTAAGCCTAAGTTTTATGTGTTAGTTTTGAGGCCTTGTTGCACCCTTTGGTAATCCTTTCTTTGTTGTTGTTAATTAAAAAGAATCTCTAAAATAACTATGAGTTGTGCAAAAATAATATGAAATATAAATTAGTCTCGACAACATGATTGCTCAATGATTTTCTTTGTTTGGATTGCTTACTTCAGTACATGATTATTCATTCTGGTAAATGCACTTGTTATATGTTTATTATGATTGGTTTTTGATCATTTGTAGGGGGTGTCAAGCCTCTAATTTTATATTTTATTGCTAAATTAAAAAAACACCCTTTTAATCGTTGACCCAACCTGTACCGTATTTCATAAAACGAGTATGGGTATGGTTTTTTTTTCATTAGTTTATCTGTTATGGGTAATGGTATAATTTTTTTTTATAGCTTATTGGGTAAGGGTATGGATAAGAGCTATTTTGTACTCATTACCTATAAGGTAATTAATAAATATAATAAATTTATATATGATAATTTGTTTTATTTATACATATAACTATATGATTTTATTATTCTAATTAGATTGATTTATATTATATTTAATACAAATATTATATTTAGTAATTTATAAGAAAAGTAATTTATCCAATTTTTTTTAAAGTTTTTTAATAGTAATTTATTACAAAATTTATATATACAAAATTTATAATTTAATTTAATAAATAATATATCTTTTAAATAATTAGATAAAAAATATAAATGGAATAAAAATATTTTTTTAATGTTTTTTAGATTAGGTATATTATGTATTTAATATATTTATTTATTTGTTATATTTTGGGATTAAATTATATATGCTCTCAATTTATTTGCTAATTAGTGTTATTCGTTTCGTTAACTGTTATTGTAATGGGTAAAGTTTGGGTATGGGTAAGCAAAGACGGAGCTATGCACATTGAATGAGAGTCAATTGACACCTATTTTTTATTTTCCAAAATTTGTGTAAAATTGACTGCCATTTCTAACATAATATTTTAATATGACCTCCATTCATGCAATGGGTAGTGTAAATTGATCACCATTCATTTCTGATCCTCATAGCATGAAAGTTTGACTCCGCAGTAGTGGGCAAGCTAATATTTAATGGGTAATAGTTGAGTATGGGTAAGACCAATTTCAAATGAATATGGATATGAAAATGAGTCCACCCGATGTTTACCATACCTATTGACACCCCTACATATTCGAATACTCATTCTGTTATTCAATACTTTTACACATTATCCTATGTTTTATAAAACTTAAATCGATTCAATTAGCAAACTATTATCTTGTTTGTGGTGTGTACCTTCTACTTACTACAATAGTAACAATTATTGAATGCTTTTCATTCCGTGTTTTTTTTAATAATCATAATTACAATTAAATTAACACTAATAACCAAATTATTATTTTCTTTTCAAAAATAACCAAATTGCCCCCCCCAGAAGGCGGTTTACTACTGCTACAGTATTTATTATTATTTTTTTGTGGCAGACCTCCTCCTCAAGGGGTGGTTTACTGCTACAGTATTTTTTTTTTTTAGGATCTTAATATTTTCATCTAAAAATATTCAAATTTTATCGCAAACAAAAATATTAATTCTTACGCTATGTTTTTAATTTTTTTAAGATCTTAATATATTCATTTAAAAAAAGAAAATGGAAAGTGTTAAATTTTATAACAAACAAAAATGTTCTATTTTTTGTTTAATACAAAATTTTTGTTTGATATAAAATTGAACATTTTTCATTTCTCATTTTTAGATGAAAATATTAAGATCTTAAAAAAGAAAAATTGAGGACATAGTGTAAAATTGAACACTTTTTTATTTTCTATTTTTAAATGTTCAAATTTAATAGCAAACAAAAATATTCAATCTTACACTATGTTCTCAAATTTTTTTTTAAGATCTTAATATATTCATTTAAAAATAGAAAATACAAAGTGACAATTTTCTAACAAACAAAAAATTTCAAATTTACACTATTTCTCAAAAAAAAAAATTAAGATATTAATATTTTCATCTAAAAATGAGAAATAAAAAGTGTTCAATTTTATAGCAAACAAAAAAGTTCAATCTTACACTGTCCTCAATTTTTTTTAATATCTTCATTTAAAAATAGGAAATAAATAGTGTTGCAATAAAAAATATTCAATTTTACACTATGTCCTCAATTTTATATCAAACAAAAAAATTGAACACTTTCCATTTACTATTTTTAAATGAATATATTAAGATCTTAAAAAAATTAAAAACATAGTGTAAGAATGAATATTTTTGTTTGCTATAAAATTTGAACATTTTTAGATGAAAATATTAAGATCCTAAAAAAATATATATATTAAAAAATATTAAAATTACTGTAGCATTAGTAAACTGCCCCGGGGGCGGTTTGGTTATTTTTGAAAATTTTTTTAATCCGGTTATTAGTGTTAATTTAATTGTAATTATGGTTATTAAAAAAAAACACGGCTTTTCATTTCTTAACATTTGTTGTTGTTGTTGTTTTTTTAAAATTCCGTGTTAGAAGCTGCAAGGTTGTTTACATTTGTTTTCAATTTACGATATGCACCTTTAGCCGAAATTTTTATTAATATACAAAAGAAATAATAATTTTAACAATTTATATAATGTTCTGATGAAATTCAAAATCTATCAAAACTGATGATGTTGTCATCATTCAATTTTCAGGAGATAGCGTATATTTATGCACAATTTTTGATGCATGATGCATATTTTTTTATGCGAGAATTATATCAGATTAAAACAATGAACAACTCAGATTAAAATATTTTTTGAGTAATAATTACAAAGTTTTCTTAAATTTTTATTTTTTCAAAAATAGAAACATTATAATATTTTATGTATTTACCTAGAAGTGACTTTTGAACCGGGATCAATAATTCAGATTCAAATATTTTTATGTTTTTCCAATAACACACAAAGAAATATTTTAATTTTTCTTACAGCCGCGAAAAATCAGATCTGAAAAATATTAATCTGGATTATTTGTTTAAGTCTTTCTAATAAATTAAATTATATACTATTCTATCTAATTTAAACAAATATAAAATATTTCTAATATTTTAATAAAAAATAAATAAATTATAATATTTTCTAATTAAATAAAATAATTAAATGAAAAATTGTTTTAAATTCAAATTGGATGAATTGGAAGGCTCAAATTGATGACATTGTAATCGGTTCTAGCTTCAGAAACTGATGACAATGTAATCGGTTTCGGTAGATTTCGACTTTCATCAGAACATTATATAAATTGTTAAATTTATGATTTCTTTTGTATATTAATTAAAATTTCGGCACATTTATTGTTTTATGGAAGATATATATACAGTTATACATGCATCTTTAAACCAAAGAACTTCGTTTAATCTTCTAATTTCATTTTAATATATAGAAGCTTGGTTCAAGTATCAAGGAGATCTCACGCTAGTTCCATCACACATTGCCGTATACATGATCTCCTTCGTGAAATTGCCATCCAAAAAGCCAAGGAGGATAATTTTCTCACAATTTGCTCAAACCCTCCTGACAATTGGACAAGTGTTGCCAATGCACGCCGTGTGGCTGTCCATTACTCGGGTTGTAATGAATTGATGAAACATGCAAATCCAAATATCCGTTCTTTGTTTTTCTTTGAGAAACCATTGCCAAATTGCTCTCGGCAAAGGCTGCTGAAGGTGTTGTGTGACATGGGTCCGTATTTTATTGGTGCGAACTCAATTGAGTTCGAGTATTTTCATGGACTGACTCATTTAAGGTATTGCGAGATTAATGGGGACAATTTAACTAGCAACAGATCTTTTGAGTCATTCATCAGCGGCCTGAAATTTGTGGAGACCCTTGACCTTAATCTTGAACTAGTTGATGCTGACTTGCCTGATAATATTTGGAATGTGCAAACACTTAGACATGTGATGCTACAGGGGTGGTATAGTTTAGGACCCTCATCATCTGCAGACCTAAGAAGTCTGCGAACACTCACGGATGTGGCGAGTCGAGAGTCATGGAAGGAGCAGTTACCTAATCTACCAAATGTGCGTGATTTAGTTATCGAAAAGCATGACTCATTTTCGTGGGATTTATTTGCTGAGTTGCTCGACACGCTGAAGCATCTAACCTCTCTTTCTTTATCCGGCAGTGGAGTGCCACCAAAAATAGTCAACATGCAAAGATATCCATTTTATCAACATTTACAATCTTTCTCTCTATCTGAGCTCGAGCCGTCCCCATCAAACAAGTTGTCGCCTCAGGTTGGCATGTTCCCCATCCACATCATAGAGCTTAGACTCGATAGTCTCCAGTTCAATGATGATCCGCTGCCGGTGCTAGAGAAGCTACGCAACCTCAGGCTGCTCAGGTTGATAGGAATAAACATGGAGAATAAAAAGATGAGATGTTCTGCTGGAGGCTTCAAACAGCTACATGAGTTGGCATTTCACGGCCTACACGATCTAGAAGAATGGGAGATAGAGGCAGATGCCATGCCCATACTTGAGGAAGTGCTAATTTACAATTGTAATAATCTGGGGGTGCCTCTCGGGCTTCAGTACCTGTCCAACCTCAAAGAACTCAGAGTACTTTACTGCAGAGAATTAAACAAGCACTCAGTTGAGATCCGCGACATCTGCAAACATGTTCCGGCACTAAAAATTATAGATTAATATTATAAATTATAGAAACAAGCACTCATTTTATTTTCCTTTTAATTTATTTGTTGTTTACTTTTATTCTGTACTTGTTGAATATACTTTCAAGACACAAGATTTATGTATCCATCAATGATAATTACGTGCATTGATTTTAATTGCTTTTAACTGCCGAATATTTTTTATTAATATACAAAAGAATTTAATGTGCTGCAATTCAATAACTAAGTTCTGACACCATGTCGACCAATTTAATGAATGAAATCCAAGAATCTGACAAGACCCCAAACAACTGCACCCCATGTCCCAGTACCGAAACTTTTACAGATGCCAGTACAAGCTCAAAAATTTGTGCAGTTACTAATATTAAGGTCTTGCTCGGTGACCTCCACATATGGATTCATGAAGCGCGGTCCCTACCAAACATGGATATAATGTCAGAGAGGATGAGGCGGTGCTTTTCCGGATGCAAGCCCCCTTGCATGAAACCCAGAAAGAAGCGAGGTGGGATCCACAATATTACCACCAGTGACCCGTATGTATCTGTTTGCTTGTCTGGTGCAACTGTAGAACAGACCCGAGTTATACCTAATTCCGAGAACCCTAAATGGGAGGAGCATTTTGTTGTTAATGTGGCACATCCCACTGCTATGGTTGAATTTCAGGTAAATAATTAAAATACTGGTACAAATTTTTGCATGCATTAAATTAACTAGAATCGGTCAGTTTTGTTGCTACTGAAATAAATAAAAATCAAGTAGAGAAAGATAATGTAACCACCAAAACAAATTAGAGAGCTGAGATAAAATATATACTCCACCAGTATCAGTATGAATATTGGTACCTTGTCTGGTAGTGGTACACTACCAGTGAGATAAAATTTCCTTTTTTTTCATTTATTGGTTGACAGTAACTCCAAATCCAGCGGTAATACTTAGTTAATCATATTTCTCTCTACATATTGTTAGGTAAAAGATAACGACTTATTCGGTGCGCAATTGATTGGTATTGCCATGCCATACTAGAAGCACACCAGAAGGATATTTGCCATGCCATACTAGAAGTCTAGAAGCACTAATTAGTGCGTGAACCGACTTGCCCATTGCTGAATGGAGGTGACTTGACTCTAGGAGAGACGTTAAAATTAAGACGCAAGAGGGAGTAAGAGTGGTGTTACTGATTTGGGACGATAAAACCTCACATGATAAATTTTATCTCTAAACAGTACATCTAACTAATCTTTTCTTCATGAATAATACCACATTTGGCTTCACTATAACATTTTAGGAAATCAAGGCTTTATTTTATTCACTATATGCTTCATGATTTGTTGGGTTGTTATGGGACATGTACATATGTTTGGTGCATATGTATGTGATACTTTGTAAGGTAATAGGTATATATGATAATTTGAAAATTTGAAGGGGTATATGTAAATCATTTCTCCTTTGTTAATTTTCTTACCACTATTTTTAACAATGTAGAATGGCATAATGCATACGCACGATGAAGAAACAAGTAAATTTTTGAAGCATTCAAGCATGCATTGTGTGTTAGCACCGAGATATGCTAGCACCAAACTTAGCATTTTCAAACTACAGGGTAAGCCCCCAGATCTTATCCTTACATAAGAGATGTTGTAATTTAATTATCAAATTACATGAAATTCATGAACTACAGGAGAAACATTATATTATCCTATAAGAGAAAACCTTAAATAAAGAAATGGTGTTGTGAGAAATCCCCAATGACAAAGAATTAACACGACAAGAAAGCCTCAGTACTAATTTTGTTTATTATTATTATTATTCATATTTAGGAAGTAGAAAACATTATTTGAGTTTCAGGTAGTGGGAACTCTATTCACATACCATCAGAAGTGTGTGATTGTCGACACACCTGCTGGTGGAAACAACCGTAAAGTAACCGCTTTTATTGGAGGTCTCGATGTGTGTGATGGACGATACGACACGCCAGAACACAGACTTTTTAAAGATCTCACCACGGTTTTCAAAAACGACATCCACAACCCCACATTAACAGTACAACCCTTCTCACATCTCTTGATCAAAATTTCTATAGAAATGAAATATCCTGCTTTACTGATAAATCACCAAAAAATTCATTCCTGTATTTTTGCAAGGAGGCCTTAACATAGTAGGAATATTAATTACTATACTACAATGGTGCTTTCTTAATTAACAAAATCTGGTGTCCATTTTTATTTTCAAGAAAGAAAATCAATGTATCAGTGAGAAAATGATTTCACATTAATAGTTCAAAAAGAAATGGACTTAGGAAACAGGTATACAATGAACCATTTGTTACTTATAACACTCCCTCTCTAAATAGGTCAATGGAAATGAGCCGAAACAACCGTGGCATGACCTCCACTGTAAAATTGAGGGGCCCGCAGCATATGACACATGATACATTGATAAAAGTCGATCGAATATCT
The DNA here is from genome assembly GCA_024447775.1 of Carex cristatella. Taxonomy (NCBI): domain Eukaryota; kingdom Viridiplantae; phylum Streptophyta; class Magnoliopsida; order Poales; family Cyperaceae; genus Carex; species Carex cristatella. Next base: position 3,415,179 of record JAJHPF010000018.1, read on the forward strand.
TGGATTCTTTCTCCTTCCAATGACAACTCCAACAATGTATATGTTTGTAACGAAGAGGATCCCGAAAGTTGGCATGTGCAAGTATGTGTTTACTATCTTACCCTCTTAAATATTTTTTAATGAGTGAGGCTATGGTACTATGCATAGCGCAGATTAGTCTGTACTATGGATCAATATCTTTTTTTTGAAGTCCTAACAGTCGATCTGAACTGTTCAATATGATCTTCTTATGAAAATGTACTTATAGATCAAATTTTACATTTCTTTTTAGAATTTTTTTTACTATTTCTTTATATAGGTAGAAATTCACTTAATTTAAAGACTCTAAACCATTCAAAAGTAGTGATTTTACACCTACTAAAAGTATATATAATAGAAATTCTAAAAAATGTAAAATTTGGTCTGTAAATACATTTTCAAATATATATTTGTTGAACAGTTCAGATCAACTGTTTAGACTTTGACCAATTTTGTTTCGATAATTTTGAATATTAGAACTATTTACAATTCTATACTAAACAGCCCATGAGATCAAATGTTCTGATGTTGATTTTCTTTAAGTTGGTGAAACCAGCTGAAAGTTGTAGGAAATAAAACATTAAATTACATTCGAAGTTTGAATATTATCCCCCACTTCTATTAAGAACTTTCTTATTTGATACTAGGTTTTTCGATCGATTGATTCAGGATCAGTGAAGGGATTTCTAAAAGTGGTACAAGAAGCAGAAGCACAGGTACGCCAAAATCAGGGAACTGTTATTATTTTATAGGCTTTTGGAGGTACTTCTTTGTAATTTTTTAATTATCTGTTGAAAAAACCTAAAGCCAATGATGCAATAATTATCATTAATGAAATGAATATATAATGTCTACTTGGTTATTCATTTTGAATCTGTTTTTTTTTTTCATGACAGAACCTTGTATGTGCAAATAATTTAAAGATTGACAGGAGTATACACACAGCATATGTAAAAGCCATAAGAGCAGCACAACACTTTATATACATAGGAAACCAATATTTTATTGGTTCATCATACAGTTGGCCTTCCCACTGAAAAACAGGTGAAAACTTAAACCAGACAATTTTGCAAAATGCAATTTTACATAGTTTTGCTGTTTCTCATTTAATTATAATTTAATGCTTCTTAAATAGGTGCTGATAATCTGATACCAATTGAATTAGCATTAAAAATTGTAAGCAAGATAAAGGCCAGAGAACGATTCCTGCAACCCCAAAAAGGAGGGAATTTCATGTATACCTCCTTAATTAAAAACATCAAAATTAAGTATTTCCCCGAATCCTCTCTCCAAAATTCATAATATCATATTTGCCCTTCGAAATTTCAAAAACTGACTAATTAGAAGACTAAATATCTCTCTTAAATAGGTTATATATTTTTTATTTTTTTAATAAAGGGTAAAATGAGTACTTTATAAATTTAAAATGAGTTTAAATTGGGTAAATTTCTAAGTTATTGAAATTTAGAAGGGTAAATAAGATATTATGGATTTTAAAGGGGGGCATATGTAATTTTAAGGATTTTGAGTGGCATACATGAAATTCCCCAAAAAAAAAAAGTTTAACCATAAACAAAACCCAAAATTGCATGTAGTAGAATCCAACCAGTACAATTATAAATGTCACCTATTTGTTAACACTTGTATTTTGTGTTTATGAGGGGCTAACAATGAAAATGATGTAGAAGATGATAGCAACTGCTTTAAACCAAGAAGGCTTATCAGAAACACACCACCCACAAGACTATTTGAATTTTTACTGCCTCGGAAAGCGTGAATCTAGTACAAGAGACAGATCTTCTCTTATGGGTGAAAGCTCCTCGTTGAGTATGCAGCAAAGTTCTAAGTAGCGATTATAGCACTATAGTTTTTAAGTTCTAAGAAAGCTTAATAAGCACAATTATAGCTAGCTATTTAGAATCATTATAAAAAAAAAAGCTGTTAATAACATTATAGAATAAGAAACAATGATATTATTGACATATGACTTTCTCTCGCACAAATTAAATACAAAAAACTAATATTTTATCACCACTAATAGTAAGTAGCTTTTAATATTAATTACATTATATATTTCTCATGTGAAAAAGAAATACATCTCATATCTAAGAATTCTGAGACACGATAAAAACATTAATGACACTAACATAATCCATATAATGTTTCCATTCGTTAGATTTGTTGAATATAAGAAATCTTTCATATACTAATGTTATTAAACGATAAGCCTTTATCAATATTTATAGAGCTACAATGTACTTTAATCAATATGACAAACGGTATATTAGTGTTCCATGCCAATAACCAAGTTTGTGAACATTTTAGAGATTTATGTTTGTCATTCTATAGAGTCTTATGGTTCAAGACCAAGAGCATCTTCTTGAACACTTCTAAAAATAAACATAAATTTCATGAAATAAAATGCATATAACATCCAATCCATAAACGTAAGATGTAAAATTAATCAACATAAGATAACTTTTAGAACACAAAACTAACGAACTTGCCAATAGCTTCAAACGACAAAGAAGGCAATACCCTTCGGCGGTGTATCTCATCGGTTCTAAACTGTAAGTTTCTCTCGGGTTTGAGCTCTTCTCTGAAGATTTTACCATTGCATTAGGGACAATGCAAGGTTTAAACTTGGGGGAGGTGATTGAACCATTGTATCTTAGGTTCTTAGGTCATTTTTTTTTTCCATTTTTTAGGATATAACTAAGTTTTTACCTGACCACAAATAGAGTTTGCATGATTGAACTTAATTGTTTGGGATTGCAAGCTTGTCAGGACGTTTACTTAGTTATAGAAATAGAGTATTGTATGAATAAACCTAATTGTTTGAGATTGCATAATGTATTATTTAGATAGAGTTCTCACATAAAAACACAAGAAATTAAAAAAAAAAAAAATTAAAACAAAATTTAGTGGTAATTCCTACATGAAAATTTTCAATGATTATTTGAGAATTAAATCTATGCATTTACTGGATTAAAGAATAACGTTCAAAATAGAAGTACAATTTAATCAATAGAAAAATATAATATTTGGCATTGCCACTTCAGGGTACTGTTTTGAAAACTTTCCCGGCGCACAGGAGCGACAATGAGAAATGAAATAAGCCATAAAAATTAAGAAGAAAGGGCAGAATTGTCTAATTTTTATATTACTTCAATTATATTTTAATTTTTAATTGTGAGTATATTAATAAAATATTAAATTTAAATGGGGAATAATTATTTTTCAAATTTGAATCGAGAATATGTAAAATTTGTTTTTATGATGGATGTATATGTAAATTTCTCTTTTGAGTAGATTATGCTGAATAAGTACACTGAGCGGTGGGTTACTTTTATTTTTGTTTATTAGATAATGGCGTTACTTTATCATTTGGGAAGGATGGGCAAATTAGAAAATATTAAATGTTGATTAGAAAATGTTGTCTGAACAAATTATTATTATAATAGAAGACAACATTCAAGCTAGGGGTGTTCATTGGGTCCAGTTTAATCGGTTTTCGACCGAACTGAATTAGATCGGTTCAAACAGTCCGGTTTTTTCGGTTTAATGGTTTAGTTCGGTTTAGAAATTTTCAAATTAGAAATAACAGAACCGACCGATTTTTATATATTATGAATTTGGTCCAGATCAACCCAGTTTATTTCTTAATCAATTGCTTTAAATACTTCGGTTTATTTCTTAATATACTTCGGTTTATTACAAAATAATTGCTTTAAATAAACAAATTAATATATTTCAGTTTGAACGAACAAACCGAACAAACTGAAATAAAATTTCGGTTCGATTCGATTCGATTGCAATACTAAATCGGTTCGGTTGGGTTCTATTTTTTAAACCGAATTATAACTTTGCCTGGAACCGATGAACACCCCATTTTCAAAGCGGCGAGACGAAGTTTTAACTATTAAGGTTGAAGAAAAGGAGCAGAATCGGATCCTCCATCTACTTGTCATTTCTCTCTCATATTCTCTCGCGCGGCCGTGGCGCCTCAATCCCTCCTCTCGCGCCGTCGCACGGCACCCCAAGCGTCGAGTCTCTGAAGACCTCAACAAGGCATGGTCTTCCCTCCGGTACATACTGCGGCCAAGCCGAGCCGATTTTGATATCCACCTAAAATTTAGTTTAGTAATAAACATTTTGACCTGATTCTTGGTTTGAATCACTCCATCCAGATCTTAATCTTCATCTTTTACCAGTCATTTTGTGTATTTATCAAAATGAAACAGTAAATAGATCAAATAATTAGTTCTTAAACTTATAATCTATAATTTTGCCTTGTAGAAGGTAATCTGGCCAGCACATATAAATGCTATTATTGGTTTTAATTTGTATTGTAAGAATTAGCATTCTCTGAAATTGAATCTACCTCTGCTAGTTTTGTTCAACATTAATTTCACTTGGAATCCAGTACCAAAAGGTCTATATATGGCATACATTACACCAAAAAATTGATGTCTGATTTAATCTTAGACCGTTTTTACAGTTCGATGGCCGTGATTTAATCTTGCTTGCTCGATTGGCTGCCTCAAATTTAGTTTAGTAAGAAACATTTTGACCTAAATCTTGGTTTGAATCATCCAGTGCAGCAGCCCTTGATATTTGCTGAGAAACAAGCAAGTAGCTTGAGGATACCACACAGGGACACAATTGCTGATTTCAATACCACACAAGGTAAATTGTAATTCTATGTAGTACTATCTTATAATTCAGTTCCAAATTTCTACTGTCTGGCTTTTGAGTAAGCACAAAAAACTATAAAATTGCAGATTCGAAACCTAGTGCTTTTCGTTCTGGTTGAAGTAAGAGATGATTCCTGGTCTTTTTACCAGATTGTTTATTTCATATTCCCAAACTTTATCCTCATCTGGAAAAAAAAACCCTTATTCTATTGAAAAGAAGAATAACATATGGTAAAAACTGATACTACGTGATTCCAAAAATTTTGATAAATGGTGCCTGTGATTCCATGTATAAGCTTGACATGGTTAAAAATTCATTCCTTGTATTATGTTATGATTTATTAGTCATAAACAGATTGTTGCATCTTCATCTGTCACTAATACAGTTGAAGGTGGGTTGTTTGGTGTTGATGTACTTTGATTGTGAGTTAATTTAGGCTAAATTGTCTGGTTGCATAAACATTGTTAATCACATTTTTTTTACATTGTTATTCAACTATGACTGCTTAAGTGGTTTGGGCCGAATCCGAATTTGGATTGGACAAGGTTTCGAGCTAAAGCCTGCTCTATCTTGTATTCATTGTTAACACGGCCCAGAACCCTAATGAAACAAATTGAAAAACCCCTTTTAGTACTAACTACACTTGTTTCCTCCAAAAATCAGATGCACAAACGAAAGACAAAAAGCTCTACCAATGGCGAGAAAAATTGGTCTGAACTTCCACAAGACATTCTCCATCTCATCTCCAAAATGCTTCCTGATATCTCTGATTTCATACGCTTCCGTGCTGTGTGCAAGAGCTGGCAGTTGTCTGCCCCAGTCACTGATCCTCCCCCACAACTCCCCTGGCTTCTAGAGAGTCATGAAGACCCTGACCGTGAAAATGCTAGTATACGCTTCTACTGTCTCTCTTCTCGTAAAGTTCATACTATATACTGTCCAGGTTCCCGTCATGCTTGTCTTGAGGGCCCCACATATCGCTACTTGCTTGCCTCTCACTTGAGAAATTCCAAGAGGTATCTCCTTAATCCTCTTACACATGATGAGATCCATGCCCCTATTGTTAAAGTCGGCGGTTGGTGTCCAGACTATATTGGTCCAGATCCAATTGAAGGCAACGATATTGTGGTAATATCAGGATATGGTGCATGTGTTCTCGGGCAACAAAAAATGATGGCTTTTTGGCAACTTAAGGCTAACGATTGGGTCTATGTAGAAGGGGTCGGTGGCTGCTACAGTGCTAATGCATTTTATATGGGACAATACTTCAGCAACGACAAAGATACTGGCATTACGAATGTTGTTGATATTGCCACCAAAAAATTGGCTTATCAAGTCGCACCACCAGAGGGCACAAACCCTCTTATCAACTTGCACCGCCAGAGTCGCATAGTTATGATTGAGTCGGGAGGAAAGATCCTTAGGTTATTCCAGTATTATGAGTATTATGAGGCTGAGCAATGCCATTTTGATATGTATTGTCTTTATTTCGGTGATGGAGAAGGAAAACCTTGTTGGGTGAAAATCACTGATATCGGTGACCAAATGTTGTTTCTACAATATGATTGTGGGTTATCTTTCTGTGCAAGTAACTTTGCTGGATACAAAGGGAATTGCATTTACTTCCTGAAAGAATGGCGATATCTTTGTAGATACAATATAGGAGATGGTACAACTGAGGTACTGCCTTGCCCTTTTGATTCAATGGGGACTTGGTTTGTGCCAAGTCTGGTATAGCTCTCTGATATCAATGATGCATGCACTAAGAGCCAAGTAAATTTAACTGAGTATTAATTTATCCTTTTGTTTAATTTGTTAGAAATTTAGTGCAGTTGTTTTAATCTGACTGCCTTAACTCTTTTAGTGATCAGTGCTTCTTCAAAGTAATTTTAGTATTACAAATTTACCCTACTTCTTTTCACTTATGTTGGTTTTAGGTACTCAAGAGTCAAGGCCAGATTGAGGCGTGTTTCCACATATTAAGCTATGAGATCGCTTAAATATAGTTCGTTACTGCTGCCACTTGGGTTAATTTTATTCTAACTTCGAGTTATTATGTTAGGATTTATTTTGATTCTAACTAGTATTCTAATATGGTGAAATCTGTTATCTTGTAATCATTCACCATGTTGGGTATAGGGTTTAATTCCATCTTATATATATATATATATATATATATATATATATATATGGTTTTGGCTAATATGCTACGCGTAGCTAAGAGACCTCCGTGCTACGGCTCAAAATTTGAATTTTCAAAATCCTAACGGTTGATCCAAACCGTTAGATATGTTCTACATATTGAAATATACTTGGAGACCAAATTTTATATTTTTTGGATTTTTTTTACTATTTATTAAGCCACTTTGAAAATCGCTGATCCAACGGTGGCTTAACCAAACAGTGAAACCGTTGGATCAGCGATTTTCAAAGTGGCTTAATAAATAGTAAAAAAATTCCAAAAAATGTAAAATTTGGTCTCCAAGCACATTTCAATATGTAGAACACATCTAACGGTTCGGATCGACCATTAGAATTTTGAAAACACAAATTTTGAGCCGTAGCACGGAGGGGCTCTTAGCTACGCGTAGCACCGTAGCCCGGTCCATATATATATATATATATATATATTATGACCTTGATATGCTGTATGACCAAGTATTTTGTACATCCGTGATCAACTGATCATCCTATGGTCTTTCAAATATTTTTTTATTATTTTTTTTGTCTATTAGTTTTTATTTTGACATAATTGCATCAAAAATTGAGATGTTGTATCAATTGAGTTCAGAACGTACGTTGAAATAGAATAGAACACTCGGATTTTGGAATTTCCTACGTAGATTTGGATTCAATTACAACAAAAGGCAGGACATAATGACACTTATATAATTAAATTTATTTTAGCAGAATTTTATTTGTAATTCTCCATGCATCCTTTTGATTTAAAATAAACAAACTTGTGCATAAAACAACACAAGTTATATGTCTTATGTTAGGTCCATTAAATTATTCTCAAGTAAACCTAGACTGTAACTAGGAGACCTAGTAAAAATCTAAAGGGTAGGGGTGTAAACGGTCAGATACAGATCAGATAGTGGTCAAACCGTATCTTTATCTGTTATAATTTTTCAGATACGGATACAGTTACAGATAGTCTCGGATATGGATATGGATCAGATATTAAACGGATATTGATACGGATCGAATTTTGGATGGATACGGATACGGATATCACTATAATTCGGATAATTAAAAATAAATACTGTACATTCTAGCAAAAATAACATCTAAATATAATTTTTTTCATTCATAAATTAATTCTAATATTTTTTATACGTTTGTTGGTTACAAAATATATATCATATTAACAAAATAATAAGTACTGATCATGTCAAATTGTTCATCAAAATATACCAACCTAAGCTTAATAACATTCTTTTTAGCCATATAGGAGTCACGGTAAAAAAAAAGTAGAGAAAATAAATATTAAAATATATTATTTAGAGACCCAAAAGTGTAAGATTGACCGATAAAGAGACTCAATATTCTAAACTTTATTGTGAAAGGCTGCCGGTCCAGTTCACAATCTAACAAAATTCGGATATCCGAAATAAAGAAAATGTTGGATACGGATAATTATCTGTATCCAGTATCTGGTTTCATATTCGAAACCGTATCCATATATGTATCCGTTAAAAAAATATCCGAATACAGATCTATATTCAAATATCTGAATTCACTATTTTTTGAATTCAGATCTGAATAAATCTGAATAATATCCGATCCGTTTACACCCCACTAAAGGGGTGGTTGATCATCTAAGGCATGTTTAAAGTACCTTGGAGTTCAAAGTGAATCATAGGGATCCCATTTTGCTTGGAGGAATAAAACTGATACAAAGAAGTTTGTTCAACAGTTTCATGTTAATGAAGCACTCTAAAGAAATATTTATATGCCGGTTAAAAAAGATTAATTTCAACAATATTTGCATTTTTGCATCTCTATCATAGTTATGCATATTAAGAAAAACCGAGCCTTCAAAGCACAAACTCAAAATTGCATAAAAAAAGCAACTGTGATGATCATCCAGGTAAGTTGTCACTTTTCGCCACGGCTTCAGATCTCCTTTCCCTCTCCCACAAAAACCACCGTGCAAGATACTTGTCACTTTTCTCTCTTACCAATGTCAATGTCGCTCCACCAGAGACAACAACAAAAAACCCAAGTCGGAGATCCCGATCCTTCTTCCCCTCGCCCCTCTTCACCCCTTCTTCCCCACCAATTCTCTCCCTACATCAAGCCTCTTCTGCTCCTCCTTTCTTTCCTCCTCTTATCGCTTTTCTTTTTTAAATCCCCAACTCACTATCACTATCCCTTCTCTTCTGATCAGTCACCTCTTGCCAGGTGGCGCCACTATACCCTCTCAGAAGCTGCTAACTTCGTGGCCAAGAATGGAACTGTGATTCTTTGCGCTGTGAGTTACCCCTATCTGCCATTTCTCAATAATTGGTTGATTAGTGTGACGAGGCAGAGACACCATGAGCAGGTTTTGGTTGTGGCCGAGGATTATGCGACTCTCTATGAAGTCAATGAGCGGTGGCCTGGTCATGCTGTTCTGGTCCCGCCAGTGCCTGACACCCAGACAGCACACAAGTTCGGATCTCAGGTAGTTGGATTCAGATTTGTCACATATATGTTCGTTTCTGGCATGTTATGGTTATGCATGCTAACTGTTTGAAGTATTGTCTGATAGGGGTTCTTCAATTTTACCTCACGTAGACCGCGGCACCTGCTTCAGATCTTGGAGCTGGGTTACAATGTCATGTATAATGATGTTGACATGGTGTGGTTGGCCGACCCATTTCCTTATCTCAAGGGGGCCCATGATGTGTACTTCACTGATGATATGGCAGCTGTACGTGATGCTTCCTCTTCAATCTCCTCAACTGTTCTGTTTACCTATAGGCATCACTCCAATGTTTGGCCCAGTACACACTGGAACCAGTACATAATACCATTTTTCTAACAATCACCCCAATTTAGTCCAACTAATCCTGGGTGAACTTGTTTCATGTAATTACAAACAGCTGTGGGACCTGACATTAAACAAACCAAAAACAAAAGCTAGTGTTGGTAAAAGCTAGTACAAACTGGTATTGATTCAGTCAATAGACAAAACAACCTATAAATCTTAGTAATTAAGTTATATATGGAAATAACAGGTAAAGCCCTTGAACCATTCTCATGGTTTACCACCACCTGGCAAAAAAGGCCGACCATACATCTGCAGCTGCATGATTTATCTCAGGCCGACAAGTGGGGCCAAGGTGTTGTTGAAAAAGTGGATAAATGAGCTTCAGGAGCAGCCCTGGTCCAAGACACAGAAATCTAATGACCAACCTGCCTTCAACTGGGCCCTTAACAAAACTGTCGGCCAGGTTCATTTTTTTTTTCTTTCAAAAAGCCTATTACTCTTGTTAGGAGTTAGTGTTGTGAAACTGTGCCATGCTGTGTTCCGGCCTGCCCGGAACACGTGCTGTGCCGTGCCAACACATCAAAATTTCGAGACATGCCATGTTTAAATGTGCTGATCCAAGAATATTTGGACACGGCACGGACACGTTATGACATGACATGTCTAACAGGCTATGCTGTGTCCTTAGCTGTGCGTGCTGGCACGTGTCTCTGCCACACTGTGTTTGTACAATACACTATTAGGAGTCACATATTGGTTTCAGACTTTCAGGCCGGTTTGATCAGAATTTGCAAACTGTCAATGTGGAACCTGACCCCCCTGCCAAGGGTCTGACATAAAAGTTAACCCACTAACCCATTAGGTAGTTGTTGCCAGGTTGGGTCAGAAATGGCCAGCTCTATCTCGTATTGCATCGGGAAATATTGGCCAATCTTGTTTTCTAACTGGGAAGTCCAATTTCACATGTAACAAAAACCAACTAGCCACAGAGCATCCAAACATTTAACTAGCTTTTTTAATTTAATTTTATTTATTCGCTTCAAATGAAATGTCATTACAGGTTGATATGTATCTTCTGCCTCAAACTGCATTTCCAACCGGAGGCCTATACTTCAAGAACAAAACCTGGGTCCGTGAAACTAAGGGCATGCATGTAATTATACACAATAACTATATCATTGGCTTTGAGAAAAAGACTAAAAGATTTCACGAGTATGGTTTTTGGTTGGTTGATGATTACAGCCATGAGTCCCCTCTCGGTAAAATTTGAAAAAAGGATAAAAGGGGGAACAAAAAATACAAGTCCCAAGTAGTTGAATTTTTGTATCTTAAGATATGACCAGACGTTGATGGATCAAATCAAGTTTGAGGTAACACACACACTTGGGTCATAGCCCAGGATATTATGGCTAATTCAATACAAAATACACATCGGGCTGTGAATTGAAGCCTTCAAGCAAGAAATGGAAGTACTCTGCCAAGGCGTGTTATGGCCAAGAGCTGTTGTGAACAGTTATTCAAAGTTCTTATTTTTTCTGATGAACGAACTAAAACTCTGTACTTGTATATTACACAGACCTTTTTCATTCTTTTTTAATGGATATATTGATTTTGTTTTATTCATTGAAATTTAGTCACGTTTTTGGAGAGACTTATTACTTTCTTTGGTTATTTAATGCTTTGTAGATTGTTGCTTTTTGTTACCATATAAAATATGAGCTATTGTTAGGTTTTCTTACAGATGTCCTTGCCAGAATTTCATGTTAGAGTCTGAATTAAGCTGTGATTTATAAAAGAGGATCATTGTAGCTTACTCTCCTCTTGCTTGTTATAAAAGAGGATCATTGTAGCTTCCTTGCCTTTTCTTAGAGTTGCCTACTTTGCTTTCTAATAGGGAATTCCTATTGCCATAGACATTACCTGTTCTCTACAAGTACGCTCTAGTCATTTATAAATTGACCAGATTATATATTGACCACTTTTTTCCACAAGCTAACAAAATGGGTTAGGTCATGGACAAGTTCAAGAAAGGTAAGTTTTACTCTTTTTATACTCAAGCTTTAGGCCAAGCCTGAATATTGCAAACTAATCTAATTTCGAGATTGTAAACATTTATTTTTCTTTTCCTTTTTTTTTTTGACTGAATAGGAGAACCAACTCCTGTGCGAGTTGACATGTTAGCTGAAGATATAACACCAATTATTGCTGAATTTATCTAAAGGAGGTTGGGTATGTTGATTTGTACCAAGCAATTTTCAATATCATTCAGTAAGTTCTACTCGATCCTTTAGTATATTTATGTTAATTATTTTTCTGCCAATGGATTGTTTAAACTTTAAAGTCTTAAAAGAAAAATTAACATAATATGAATATCTCTCAATCTTTATTGTAGAGGACTCAGAGAGAAAAAATTCTACAATCTGACATTCTCTTGTACTTGATTGGAATCATGAGATCCATATCAGATCGTGTTGTAATTCCTGTAGCAACCTCTGGCTTCGTTATTTTCCTTGCTACAAAATTCTACAATTGACATTCTCTTGTACTTGATTGGAGTCCCAATCCGTGCTCTAATGGCAGAGAGGATCATACCTGAACACGTATCCTCTGCATTCACTCAAAAGAGAATCTTTTCAGTTAATGCATCACGGCTGTCTGATTTTAAATGGAGTCAATTCAGCCTTTTGATTTTAACACAGGATCCTATAATATAAGTGCGGATCTAGTCTGCACGGATCTTAAAGCGGGTTGGACGGCTGAAATGCATTAACTCAAAAGAGTATTTTAAAAAGATACTAGACAAGCATCCGTGAAGCACTAAATATGTTAACAGTGCTTTTTGGCTTCATACAGTGTACAAGCAATAATATTAAATTGAAGAAGTATAGGACTTGTGCGCTGCATAAAGCCAAACCTGTTCTGTTAATATCCTTACCCCGTTAAAGAGTTTAGGATGGGAATAGCAAAGTTCTTGATTTCATTGCATCATCCGTTATTTGTAAAACAATCACAATTTATATGGGTACTAATTTATAATTTTATATGGGTTCACTTTGGAATTATGCTTGTGACTTTCCACTTTCACTGATTCCCGATTACCAGTACCCTCCATTTTCTTTTCCTTGATCCCTCATTTACCAGTAGCTTCCTCCTTGCATTCCTTGACCCTTCTACCATCCCACTTTGATTACCAGTATCCAATTTTGTTGTTACTCCTCTCTCACTACTCCCATGATTGCATTGGTGCTGAATTTCCCGTACAAAGAAATTAGCATCTATTGTTCCCTCAATTCCAATTGACTAGCAACACCTTTTTAACAAGCAAGTAGGGAAAAAGAAGCAACATACTGCCAGAAGAAATAAACAAGAACCAAATAAAAATGAAAAGACAAGACAAGATAATAAACAACAACAAAATAAAAGTTCAATATTCTAATATAAGCTGCCACAAATAACCTCACACTTTTAAACCCAAGAGCTGCTGTGAACAGTAATTCAAAGTTCATATTTTTGCTGATGAGCGAACGAAAACTCTGTACTTGTGTATTACACAGACCTTTTTCATTCTTTCTTTTTTTTTTGAAAATCTGACAGTAGCTGCCATTGTACTTTTTCATTCTTGCTTAATGGATATATTGATTTTGTTTTATTCATTGAAATTTAGTCATGTATTTGGAGAGACTTGTTACTTTCTTTGGTTATTCAATGTTTTGTAGATTGTTGCTTTTTGTTACCATATAAAATATGAGCTATTGTTAGGATTTCTTACAGATGTCCTTGCCAGAATTTCATGTTAGAGTCTGAATTGAGCTGTGATTTATAAAAGAGGATCATTGTAGCTTACTCTCCTCTTACTTGCTTGTTATAGAGAGAGAGAATCTGAAGTTAGTTGATCTAGGTTATCCTTACCAATTGTGCTTGCCTTTTCTTAAAGCTTCCTACTTTGCTTTCTACTAGGGAATTCCTATTGCCATAGACATTATATATTGACCAGTTTATATATTGACCACTTTTTTCCATAAGCTAACAAAATGGGTCAGGTCATGGACAAGTTCAAGAAAGGTAAGTTTGCTCTTTTTATACTCAAGCTTTAGGCCAAGCCTGAATATTGCAAACTAATATAATTTCGAGATTGCAAACATTTATTTTTCTTTTCTTTTTCTTTTTTCTTTTTTTGACTGAATAGGAGAACCAATTCCTATGCAAGTTGACATGTTAGCTGAAGATATAAAACCAATTATTGAACTTATCTTAAGGAGGTCGGGTATGATGATTTGTACCATGCAATTTTCAGTATCATTCAGTAAGTTCTACTCAGTCCTTATAGTATCTTTATGTTAATTATTTTTCCGCCAATCGATTGTTTAAACTTTAAAGTCTTAAAAGAAAAATTAACATAATATGAATATCTCTCAATCTTGTTTGTAGAGAACCCAGAGAGGAAATATTCTACATTCGACATTCTCTTGTACTCGATTGGAATCCCAATCTGTACTCTAATGGCAAAGAGGATCATACCTGGCATGAGATACATATCAGATGATGTTGTAATTCCTGTAGCAACCTCTGTTATTTTCCTTGCTAAGAACAACAAGTAAATTTCTATAATCTTACCTCAGATGATCAAATTTGTACATGCCAATTTATATTTAAATAATTAATAGTGGCATAAACCAAATATAACTTGCTATTACCAAAAGATATACTTTAATAACGATGTTTGTATAGATTGGCACCCAGTTTTTAATATTTTAAAAAGATACTAGACAAGCATCCATTAAGCGCTAAATATGTTAACAGTGCTTTTTTGGCTTCATACAGTGTACAAGCAATAAAATTAAATTGAAGAAGTTAGAAGTATAGGACTTGTCTTCTGCATAAAGCCAAACCAGTTCTGTTAATATCCTTACACCCGTTAAGAGTTTGGAAATAAATCTGCTGTGATTCCACAATGATCACAGGGTCCTTGCGATTCCAATCACAACCTTTCATATGTTTTGAGATTCGTGCACATAAACTACTTTTGAGATTGATGCATTTCAATAAATGAATGGTTGAAATTGGAATCGCAGGACCTTGTGATCCTTTAGGTTGTGCTCTAGAGAGGGAGAAAAGTACTTCATTAAAGGGAAGGAAGGAGAATCCCACACAATTGCGGTCTGCCCACGGCTATTTACCTGCTCCAGAAGTAGTAATCGGAAAGGGAAAGGAAGGAACGTGGGTACTGTAGCAAGGGGAATGCGGAAGAATGCCCTGTACAAAGTTCCGAACTTTGTACCCTCCGATTTTAGGTGTAAGTTTTACTGTGGCGAGGTAACCCGCGCGACTGCTCCTTCCTTTCTCTTCTTTCCCTTTCCTCTCCGTACTAGTTTTGCGAAGCAGCCTTAGAATCGTAGCAGATTTGCTTCCTAAGAGTTTAGGATAGGAATAGCAAAGTTAATTGATTTCATTGCATCATCCGTTATTTGCTGAGATTGCTTGCTTGTAGTGTTCCAAAAGGAAAGGTTTTATTTATTTATTTATGTAAAAAGACGCGCGAAGACACATGTTTTTATTCAAATTACTAAAGAAGCAAGTTTTACAACCATCGTCTATCCTCACTGGTTCAATCCAAGCTCAAGACACCGGCCGAGCTAAGTCCAGCTCGTAATCAGCTTGTATTAGGAACTAAGCAAGTTGAACGAGTTAGAATTAGAAGGTCGAGCTAAAACCTTAGTTCATAATTAGATTGAGCTGGCTCGTATATATTAGTTTGTTGGTCCAAATTTTTATTTATATCATATTAAAAAAAGAAAAGCCAAATAACCGTTTTTTCTGAGAAATTTTAACACTTTTTTATTCATTAAAATTTGTGCCAATAGAGCCTCATCTACTTTTCGCCAATAGGACCTCATCAGTAGCAACAAATGTTTGTGCTCTGAGCCTCTAACACATTTGATACTTTATTCATTAAAATTTGTGTAGACAGCACATTGAAGTCAAAAGTTAATCAGTATTTAAAAAAAAAAGCATGTCCGCTAATTAAAATGGCGGACACATACATTTAATGTTTGCCATTTTGAAGGGCGGACTCACCCTTTTGTGTTTACCGTTCATAATGGCGGACGTGACAACTTTTTAATTTTCCTGAAATAGTGTTGTTTTGGTTTTTTTTTTTTTAAATATGGTGTTTTTAAAAATTTCGTGTTTGTTGGACATAGCTGAATGGAGTTTAAAAAGAAAATAAATTTTACAAACAATTAGGACTGAATTAGACCAAGTTGAACCGAGCTGGATAATATATAATTCTCACAAATTCATTAACAAGCGATTTAGGTCCAGCTCGAACTCGCTAATTCTGAACTGAGCCACTAACAAAGTGGCTCGTTTTGAGCTCGAATCAGTAACAATCAAGCTGTTACCTAGCGAGTCACGAACTGATCACAAGCGTCCACGAATTGCGAAGTTTCTTACCGGCCCTGCTAGAGAGTATTAAAATCACGATTTTGTATTAGGACATTAAACATTTTTAAAATAGATTTTGCATAGTTTGGGGGTGATCTTCAACTGGTATAGTTGGGCTCCCTATTTCTATTGGATTGGAGTTAGGTGTGGGGTTTTGCTTTGTAATGTAGGTTATGATATCATGGGATAATGGAAGAAAGTAGTTTAATTTCATTATAAATAGGTTTTACATTCAACATTTTCACTGATGGATATATGTAAGATCTTTGTAATATGGATGGGTATAAATTACTATGTATTTTCATGAGTGTGTGCTCGCTTGTCTATGAAATAATATCTTTCCCACCCAACTCAGTAATATTGTAACTGTCTCACTCAGTAACAAATCAAGAAACAATTACTTACTATACGAATCAAGGGCTCCTGGTAGTGCTCTTCAACTCTCCCTGTTTTAAGCAATGTTATCAGAATTGAACCGGACATCGACCCAGTAAACCTTCGGGTCAACAGTTTACTGGTCTGACCGGTGGATCGACCGGTTCAACTGCTGATTTTTTTTTAAAACAATCACAATTTATATGGGTACTAATTTATAATTTTATATGAGTTCACTCTAGAGTTATGCTTGTAAGTTTCCAATTTCACTGATTCCCGATTACCAGTATCCTTCATTTTCTTTTCCTTGATCCCTCATTTACCAGTAGCTTCCTCCTTGCATTCGTTGACCCTTCTATCATCCACTTCAATTACCAGTATCCAATTTTGTTGTTACTCCTCTCTCACTATTCCCATGATTACATTGATGCTGAATTTTTCGTACAAAGAAATTAGCATCTATTGTTTCCCTCAATTCCAATTGACTAGCAACACCTTTTTAACAAGCAACCAGGGCAAAACAAGCAACATACTGCCAGAAGTAATAAACAAGAACAAAATAAAAATGAAAAGAAAAGAGAATATAATAAAAAACAACAAAATAAAAGTTCAATATTCTAATATAAGATGCCACAAATAACCTCACACTTTTAAAGCCAATAGCTGCTGTGAACAGTTATTCAAATTTCATATTGCACAAGTACCACTACTACAAAAACACAGTTTGTACACGGACAAAAAATGACATAGCTACACGGATTTGGAAACGTGTGTAATATTAGGGCGTAGGAAAGTGCAACATTTATGTAATATTAGTCTTCCTACACGGATATTAACTAAATATCCGTGTAGCTCTCGTACCCTAGCTACACGGATATTAATTAAACAATCCGTGTATGAAAAGTATTCGTACACAGATATTAAGTTAAAAAACTGTGTATGAAGGTTATGAATTACTAATATTTTATTTTTACCTCTTTCTACACGTATTTTATACAGTGTAGATTGTTGCTTTTTGTTACCATATAAAATATGAGCTATTGTTAGGATTTCATACAGATGTCCTTGCCAGAATTTCACGTTAGAGTCTGAATTAAGCTGTGATTTATAAAAGAGGATCATTGTAGCTTATTCTCCTCTTACTTGCTTGTTATAGAGATTGAGAATCTGAAATAAGTTGATCCAAGGTTATCCTTACCAATTGTGCTTGCCTTTTCTTAGAGCTGCCTACTTTGCTTTCTAATAGGGAATTCCTATTGCCATATACATTACCTGTTCTTTACAAGTACGCTCTAGTCATTTATATATTGACCACTTTTTTCCACAAGCTAACAAAATGGGTCAGGCCATGGACAAGTTCAAGAAAAGTAAGTTAGCTCTTTTTATACTCAAGCTTTAGGCCAAGCCTGAATATTGCAAACGAATCTAATTTCGAGATTGTAAACATTTATTTTTCTTTACTTTTTCTTTTTCTTTTTCTTTTTCTTTTCCTTTTTTTTTGACTGAATAGGAGAACCAACTCTTGTGCAAGTTGACAAGTTAGCTGAAGATATAAAACCAATTATTGCTGAGCCTATCGTAGAGAAGTCGAGTGTGATGCATCAGTCTCGTAACATGCCATTTTCAATATCATTCAGTAAGTTCTACTCGATCCTTCTAGTATCTTTATGTTAATTATTTTTCTGCCAATCGATTGTTTAAACTTTAAAGTCTTAAAAGAAAAATTAACATAATATGAATATGTCTCAATCTTGATTGTAGAGGACTCAGAGAGAAGAAATTCTACAATCGACAATCTATTGTACTTGATTGGAATCCCAATCTGTGCTCTAATGGCGAAGAGGATCATACCTGGCAATGGCATGAGATCCATATCAGATGATGTTGTAATTCCTGTAGCAACCTCTGTTATTTTCCTTACTAAAACCAACAAAGACCTACAAGTTGTAAATTTATATTTCAATAGTTAATTAGTAGTGGCATAAACCAAATATAACTTGCTATTACAAAATGATATACTTCAATAACGATGTTTGTATTGATTGGCACCCAATTTTTAATATGTTAAAAAATACTAGACAAGCACCCATTAAGCGCTAAATGTGTTAACAGTGCTTTCTTGGCTTCATACAGTGTACAAGTAATAAAATTAAATTGAAGAAGTATAGGACTTGTGCACTGCATAAAGCCAACCAGTTCTGTTAATATTCTTACTCCGTTGTGATTTTAGGATAGGAATAGCAAAGTTCTTGATTTCATTGCATCATCCTTTATTTGCTGAGATTGCTTGCTTGTAGTGTTTCAAAAGGAAAGGTTTTTATTTTGTTTTACGTAAAAAGATGCGCGAAGACATGTTTTTATTTGAATTACTAAAGAAGCAAGTTTTACAACCATCATCTATCCTCACTGGTTCGATCCAATTATTGGGCCGAATTAAAAATCGGAGGGATTTTTTTTTTTTGATATTCAAGTAGAGACTACCAGGTGTACAGTAATAGATTTGTTTACAACTACCAATTCCTAAGACTCGCACATCAACTTTTCACAATATTTTGATACATTCTAGCCACAACAGTACAACCATTTCGCCTACAGCTCTTGAGCCACATTTCTGTCTCTTCTTTGATTTCTCGCGCCAGCAGCCAAGGAGGTTTCCTCTGCTGCCCAAAGATACATACATGCATTCCTCTGTGGAACACATGCCCCACAGTACTCCCATAACTCTAGTCATCCATACTCGCTTAGACTCCTTAACCAGTTGTCTGTACCTACTCCAAGAAGCATCAATCGTGTATTCAACCTGTACCAGTTGACCCATGCAGGCCCATACCCGTGTTGCATATGCACATTGGAAAAACAGGTGATAAGTGTTTTCCAATGAGCACCTTGAATACAGAGTACACTGAGGCTCACAGTCAAAGCCTCTGTGAATCATAATATCATGCAGTGGAACAGTGGTTTTATCCTGATCAGCTGATTCCCAAAAAAGGACCCATTGGTCACCCAAACAATCGGGCCCAAATCAGTGTGCAATCTTCTTATGCATGTAGCTATTACTGACCAAAGGTTTTGCTTTTCGGAGTATAACTTCCACCACCATCGCAATAATAGTGACGTGTTGATGGCCATGTTTGGTATTCCCAAGCCCCCGTATTTTGTTGGCATGCAACAAGTCTTCCAGTTTAGAAGATGCATTCCTCTACCTTGACCTTCCATTTTTCCCTAAAAAAAGTTCCGGCACATTTGCTCAACTCTAGCAATTACCTATTTAGTCAGGACAGATTTGATTAGTTGGATTCTACCACCCCAGGCTTTTCTAAACTTTATTTGCCATTGCCTAGAGAGTAGGGTTGGCAACAAGCTCATGACACCCTCCGAGTTAAGTCCATCTCGCTAATCAGCTTGTAGTAGAAACTAAGCAAGTTGAACTTGATAGATTTATTTCATGCAAAACCATACCGCAATTCATAAATCCTAGATATACCATGTGTTGAATAAACATTAAATGTTATTTTTAGTGGGTTCTAAATTTAGAAGTTAAAAAAATAAAAGGTCAAGAGTTTTTTTTTTTTTGTAGCTGAAATACCAAGGGGTGATACAGGAGATAGTGGGTTTTATTTCTTTTAATAGAATAAGTAGTGGAACCCCTTTCAGCAGTTGCAGAATTTTTGGGCTGATTGATGAGAGGATATGAAAGATCAAACGACGTCCGTTTTGGCTGTATGATCTATGGATGGAAAGCTTTGGAAGTCTAGTTTCTGATTGTTCAAATTTCAAAGCGTTTGGAGTTCCCTATAGAGAGTTATGGCCGTTTTAGTGGACAGGGGTCAGCTAAAACAACTGCTGTTTAGTATTCTATTTTTAATACGAATTTTCTAGATACTTCTGTTATCTTAGCCTATAAATAGAGTTGTAATCTGTTGTTTGAGATGTAAGAAAGATACAAGAGTTTCTAATAGAAAAATAGCTTGTTATATCCATCTCTTCTCTTATCTAAAAATTTGATATCCACATTTCTCTTTTATCATCATGATCCTTTAGTGAACTCTAATATGAAATTTAAAGTTACATTGATCCAAAGTCATGATCTTCCAGAGAGACACAATCACCGTTGATCACCGGAAGCCCTTAGAATTCTAAGTAATACCTCTCAAGTCCGATAGAGAGATCGAGAGAGGCGGCAATGACAACAGTCCGTTCTTCATAAGAAGAATACCCGAATCACAAGTTCTTTACCAACAAACCCTTTCCTTTAATATCTCAATCTCTCTTTTCTTATTATTTTGGTAGAGAGAGAATCTGATTGATCGAGAGAGATGAAGAGCCGTAACTCTCTTTTTTAGAGGAGATAGACCACACACAAATGAATAGGCGCCTCTCTGCCTATTAATAAATCAATTAATCAATTAATTAATTAATTAATTAATCTATTTAATTTCTCTTATTGGATCGGCAGCCTATCTTATTGAATTCTTAGCGGGTCTGAATTCAGAACTTGTCTTATTGGGTATTTTCTTATTTACCGAACATTGCCATTTAATTGTGTTCCCCAGGGACCAATAGCATAATTATATTATTTATAAACTTTATATAATTTAGACCATCACTAAATCATAAAGTTACTAATACGCATTCTACACATTAAAGGCCCCACTTCTCATGACACATATTGAACCCGATAAATAGTACTTAATTTGATCACTTCATAACGGGTCTAATTAGATATTTGACAGTCTAATATTCAATATATATTTATATCACATATAAGCCCACATATATTGTAATTAATTAAAATTAATTCCAACAGAACTGAGTTAGAATTAGAAGGTCGAGCTAAAACCTTAGTTCATAATTAGATTGAGCTGGTTCGTATTAGTTTGTTGGACCTACCTGAATCGAGTTTATGAAGAAAATAAATTTTACAAACAATTCAAACTGAGTTAGACCAAGCTGAACCGAGTTAGATAACATATAATTCACACAAATTCACTAACAAGCGAGCTAGATTCAGTTCGAACTCGCTAATTCTGAACTGAGCCACTAACGAAATGGCTCGTTTTGAGCTCGGATCAGTAATGATCAAGCTGTTACGACAACGGTCCACGAATTACGAAGTTTCTTACCCGCTATGCTAGAGAGTATTAAAATCACAATTTTGTATTAGGACATTAATCATTTTTAAAATAGACTTTGTAGGACAATGTTAATGGAAGGTCGAAATTTGGGATATATAGCTGGAATTCAAAATTTCCGGTTTTATAAAAATTTCAATGAAAAAAAAAAAAAAAAACATTTCAATAATTTATGAACTGCTATTTAAAATTCCGACCTTATCATTTTCACACTACAATAATATGGCCCGTAAGGCCGTAAGCTAGAGAGTGTAAATTATATTTTACTGCCTTTCAGGAAAAGATAAAGAAGTACGTACAAGAAATGTTGTATGCTAAAAAAATAAAGTTAATTCCACTTAGAGATTGCTTGATAGGAAATTAGTTCCACTTTCATTTTTTAGTATTTGACCAATCTAGGAAAGACTAGTTCAAACTATGAAATGGACTACGCAGAATGCTATGAAATAGGGTCCGGATCTCCTAATGTAACTCAATTTTTGGATGTTGGATCGAGACCGTCTGATTAGAATCCGACGTTCCATCTCACACGATTCATTGAAATTGGGTTACATTACTGGATTTGGATTCTATGAAATATGGTATTGTTACCATAATTGTTCAGTGATGTGGTGAAATTGGTTAAAAGTTCAATTTACTTAGCATATTAATTAAACATATATTACCATAGTTAAGGAAATAATGTACACACATTATGGAAAATTTTATAAATTACTCTACCTTTCAAATAAATTACTGATTTTCTAAAATTATTAACAAAATGTCATCATAGAGTTCTCATCTCTCTCTCTCTCCCTTCTTTTTGCTCATCTAAAATTATCATAGTAGTTAAGCTTATTGATTATTATTATTATTATTATATTCCGTCCTTATGTAAACAACAATTAAAAAAAGGGAAAGAATAAGTCGTAAAAATATTACACAATATATAGATAATAATAAAGCCAACGATCTAGTCTGTTCGTTGCATGTTGGAACAAATTACAGTAATTACATAAATTAATTTACCTATATCTTAAAACACGTGTCCAATAAGAGTTCAATCCAATCTATGGGAACCGGGAATAAAACGATAAAAATAAATTAGTGTCCTTAAACAGAGTTTGTTTTGCTTGGTAGACAAATGAAATATTATCAAGTAATTAATTATTATGCAACCGATTAATCTTATTTTTACGGAATATAATTGTTGATAAAATAGTGATCATGATCGATCACTTTAACAAATTTCGGTAACTTGAGCTTTATTGTTTATAGGTCAATTTATCTTTGAAGATTATAAGCGGATTATATATGATGCCAATTAATTAAAGGTATTATATATTTCATTTATACAACTCGAACTATATATTTACACCGGAGATAAATTTAGTAGTGATCTGCTGAAATTTTTATTTATACTATTTCAAAAAAATAAAAATAAACCAAATCACTGTTGAAATTGTAGAATTCCAAAAATACCAAGACCGCCAATTCAACCTGCAGACTCATTCATGGAGATCCGCAGATTGAATTGGCAAACCCCAAAAGCCCATTAATTCTACTGTAATATACTGAAATTGGTGTTTTTGAGGATCCGCCAATTCAAGCTGCAGACCCCTATTAATAGGTCCACAGTCCTCGTTAACTTGAAAGTTAAATAATTTCAATTAAAGATCACAATTAACCTGAGTCCAACTCCAACCTAACCCGATGTTATTATTTATAAAAGATTGGAAACGACCAGTACCGAACAACTTCAAGCCCTATCTCGTCCTAACCTAAATCGCTCAAAACTAGAAAATATTAAAAACAAAAATAGAAAATGATGTGAAATAAACTGACTCAAATTCAATAATAATTTGGACAAACTGACTCAAAGTCGATCTAATGTACTTGGAAACACACTAACATTGCTAAGCATGCGATTGGAAACGCACTAAACTCGGTCTAATTTGGACAAAAAATAAAATTAAAATTAATTGCAGATTGGAAACTCACTAAAATTGCTAAGCATGCGATTATTGTTTCTCTTGTCACTCAACAAAAATTTGTAGCTGCAAAAGAAAAAAACAGAGGGAGAGAGAGAATAATGCCGTTAAGATTCTTATATATCACTGATCTTATAGGCAAATATTTTGTATGCAGAAATAATACTTTACCATGCAATGCCTCACCCAATACCTAACATGCGCTTCTTGCACCAACTTTGATTAAATAATGCCCAGCTTGACTTGACCATCGAAATTCTCAGTGGCTGGTGGGCGCGGTAGGTAAAGCAAAGACTGAGGACGTCTAATTGTTAACATGTTATTTTTAATGAACAAAGTTTGAAACGTACCGAAGAAGTATGATGCATCATCAGTGGCGGATGCAGAATTTTCATCAGGGTAGGACAAGAAATTATCGAACTGGATTTAAATAGCTAATTGGATTTAAACTCATTAAATAATCAGATACTAATGATAAAAAAAATAGTATTCTTTAAATTGAAACTTAAATATAACATACTATAGAAAAGGTTAATATAAAAAAATATGATTAAAAAAACCATTCGATAATCAAATAATCAAACTACCAATTAAAACATGACAAAAAACAACAAAATAGTATTCTTTTATATTATCTTTTTACATATTAAAAACAAACCAAAAAAAAAATTCTAAAAAAAAAAACTTTTTCAAAAAAATAAACAAAAAATTAAATACTAGATAATTAAATCAATGAAGAGAATTTTCATCTACGGATCTTCATGGTTTGAAACTTTACATAATTAATTCATCATAGACATGTTTAAACAACTTATTTTCAATAAAAATAACTAACACATCATTTATCCATTGATCTCCCATAGTATTTATAAATTTGTTTTCACATGTTGACCCTATAAAAAGGAGAGAAGAAAACAAAAAAGTGAAAAAAGATATAAAAATAATGAAGAAGAAAGAAATAGGAAAAAAAAAAAGTTGAAAGCATCTATTAATGCACAAAATGGTGAAAGAAAATGGAAAAAAATGATAGAAATGGACGGTTCCATTGTACAGATGAAATAGAGAGGAGAAGAAAATAAGGTGCTCTCCTCATGTGTCTCATTAAATCTTACAAGTGGCTTCATCTATCTTTTTTTTTTTATTTGAGACTTGGTCCACAAAATTCATATACAAATTCTCTTATATGGTCTACATGAACCTAATCCAAATAAATGAATAGCCTTTCTTCCTCAACAAACAAGAAACTCATTTGGGGGAGTCCTTAAGAAGGTCGCCGGTAGAGGGTGTGAGTAGAAAAATGCATTTCGATATTAATTTCTTTGCAGCCTCTAGAAGAGAAATGAGAAAAACAAACTTATTACAGATTCAGGGTAGGGCAAACTTATTTTTCAAGGTAGGGCAAAGACTCAGAATTCAGTTTTTATAAATTAATTTTGAATTTTCAGAGTAGGACAACTACCCTATCCTGCAATGAATTGGATCCGCCCCTGTGCATCATAAATGTAGCTAGTCTTTTCCAACATTGTAAGAAGACACGTTTTCTCCACGCTAAGTGCACATGAAGTCTTCCAAGTCGGTGTGGGAGGCTTGAATGCGATGGGACTGGGAGCTATGGCTTGGTCAAAGCCGCTTTGTCGCTTCCCACAAGGAGTGCAAATGGATACATATTTGTATCTGTTTTTATTTTCATAACACGGATAGGTTATTAGATGAATACGTATGGATACGGGTAGGAGCAAACCCAGTATAGTCCAGGAGGGTAGCTGCCCCCCCTCCTGATTTTGAGTTTTAGTGAAGATTTATCGGTTCTGACTGGTTTTACTCTCTCTGGAAATTTTTGTGCCCCCCTGACGAAAATCCTGAATCCACCCCTGCAGATCGGATATTGGATATCCGTAGATATATACATAAATATTTTCATAATATAATATTAAACTATATGGTATATATCTACTATTCATATACGGATAATTAAAATTCAAAACTATATCCGTATCTGTATCTGTATCCTTATCCATATCTGTACAGATATTTAGATATCAGATATCCATATCAAATTTTCAGATATGGTCGGATATTATATAATCCATTTGCACTCCTACTTCCCACTCTAGGTATGACTTGAATACGGAGGGGTGTTTTTGCGTTGAGAGCGAAGAGAGGGACAAGGGGATTCCTTGTCCAGGAAGAAAAGAAGAGGATCTTATTTGAGGTGGGGTCCGCTCTAAGTGGGGAGTCGGATCAAGTCAAGTCGTCGTAGGATTAGAAATAGAAAGGGTGAATTTGAGTTTTGGAACCAATTCCTTCTCCAGGTGGAATAGAAAATAAGAGAGATGATGGACTTAATGAATGGAGACAGTTCACCTGTAAGGAAACAAAGATAAGTTCACCTTCAAAATGTAATATTTTTTCCGCATATTCTTTACTTGGGACGACATGCATCAAACAAGATCAGCCATTTCTTTTGAGTTTTTGTTATAAACCATAATTAAAAAAAAAAAGTTCGGATTTCAGCATGATTAGCCGAGTTTTTACAAAAACCATAAGAAACGGACTGCCAAACCATTCCCTATATCCCCCAGAACGGACTGCCAACCCGTTCTTGACTTTTTTCAGTTTTGCCTTCAAAAACGGGTTGCCAAACCGTTCTCTACAGTAATTTTTTTTTTTTACAGTTTTTTTATAAAATAAATCAGATATTTTGTTTGATTTTGTATATTAACAATAAGATTAATGGAACAATTTGAATATATTTTTTTGTGTATTTTGACCATTTTATCATTTTAACAAATCAATTGATTGGTTTTTTATATAAAAAAATTAATAAATATTTCCGTGAAAAAAATTAAAAGAAAATGTAAAAGTGAATTACAATAACAATACTAAAAATTTGTATCTCTGAATACTTTTTTCTAGGAAATAATGTCTCTGAATGATTAATGGACATATTTTCCATAATCTAACATCTTTTATGGCAAAAATCGACTCTATTTTATTTTATTTTTTCAAAACTTATGGTTACAGAAACTTCTAAATCCTCTATGTAGTAGACCAATGTATCATTATTTTTAAAAATCAACCAATTAGAATACTAACATATTTTTTCATAAATAAAACACTTATTTTATATTTTTACAGTACTTTTTAAATCAAAATGTGTTTTAATAAAAATAACAATTAAATGATTAAATTTGTTTGTTTTTAAAATATAAAAAAAGTAAATTTAAAAAAATAATACGTACATTTGAAAACCAATCCATTGATTTTTATATATTTATTGATTTTTTTTATATAGAAAATCAAATCATTGATTTGATAAAATTATAAAATTATAAAATGATCAAAATACACACACAAAATATATTCAAATTGTTCCTTTAATCTTATTGTTAATATACAAAATCAAACAAAATATATGATTTATTTTATAAACAAACTGTAAAAATAAAATAAAATAAAAAGTTACTGTAGAGAACGGTTTGGCAACTCGTTTTTGAGGGTAAAATTGAAAAAAGTCAAGAACAGTTTGGCAGTCTGTTTCTTATGGTTTTTGTAAAAACTTGGCTAATCATGCTAAAATCCAAACTTTTTTTTTAAAATTATGGTTTATAAAAAAAAACTCATTTCTTTTTGTTATTTATAACTGCAAAACTATTACGTAATAAAAAAAATTCTAAGTGGATGTCTTCTCAATTTAATTATATCTCAAAAAAAAAAAATTCTAAGTGGATAGCCACATACAATATGTGTCAACAAATGTTACCGAAGATTTAATTTCCTGTTGGACATATCAGGTCGATCTGTTTTCTATTTACTTTAAAAAAAGAAATCGCTTTGTTGAATCTTAAAAAAAATCGTTTGCACAAATTTATTGAAGCTTCTACAAGATTATTCATACACAACAGGCCGGTTTATTCAAGTTGTGAATAAAAAGCATACATAACTCCATAAGTAAAGAAAAATATAGATCTTAATAATATGTGAGTAATTAATTCTATGGGTAAATAAAAAAGAATAAAAAGAGTTAAAGGGATATATTAAACATACAAAGAATGTAGGCCTGTAGGGATAAATAGAAAATTGGAAAAGTCTTTGAAGGTACATATTTTCCCCATAAAATATTAACTCTTTTTTTATGGTGGGTGTAACTAAGAAACCGACAGATATATTAATAAAAAAGTTATTTACAAACATAAAAAATTAACTCTTAAAAATACCTTGCACTACAACTCAGGTAACAAACAAAAGATGGAAAAGCAAGTAAAGAATCTCAAACTCTCTCCACTCCATTTCCCTTTCATAAACCCAATTAATTCCCATCTTTCTTCTCGCCTAAACAATTCTGCTCTGAGTGACAAAAAAAGTGCCCTTAACATTAACTTTAGTCACTGAAGGCACTTCCAATTCGGTGATGATAGACCTGTTGTTACAATCTCTGGTTTCAACCGTGGTGCAGAAATCAGGAGACTTACTGATGCAAAGGATCAGCGAGATGTGGGGCATTGGTGACCTGCGCAAGAGGCTCGAAGACAAGTTGCTTGAGGTCCAAGATGTACTTACTGACGACGAGGAGCAAGGGAATACCAAACCGTCGGTGAGATGGATGGCCAAGCTGAAATCAGCTGTCAATGAAGCTGACGACATTCTTGGTAAGTATCGAGGCCAAGATGCCGTGAGACGCAGCCACAACATCAGGAATGTTAGTGGTTTTTTCTCCCTTGAAAATCCAGTTATATTTCGATTCGAGATGAGTAGAAAGTTGAAAAAGGTTCTAGAAACAATTGATGAGTTGGTCACTGAGAAAGAGGTTGTAAGGGTCCTGAAGGAGGTTGTAAGGGTCAGAGCCCTGTTGACCCATAAGAAAAATAAGAAAAGAAAAAGGATCAGTGAGCAAGGTTTCAATAAAAAGGGAAAATTAGAAGTAGGCTGGATTGAAAAAAAAAACAAAGCGGGTTATGTTCTGACTCATACATGTCTCTAAATCTCACTGATGGGTTTGAACTACCTTTCATATTTAGCTTTCTTTGTTGTTTAACTCTTACACAAACTCTCTTTGAAAAAGTTGTGGTTTGCGAAAGAGTTAAACAACAAGGTAAGCTAAGTACGAAAGATAGGCCAGACACAACGGTAAGTATTTGAGGCCATGTATGTTTATATGTATGTTGAATTATAGTTGTTTATGCAGATCCGACTCCGCTGCTCGCCAATTTGGCAAGCAGGATCCTGCTTATTTTCCAAATCAAATCGTTGAATTTTTTTCATGCTCGAATCTCGACACGGATTAATGGTTTGATTTGGAAAAGCAGGGTCCTGCTTGCCAATTTAGCGAGCAGCAGATTCCAATCCTATTTATGTATGTTAAATGTTGAATATTAAATCTTATTTTCTCTATGTTTTGTATGTTGAATGTTGAATATTGAATATTATTTTCTGTATGTTGTAAATGTTAAATATTTCCTGAATTATGGATGTATATGGTTGTGTAATATTCTATATTTAATGACTAGCAAATATGAAGCTAGCCAATTATAAAAACAAAATACAAATCATATAGGCTTCTTAAAAAAAACCGTGTAAGAGGGGTAACATATACGGTTTATATGAAGTAACCGTGTATGATTCCCTTGAATCATACATAGTTTCTTTGGTGGAATTGTGTATATAACCATTGCTGTCATATATACATTTATTATGACCGTCTGTAAATCTTGTTTTAGCATATTTTTTTTAGATCTGACACAGTTCTCTTGTAGTAACTGTGTATTTAAAGTTTATATAGACACGGTTCTGCACCGGTATACAATCTATTGACACTTTCATATATGATGCGTGCAAACACAGTTGCGGAAACGTGTTTCATTAGAGTTTTTAACTATATAGTCGCCTTTTATGTAGTAGTGTAATACGAAAATTTATTTTTTGTTTGAAAAAAAGTATTCACTACATTTAAATTGTAAACTCTTATAAATTTTAATTGAAGGATCACCACAGATATCTAGATTATGACCATCATCACAATGCGATGGAGATGGGAGCAACTTGGGTCCGATGAATTCTGTCACCGTCTAATTCGCTTTAAAATCCGTGCACTCTGCTTTAATATCCATGCGTGTTCGTTTTAATATACGTGCGCACGGATCCTAAAGCAAATTGAACGGTGATGGAACCCATCGGACCCAGTTTGAGTCTGATGGGCATCGGACCCAAGCTCGTCCCAATGGAGATCACTTGCTGTCACAAGACTCACAACGAAACAAAGGGGACAGGAGCACAGACCGAGGCGAACTACAGAGCTGTTGTTAGCAACCCCAAATTCAAAATTGGGGGATACCGTTTAAAAATTATTTAAGTTAAATGAGAGCAAGCAAAAGATTTCAAACAACGCCGGAGGCCATCTGGGTTCTATGGACTAGCCAGAGAATAATTACTGAAGAAATAACATGAATACAAATATACAATATGGCCCTTTGGATAGACCAATTGAAAAGTGTAAGAAGGTTACACTGAAGATTGGGTCCCACAAGTCAGGATCGTTATCCAAATGGGACCCACTACTAAAACTTTGAAAGGATGGTTAGAGTTGTTGGGGGAAGGAATACTTTGTATTTTATTTTCTTTGAATTTATTTTATTTTATTACAGTTAAGATATGAGGGAAGATATAAATACCTCTTATCATATTTCTCTTGAGTAACGTTGTATCAGACTGAGAATTCTTTTATCAATTTTACTCGACATATAACCCAACTTTGTCATTTTACCAGCAATTAGCATTACCAATTTTTCAATTTAGTTTTGAATTGAGTATGGTTGTGTCTGTTGGTGATTATGGGGGTGAATTGGTGCTCGTTAGCACCATCTTCCTCATTATGCTTTCATTGGCTTCCTTTGTTAGTTCGTTACGGATCCGAATCAGCTGCGATTCTTCACTATGAACAGTGTTTCTAAAATTATTGTTTTTTCTAATTCAACTGTTGAATTGTTTTGAGATTCGTGCATAGAAAACAAGCTATTTCGAGATGTGTGCACAGAAAACATTGGACAGTTGGATTTAGAAAAACATGAATTTTAGGAACAGTACTGTTCCTCAACTTTGGATTGCAACAGATGTGAATCCATTTGTAACAGGTCTTTTTTCTTGTTGCATCTTTTTACTTGAGATTTATTAGGCTCTCACCAGTGTAGACTGTAGATGGGTTCCTTCTTGTGTGTGTCAGTGTTAATTTGTAACTGCTTAATAGACTGTAAATTGCACCTTATTAATTTCATTTGTATAGAAGGGGAAAGAATTTACAAGGGTAAAATGGGAATTAATATAAAATTAATGTTAAATATGATGGATTGGATGAATATGTGAGGTTTAACAATTTTAAAGGATAAATATGTAGGTGTTGATTTTAAAGGGGGGAATACGTAATGTAATATTGAAGTTTTTGAAAGCGATACATGAAATTCCCTCAACAAACAAACTTTTTTTGATAATCAATAAATACTACCTGAAATTAAAATTAAATTGTGAAAAACGAAGGGTATAAATGCAAAAGGATGCTCCTC
This sequence comes from Carex cristatella, assembly GCA_024447775.1. Taxonomy (NCBI): domain Eukaryota; kingdom Viridiplantae; phylum Streptophyta; class Magnoliopsida; order Poales; family Cyperaceae; genus Carex; species Carex cristatella. Next base: position 3,446,347 of record JAJHPF010000018.1, read on the forward strand.
CATTCCTTGCTGTGTTGATTCTTGTTCGAGTGTTTATCTGTCTTTAGAAGTTAGAGGGGATTGCATCTCTCTTTCTCTTTATATGGAGCAATCTGTCGAGCACTTGGTGTGCATCTCTCCTTCACTGTTGATATAAACATAATCAATAGATATGTTCTAAAATGTCCCCCTTGGCAGCTTTTTATTGCATGTTCACTGATTTAATGTAACACCCCGGTAATATATACCCTTTCAATTTTTTTGGACTTAAATATAATATTAGAAATTGAAAGGTTTTAATTATAAAATTGCAAAACATAAAAAAAAAAAAAGCCAACGTGCCATACATGCCACGCGGCCCATGCTTGGTGCCCCTCCCTCCATCTTAAAAACACTTCATCTCTCTCTCTTTTGTAGGAGATGGGAAAAAAAAAATGAAAACCGAAAATGAAAAAGAAAAGAGAAAATCCAAAGAAAATAAAGGAAATATTTTGATAAATATATTGATATTTGATTTCATATCTGATTAGAATTCTGACTACGTCGTATTGATTCTGAACAGTCATTGCAATTCGAATTGGATTTCTGAACTGATCGCTATCAGGTAACCGGACTTCTCTATAATATGTGTTTTCGATTTGTTTTGATTGAATTGCACTTTCAATTGGGTTTTGGATTTGAATTGGGTATTGGGTCATATGATGCATATTTAACGGGATAGTGGGTCTGAGGTTCGAATTTGAATTGCGAAATGATATGATTCTGTATACTGAGAATTGTGAATGATATGATTATGTGGAATGGAATGATATGGATACTGTGTGACTTGTTTTACTGATAACCCAGACCCAATGCTATTGTCGGTTAAATATGCAGGCACAATTTGATGTGAATTTGTGTGGATTAATCTAATCTGTTTGAATGGTTGTTTAATTAAGCCAATTATAGAGAAGCGCGTCGTTAAATAACCAGTTACTCGGCTTTGTAGCTGACTCCGTATTGTTTTTGTTGTTTCTTTTTGTTGCGACATAGGTTGACAGACGATGGATGGGTGCGAGGATGTCTCACTTGTCGCGACTCCCGACCCGGCGGCGGGATCGTGACATTTAATCCATTCTCAGCCAACCGAAACAGTTATACGCTTCTAAATATAGGATTTCCTCTCCATGACAGACCTTTAAATTTTCTCATACCCAATTATTGTAATAATAATAAGTGGCTTATGTCAAGCACTGTGTAGCACAGTGGCTGAGGCATATGCCTCCATGTGGGAGATTTTAGGATTGATCCTAACTAGCAGGATTATTTAGAGAGTGTGTGTGGCTAAGGACTTGTGTCAAAAACAGTGATTTTGTACGTATCTAAAAAAATAGTAAAAAATTTTCAAAAAAATATAAAATTTGGTCTCTGAGCACATTTTAATATAAAAATCATGTTGAGCAGTTCGGATCGACTGTTCGGACTTTAATCGTATGATTTTTAGAGGCTTCGGACGGTGTCCGGTCCAAAGCCATTTGGACCAAATCTTATTTCTTAATTTAGTTAAGAGTAGGAAGAAGGCCTAGTATCTACAGTGTTAGAAGCAACCTAAGAAATGGGCTTAGATGAGATAGAGCCCAGCATAACCGGAGAAACAGGCCTGACAAATCCTTCAAACGCCGATGATTTTCTTGCACTTGTTGCTAATACCCGATCTTTCCCCTCTCCGCTTCTCTCAGACTCTCTGTCCGATCGATCTTCGATTCCTGGAGGCGCGCCGACCCATCTCTCCGTAAACCTTTCCTTGCTCATCTCCATTCTTGGTAAGCGCCCAAAACACGTCTTGATGATTTTGTGTGGTTAAGCATCAATTTTGATCCAGTTTTAGCGTCAATCATCCTTGGGCAAAGTGCAGTGTTGCTATTCTCATGTCCATTTAATTGCTAACACACCACACGCCTACACTGCTCTGTCTTAGTTACAACTTTTGGCTTTTGAAGTGGTTAACGAATCTGATGCAACATTTCAATTGACTCAAATTTGGGATGCGTAATTTGCTTACAATTTTGCTCTGTGCTTCGTAGAAAAACTAATAATCTCTCGCTAGGAGCACAATTAGATAATATAAAATGGGGAAGGATACCTGTAGCACGGTGTTCTGTCATGTGGTAAGAGGATTAGAATTGTTATCAGAATTTACATATTTGGATAGGTATATGTAACATGTTGCATCTAGTTATTTCCTGTACTCAAAAGCAACACAATTTTTTTTTTAATTTGATAGATATATCTTATTTTATTGATTCTATCAAGCATGTTCAGTTGTGATGATGCTTATCCATTGTTAGATAGTTGATAACCATATTACAAATGAAAAGCTACTTCTTTTGCTTCAATTCAATGTAAAGGTGGAGCGGAAAAAAAAAAGAGCTTTTGCTTCTTATTTTGCTACTTATCTAATCCTTCCCTATTGGTTGATTTGGATGTAACAGGGGAGAATGAGCTTGTGGGATACAGCGCTTGAAATTTTGGTGTCAACCATTGGTCAATCTGCTGTTGATTCTTGGTGTAAGAGCTCGGATGTCGATACAGACTTCTTACATCTTTGTGCGGCACTGCCTAATGCACAGCTCCTAATTGAGAGAGCTGAATGCTGGCGACTAACTAAATACAATAGGCTTCTTTCCCTGCTAAAAGTTTATGTCTAGAAGCCAAAAGCATAATTGATGAATTGCAGTACCAAAGTTTCAAGCATAATAAAGTCAAAAGAGCTTTCCAGGTACTCAAATTTTTCGGAACTGGATAGAAAAATGGATGTGAGATTTCCCAACCGCAGTAAAAAGGGTTCTTGATAGGCTTAATGACATCTATAATGAAATGAAAGAAATCTGTGACAATTGTGGTATACCAGAAAATGTCAACCAATTTACCCAAACTGCTAGACCGATTACAAGCACATTTCTTAATACATCTAATGTGTATGCGTGTGATAAAGAGTTCAATGAAGTGATCCGTTTAATGGGAGTTCCCAGTACTGGATCTTCTATAGGAGGCATGGGAGGTGTTGGGAAAACTACCCTGGCTCAAAAGGTTTGCAATGATGAAATTGTAAAGTCGTACTTCAATAATCTACTTATGTGGGTTTACGTCTCTGACAAAAAGTGGAACATGATATACTTTTGGTACTTCAATTGAGCTATCAATATTTACCCACTCATCTTAAAAAATGTTTCTCCTTTTTCTCAATCAATCCGAAGAATTTTAAATTCACCCAATCTGAGTTATCGGAGTTTTGGATTATGTAAGATTTTATCAAACCTCTTGATAGCAACAAAGAATTTTGAAAATGTCTGGCAAACGGTTACTGATACATTCCGTTTCTTATTCATTCTGCTGCTACTCTCCCCTATATCTAAATTAGATATGCTTGCTTTTTTGGCTCTCTTCCTTTACCAGATGTAGAACTGGGAACTCCCATTAGACGGATCACTTTGTTGAACTCTTTATCACACCCCCGCACATTAGATATATTAAGAAATGTGCTTGTAGTTGGTCTAGCTTTTTCGCTAAATTGGTTGGGATTTTCTAGTATACCATGACTGTCACAAACTTCTTTCATTTCTTTATAGACTTTATTAAGCCTATCATGGACCCCTTTTTGTTTTTTCAGGTAAAAAAATCTCATCCAGATAGTCAAAATATTACTAATACCTGGGAAGATCTTTTTTACTTTATTCTTCAATCATTCGTACTCCAATTCACCTACTATGCTTTCAGCTTCATAGACGGAATCTTTAAGTTGGTAAAGGAGCTTGTCTATGGGGTCGTATTTAGGTAATCGCCAGCATTCGGATCTCTCAATTAGGCGTCGTGCCTAATGGAGACTTTATATATATATATAGTGTACCTTGTAATCATGTACCAGATCCAACTAATATCAGTATTTTTTTTTTTTTTGAGAAAAACTATCAAACTAATTAACCCCCCTCAAAAACTTCAATATTACGTATTCCCCCCGCAAAAGTGAGTAATATCATATTTACCCTTCAAAATAGCAAAAACTCACATATTTACCCATTACAACTCTACAATATTTTAAATATAATTAAATATCAATATTTGACCACTATACCCTTCTACCCTTTCCTTCTCAATTTTGGATTTGATTTCAGTTTTTTTTTTTTTAAATTTGAAACTGTAATGGAGATTTAAGCTCAGCACCATGGGCTGATTGGTGTACTAGTTGGATGTAGCTCAGTTTTTAGTCATGAGATAGTCTGGAGGCACGTGCATTTATTACTTAGCTGCATGTGGTTAAAACTTAAAAAGTACCATCTAGATTACTTGAAAATCTTGGAATAGTGTGGGCATCAATCTGGCCTGTTGTACTAGTATTGAAGAATCGCATTATTCCAATAGGAAGATCATCAAGCTGGATCTCACTAGTAGCCTATTGTCAAGAGATAAATAAATCCAATTACAAAAAGAACAAAGACCTCCCAGATGGTAAATACTCAGTGAATAAGCATTCCTGTGAAGAAGGCACCGGTTAATGGATTCAAAAGCCGTGCTGGGGTGTCTATGATGCCAATCTGTGCCATAAATATTAAGTTAAGTTAGATGTGAAGGAAAATGAATGAGTCTGAGTCTCTCTCTGCACACAACTAACAAGGTCACAGGTACACAAGGGGCCTCTGCTTTTGAAATTAATCAAAGTAAATAAAATCACATCCACTGTATCAATTTATGGTTGATTCTTCTTTGGCCAAAGAAAAGTGTTGTTCACATCTCCTGTATAATATGTAAATTACCCAGGGGTGCAAATGGGTCGGATATTATCTGACCGTATCCGGATCCGTATCCGAATTTTTCGGATTCGGATAGTCGGATATAGATACGGATACATATACTGATATTGAATATGTGGATATACGGATACGGATTCGGATAGTTGGATACAGATACGGATATTGAATATGTGGATACGGATTCGGATTTAATATGAGAAACATATACGGATACGGATACGGATAATTATATGTATCCACATAAGTTGGTAATTCGGATATCTGTTTTTTGTTGCCTATTTTTTCAACTTTCCTATTTGACTTGAATATTAAAAAAAAATTATGATCCTATCTGTCACTCTACAGCACGCATGATGGATCAGAGACTTTAGAAACTTCTTTATAGGGTTGCATTAATTATGTACTAAATGAATTTTTATAAAAAAAAAATTATGTACTAAATAGTCTCTTTTATAATCTTACTGGATTTTATTCAAAATATACGATCAGTACAATTGGTGATTAATTTTAGTTAAATAGTATGTTATTAATTAATAATTGCATAACATGTTAAATATATATATATATATATATATTTTTTAATTAGAAATCCGAATTATATCCGTATTCGTATTCGTATCTAATAACATCCGATCTGTATTCATAACCATTTAATATCCGATCTGTATCCGTATTTGTATCCGGCAAAAAAAAATACGGATACGGATATAGGTTTACCACTATCCGATCTGTATCCGATCTGTTGCACCCCTAAAATTACCTGATGGCAGTTTTCCAATTCTTAGCTCAAATAGAGATTTAAGATTGCTTGTGACCACTGCTGGAATAGATACCAAATGCTCTAAACTGGAACGCCAAATCACCCATGAGTTTATTTTTTTACTGCTAGCGATTGCTATCTCTCTTTTTTGAACTGCAGTCCGCGTCTCCCTCAAAAAAAAAAAAAATTCCACGTCTTAGAACCCTCCACTGCTTCATTTATAATTTTATTTTTTTATCTTTTTGTATAATTTGGTGCCCCACTTTAGAAATTTTCTTTTAGCAGAGGTGGACGCAAAACCGTGATCTTGCCTTTCTATTTTTTAAAATTTCACCCTATTATTTTTCATTTTTTTTGTATTTTCTATGAATAAAAATTTCGGGGGAACGACGACATGATTGGTGTTGTTTGTTGTTTAGGAATGGAGTGAATTAATTGTTCTATTCTTATGTTTTCTGAATTTTTGTGTTTGACCATTGTGATCCATGCCGGCCACTAAACCGTGATTTTTTAGATATTATATAAAATATCCTTCTTATAAAAACCATAAAAAAATACTTATTTTTAATTTAGAATTATTAACAAAATACTCATGTGGACCTAAAATAAATGCTACACTGTTAATTTATTAACAAAATTATCAAATAATCAATGGTACACTATTAGTTTGTGATATTTTTAATGTTGTAAATAAAAAAAATATATCGGCCTATAATTCATTTGCACGGGTTCAAGCAAGCAGATATATAGTTAGTCTTCATTGAGACTTCTGCGCGCATGCGTTGTCATTTAGTTTATTTTTAATATAAAAGAGGATCCACTTATACCATTGTTTTGTACCACAAAATTATACCATCTATTTTTAAAGTTTTTTTAAAATCCAAACCGTTCAACATGACATCCATATTAAAATGTGCTTAGAGACCAAATTTTACATTTTTGTGATTTGTTTTACTATTTATTAAGTATTTTACAAAATCATTGTTTTCAGAACATTGAATTTTTGTACCCATCTTAATAAATAGTAAAAAAATTCAAAAAAATTGTAAAATTTGATCTACAAACACATTTTAATATATCTAACATGTTGAACGGTTTGGATCTACTGTTTGAACTTTAATTTAGTTTTACAAAAAATAGTGTAAGTGGATCTCTCCTCTATATAAAATTTTATTCCAGAGCTACATATTCTGCAATCCTGCTTGATAAACCTTTTTTTTTTTTAAATAAGAAAGGGGTCAAGTGCCTACTCTTATTTTTTATTGATAAACTAAAAATAAAATACAATCAAAAGAGTCAAAAAGTAAAAAATTAGAAACTAGCTTTTCTGTTTTCTTAAGGCTCCATATATAATTAGATCTAGTTAAGGTTCTATCGCTCTCGAACCTCTATCTTCCGACTCAGTGTGAAGTTTTTATATATATATCCAATATTCTTTTAGATCATTACGGTAAAGCCTACTAAAATCCCAAAATAGTTTAGAACCACATTCTTCAACAATCCCCATCTCTCTTTCCAATATTTGTGCTCCAATTTTACAAAAGAGAGAGAGAAAAAAAAAAAAAAGACAACAGAATGGTAGAATATTTGTTAAATTATACTCTTTGAACTAACCAACAATATTTGTTAAATGATATCAACCTGAGCTCATATAATAATATAATATAAATATCATAACGTTGCTGGAAAAAATTAACCCGGCCAAATAAACTGTTTGTAACAAGTAATAAATGGCTGGTTGCTCAAGCAATAGATTTTCATATCATCAAAACAAAAGCAATAGAATTAAAGATGAAATGTATGGGTGTTCACATAGCACTAATAAAAAGCAATGGAACTAAAAATCAAGCATATGGGTGCATGTCCACATAGCACAAAGTAAAAGCACAAATCAATTCCTTGCCTTGCCATTATTATGCTCCAGCACTTACGAATAATTAAGTTTCAAATTTACAAAAAGAGAAAAAAAAAAAAAACATATGTTACAACAGAACAAAATGACTAATTACTCTTTGATCCTAGAAAAATATACTCTTTGAACTAATAAATATTATTTGTTTAAATTATACTAATCTGAGCTACTTTTAATATATAATTTCATAATAATCAAAACAATAGCTCTGGAAATCTTACAGAATTAATGATAAAATGTTATCATAACATTGCTGTACTAGAAAAAACCCAGCCAAGAAAAATATGTTTGTACATAATTAATAACAAATGGCTAGCCGCTCAACAGAACGAAAGGAATTTTCATATCATCCAAAAAGGAAACAAAAAATAAAACATATCTATATATATATGGGCGTCCACATTGCACAAAGCAAAAGCATTGCATGCAATTATACTCAACTTCTCACAACCAGTTACGAACAATTAAGCAAGCTTCAAATTTACTGAAGAGAAAATAAAATCAAACAAAAAAGGTACAACAGAAAGAAAGGAATAAGTAATCTTTGACCCAAGCAAAAAACATCAGTTTACTGTTCAAACTGCTATCCTATATAATTAATCAGATCATTGATTTAATATGAGGTAAACTTAATATATTTTAATAGTGAAAGAGAGACCACTCCATAACAGAAAATTAATTTATATTCTTAATATTCTCTTACTATCTTATTATCTTACATCCAAAAGACTCCTTACACATTATAGACCCATAGAAACTTTCTACACACTCTACTATCACTAAATAACATTTAAACCTCTCATTAACTTTTTCTATTTCATATACACGTCTTTCACCTTTCAAAACAACCTAGAAGACCACAACATGCATCTAGAGAACTCCAATGCATTCATAGCAATTCTAGAGAGTTCCAACAATTAACTAACACGTTTGACCAAGTAATTAAGTTTATTTATTTCTAACATCCCTCCTTAAACTTAATTATCTTTCTTCTCGCATTCTAAGCAATTTCTTGAATTTTTTGAAAAATTCACCTAGTAGTGGTTTTGTAAAAATATCCGCCACTTGATCACAACTCGCCACATGAGTCATCTCCACATCACTATTCTTCACATGTTCTTGTATGAAATGAAAACACACATCAATGTGCTTACTTCTTTTATGATGCACCGGGTTCTTTGGCAATTTAGTTACCAACTTTTTATCCACTTGAATTTCGGTTGGCTTCTCTTAAATAAAATTCATCTCCGCATCCGTTGAAAGACACACCAAATGCAATTCATTTGTCGCCTCATAAAGATCTCTCAAGCTTCTTATTTTTGGTATTCTAGGCTCATTTTCATTGTCGGATAATGGTAAAGAATTTTCAGCTTGTATTGATGTTGTTGCCGATTTAGAAATTGTTGTTGATGTCACCTTTTTCATCTCCTTATATGACATCTCTTCTATGGAACTCCAATTTTACATGCTTCATTCATTAACATGCACATCACAACTCACATGTACATTTTTAGTAATAGGATCATAAAGATTATACACCTTGGATTTCTCATCATAGCCGACAAAAATCAGCTTCACGCTTTTAACATTGAGTTGTGTGAGCTTTTGATCCAGAATATCAGCATAAGCCACACTTCTGAATACCTTCAGATGAGCCAATGATGGTTTGACACCACACCATACTTCTTGCGAGGTTAAATTCTTCAAACTTGTTGTTGAGAATCAATTTTGTAAATAAACGGCGCACCTTATCGCTTCAGCTCCAAATTCTTTCAGCATGTTTTTGCTATTTAGCATTCTTCAAACCATGCCGAGTATGGTCCGATTCTTTTTCTCTACTACTCCATTTTATTGTGGTGAATAAGCGACTGTTAGGAACCTTCTAATACCTTTCTCTACGCAGAATTTCATAAACTCCTTTGATGTATATTCACCACCATTATCGGACCTTAAGCCCTTTATGTGCACACCGCTCAAATTTTCAACAAGCATTTTAAAACTTTTAAAAACAGAAAAAGCCTCTGATTTTCCTTCAAAGAATAAATCCAAGTTCTTCGGAAATAGTCATCAATGAAAGTAATAAAATATTAGTGATTACCAAAAGAGTTTGGAGTTATTTGACCACATATATTGGTATGAACCAATTCAAGCACCTTCTTTGCACGATAACTTGCTTCCTTCGGAAGAGAGTTTATTTAGTACTTTCCTAACACACAACATTCACAAAATTTATCACAATGGTCTATTTTTGGTATGTCCTTCCACATTCTTTTATTTGTCAATTCTTTCAAACCACCAAAATTTAGATGACCAAACCGCAAATGTCATAACCAAGTTTCTTCCTCTTCACATGTCTTTAAACTCATTGCTTCAACATTCACCAAATTTAAGATTTTTTGTCATTTCTACTTGGGCTAACAACTGATTATTTTGCTCCCTCAAATAAAGAACATTTCCTTTCATGTTAACTGAATAACCCAATTCCATTAATTGTCCCAAACTTAAAATATTGATTTTCATTTATGAAATATAATAAACATTTGAAATAAACTTTTGAATCCCGTCCTTCAATTGAATTAAAATATTACCTTGGCCTTCAACACGCACCTTAGAGACATCTCCAAATGAGATATGGCCTTTTGCTATCTCCTCAATGTTGTTAAACATATGCTTGTACCTGCACATGTGGTTGCTTACACCTTTATCGAGATACCACACGTTCTCATTCTCGGAATTATTCTCTTTATTTGCCAATAGCACAAAACAAATATTATCAGTTTCTTCATTGGTAGCAAAATTTGCATTTTCTTCCACATTTTCTTCATATCTGTATCGATTTTTTAATGCTAACCGATACAAATAGTCATTTATTTGTATCGCCTAATTGTAAAAAGTCAATACAGATAGTGCTATCTGTATCGGCTAAAAAAGGAACTGACACAGATAATAACTTTCAGTATCAACTGTTTAATTGATACATATTAGTTTAGGTATTTGTATCATCTGGATCAATGTCGTATCTAGATCCGATACTGATATGCATAAAATAACTGATACAAAACGTTTTTTTTTTTTCACTAGTGTGCACACAATGTCTTCAAAGTCAGCATGGGAGACTTGAATGACAAAGAGGTAGGCTTGGTCGAAGTTGCTTTGTCACGTGGGAGAGGGAAAGGGGTAGGGAGGGGTGTTTTTGTGTTGAGAGCGAAGAGAGGGGGAAGGGATTCCTTGTCCAGGAAGAAAAGAAGAGGATCTTATTTGAGGTGGGGTCAGCTGTAAGTGGGGGAGAGAGACTAAGTGGGGAGTGGGATCAAGTTATCGTCGTAGGATTAGCAAGAGAAAGGATGAATTTTAGTTTTGGAACCAATTCCTCGTGTTTTTTTATCATACCCCAAAAAATTAAAAAATATTAAATATACCCAATATCCCCAATTAATATGAAAAGTACCCAAAACGCCCCACTGAGGGGCGGCCTTCCCTCCAAAGCAAACCGCCCCACAATAGCGCGGTCTTCTGTCGAGGGCAACCTCCCCGTGGGGCGGTTTGCTACAGTAAATTTTTTTTATTATCTGAATCTAAAAATGAGAAATAAAATAGCAAACAAAAATGTTAAATCTTACTTAATTATGTCCTCAAATTTTATTTTATTTTATCACATGCAATTTGAAGTTTTGCATAAATTTAATGTTAATCAGAAATATCTGATTCAAAACAAAGAATTTGGAAGCAATTAATTTTTTTGTATGAAATTTCCAAATCTAATTTGCAAAATTAATTTTGTTGTTGTGTAAATTTGATAAATCTAAATACAAATTTTTTTAAACGTATTTAAAAATGTTCACTGTTTTGGAGATTATTTTTATGCATCCTTTGGAAATGGTTCAAAATAATGAAAAAGCAACCATTACATTTTTTTTGTTTTTGGATTTTGTACAACTGGGTTGGACAATTTTTGGTCAAAATGAATTACAACCATCAAATGAACTATTTTTTTGTCAAGAATTTTTCGGTATGTGTCAACAAATGTTACCGAAGATCTAATTTCCTGTTGGACATATCAGGTCGAGCCTTTAAAAAAAGAGTTAATTTTCTATTTACTTTAAAAAAATTAAAGAAATCACTTTGAATCTAAAAAAAAAAAAATCGTTTGCAAAAATTTATTGAAGCTTCTACAAGTTTATTCATACACAACAGGCCGGTTTATTCAAGTTGTGAAGAAAAGCATACAAAACTCCATTAGTAGAGGTAAGTGTTATATATAATGGAAAAAAATATAGGTCTTAATAATATGTGAGTAATTAATTCTATGGGTAAATAAAAAATAATAAAAAGAGTCAAGAGATATATTAAACATAACAAAGAGTAAAGAGTGTAGGAGTAAATAGAAAATTGGAAAAGCCTTTGAAGGTACATTTTTCCCATAAAAAATTAACTCTTAAAAATACTTTGCACTACAATTCACGTAACGAACAAAAGATGAAAAACCAAAGAATCTCAAACATTGCATTTTCTCCACTCCATTTTCCTTTCATAAACTCAATTCATTCCCATCTTTCTTCTCGCCCAAACAATTCTGCTCTGAGAGGCAAAAAAGTGCCCTTAAAATTAACTCTCTCACTAAAGACACTTCCAATTCAGTGATGGCAGACCTGTTGCTATCATCTTTGCTATCATCTTTGGTTTCATTCGTGGTGCAAAAATTAGGAAACTTACTGACGCAAAGGATCAGCGAGATGTGGGGCATTGGTGACCTGTGCAAGAGGCTCGAAGACAAGATGCTTGAGGTCCAGGACGTACTAACCGACATCGAGGAGCAAGGGAATATTAAACCACCATCGGTGAGATCCTGGATGGCCAAGCTGAAATCAGTTGTCAATGATGCTGACGACATTCTTGACAAGTACCGAGGCCAAGATGCCGTGAGACATGGCCACAACATCAGGAATGTAAGTGGCTTTTTCTCCCTTGAAAATCCAGTTATATTTCGATTCAAGATGAGTAGAAAGTTGAAGAAGGTTCTAGGAAGGATTGATATGTTGGTCAGTGAGAAAAAGGTTGTAAGAGTCAGAACCCTGTTGACCCATAATAAAATTAGGAAAAGAAAAAGGAGTGAGCAAGGTTTCTCTAAAAAGAGAAAATTAGAAGTAGGCTGGATTGAACAAAAGAAAAAAAGTGGGTTATGTTCTGACTCGTACATGTCTCTAGAATCTCACTGATGGGTTTGAACTACCTATCATATTTAGCTTTCTTTGTTGTTTAACTCTTACACAAACTCTCTTTGAAAAAGTTGTGGTTTGCGAAAGAGTTAAACAACAAGGTAAGCTAAGTACGAAAGATAGACCAAACACAATGGTAAGTATTTGAGAACATGCCACATAATCTTTCAGACACTGTCACATGATCATTCATACACGGTTGGGTATAGTAATATTTGTTGAATATATATTTGGGGACATGTATGTGTATATGTATGTTGAATATTTGTTGAATTATGGATGTTTATGTATGTTAAATGTTGAATATAAAATATTATTTTATGTATGATTTGTATGTTGAATGTTAAATATTGAATATTATTTTCTGTATGTTGTAAGTGTTAAATATTTCCTGAATTATAGATGTACTAGATGGATATCTCGTGTTGCTTCGGCAATTACTTTCGAGGTGGATGAGAAAGTGCACATAATGTTTACATATGATAGTTACAATATACACCAAAAAAATTAAGAAGTTCTATATGGAAATTATCAAAATGTAGAGTTGTAGTAGTATCTAAATATTACAAAAAATATACATATGAAGCTGTTTAACTACTTGATGTAAATTGATATTGGCCTATGATCTATATTTGGAGGGATAAGCTCTATAAGATAGCGTGCTATATTTCCATTACAATCCTGTCAAGCACAATTTTTTAAACAAAACAACTATAAGTGTTCTCTTTACGGCCACGTCTCACGGCATCCTGGCCTCGGTACTTGTCAAGAATGTCGTCAGCATCATTGACAACTGATTTCAGCTTGGCCATCCAGGATCTCACCGACAGTTTAATATTCCCTTGCTCCTCGATGTCGGTTAGTACGTCCTGGACCTCAAGCATCTTGTCTTCGAGCCTCTTGCACAGGTCACCAATGCCCCACATCTCGCTGATCCTTTGCATCAGTAAGTTCCCTAATTTTTGCACCACGAATGAAACCAAAGATGATAGCAAAGATGATAGCAACAGGTCTGCCATCGCTGAATTGGAAGTGTCTTTAGTGACGAGAGTTAATTTTAAGGGCACTTTTTTGCCTCTCAGAGCAGAATTGTTTGGGCGAGAAGAAAGATGGGAATGAATTGAGTTTATGAAAGGGAAATGGAGTGGAGAGAATGCGAAGTTTGAGATTATTTGCTTTTTCATCTTTTGTTTGTTACTTGAATTGTAATGCAAAAAGTATTTTTAAGAGTTAATTTTTTATGGGAAAAATGTACCTTCAGAAACTTTTCCAATTTTCTATTCACCCCTACACTCTTTGTTATGTTTAATATATCCCTTTAACTATTTTTATTCTTTTTTATTCACCCACAGAATTAATTACTCACATATTATTAAGATCTATATTTTTCCATTATAACACTTACCTTACTTATGGAGTTTTGTATGCTTTTATTCACAACTTAGAATAAACCGGCCTGTTGTGTATGAATAAACTTGTAGAAGCTTCAATAAATTTTTGCAAACGATTTTTTTTTTTCCAAATTCATCGTGATTTCTTTAATTTTTTTAAAGTAAATAGAAAATTAACTCTTTTTTTTAAAAGCTTGACCTGATATGTCCAACTGGAAATTAGATCTTCGGTAACATTTGTTGACACATATTGTATTGAAATATTCATACTATGAATTTAAACAATTCAACAGTTAATTAGTCCATGAAGTATTCATTCCTAACACATAAAGTATTTACCATCCTATATAAAGTATTCATACATAATTATCAAAAAAACTGACTGCACCTGTCATATTAAGCATTTATCATAATGTATCAAATCATGAACCTCATACTTAAATTATTCGTTCATACTTTTTCAAGCAATTTAGTATTGAAGAATAAATTTCTGATTTCTGACAAAATATGAAGAACTGAACAGCAGAGTGAGAAAGAAGCAGTGAAGATCGAAATAGAAGTACCTTTAGACATTTGCACTGAGGATTTAGGGGATGCAAGATCCGTCGATGGAGCATGTGATACATAATCACCTCATATCAAAAACACTTTCCAATATAAACTCTCGGTTACAACGACGATCCTCCAAATGAATCAAAAAGACTAAAATATTAAACCAAAAATTAATGACATTATTTGTCTTCCTCATTCTTTCTTCTCAGTTTCAGGAAGAAATGGATCCGTCCAGTCAAAACTTTTTTACCTTGAAAGGAATAAATTATAAAAAGAAACTCGAGGATCAATTCATAATATTGACAAAAGTTGGGTCTTTCAAAGAAACATGCCCTATTTACTATTTAGTGCTTTTCCCAGCATCTCCGGACCCGGTACTTCTTCCTCAAGTATTCATCCCAACTCACCACCCTCAAGAAAAAGACTAAAGAGAGAGATGCAAGGCGCCAGAAAACTACTGATAACGCAAGTAACAGATCAGTTCAACACAAACATCCTGAAATTCCTCCATGAAAAGCTAATCCTGCTCCTCCAGTTCGTCACTGACATCTTCACTTACCTCCCTGAAAAGTTCCTGCATATCCTCCATGAAAAGCTAACCCTGCTCTTCCACTCAATCACTGGCATCTTCACTTACCTCTCTGAAAAGTTTGACGATATCATTCCACCCGAGATCCGATCCAAAACGGTTCAGCACTGGCTGCACATATTTCTCACTGTCGTCATCCCGGCATGTCTAGCTATTTTTGTGTTTTGTTTGTGCTCCCGTTTTTTTTCTCAGGTGTTTTTATGCTGTTGCCGTTTTTGCTGCCGGTGTTGTGCTAGCGCATTTTCTTTGATTTGTTGGAGTTGCTCTCAAGTTCTTGGTGCAGTTTCTCAGTGTTGCTGCTGCTGCTTTCAGCTAGGAAAGTTGATGAAGGCGCCGGGACAAGCTGGGGTTGTCATTCTGAGAGCAACTTTTGAAGCTAGCCCTAAGCTGTATTTCATGGCCCTCCGAGCTGGGCTGTCTCTTGTTTCCTAAACGTAATTTACCTTATTGGTTGGCCACATACGAAGACTAGGTAACTATGAGTAGTTTTTTGGAGGTTATAAGCTATGAGTAGATGAGTGAGTATTGCATGTATGATTATGAATTATTTCATGTGTTTTGTGTATGTATAACTAATTAAGTTTATGTTTTTGTCGCGTAATGGGTTTTAATGAAAATTAACTAATAAAAAAGAAATCGAGTGCTCTTGGTGCTGACAGCCTGATACCAGTGGTATGCTTGTTTTTACTGTTAAGTTAATAATTTCTTTATTGTATTGAAGTTAATTAATTTAACAAATTACTGGATATTTGTAACTTATATGATTTTTTTTTGTTTTGATGCTTTGATGGTGTTGTTTAAGTTAAAAATATTAATTAAAATTACTGATTTTATGTCTGATTTGATGGTCGATTATGGGTATTTCCATTTTGTTTTCGGATCAGTGAGGCTCAAAGACTGATTTGATGTTCTACAAAGTAGACCATAGAGTAGTTTTAAAGCCTAGGACTGTTTTTTTTTTTTTTGTCATTTTAGATTTGACTAAAGTAGAAATGCATGTGAATGTATAAGACTACAGTGAAAGAAAAAAAAAATCTAGCTAGCCGTAGTTTGTTTTATTCTGTTTTTTTTAGTAATTAATTGGACAGAACTACAAGATGAATGTGAATTGATTGGACCAAAGTAATTTACTTGGATGACAAACTACAAAATAGTTAGACATTAGTCAAATGATAAACAAAATTTAACAATTAATTTTTTAACTGATTATCAAGTATATTTAAAATTTAAGTAAAATTAACATAATTTAAAATTTAAAGATAGCAACTCATCGCATGAAGAGCATTGATTGACTTGCTGGTCTTCTAAGAATATTAATTAACAGTTTTTGGACTTTTATTACCTTGCATTGTATTCTATGGAGTACACATGCTTCAATGGTACTTAATTTCTACGACAACCTTCATATTTGGATTTCATTGCATGAGCAATTGTAAAAGGCTATATTAGTAATCTAATCAAGGATGAACTTAATTGGATATTGAGGATCAAAATCTGCTCCTTTTCTTGAGAAAAGAAGCATCCTCATTTTGTTCCATCCGGATCGTTCAAAATCCATCGCACGGCTTTAATTAAATTAATTTGGAAATAAAAAGTAATTAAGACAGTGCGATGGATTTTGAACAATCCGGATGAAAGAAAAAGAGGGTCCTTCTTTTCTCAAGAAAATTAAGGTGCAGAGTCCGTTCCGGATATTAACACCTTGTTTGGATGGAGAGTAGAGGAAGAGAGAAGAGGTGAAGAATAAAAGGGAATAGAATGGAATACAAAGAAATATTAACATATTTAACATTTTTATGTCTGAATGTTTAAATGATTATCAGGCTTATGTGTAGCCATGAATTAGTTTGTGTTTTATGTTTTGTTCTGTGCATGAACTCTATTCTTTTTTAACTATAGGACCTTTGAATATTTTAAGGGAAAGAGGTCATCTGCCCCCCAATTAGTTTCTATATGAAATGGACCTCGTAACTTTATTTCCAAGAAAAACAAAATTGTTTTCTACTTAATTTGTTCTTCGAAATTGCCGAGCGCGAATGTCAATTTTGAACCAATTTCAGTCATTTATTTTTATTTTTGGGAAAAAATCACTGATTTTTGTTCTTATAAATTATAATTGAACATTTAAATATTGCTAAACTTCACTAAAATAAAGAAAAAGAAAAGCTGAACCAGTTTTTACTTGTATTCATCTTTCCTTTCCAAAACACAAATTAAAATATATATATATATATATATATATATATATATATATAGGACCGGGCTACGGTGCTACGCGTAGCTAAGAGCCCCTCCGTGCTACAGCTCAAAATTTGTGTTTTCAAAATTCTAATGGTCGATCCGAACCGTTAGATGTGTTCTACATATTGAAATATGCTTGGAGACCAAATTTTACATTTTTTGGAATTTTTTTACTATTTATTAAGCCACTTTGAAAATCGCTGATCCAACGGTTTCACTGTTTGGTTAAGCCACCGTTGGATCAGCGATTTTCAAAGTGGCTTAATAAATAGTAAAAAAAATCCAAAAAATATAAAATTTGGTCTCCATGTATATTTCAATATGTAGAACATATCTAACGGTTTGGATCAACCGTTAGGATTTTGAAAATTCAAATTTTGAGCCGTAGCACGGAGGTCTCTTAGCTACGCGTAGCATATTAGCCAAATCCTATATATATATATATATATATATATATATATATATATATATATATATATATATATATATATATATATTTCTGAAGGTAAAGCATTAAAATAGTAGGACATTAGTATGAATTAATGTTCCGTCCTTAAGTATTAATTTATTATTCTTTGTTTATTAGCTTTTTTAGCGCACCTGCCGGATCTTCCTTTAAGTGGGGTAGTAGTCCGTAGTAGTTCAATTATTAATTTATTATGCGTTGCTTCTTGTTTAAGAAAACCAAAGAAGTGGAACGCACAAAATAGTAAAATAGATTTCAGGTGAGGTCTTCAGTGTCAAAAATGAATAGGAAAAAGAAAAAGAAAAAGGAAAAAAAAAACAGAGCAGAGACCGGAAGAAAGTCAGATAGAAATACTAGAAGACATAAAAGGCTATAATTTTTTTTGCAAAAACTTTTATTTGGTTAAAATAGTGAAGTTTAATTAATAACAGAAAAAATAAAATTATATGACGACTAAACTTATTTTCCTCAATGTGTACTTGTGACTATTGAACTACGGAGGGTCAAATAATGGAAATATCACTCTTGTTTAAGATGCTTAAAAGCACCTAAATCAGTAAATGATGCCTTATAGTATCTACGTCTGTAAAATTTAAAAGAAATTAGAAACAACTATCAAATACTAAATAAAAATCAAGTTCTAATTTTTGTCAGTAGCGTCAGGTCAAGAATTATTATTACGAAAGAGAGAGAATGAGAACTAACTAAAACAATTAGAATATGATTGCTTAAAAGTTTTTTTTTTATAAATTAGAAATTGGGATTCATTATTCCTGAAATTAGAATAGGAAGTGTTATGTGTGCTTTAGGAAAATAAAAAGGAGGATTTCATGTATAACTCTCAAAATATTTGAAATTACGTACTCCCCTCTCTAAAATTCATAATATCAAATCTAACGTTATAAATTTCAAAAACTCACAAATTTATCTATTTTATTGTCTTTTCTATTAAAAATCATTTAAATTTATCAAGTACCCAGTTTGATTCCCACTGGAATTCCACGATGGACCACAAATGTTGTTCGATCCCTAGTTATGTGGTCTGTTGCGGCTGAGTCTACAGTCCAAACAGGAAATGTCTCAGCAACCATGCAACAACTAGAAACATAAATAGTTGATCGAGACAAAGAGTTGTACACCTTCTGCTTCGAGCATTCTCGAGCGAAGTGACCCAACTGGTTACAGTTGTAACAAGTCTCCTTGGACTTGTCCTTCTTTCCTCGACTTTTTTCTTATTCTTCTTCTAGTCGGATGCACCATCCACTCCAGAAGAAGAACTTCCATTGTTACCTTTTCTTTTCTTAGAAGTTGATTTCTTGTGTGGGTTTGAGCATGACGAACAACATCATCAAAAGTGCGGATATTATCATTGTGCATCAAATTCACTCTCATGTGCTCCCAAGATCTCGGGAGTGAGCGAATGACCGCTTGCACTTGTTGCTCATTTGTTAACTCAAGACCTGCTGACCTCAATTCTCCAATCATATTTGGCATAATGGTAAGATGCTACCTCATATAATGTTCTTGGCGCTTCTTATAACCATCAAACTTGAGAGTGAAAGCGCAATCTAGTGGTTGACGTGCATCCCAAATTTTTTTGGCGCTGCGATACTTCTCAAAACACACCAAGAGATCATTGTTCATGCTACTCAGCAACGTAATACGAGCGGCACGATCCTTTTTCTTCCATTCAAGGTACTCATTGTACTTGACATCTGTTTTTTCTTTGATTTCAGTCATTTGTACAGTGATAGGCTCAAGCATATTCTGATCCTCAAGGAAATATTGAATTTTGCGCTGCCACATATCATAGTTGTGGTCGCTCAGTTTCTCTCCTTAGTTAAGGTCAATGATGATACTTTTGCTAGCCGATATTTTCAACTATAAACATAGACAGAACACAAAAGGTGTATGCATGTTAGCATTATCTTTAATTTCACATCACAATTCAAGATAAGTAAAGAATGACAACATCTCTACTGTCTGACCAAAAGAAAGTCTATGATAATCAATCAAACCTACAATTAGAAACATGTCATCTGTAACCCACTTAATTGGAGCAAAACTTTGAACATGAATGAGATGGTTGCCTTTTGGGCCAGTTACAATTACACACGAATTCACAATCAAGAAAAACTGAGACCATGGGGGACTCTCTTCGAATTCCAATTTTTCTAGACATAACTTTTCTTAGACATTGTTTATTTATTGCACTGCAACAGTTCTTACTAGAGCACACCACAACAATAGTTCTCGGCTTCCAATCCATATTCTCCCACTTAAGCATTATAACTCATAGCCGCAACTAATTGCGCTAATAAATTACATATAATATTTTTCTAGATAACCAATTAAACCACTTTGGCTTATTAATTATACAATGAGTAGTTCATTTGTGTCTCAAAAATCAGTAGAAATTAGTTATTATCTCAGTTTTAGGCTAAACCTAAAAATTACAGCAGTCCGCCAATTTAGCGACTACTTGATTTTAAAAAAATCATATCACCTTCAGTTTTCCAAAAAGATGCCAAATATCTCACAAAGTCAAAAGATCAATCACCCTATTCTGACATCCTGTCAAAACTTCCTTTCTTGCGACCCTCATAAATTTCTCATCGTTTATTCAAATTTAGTGTTCTTATACTTTCTGGAGAGATCTCTCAAAAATCTACTATCCTTTAAAATATCTTGAACTTTTATGTTACCAACAGAGAGAAAAATAGTCCGCAATACAAAAAGGTCAATGATAACAGAATTCTGACAGATCGACACCTTCTGCTTGCACTTTTGATGAGTTCTTGCACATTTAATTTGGAAACCTTACTGAAATCTCTTCAACTTTGATGCAAAAACTTGAGTCATTTGAATGAAAGAAAAGGATGGAAAACGTGTTGCAATATCAGACAGTCTTGTAATATGTTAATTCTGAACATCATTTTGAAATTCGACGAATTCTTTCAATTTACCACAAAATTTGAGACCACAAATCACACATAGGCTTAGAAACTTTATTTCTAACAAAAAACAACCTATCATAGGTTCTGATGCCACTGTTAGAGATAATTGAACCGTAAATTATTCAAGATCAAAATTACCGCAGCATAAAGTAACTTGATATTGGAGGTTCATTTCACATCTAGTCATGTTAAGCCTTCTCATAGTTTGTCCAGTCCACTCTCTTGTCTATCCTCTTGAATGCTAGTTGGAGACATGCCACAGCGATATACCAAGCGTGTCCCACTGATTCACAACCAAATTATCTAGTACTCAGGATTCTCACTTTGCTGAATTTCTGTATGTATTTCTCTGTATCAGAGATTCTGAGATTTTTAAATGAGAAGTATGTCATCCTATTTATAGAAAATGAAGAGGTTCTTACAAAAGATCACATCATTTTGCGAAAGGACGCCTCTCTTCAGACACATCTCTTGAACACATCCCTTCGTCGAAAGGAGGCATTTCTACGATGCACCTCTTCAACGTGTCTCTTCCATGCATTTCTTCGTTGAAAGAACGCATCTCTATGACGCTCTTCTTGGACACATCACATTAAATAGTTTACATACTAAAAAATCCAACAGAGCAGTAATCTAAGCTAGGACGATCCTAAAAAATAATTCAAAATAGGAGAATGATGACATTTGATTAATGTAAGAACTTGCGTTGACAAACCAATTAAGGTACTTTGTCTTTTACCCCAAAGGCTAAACAAATTCCTGCCATTCAATTAAGTTAGAGGTATCAATCGCAATCCGATCTGTACCGTATTTGAAAAAAAAAAGTATGAGTAAGTTTTTATTTTCGTTGTGAAGACGAATAAGTGCAAAGATTTTTTCCATTAATATAATGAGCAAAGTTTCAAATAGTGATTATAGCGACACAGTGAGAGATAAAAAATAAAAAAAATAAAAAAAAAGCTATTGCAAATAGCATAGCTATAACGTTAACGAAAGTTATTATACATAGTTTTTTTTATTTTTTATTTGTTTATTCTCTATTTCTACTAATTATCAACATGATCAATATTAAATAATTGAGATAACAACTAAATGACAATTAATCGAAGTTTATCTTTTTTTTTTCAATCATGCAAATAAGAAGAAAAAAAAAGATCTACAAGGTAACATTATTTAAATAGACGAAGAGCAATTAATTTACAAGTGAAATAAAATTAGTATACCTATTTGAATATTTTATATATTATAATAATCAAAATCAGATTTCATTGAAATGAACGACGATAATTTTACAGGTGAATACTAGATAAAGAGAAAACAAAAGAAAGAATTAATATTTGAATATTTTTTTGATATAGAATGAGAGACTAAATCACAAATAGGAACAAAAACATATAGTTCGGTTTAGCATACTTATTATAACAAACCATGTAGTATCAGAAATATGAACATAAGTACAGAAGCCCATATAGCATAGCAGTAGTAATAGCGCATAGAGCGTAGCGGTAATAGTAGTCGGCTATTACAGCTATAGTGGTCGTAGCTGAAATAGCACACTTTTATCTCATAGCTTAGTTTTTACGATACGAAAAAACTATTTAGAACACTGATAATGAGTAAGTATACAGAATTCATATTTTCTGAAATTATTTTAAGGTAGAATTGTTAAATTCATATCGTTCTTTAACATGGTATGAATCTCAAAGGAGGCCTTCCATAGATATAAAAAAAAAAATTGGTCCAATTGAGATTAAATCAAGATCTTTCTTTTCTTTACGTATTGTAGGATGAAATATCTGAAAAGGAGATGCGTTGTCTAAGAATACGAATACGGATAAAGAATATTCCCATCATAAATGATAATAATTACAAATAAAACTTATAATATATAGAGAGACTATGAATAATATGATATAGTTTTATTTATGACTTATATTTATATCTATTCAATAGCACTTTTCTTTTATTTATCCAATTCATACCATATTTAATAAGACAGATATTGATAGGATATTTTTTTTTCTTTAGCTTATGAATACAGGCAAAAGAAACAAATAATTTGTTAACATAATAAATAAGAATATAAAAATGCTTCTACCTGAACTGTTTCATACCCGTTGGCACTCGTAATTAAGTGGTGTAACAGCGATCTAGACTCAGCTTTACACCTTGTTTGGATGGAGAGTAGACTTAAGGGGTGTAACAGCGATCTAGACTCAGCTTTACACTTTGTTTGGATGGAGAGTAGACAAAGGAAGGGGATGGGAAGAATAAAAAGGAATGGAATGGAATAAAAAGGAAGATTAATATATTTAACTTTTTTATGTTTGAATGATTAATGAGGGAAAATAAATTTAACTTTTCTTTCCATCTTATTTCTTGTTGGTTGATTAAAATTTAGAAAGTTAATGATAAATTCGGTAGCTGCTGTAGATTTGTGACAAAAAAAACTTATATAAGAATTATATAGGTAAGATATAGAGGTGCGCATTTGTATTATTTTTTCTAACAATATTTACAACAAAATTTCTTTCCATCCGTTACACTCCAAATCGGGAGAGAAACTAATTCTATTAATTTTAATAATACAAGATTAAATCTTTCACCTCCTGTACCCTTCAACTCCGACATAATTTTGCCAACCAAACACAATTCGACAGAAAATTTTATTTTCTTTCCATTCCCTCCCTTCCTCTACTCTCCATCCAAACAAGGTGTTAAGCCCGCTTCCATCGAAGAAAGTCACGTATTTGAATAATTGCTTCGACTCCAGTGCGGGAATTCTTGCTTCTAAAGCCCATTCCATTATATATATCATGTAGAGACCTTTTTAAGCCCATAATAAAAAAAGGCCCAATTTAATTGGGCTATCTCTCTTCTGGGCTATTTGTTCATATTCATAACCAGGCATCCAGCAAGGTTTATACATCTAATTTCGAACTGTTCCATATATGCTTGAACTCTCAGGTACTCGTGCTCTCTTTTGGTATTCTTTTAATCATCTTTGTGCATTTTATTTCATAAAATGCGTCGATCCAATAAGCTATAATATATTAAAAAAAAATATAATAAGATGTTGAAATTAAGCACTGACACTGAGTAACATCTACCCGTCTGAATAATTAAACCACTCGTTAATTGCAAAAGATCGCCATTATTTTGTTTTATTAAAAAGAGTATTTTTTTTTGAAGTCCATAATTATTGAACTGAAATAAATTCATCTTAATAAATAATCAAGAGGAATAAATCATTAAAAAAATCTTGGTTGTAAGTTGTAACAACAATTATTGCGAAGAAAATCCTTCCGGCCCCATAAACAATGTAACATGGACATGGTTTTTGTTATCATTATGTGATGTGGGCATGGGGAATAAAAAGTGATAGACCCAGCCCAAAAAACAGGATCTATTAGCGAAAAAATACAGATCGGAGCTAGGGTATCCATTGAAACTGGTTGGGTGGATGCATTTTTATGCATTTTTATGCATTTTTATACCCGTATTCATTATGATAATAAAAAAATTATTCTCTTTTCGAATACAGTATGGGTTGGATAAACAGATAAAAAAAATCTCATTGACATTTCCATTTGAGCTTTTGATAAAATATTTTTCAAAACAAAAAAAATAATAAATACAACTAATTTGTATTATGAAAATTTAATAAAATACAAAATTTTATTGTATCATATATCATATTCATATAAATCTCTCTCTCTCTCTAATATATATTATATATATAGAGAGAGAGAGAGAGTAGAACTAGGGTGCTCCTAGGAGTACCAAGCTCCTTTGTACTTTTAACTCTAAAACATATCGGATTAACTTCGAACGATGAATCCAAACCATTAAAATCATTCTACCTTATGAGTGATGTGTCTACATGTGAAAATATTAAAGTTTCAAATTAATTTAGTATGAAGTCAAGTAGTCAAAAGGCTTCCAAAAAATGGATGCATTAAAAATTAATTTAAAAACCTTCTAATTTTGACTACTTGACTTCATACTAAATTAATTCGAAACTTTAAAATTTTCACATGTAGACGCATCACTCATAAGGTAGAAGGATTTCAACGATTTGGATTCGTCGTTCGAAGTTAATCCGATAGGTTTTAGAGTTAAGAATACAAAGGAGCTTGGTACTCCTAGGAGCACCCTAGTTCTACTCATATATATATATATATAGAGTAGAACTAGGGTGCTCCTAAGTTCACCCAATTTCTTGTGAACTTGACTCTAAAATATATCGAATCGACTTTAAACGATAAATCCAAACCGTTGAAATCCTTCTACCTAACGATTGATGCGTCTACATGTGAAAAATTTTAAATTTCGAATTAATTTAATATAGAGTCAAGTGGTCAAAGGAGTCCAAAAAATTAATGCATTAAAATTAATTTATAAACCTTAAACTTTTGACCACTTGACTTTATATTAAATTAATTCGAAATTTTAAAATTTTCACATGTAGACGCATCACTCATTAGGTAGAAGGATTTAAACGGTTTGGATTCATCGTTTAAAGTCGATTCGATATGTTTTAGAGTCAAGTTCACAAGAGGTTTGGTGAACTTAGGAGCACCCTAGTTCTACTCTATATATATATATATATATATATATATATATAAAGAGAGAGAGAGAGAGAGAGAGAGAGACTAATATGACTTCAGTAGCATATGGGCCGAAATACTTACGGTCCAAATTTTAAATTTCAAAAATCCAAAAAGTCGATCTGAACCGTTAGATGTGTTCTCCATATTGAAATGTTCTTGGAGACCAAATTTTATATTTTTTGGAATTTTTTTTTGTTATTTATTAAGCCACTTTTGAAAATCGCTGATCCAACGGTGGCACTGTTATATATATATATGAGTAGAACTAGGGTGCTCCTAAGTTCACCCAACCTCTTGTGAACTTGACTCTAAAATATATCGAATCAACTTTAAACGATGAATCCAAACCGTTGAAATCCTTCTACCTAATGATTCATGCGTCTACATGTGAAAATTTTAAAGTTTTGAATTAATTTAACATAGAGTCAAGTGGTCAAAGGAGTCCAAAAAATGAATGCATTAAAATTAATTGATAAACCTTAAACTTTTGACCACTTGACTATATATTAAATTAATTCGAAACTTTAAAATTTTCACATGTAGATGCATCACTCATTAGGTAGAAGGGTTTCAACGGTTTGGATTCATCGTTTAAAATCGATTCGATATATTTTAGAGTTAAGTTCACAGGAGGTTTGGTGAACTTAGGAGCACCCTAGTTCTACTCTATATATATATAGAGAGAGAGAGAGGTTGGCTAATATCAAATTAGTTGTTCCTGAGGTCCCATGCAACTAAATCGTTTTTCAATTTTTGAAGTCCAAATCGTCGATCCAAACCGTTAGATATGTTCTCTATATTAAATGTGTTTGGAGACCAAATTTTACATTTTTTGGAATTTTTTTACTATATATTAAGTCACTTTGAAAAACACTGATCCAACGGTGGCTTAAGAAAATAGTAAAATTAGAAGCCACCGTTAGATCAGCATTTTTCAAAGTAACTTAATAAATAGTAAAAAAATTCCAAAAAATGTAAAATTTGGTCTCCAAGTACATTTTAATATAGAGAACACATCTAACGGTTTAGATTGATAATTTGGACTTTGAAAATTAAAAAACGATTTAGTTGCACGGGACCTCAGAAACAACTGATTTGATATTAGCCAACCTCTATATATATATATATATATATATATATATATAATTTTATTTTAAAAATTATCCTATACAAAAACGGAAAGACAATGTTAAAAAATTATTACCCTTATCCGTACCCGATAATCTAACAAAAAAAATTAAATCTTACTCCTATCCTTATTTTCGGATACGACGGATCGTATAGACAGATAAAAATGTACCATTGACACCCCCTAATCGGAGCATTGTATGGTATAACCGTAACCGACGTATTAAATATATCACGCGCAAGAATTAATGGAATGTTTAAAGCTGATCATTGGAAACGAACAACTTGATGATGAGAAGATCGACCTCTGACTCTGAGACATGCATGCATATTAGCACAATACAAGCAGCTCTCTCTCTCTCTCTCTCCCTAGCTCTCTCTCTCTCTGCTCTCACGTCTCTCTCGTGTGGGCTTTTCTCAGTTAGCTGCACTCTCTCCTCTCCAGCTGCTCGATCTAGCCTGGCAAATCTCTTCCTACTGTTCTCATGTCCTTTTCTTCAAAAAAGAAAGAATGTATCGTATTATATTTACTGAAATTCTCCAGATGATAATCATGATATTGATATATATTATTACGTGCAAAAAGGTAGGTCGAACTGAGGTGCCTATGCTGCTATAGTGCTATGCAAGTTGAGAAAAAAATGAACAATGAAAATTAAATATTTGTTTTTTTTTTCTTTAATACTTCAAAAACAATATAGATTTGATTTCTAATAACTCACCGGCAAGGATTTTAACATAATGCATGTAAAATTGTTCGTTCGTTATAAGGGAAAAAAATTAACATGATGTATGTACCTTATTAATTAGTTTAACTAAATTTTTTTCTGATAATATGTGCAGAATATTATCAACATATTCTGTACATCCGGTATTACTGTGTGCGGCACTCAAGTCAATTCATGGGATTCATGTAACCAAATCTTTTGCATATTTTTTTTGTCAGTGAGAGGCATTAACTATATATATATAGTAATAGTTTTGTATGTTTATATCCAAGTTTTGGCCAACATCAACCTTATTTAATTTCCTTTGTGCCAGATTAAATTAGCAGTTACAAATGTTCAATTATATATATTGAAATAGGAAACAGGCTGCGTTTTTTGGGACACGTAACCCAAGTCATTCGTTTTTGGCTGCATGCAGGGGCGAACGCATAATTTCTATCAGAAAGGAGCAGGAATCGGATTCAACCATTAACTAATTAGATACTAAATAAAAAAAACAATTATTATAATAAAAAATAACAAAATAATATCATTTTACATATTTAAAAAACGACAAACTTGGTCCGAACCGTAAAATTGTAATAAAATTTCTATAAAAAATACAATTTCTAATTAACAGTGTTTTTGAACTGGTCTGATGAGTTTTACAGTTATAGAGAGAGGCAAAATAATTTTCAAAAAAAATACAAAGTAGTACGTACCGAATCTGTATTTTCTGACCGAATTTTGAAATTCAAAGAGGGCAATTGTCCTCCCAGCTCAAGGTGGGTTGGTTGCATGCATGAGGCTATGAGTAGTTGTGGACTTCACATCCCGGGATACCTATCGAAATAAATTTGCACCTTAATTTTTGTTGTGAATTTTAAAGTTGAATACATGTATGATTAGAAATATATTCGTTCAATATTGGAACGGTCATGATCATGTGATCTGACGTATCTGACCATTCCCTGCCATTAAATACCCGAAACGATACTAGCTGGCAGCTGCGCATCGCAATTAATGTCAAAGCAAACAATTTTGGCGTAAATATTTTCAGAAAGCAGGTTTGCCTTCATGCAGCGCCCATACCATATGGACGGCTGTTTTAATTGTACAGTCTGTGTCCTGCATGAAGCGACAACTACTCTGTTAAAACTTTGCCCCAATTTTGTACCATAAGAGAAGACGATGACATTTGGCCAACGACTATATAATTGCAAGTTTGTACGGAAAGAGGCAAAATTTTGAGACAAGGAGAATATTTGCAACCTCACAACATAATTTAAATTAATTTGTAAACTATTTTATGGACGACATGCATGTGCTAGGCAAAATTGGAAATAAATTTGCTGTTATAACATGAATTTGTTATTCCAATCTCAACTGTAAGGCCCCTGGACTCTTTATGAGTGATCGTGACTTCGAAATTCAGATGAAAAATCATTTATTGTAATAACAAAGGTATTAAGTAGTTGAGTGGCTTAATCTTCAACTTTACTCAAAAAAAATAAAAAAAAAACATACTTCACTAAGATTCGCACTTGAAAAAATTTGAACGGTTGAAATGAGAATAACATGTTCATTTTATTTCCAAGGGAAAACAGCAGTTATATCCGGCAAAATTACTTTTCACCAATTGATCTGCATAAGGATAATTCAGGAAAGAAGAAGTAAATACAATGCTTCTCTGTTTACAAGCATAATAGTTCTTTTTATGCAGATACTTCTCATATATCTGGCAGCATATTTCTAACATAAAAAAGGTAGTACTTCTCTACATTTTATTTGCAGAATGTAGCAGAATAATTTCTGTACTATCTGATAAGAAGATGATGTATATTAAATAAAGAGAAGTGACTTTGGTTAAAAGAAGCATTTCTCTAGAGCCCCGTTAATGTAAAAAAACATTATAGGTAGAGGTGTTAATGGCACTCTTTTATTCGTTTATCCGATCTATACTGTATTCGACAAGACGGGTACGATAAGATAGATACAAGTAAGATATTTTTTTTTAACTTATCGGGTACTGGTATGAATAAAAAAAAATTTCGTTATCTAAATGGGTAAAGATACAAATAAAGTCTATTTTGTACCTAACACCCGATTGAGTAATTATAAAAAGAATACTTTCATTGGTTTATTTACGCTTGACATGATTAGAATTTGTTTTTTCAATAAAGTACTATACATATGGAAAATGAATGTATATGTTTTAATGTTTTATTTAATAAATAATAATTATTATTATATTAGTATTACATGTTATTTGCTCCCTACCGTTTTTTTATATGACCACCATAACGGATAAGAGTAGGATACGGGTAAAATAATTTGTAGCGAAGAACAATTTGTAACGTATACGGATATGAAAATATATCCATCTGATCCTTACGGTACACATTGACACCCCTAAATAGAGGTGTGTCATGAGTGGCTTCCGAACTATTGGTTTATTACAAGTTGATCCTCCGAACTTCTAATTTTTACGATCACATACCGTCACCCATCAGCGACAAACACCACCTCCGCCCGGGCAATTAATTTATTATTAAATACTCAATTTTAGAAACAAAAACTACTATCTATCCTTAATAAATTTATACTATTTTTTTATCAATTATAATACTTCAAAATTTTCAGTTTTAATTTCCAATTAATAATAATTTCTTACTCCATAATGTTTGTTATTTTCTTGTATGATTTTTTATCAGTTTTAACTAAAATAGCAAACATAAAAATAAAATTGGCTAATATCTCGTAGATTATGAATATTTAATGAAGTGTTACATTTAACAAAATACTAACTTTTTGTATTTTTATAGACTTAAATTTTAAATATTTAATTATTATCTAAGCAGCTCGGGATATTCTGGTTATTTCATAATTAAAAATTTAGCATTGAAAACGAGATGATGAGAATGTGTGAGGCATGATTGGAGCACTAAATCAATGGGGGTATTTGAGTCCTCCTCGTCTTCAGGGGCGAATTCAGGATTTTTATTAGGGGGAGGCAAAAAAAATATCGAATCGGATTTAAACTCATTAACTAATTGGGTACTCGATAAAAAATAATGTTTTGACTTATATTTTTTAATATTCTGACTTGTAATTTGTGATGCTCTAACTTATCATTCTAATTATCAATCATAATTCAAAAAATTTATATTAATTTTAATTATAAATTTAACCCAAATTACAAATCTAACATCCAGACGGGGGCAAAAAGAATTCAAGAGAGGAGAATGTCTACCGGAACCGATAAATCTCCTCTAAAACTCAAAATCCGGAAGGTGTTGCCGCCCCCGCCCCCACCCCCAGTGGGTCCGCCCCTGCTCGTATTAGTAGTAGTAACAACAACAATTTGTTGATATATTAAAGTACTGATAATGAAATAGCATTACCAATAACAGTATGCATTTGTACGGTTCTGTCAATACCAGTCCTTCTCTTCTCAGTAATAACAACAACAACAATGATATATTAATAGTAATGATAATGAACTAACAGTACCAATAACAGTGTGCATGTGTACGGTTCTGTCAAATCAACAATAATTCCTTATGAAGGGTTAATATAACACAGCACCCTCCTACTAATAATTGGAAATTAATTATATGCAGTGTCAATAATATGATTTCCTCTTGGGCACCTAACAGAGAATCAAGGTCATACATGCTTACACACCTACTATAGATTGATTATGATACTTCCTTGCATCAATGTATCTATATATAAGTGATTGGTTAACAGGATTAATTGTCCTTATCTCTACAAATTTGATTAGGCAATTAGTGGCTAAACGGAAGGCTCTCTGATTAGTTGCTATCTAATACAGGCTTTGGACCTTTGGTACCACAAAAATAGCAATACCTAGGGTACCTGATCATGACATGCCTATGTGTCTTTTTTTATATGTCGGTACAGGTACTATTTATGGCTCGTTTAATTAGACCTTATCCTCAGGTATTAACTAAAACTCAAATTTGGCTTACAAATTTTTTAACATTTTTAATTAGCTAAGACTTGAAGAGAATAGGCGAAAATTGAATAGAACATAAAGTTTTATTTTTATTTTATTTTTGTAAAAGTTTTTTTGGCCTAAATTTCGAACTTACGACTTCTTACAGGGAGCACATTATTTGTGTCACTAGACAAAAAAAAAAAAAAAAAAAAAAAGTGGTTCTCATAACATATAGTTTTATAAAATAATGAATTATGGTTTAAATTGTGAATTAAAATATAGTAACACAATGTTGATATTTATTTTTGGACTTTGGTTCATTACATTCGGTGGATCAGCATCTTGGCAGCACAATTAATTATAAGACAACCTACCATTTTTGTCACATGATCATGATATGAAAACTAATCATTCTAATCAAATTATCCATTTTTGAATGTGAAATGAGATGTTAAGTCTTTGTCTTGTATAATGACATTTCATTTCTTGTCATACAGTCCCCATTTGAATAGTAATCTTGCGTTAAAACATCATGGTTCAAAATGGTGTCATTGGGACAAGTAGCACTATACATTGAAAATAAATCTGCTGCAATTTCGAATTCAGTGAACAGTACTCTAAAATCTCTGCAATCTCAAATCTAGCCGTCGAATTTTTTTCGAGAACGCATTTCAAAACAGTTGGTTTTTCTGTACACTCATCTCGAAACAATTCGACAGCTAAATCCGAATTGCAGGAATTTCGGGATCACTGTTTACTGGTCTTGAATTACAGCAGATTCGGATCCCTATATATTGTCGTTCAAAATCTTCTTCATATATAGCAGATATAATATTTGTTTTTATCAGTTACATTTTTCTATAAAAAAATTGATAGTTACACTTTCAATTAGCACAATCATATTAGAGGAGGGTTCTAATACCTCATCTCCTCATACCTCATATTCTATATCTTCGTTTTTAAAGTCTAAACAGTCGATCCGAACAGCTCAACATAATCTCCATGTTAAAATATGCTTGGAGACCAAATTTTACATTTTTTGGAAATTTTTTACTGTATTTTTAGATTTATTGAAAATCGTTGTTTTTCAAACAAATTTGGACCATAAAAAAACAGCGATTTTCAATAAATCTAAACAAATAGTAAAAATTTCCAAAAAAATGTAAAATTTGGTCTCCAAGCATATTTTAACACGGAGATCATGTTGAGCTGTTCGGATCGACTGTTTGGACTTTAAAAACAAAGATATAGAATATGAGGCATGAATGAGATATGAAAAGATAAAGCATTGGAACCCTCCTCATCATATTATCAATTTTGTGGAAATTACATGAAGTGCTCGGCGCAAATTTAAAATGCAATATCACAATTAGGATTTTTTAAAAATAATAATCAGTGAACCTAAGTCCTTTCTTTACTTAAAAAGAAGAAGAAGAAGAAAGTATGGCATGCAATAATTTACTAAGTCTTACAGGTATGAAGATACTATGACAGACATGAATTGCAACAAATATGGTTGCTACTTTGGAATATTGATTTTATTTAAGAAAAAAGTTGGATCACTAGTATTCACTGCAAACCAAATAATGGGCCATGACTAACAAAACTTTCTGGGCGCAATCTGCTTGCAAGCATGTGGCAAGTATATATGCAGATATATATACCCTACATGATTAATATATGAATGGTGAAGCTGTGATCCCCACTATTTCTCTTTGAAAATCATTCAGAGAACCCATGTCCCGTTGCTCCTTATCTTTAAAATATTTTTTAGCGATTTATTTGATAAAATATATTTCTTCGTAGTTCAGACGATAACCAGCATTAAATGCAGTTGGGCAACCTGTGTTGGCAGTATACTGTTTTTGGGGATTTATATATAGAGTAGAAATAGGGTGCTCCTAAGAGTACCAAGTTTTTTTGTACTCTTAATTCTAAAATCTATCGGATTAACTTCAAACGGCGAATCTAAACTGTTGAAATCCTTCTACCTTACGAGTGATGCGTCTACATATGAAAATTTTAAAGTTTTGAATTAATTTAGTATAAACTCAAGTGGTCAAAATTAGAAGGTTTCTAAATTAATTTTAATGCATTCATTTTTTGGAAGACTTTTGACCAGTTGACTTTATACTAAATTAATTAGATACTTTAAAATTTTCACATGTAGACGCATCACTCGTAAGGTAGAAGGATTTCAACGGTTTGGATTCATCGTTCAAAGTTAATCCGATAAATTTTAGAGTTAAGAGTACAAAGGACTTGGTACTCATAGGTGCACCCTAGTTATACTCTTATATATATATATATATATATATATATATATATATATATATATATATATATATATAAGGTGACTCCAGGTGAAAGTGAATGTACAATGTACCGTTTACCGGATGAATATTGTATATATGTTGTTTAAATTAATGGTGTTTTTTAATATTTTACATCTATGTCCTTCCAATCTTTATATGTTTGACTTCATATAGGTTTGTACGCACCGAAGCTATATATATCGTCACAAGTACACTTCGAACATTATTGGAGTTTAGTATATATGATGAATTTTGTAATCTGCATTAATTATGTGTATCATTAGACAAATACTGGTAAAATCCAACTTCTGTATATTAATCACACTCTGTATGCCCACAAATCTGATTGTCGTTTAATGCATGGTCACTTTTATGTTTAATATTAATTTCAAATCTAGCAGCAATTTACAATTAAATAAAAGGGGAGGTGGCGCGGTTGATTAGAAAAAAATTTTGAAATTGTTGGTTATTTAAAGATCAAGAGTTCAATTTCTCCTCACGACTTTAAAGCTTCTGTAAAGATTTTCAAAAAAAAAAAATGAATAACAAGCAAGGTAACGCAAACAAAAAAAAATATTAATTAGAAAACAACTATACATATTACCAATAAAACAGTTGGATCTGACGAATATTTTTATTTTTTTAAAGTTAGTGGCGAGCTAACTAACAATTGTATTGAAGAAAGGTTAAAATTATATAGACTTAAGATTATGCGCATTTGAACTTCATCGGCTAGGGCTGAAAACGGCATGGATAATATCCGATTCATATTTGATCTGTATTCAAAAACTTAGATGTGGATATCTGATATCTTCTACTATCTGTTTCAATTATACATATCATAAATATATACGTGTGGAATGATATTGATATGATTTTATGTTTCAATTATCCATCTTCAAATCGTAGATACCATAAATATTATGAACTTTAATATTTTTATATTATTTTAATAAATATTCTATCTGATCTGAATCTGTATCCGTATCAATCTGATATATCTAATATCTGCTCTATATTTGTATCCAAAAAATAAAATAAAAAGATATGAATATTGTTTTACTACAATCCGCTCTGTTTTCACCCCTACATCGGCGACATTGATATATTTGCAAAAAACACGGACATAAATATCTGTTTTATATCTTTTAATTATCTTTTGTAGTGTTCTCTTAATGTTAAACATTAAGATAAGTGTCAAAATAAAATAGAAAATGACTAGGGTTTAGCTTCGAATTAGATTTAAAAAATTTAGACTAATTCGATATTTCAATGAGATTGTGGTTACTTTCACAATTATGGACATTAGAGAAAAATGGTATTATGAAAAGAAATTTAATGAAATTGAACATGGTATTTGATTGAAATTAGAGTTATAAATTTTATTAGCATGATTCGCTCACATCACTCAGCAAAATTACCCAAATTTAAGGTTCAGTGTATATATTTTATGCACATGGACAAAATAATACATATAAATCACACACTTTTGATATTATTAGTGAAACATACAACTAGTGGACCCGATTGTCATTTATTTTTGGGATGCTTTTCACATTTGAAAATTATAGCAATTATTTTTTCTTTTGCAATTGTATGCAAGCAAGAAACTGAGAAGATTAGTTATTGGAAAGCAAAAAATAATAATAACAGGGTTTTTGATTGAAATAAATATTATCACATTCTTAAAGCTACAAAATATCTATTTTTCTCATCCAAATTTAAAAATTACTTATTTTCCTACTAAAAATAAATAACATTTCTCATTTTCCTTACTTTATTCTAATTCTAAATTTCTATTTGATTGATTAGAATAACTCACTCAGTTTTTCAACTTTTAAATTTTAAACATTTTATTTTTTTTAAGTTTTAGAAAAATATTATGCATTTGTTCTATCAATACAAATCTAGTAGTTAAAATTCCATATTAGCATTAAACATTTAATTGAGTAGAATGCAAAACAATATTGATCATAGTTTGACAGTAAGAATGTGTGTTTGAAGATTAATTAGTCCTTTGATCTTAAAACAAAATATTAATTATATACTCAAATAAAAAAATTAAATCAAATTACATAAAGGGAAAATGAGGAAAAAATATTTGTTCTTAGTGGGAAAATAAGCAATTTCTAAGTTTTTATGGGAAAAAATAAATTTGATGGTTTGATAAAAAAATAGACAATTTAGTTAATGAGTATACCAATAATTATATTCATATTTTTAAACAAAATGGAAAGCAAACACAATTCTAATTGATTAAAGCTTCAGTTACCTTGAAATGTGATTGTAAGTCGTAAAAATCTATATATAAAAAAAAATTAAACAACAACAAAGCCTTTAATCCCGCCAGCTATAACTCCTCAAATTTAGTTCAACTACTTGAAGATATTAATTAGTTAAGCAATGTAATGATATATATAATGTGTATTGTAATCGGCAAAATCAAAGTTGATGCATGCATGCATGCGTATATCGTGGGTATGCACGCCCGTATTATTTCCAGGCACGCAGATCTTAGTATCTGACTCAAATATCAAATTTTATATCTTACTGAATCCCTTGAATCATTATCACTTTTGAGATTTTATAAGGGACACCTCACCATATTAGTTTGGCAAGTATATATATTCAACATCATTTTTTAAACCACTTGCTCATCCTTTCGCTTTTTTTAGTTTCTATTCTTTTTTTAGTTTCTATTAAGTTACATATGTTGAGCATTTAATTAGTCATTAATTTGTGCATATATGAGCGAGATCAACATGATTTAATTATTAATTAGTTCCAGGTCATCCCTTTGTTGGGTACAACTCACCCAGCGTTGTTATCTATATAGCTGGGATTCCATGGCCAAGAGAGAATTAAAGCAAGTATTACACACACACACACACACACAGACGGGTGGTTAATATCAAAACGTTTGTTCTTAGACGTTGAAACAAACATTTCGATTTTTTACGTTTTTAAAGTCCAAACAATCGATCCAAACCATTCAATATTCAATTAATAATAAAATGTGTTTGGACATCAAATTTTACCTTTTTCACTAATTATTAAGTTATTTTTAAAATCGTTGATTTTAATAAATAGTAAAAAAAATTTGAATCATTGAAAATAGTGATTTTAAAAATAGATTAATAAATAGTAAGAAAATTTTTAAAAATGTAAATTTTGGTTTTCAAGAATATTTTAATATAGATTGAATGTTGAACGGTTTAAATCGACTGTTTAGACTTTAAAAATATAAAAATCGAAACGCTTATTCCACAGCTTAAGAACAAACATTTTGATATTAGATACTCTCTTTAATTTGATAAAAAAAAATGTACAATAATTATTTTGAAATTTACTGTACTCATGTTTGTCGTATGCATGCTTTTTAGCACTGACCACCTATATTAGGCTATATATTGTGGGAAATAAATTATTGTCAGTATAGGTAGCTAGCTGGAGAATATTTCTATCATTAGAGTAGCTGTTACGTAATTCATCATTTTTGCGTACGGATAGTTCTATTTTTTGAATGATCAGCTATTCGGCTAGCTGGTCAACTAATTCATACATGTTACAAGGCCACAATATACGACTATTGATCGATCATGATTATAAATATAATTAACAACATGCATGGTTAGTTTTTTCCAAGTTCAGCTAGAACTACATATTAATTAAATTAATAATTAATGTAGATAGGAGTTTTTCTAATACTAACAAAGTCTTAATTAATTAAGATTATGCTAAATTAGAGCGATTGATGTTCAAAATAGAATTGCTCCAAAACTAAGAGTGAGCCTATGGTACATTGTCATTGCAATGCACGGATTGGTCGGGGCATTGAATTCATATCTCTGATTTCAAATTTTAAATAATTAATCTGAAGCATTCAACATTATTATCATATAAAAATAATCAAATTTTATATTTCTTGAATTTTTTTTATTTTTTTTCTTAGATAATTAAAAAATCACTCAATAAAAAAATTGAACCATCTGAGAGTAGTGATTTTTTGGCTACCTAAAAACTAGTAAAAAAAAAAAAATCAAAACAGAAATATAAATTCAATGCACGAATCGATCCACACATTACAATGTACCATAGTCTCACTCCAAAACGAATCATTATTGTTGTTAATATATCATATCATTAATACTCTAAACTACATGTCACATGATCGGCAGTAGTCTGAAATGTAAACCCATTTCTATCTCTTTAAACATAATTTGTTGAAAAAAATAAGATTTGACGTTCTGTGAACAAAATGGCAGCAATTAATTAACGCAAATGGAGCAGCACCAATTAGTTATTAAAAGCTACTTGTTACATTTTGAACATTAATTTATTATTATTATCACAGTGTAGTGTGTAGAAGCGCATCATGCATTGAACCAAGCTGGAATTGGATCAGTACCTAAATCAAGCTCCAGTTGGCAAAACACATCAAAAGAGTAAAAGACAAATTAGGCCAGCCTCGACTAAACACGTGTCGTCCTATTGAATAGCCACGATGCACGAGGAGAGCGAGCCACGCCTCTAATTACTGCTTAATGGGGATTAGTAGTAAATAAACACAAAGTGGACAATAACCAGCCTACATACATACAGCCGACCGTTGACTTAATTAGAGCATCTTAATTAACATCTAATGTGACCAAAATAACCCTCTTTCTTTGCTATTTGTATATATGGTGCACTTATAAATTAATATAAGTGTCGTTTTTATTTTATTTATTTCCTGCTTTTGTCGTTTTGGCCTGTATATATACAGGACAGCATCTGAGCATCATCAATAGAAGTTTAACACGTTTCTTTATTTAGAAATTATAAACAAAAATTCGGGAAAGGAAAGAAAAGAAATGTGGCTGATTTTTTTAAAAACTGGTGTGGTGTAAATATGTGGAGGTCCTCTCACCACAACAAGCAGTTACGGAGCCACCATGTAACAGCAAGATACGGATCTCCTAAAGTAACTCAACTTTTAGATTTTGGACTAAGATCATTAGATTCAAATCTGTCGTTCGGAATCGTCTTGGAATATAAATTTATTTTCGAGATGTGTGTGCTTCAGATCCGAATGGATTGTCTCAGATTCGAATCGGACGGTCGAGATTTAAAACCCAAAAATTGAGTTACTTCACTGGATCTGAATTCAGTAACAGAGTAGGCAATTGTCTACCCATGAAATTTCAAAATCAAGTATGAAGTACTATAAATATGTTGGTATGCCTGTTCTTGAAAATTAAACTATCTACCTCTGTCCTTTGACAATTCAATACTGCAATCTAATCGAATGAATTAAATTGTAAATCGTGACTGATAATTGATTAAAATTGTTGAGTGTTAATGTTTTTCTTGATTTTTGTTTAAATCTGATTTAGAATTTAGTGAGATTAATTAAAGTGATTCCAGTATATAAGTTATTTTTGCCTACTGATTTGGTAATCAGATAACCCGAAACTTTTTGTCCACCCATGATTCAAATTTTGGCTACGCTACTGGTAATATGGTATGATTCAGGAACGAAATTAGAAAAATGAGATAGTTGGAATGATTGATGCAGAGTGATAATTTTTTGACGGGTCACAATGACAACAAGCCAAACCACACAATAAAAGAGAATAATGGTCACATTGCACCGTTGATGCAGTGTGAGCAAGTTCTCAGTATTTTATTTGATACGGTGTTAACATTTTTCTGCGCGTCGTAGATTGAAAAAATTCAAAAAAAGAGACACTGAATCATTGTTACAATTTGAGAGTGTTGTGTATTTTAGGCATTGAATTTTTAGGTCGATTGTATGCACTTTTTACTTTTAAATTTATAAATCTGAGTACACAATAATAAATCAGTATCATTGTAGTAAAATAAATATCGATCTAAAGATAATAGGAAATCGTATTTTCTCTAAATTAATTAACTCTAAAAGGTGTAATAAAAGTAAATGGGTGGTGTTGTAAATTTGGTTTTGTTGGGCTCAATACCATATTGAGAGTTTAACTAAAACAAAAGCGATTTAAACAAACAAATAAAGAGTTTTTACTTTCAATTAGAAAGAAGTCTAGAGGCTATTGTCATTTATACAATCACTTAGTCAAATCCACACTTATTTTATTTCTAAATTCATGTTTACATTAATGGAGTTTTTAAGCCTAAAATATCATTAAAGATCACTTTCAGGAATTAACGGCATGCCTGAACAATTCAAGTTTCATGATTAAGTTCTTCAGCCCAGTGGTATAGACCATAAGCATGTGTTACTCTAGTTTATCCCTAAATATCGATACTTCACGATTAAGTTCTTCATACCAATATTTGGTTCAATTCTATGGTTGCCAATCAAATATGAGACTTTGTGATTAAGAATTTCACCTCAATTCAACATTTGATTCTTGTGGTTCTGGGCTAAGAATTAGATTTTGTCAATTTTAATCTAAAATCATAAGATATTCATGTGCATAATTTGGTACTATCAATTCATGATCCTATTCAACTCAAGTTGTTTAGAACTAAGCGGGATACTAATTATCAAGCAACACAAATCATGCAATCACACGAATAATAAAATCAATAAGAACAATCATACAAGCAAACAATCATGATAAATAAAACTAACCAAGTAAGGTAGATTTTAATACAAGTTCATGCTTAAAACCTAAGCCCCTGGAGAGAAAATCTAGTCTCTCATGGGAATGCTAACATTCAAAAGAAATACAAGCAAAGACGTGATAAAAACTAAGAAAAACAAGTAAGAGAATAGACTACACCAGTTTCCTTGCTTGCCACCCTTGTCTCCACTTCGTTCTGTTCGAACAACCTTTAATTCTTCACTTCAGTCGCCTTGATTCACTTCGAAAACGGTCCGGAGATATGGAGAAAATTAGGTAAAGTAAAAGTGTCTTCTCCTGCTGCCTCTCTACTAATATATAGCAGTTTTTGTGCCTTGAAAAACAATCTCCCATAATCTGACAACAAATATTTGAAGATATCATGAAATAAGGCAAGATTGGCATTGGTGCGGTAGACCATGCGACCTAGGCAACTCGCACAAAATGAGAAGTCGGCAGAATTTGATAAGGAATTGAGGTTTGTGCGGCTAGAGGAGCACGCACAAAATGGGATTTTTTTGGTTCGTGCTGTTGGGTTTCGGCAGTTCAAAATCTTTGATTTAGTCTGTTGAGGTTTTAACTGTTCAAACCCATTTATTTGCTTAAGATGCGGAAAGAATGTAAAACAAAAAATTTTACTTCTAACTTAAGCCAAGAATTAAATAAGGTATGTCAGGAAACTTTCAAAGGCAGTCCACATTCAGTAATCCTTTCGCATCAAAACTCAATTTAATTCTTTTACATATCTACTTCATGATTGATTTCTAAAACTTTAATCTATTTACAAATTAAATAGATTAATATAACATATTTATACCTTGTTTCCAAATTATAATTAGAATGCAGCAGACCGAGAAGATCGAATCTGACGAACGTCTTACTTCTAAGTATCAGACGTCTGATACCTCTATCAGTTATCCACCAGGACTAACCAGAGAAAGGTTTATTTCTTTTGCCAGAAATACCGTAAACCGCAGAATTTATGCAAAAACACCAAAACCGAGAAAATGACAAAATAAGTATATTTACGACCCGCAGTTATTCAAATAGAAATACCGCAACTTTCGCAAATATAATATTTTCGAATCTCGTATATAAGCGTAACTGAAAAAGAGACAAAATAGACTTTTCGATTCGATCAGTCAGATCAGATACGATACAAGTGAATTGGCAATTTTCTCTTTACCCCTGCTCCACTATTTATAGAAAAAATCAAGTAGGTTGGCGGATTACCGAAATACCCTTAAAATTTGAGCTATTTACAAGATTGCCATTTTATGGGGGTTCATGATTCAAAAACCATCAAATTGAATCATTAAACCATCAAATTTTCAAAGCTATCAAATCAAATGGTATTTGCTTGCCGACATGAATAAAATATAATATACCATTTGATTTAATTAATATATATGTACATATATATTTGATTTGATTTTGATTCTTTGGATTTTAATTTATTTAATTAAAGTTTTAATTTTGCTCATATTCAAAACCATAATTAATATTTAAAATCTAAATCATATATATATAATTGTTCTAAACAATTATATTTTTCAGGGTTCAGTTTCGGTTCGGTTCGATTTCGGTACAGTTTTATACAACGTATCGAGTACGCTTATAAATTAACTATTTTTTTTGCTTGTCATCTTATATGACATATATAATTTAATTATACCATGTATAATTAATTATAACCATCTTCATATTAATTATAATCAATTTATAATTAATAAGTAAGATTCTCTGACTAGCTCCTATACGATGTGACCCAATAGGATCTGTGTTATGTTGGTAAATAGAATTAAAACTGTTTTAACTTCTATAATCATAGGAGGCATCTGACATCTGCACTATGACCATCCAATTACACATACGATGCTGTACCGTACAATATCACGATCCAGTAAACTATTTTACTCGTGTTAATTCTTATGTCTCACAGTATCAGATCAGTTTCAATGTAGGTATGTGTCATCCTTGCAAACTTAATCTTTTCTTGATCTTGAGCAAATTATCAAATATAATTACTCTCGTAATTATACTGCTAGCAGATAATCTTACTCTATCAAGGGGCCCAGTGATACTGTAACTCATATAGAGATACGAGGGACAATAGTACTTTTGGTAAACCATCACTACCTCAGCTAAGCTATGTATACCGAAAAGCTACCGTTATAACTGTATTTTATCGACAGCGTTAGATAACAATCACACATATACATCTCTTAGTAGGAAAGATGAATACCTCATACTTTAGAACTTAAGACTGAATGAAAATATTAATGACACGTACACAATTCCATTTAATATTTTATTCGGGGTCTGTCAAATACCATATTCTTAGAATATGTATCTATGTGATTAAAATGACATCTCTTGTCAATAGTCTGTAAAACTTGACCATCTTTTAATCCACATACTAATCTTGTAACGGTAAATTAGTGTTCCTGCTAATTACCTTGGTTAGAGACTTTTAAGAGTATATATCATCTATATTATGAAATTTCACAATTCCAGTTATTGACTCTAGTCAGATAAAGGAATGATTCATAAATTCAATAATACTCAAGGCAACAAAATGATAGTTAATCACTCAATTCATGAACAAAATTTTATGATAATTCATCGTATTATTG
Source organism: Carex cristatella (assembly GCA_024447775.1). Classification (NCBI taxonomy): domain Eukaryota; kingdom Viridiplantae; phylum Streptophyta; class Magnoliopsida; order Poales; family Cyperaceae; genus Carex; species Carex cristatella. Next base: position 3,489,162 of record JAJHPF010000018.1, read on the forward strand.
ACTTCTAGATTATTACAAACTAACACGTGCAACTCACACGAAATGCTTGTACAGGCCACAGAACTCTCTAGAATTTTTGAGGAATTCTTGATTTTTCTTTTGAATTTTTCTGCAACTCAAATTTTCCTTCGTGTGACTAGTGGTGCAGCTAAGTCAGCCCGCACCATCCTATATTTTTATTTATTTGCTCGATTTCAGTAATTAAAACAATGCAAAAGTAGTAACTTAGTTCTTTGGTGCATTATATACTAAACTAAATTAAAATGTAAGGAATTTGATACAGATTTGGAGGTAAAACTCTAACCGAAAGTATATATAATTAAGACTTATCAAAGAGAGTTTTGAAATTTTCTGTGGTAGGTTAAGGAACTGGGTTGAATAATAGTTTATGGGTTGTGAAATTTTCTGGGTTGAATAATTTTCTGTGGTAGGTCACACTGCACAATCAAGCTGAAAAATAGTTTCTCAGATTTACATTGCACCGTGCATTTTTCGAAAATCGAGCTCACCCCTTCTTTTTCATGCAGGAAATAATTTTCTAAATAAAAAAAAAAAAATCGTTTAACACTGTCTTCAGTAAATTAAAGTTAAGCAGCTCCACATCTTCAAACTGAAAACATATTAATTTTATTACAATTAAATAGTACATTTAATATAAACATCATTTCACAATTGTTAACATTTTTAAAATGCTTTGGATGTAATGTTTATGGTGAATTAAAATATGTCATAAGAATGGTATTTTCATTCTTTCATTAATTAGACGACAGTACTTGAGATTTGAGAACCGACATGCTGAAATATATAGAGACGAAAAATAGCATTCTCCGAAGCATGGAACTGTTGCATGCGTGATCTGAATCGTTTCCTAGTGTCAACTGTCAAGGGCATATGGATTTCATAATGATAACAGAAACAATACAACATATATAATGTTCACCTGAAACGGTGCACGTGCGCGTCCGATAGGCATCGAACTCAAATTGATCTGATGTTTGTTCAGAACAGTCCGATTTATATTGTTTCAAAATTCGTGCACATTGCTTTAATATTTGTATGGATCAGAGTACACGAATCATTAAACAAATTGGACGGTTCCGAATGAATGTCCGTCAATTTGGATCCATTGCCCATCGGACCGTGCCCGGCTTGTAGTTTAAAAGCCAACTAATTTAGAGTGAAACACAGCATCATTCTACAGTTGAAGTGCCGCATGAAACCTTGCGAGAATTATTTTTTTGACATATGGATCGTGGTATGGGACCGTACTAGAGACTCCACGGGCTTTGCGCGTGGAATGGTCACAATTGAACTGTCGTAGAGATCTTCTATTCAATTTAAACTGTAACCTTATTTGTTGCTGACTTATGGACCGTCGAATTTCAATATTCCATGCAAGTGCAGGATTTTTTTTTATAAATTGTAAATAAAAAAAAGAAAATCACAAAACGAATTGATTACTCTCCAAATTACAAATAGCATAAGAACTGAAAATAACTTTCGGTTACCCCATGTGGTAACCAAATTTTGTTTTCAGTTACCTATTGTCACACATTTACACGTCGGGCCACATCATATAATTCTACAAATAAAAAAAAGTTCAAATTTAAGGTAACCAAATAAAAATTTCAGTTACCCCATGTGTCATGTGAAAGTTTCTATCCCTTCTATCCGGTTATCTTTCTCAATTAAATCAATATGTAGTGTAAATTTGCCCTACAAATTTAATTATATGGGTATCTTAATTAATATGTAGTCTAAAAAAGGCCGGCATTTTTTTCCATAACCAATAAATAAAATAAAATAATATTAATAACCAATATTTCAAAAAAAAATTCACTCATAACCAAACCGCCCCCCCGGGGAGCGGTTTACCATTCATACCAAACCGCCCCATCGTGGGGCGGTTTACTATTCATACCAAACCGCCCCCCGAGGGGGCGGGTTGCTACAGTATTTTTTTTATTTTTAGGATTTGAATGTTTCAATCTAAATAATGAGAAATGTTCAATTTTTGTACTAAAATTAGATCGTGGTTTAAAATATTCCTTGTTTGCGGATTAAAAATATATTAAAAAAGACAAAACTAATTATTTGCATCACTCATATTATGTACCCAATCATATGAGGGACAATATGGTCTTTGATGCAAGGGAATCTTTTTTTTATAACACAAATAACTCTGGGATAGGGTATACCAGCTTAAGATCAAGTACTACTAAAGTCAATAATAAAGCAGTTCGATCTTGATAAAGCAATTAAGATCAAGTACTGCAAATTATAATTTATCTCTTATTCAGGCCCACACTAAAGAAGTTAGCTCTGGTTTTCCAAAATTTAATCAGGCATCACACACTAATCCCACATGTTGTTTAGTTTTGACCAGCTAGCTGGAATTATATCCAAATGCTCTAACTCTCTTTAATTACCATAGCAAATAAAGTGCATATATGTTTTCACCATACTAACCTCTCACTCTGTAAAATTATCTATTACAAAAAACACAAACAGGAACTCCAAGACTGTACTGGCACCCTTTGAACAGATGCTTAGATTTCAGGTTTTTCTTAAAATTATCACATTCATGCAATAAATAGGCCAAGTGTATTTGCATCATGCATTTAGTGCTGTGTTGCAGGAATTAACAAATTAAGAATATCAATTGAAATCGCGAAAACTAACTCGTTATAACTTAGTGTGCTTGGTAGAAGTTAAACAGAGTTCTATCCACCTTTGAGGTAATTGTTTCTCTATATTTTTATTTTTAAATATAAAGGGGAAAATTATTAACAGGTTTGGTTTCCATTTGAAATCAGTTCAATTTGTACATGACAAAACTGGACCCCTTCAACATTACGAAATCCATAATTATCAGCATTGCTCTTTCAATTATTAATTGAATAAAAATTCTATTTGGTTTTTATGTGGTTGAATAAGTGCTCAAGCTTACGTCAATTCATTACTTGCAGATTTTATAAGGATGTCTCAAGTTAAATAGGTATGCAAATCAGGCAATACAACAAACAAGATAACCTAAAAGTATTGATCCAGTACACAAATCAGGCTCATTGCTTGCAGATTTTGTAGGGATGTCTCAAACCAAACAGATACACAAATCAGGCTCAATAAATTATATGATAACCTAAAAGTATTCGAACTTTCCAAGGAGTACTCTGGATATGGTCAATTTACTCGGTGCATGAAACCATTAGACCCATATGTTAATTTTTAGTTTTTTATATCAATATTGAGAAAAGACTCTTATTCTTCTAATTGATTGTTTATTATTTTTATTTTTTATGCCAGTATTTGGACTTCTTCTTTTTCTTTAACTAATTACTTCTGTAATACTTTTCTACCACCAGTCGGGTTAGATAGCAAATGTTACTTGTGTAATACTTCTGTATTCAACATTTTTGCCGAAGCAACACGAGACTTCTTTCTAGTTAAGAATATTAATTGAAATCGCGAAAACTAACTCGTTATAACTTAGATTGAAAACTACCGCAAAATTTTAGTGCATAACTCTGACCAAACAAGGAATACTTTAAGCCACGATCTAATTTTAGTACAAAAATTGAACATTTCTCATTATTTAGATTGAAACATTCAAATCCTTAAAAAAAAAAATACTGTAGCGACCCGCCCCCCTGGGGGTCGGTTTGGTATGAATAGTAAACTGCCCCACGCTGGGGCGGTTTGGTATGAAGGGTAAACCGCCCCTCCGGAGGGCGGTTTGGTTATGAGTGAATTTTTTTTGAAATATTGGTTATTAATATTATTTTATTTTATTTATTGTTTATGGAAAATGCCTGTAAAAAAGGACTTGTTTAATTTTTTAGTGTAAATTTAGTTTTGTAGAATTTAAATTTATTATGTAAATTAGTAAAATAGTTTAATTTGTTACACTACAGCAGAAGGACCCATCTACGACCGACCCAATCGGTTGTAGATACGTAAGGTGCTAGTCGCAGATGGGTAAATCAATCGCAAAAGATCAAATTCGGTCGTAGATGCCTCGGTCGCAGTTGCTCCGTCGCTGATGACCACCATGATGACGTCACCGTTTAGTAAAAAAATACTAAACTCTAACTGGTTAGTAAAAAAAACAGGGAGGTAACTCGAGATTAATGGAAAAGTAAAAAAAATGATAATCAGTTAAAATTTTCGGTTATCAAGAGCAAAAAAAAAAAAGGGTAACGGGTTGAAATTTTTCAGTTACAAAGATTAAAAACAATATTGATAACCAGTTGAAATTTTCAGTTACCAAGAGTTAAAAAAAATGGTAACTGGTTAAAATTTTCGGTTACGAAGTTATTTTTTTTTGTAGAACTATAAGGTGTGGTGTGGTGTGGTATGCTGTGGTCCGGACACAAATGTGTGGCAATGGGTTAACCGAAAAATATTTCGGTTACCACGTGGGTAACTGGAAATTATTTTCAGTTCTTATTATATTTGTAATTTAGAGAGTATGATTTTCTTTTTTTTATTTACATTTTATAAAAAAAATCATGCAAGTGCATGTGTCGTGTTGAGGCAACTTAATACTATTGTTGTAAATAAATTATTGGAATGTGGATGGTACTGGGCATGTTCGACTGTCAGACGAGAATGAAAATAAATTTGAGTTTGGATTCAGTTTGAATGACCAAAACATTGCTTGCATGAGAAAAAAAATTCAGTCAAACAAAGCGATAGCGGAACAGATCCTAAATCTTTATAACAGTTAAACAAAATCATTATAATTGTTGTCCTTCTGACTACAATGTTTGCTAGATACTTTTGTAGACTAGCTTAGCTTGCACAAACAGTTGAAAAATACTTTTCTTATCTGATTGTAACGTTTTGTATAGTCTCTTTTATTTACGGCCAAAACAACTATAAATTTATTATGTAACAGAGCTTAGCAAATGAATAGAGTTAATCCAAAATTGAGAATAGTAGCCTAAAAGAGACAAATAAAGAATAGTTGGTACTCTTGACTCAAATGAGCTATGAGAGAGCTCAAAAAATTTGTATTATTTTTTGGTTAGCTCTAATATTCCCCCACCAAATGCGGGTCCATATGTACAAAATATTATATTTGATAAAAGTTCAAAAATGACTAGTTCTCGACATTTTATAATTTATAAATTTTACATGGAAAAACATCACTTGTGAAATTGATCGGTTTTAATAATTTTGATCATAGTTTAAAATTAATTGGATTAATTTTGGAGTTAAGCTTAATTATCAAACTTGGTGAATAAGAACACCATTATTTTATTCCAATTATGTTAAATCGGAATCAGTGTTTCATATCAATGACCTGAACAGAGTTTGTTAGTATAACATCTACAAAAATGTTAATTGTAAGAAAGAAAATCAACTTCCTAAAGAATTTCCTATATAATTATCACATACCCATGTTCTAAAATATTTTATCAATTTTTTCGACTTGAAATTTTTTACATTTTTATGTTAAAAATTTATCATTTTCATGTTAAAATTTTCTCATTTTCATACAAATTTTCATTAATTGCTGAACATGCGCTAGATACGTATATTACTGTGGCTTGTTCTAATTAACTGGATACTTTTTGTGGGTTGCCGTATGTTTAAAGGTGTGATAGTCCATTTTCTCATGTAAAAACTAAAAAAATTAAAAGTATTTTAATTGTCTAATTTTAATCATATGGTTTAAACACTATCATTCTATTAGTGTGGTTGTTCATTTTTAGGTTTCGAATCAAATTTTAGAATGTTTTGAGATAGAAAGAAAGGTCTAGCCTATCAATTTACATTTAATTATCTATAAATAATCTTTCATTCTTATTTTAAATTCACGACCTCTTACAAAGAAAGAGTTGCTTTTTGCCACTAGATCTATGACTTTTTTTGAAAAATTTCGCAGAAGATACGAATTTGTGCAAGGAGCTCAACTGTTGATCTCTGGATAAATATATAATTTCAAGACCTTTTTCCTTTTTTTGATCTAATTATTTGGAAACTAGCTGGTACATACTGGAGCGAAGAAGCAGTTAATTTCTCTAAAGTCTAATCCGAAGAAAAATAAGGCAAATTGACATAAAGAAAAGGGTCCAGTTGATTAAATCAAAGCCGTTGGTAATAAGAGAGCATCACATCCGCAAAAGCCAGGACAAGTTACGTGGAGCCACATGACAACTGCCAAAGTTAAAAGGTCCCACAAGCACAAGCTTCATGACACTGCCACTGATGTGTGGGTCCGATGGCTTTGTTCCTTCAATTTGAGGATTTGCGGGATCTGTCCTGTCCTTGTCTCAATATTTTCGGAAAGCCTATGTAATACGCCACACTCTATACTACTCATTATATATTCTTAATTCCTCTTACTTAACCGTGTAACGAGTTGGTACATTACTGTAATACTGTTCACATTAAATTCCAAAAATCACAAAATAGACAACTTTTTACTATAAAAGATCAAGCTCAAGCTCAACAACATGGCCAACTCTTTTAAGAAATTTATCATAATCTTTACAATTAGATAAACTAATTTTTAATTTTTTATATACTATAGCCAAAGCAGTATGTCACATTGATGGCTAGCAATATCTGGAACAGTCGGCAGCGTTTAGGAGTGACTGTTACATCTTCGGGACTTTTTTTTTTTTTTTTATCTTTTATCAAAATATTGCAAACGGATCAAATATTATATGTTTGAATATGGATTCGTATGTAAAAATTACATATGGATATCTGATATCTGAACATCTGTCAAACGACATAGGAGGTTCTCATATCTATGGCGAAGGAGGTCACACTTCAAGAATTGTCTTCGACTCCTACCAGAAAGGTTTCTGGATCTGACAACCAACCAAATTTAATGTTTGATGCCGCGTTGAATGAGGATGATGTAAATTGAGATTTACTTGATTACAAATATTTAGTTTATATTTATGTTTTTCTATGGTCTTTGTGTATTTTGGTGAACTGTTATGCAGCCATTTGTTAAGTTGTTATGGCTTTTATCTTTCTGAATAATATGTTTTGTAAATAGACATGATGATCAATAAGGGCGGACCCATAATATACCTGGGGTTTGGGGGGGGGGATCGGATCCGGTGAAGTAATCCAGTTTTTGAGTTTTAAATCGGGACCGTCTAATTCGAATCCAAGACAATCCATCCGGATCTAAAGCGCATGCATCCCAATAACGAATTCGAATCACAAGAAGATTCTGAATGACAGATTCCAATCAGACGATCTTAATCCAAAACCCAAAGATTGGGTTACTTTAGGGGATCCGGACTAACCGGGGGGGGCATCCGCCCCCTAGATTTTTAGTTTTAGTGGAGATCTATCGGTTCCGACTGACTCTCCCTCTTTGGATGTCGAATTGGTAATTCAGGTTAAATTTAGAGTTAAAATTAAAATAAATTTCTTGAATTATGATTGGTAATTAGAATTATAAGTCAAATCATCAAAAATTACAAGTCAGAGCATTATAAAGTATAAGTTAAGGTATTATTTTTTTTATCGAATATCCAATTAATTAATGGATTTAAATTTAGTTAGCTATTTAAACCCGATTCGATATTTTCTTGCTCCCCTGACGAAAATTCTGGATCCGCCCTTGATGATCAAGTTATATGTTCTTGCTTTATGATCTTATACTTGATCAATGTGATTTCTAATGAAATTGGTAGATTTATAAAAATATTTATGTATATATGTACAGATATTCGATCCATATCCGTACGTATCCGTTTAATATCCGATCCATATCTGTATCTGAAAAATAAAAATAAATACGAATATGATTTTACTACTGTTCGATTCGATACCGTATCGGATCTATCTGAACCCCTAGAAAAATGTCATATTTATCAAGATAGCTTTTATGCTAGTGGTTTAGGACTATGTAAAACAGTAATTAGAAAGAAAGAAAGAAAAAGGAAAAGAGAGAGAGAGGGAGAGGGAGAGGGAGAGAGAAGAGGAGATGGAATTATGGAGACGGGGATCAGAATCTGCTCTTTTTCTGAAGAAAAGAAGTACTCTTCTATTTTCAAATTCGGATCGTTCAAAATTCATCATACGGTCTCGATTACTTTTCATTTTCAAATCAATTTAATATATTAAAATGATTCAGATTTAATCGAGACCGTATGATAAATTTGAACGATCCGAATTTGAAAATAGAAGGGTACTTCTTTTTTTAAAGAAAAAGAGCAGATTCTGGTCCGGGAGACGGCCGTGCCACCTGCTTTGTTATTTTAACGGAGAAAAAAAAAATATGGAGACGTGGCCTTGAATGATTGGACAACAACAGGTCATTCGAGGGATGGCCCACGTACAGATGTCTGACAGGGAAATTGGTTGTGGGGGTCCAGTCGATCATGCTTTTTCTCCGGCTCCTTTTCAGTGGATTACACAAGCATCAAGTGTTTTAAAATCTACCGTGTATTTATTGATTCTTGCAGCGGCGCTGCCCATCACATGTTCCTGTATTTCCTTTTTATTTTTATTATTATTATTATTTTTTTTTAAATCTTAGCAGAGACTGCAAAGTTGTGAAGGAGAATTGAATTCTCGATTTTTGGGTACAACAATTCTAGGACTTTTTTCTAGCTAACTGTACTACCTCTCCTTTCTCTTTTATTTTATTTATTTATTTATTATTATTTCTTTTTTCATCGCTTGATATTTGATAGTAGCTAAAATATCCGGCATTCTTTTCCATAACCAAAAAAAAAAATAATATAATATTAATAATCAAATTTTAAAAAATATTTTATCCATAACCAAACCGCCCAAACGTGGGGCGGTCCACTGTCTTGCGACCAAACCGCCCCCGTGGGGCTGGCTCTCCTTCAGACCAAAACCGCCCCGGGGGCGGTCTACTTTTTTTTTTTTTTTTTTTTAGGATTTGAATTTTCAATCTAAATAATGAATGTATTTTTTTGAAATTATAGATATGAAATAAATGGGTAACTTGACTAATCTGGGCCGTCGGCAAAAAGATTTTCATGCATAATTGACTTCTCAGAAATAATTTTCTCCGGGCTGAACTGAGCGGTGCTTCGAAAACTCAGACACCGCTCGCAGGGGGCTGCCGCCCCCCCGCCACCCCCCGCATACTCCTAGAATCAGGCCCACATACATAACAATAACGACATGTCAGTTCAACCTGATTTCATGCACAGAAAGAGAAGTCCGCAATTTTTTTTTTTAATGCGATGATGGATACATAACAATATATGCCCAGAGTAGTTACAAAAATTTGCAACTGCTTCAATGCGATGATTTAATGCACATCCATAACAATAACCGCTCACCTTGCAAAGTAGTTACAAAAAGGTATGGTGAATCATATATGCCCAAAGTAGTTATAAAAATTTGCAACTGCTGCTCACCAGTGCATCAATAGTATAGATCATAGTATGCTGAATCATCATGCTTTGATTTTAGACTATGCTAATATATACATACAAAATCAGCAAACTATTCTTATAAGGCGATTGGGACCTGAATTTTTTATCATTTCCATTATTATCGGAAGAAACCTTTCGAATTCCCCCTCCCCCTCTCCCTCTCCCTCTTTCCTCTCCTGGGTTTAGGGTTTCGAATTCCAACCTTCTATGGATACTTCTAGCGAAAATCCAGGTAGCCTGCAGGAACCCTCGGAAAGACGCGTCATTCGATCTCAATATCTTTCCGTGAAGAATATAATTTGTGGTGCGAGTTCAACTTCGTGTTCTCTTTTTTCTTTTATCACTTATCTCCCTGTTTATTTCCATGTCAGTTGTGCTTTGTATTTGATTTAATTTCGTGCGTGAGTTTCAGACGATGGAGAAGATATAGGAAATGTCAATTCCAATAATTTTTGTTCGATCATCAGAAAAGTTGAGGACCTCTATCAAAATAGTATTGTATGATTTCCAGAGGTAAGAATCCTGATGTTCAAACCTACAGTACTCTTATAGATGGGCTTTGCAAGATGAACAAATCAGAAAAGGCCAAGAGGGTTCTGAATGAGATGGTTTCAAAGGGAATATTACCTAACACTGTGACATGCACTTTGTAAGAAGGGGGAAACTGACAAGGCAGAAAAATTACTATATGATATGCTTGATCAAGGTGCCACACCTAATCTTATCACATATAATATTGTTATAAATGGATATTCTAAGCTATGCTGTTGGAAATAGTCGATTAGGGTTTTCAAGGATATGATTGACCAAGGCTTTTTGCCGGATGAGGTTACTTATCGATCAATGATGCATTCTTTGTGCAAACAAGGACATATCGATTTGTACTTCTTGGCTATGTAAATGATGGTAATATTGATGATGTGCTGAATATCCTAGATAGAATGCATCTTAATCATGTAGCACCAGATCTCTCTACTTACACTATCTTGCTCAAAACATATGCTAAGAAGAGAAAAGTAAATGCAGCTATGAGTGTGCTTAACAGAATGAAGAAAGAAGGGGGTGAAACCTGATTTAGCTGCCTCTGCACCAGTGTTAGAACTGCTTTTGAAATTGGGACGAGATGATGATGCGAGAAATCTCATGGAGCATACAATTGGTAAGACTAATGATTGAAGTGTTTAATCCTGTTGTCTACAGATAGCTTATTTGAATGTAAATGATCAAGTTGAGAACCTCTCGCTAGCATCCAACATTAGCCAAGTCAATTCTAGGACATCATCGCATTAAAAATATAAACAAATACATAATATTACAAAATACATAAATTATAAACATAATTATAAATAATCCATCATCGCATTAAATCATCGCATGAAATCAGGTTGAACTGACATGTCATTATTGTTATGTATGTGGGCCTGATTCTAGGAGTATGCGGGGGGTGGCAGGGGGGCGGCAGCCCCCTGCGAGCGGTGTCTGAGTTTTCGAAGCACCGCTCAGTTCAACTGGAGAAAATTATTTCGAGAAGTCAATTATGCATGAAAATCCTTTTGCCGACAACTGACCCATTAGTCAAGTTACCCATTTATTTCATATCTATAATTTCAAAAAAATACATTCATTATTTAGATTGAAAATTCAAATCCTAAAAAAAAAAAAAAAAAAAAAGTAGACCGCCCTCCCAGGGGGCGGTTTGGTCTGAAGGTAGACCGCCCCACAGGGGGGCGGTTTGGTCTGCACAGTGGACCGCCCCACGTTTGGGCGGTTTGGTTATGGATAAAATATTTTTTAAAATTTGGTTATTAATATTATATTATTTATTTTTTTGGTTATGGAAAAAATGCCAGCTAAAATATGATCAATATCTTTTAAAGAATCAGAAAAGTGATAAAATAATTTTGATATCATAGAAGGAACCACATTAGATGTGTAGTTATTCTATGAATTCTTAAAGAACTGCATATTTGATGTGGTTCCTTAGTGTTGTGTATCCTTCTCATTTTATCATATATTTATATTAACATTGATTTAGCAGGATGTTAGAATAATAGACTATATTAAGAAGAAAATTTTAATATTTTAGTATATGATATTTATGACGTTTATAGAGTTCTCTTTAGATATTTATGTTGCTATAAACTATATCATTTGAACTCTATGTAATTATGAAGTCAAAAATATAATTAAGCTTTCTCATAAAATTTCCAACCTCTCCTTATAAACTCTAACACTTAGTATTTCACAATGTGGTACAATTGACCATACTACCCTTTCTAAGGGTTCGTAATTTGTTGAGATTTCTAATTATCCCTTAACAACTGATTCGAACAAAAATAAAATCATCTGGACCTCGAAAAATTTCATTGAAAGTCCTTATTTTTTATTTGAGAATATTTTAGGTAGTTATGTATATAAGAAAATTTAAAATTACAATAACAATTAAACACTATAAATTAGAAATTAGTAATCAATTTATCTAATTCATACTTCAGTTTTAGTGTTTTACCCATTCTAACAATCATATTTAACATTGGAACTAAATTTCCTAATTAATTAAGAAATTAAATTCAAAAAGTAATTTGAGAATTAAAGACAGAGGATAAAGAAGCCACATTAAATATGTTATTGCTTTACATATAGGATTTTTTGTGGCTATCAAGGAACTAGAAGGTTCCTTTCATGAGTCTGTATCATCTTAGGTATCGTATATGTGTGACTTACAACTTTGTGGTTTAAATTTACTTCTAGCCGTGTCAAACTCAATCTGGTGCCTATTTAAAAATAAGAGTTTGCTTTAAGGTCCGTGCCAAGTTAAAAGAACGATATGAATTTAGTAATTGGACGCGTTGTACTAGAAATGATCTGAATTCTTTCCATGAAAAAAATTCAGGCAAGTTATTTACAAAATATTTATTATTATTATTTTAAAAAAAATGGTAGTTGATGTTCTTTTTCCGATTTGTTCACTTCATGATATTTCAAATTCAGAGTTGAATTTTCTAACTTAAACTATATTATAAAAGATTGAGTCAAATTCAGAGTTGAATTTATTGCTTCTTCATTACCTTTAATTTCTTTGAATATTTTCAGTTTCTTTTTTGTAATAGTAAGAGATTGGGTCAAACCTTACGCCCATTAATTTCCACATGAGATTATTTCTCACACAAAAAAAATTGTTTTTAATTACTAAATTCAAGACTGATTTTCTATTTGCACTCTCACGCAAAAAACTTGCAATCTCTCACACACTAAAGAAGCACATTTATCTTACGGCTTCCGTTTTGAAGGAAATTTCATCAGTTGTTTAGAATATTAATATTGGAGTGATCACTTGAAATTTCGGAATTTTTTTAAGTGATGCATCAAAAGGATGATAATTTAGTAAAACAAAATTATTCAAGGACAACATCTATATTTAGGGGTGAAAACAGAGCGGATAGTGGTAAAACTATACTCATTTTTTTTTTTAATATTTGAAATACAGATACGAATAGGATATCAGTTGGATACAGGTACGGATTGGATTAGATACTTAATAAAATAAAAAATATATTACAAGATAGTAAATTTCATGATATTTGTTTAATTATAATGGTGAATAACATAATTTTTTCGTAATATATATTAAAATATATGATATATTATCTACTATTTGGATACGGATAATTGAAATATAAAATCATATCAGTATCTATATCCATACGGATATTCAGATATTGGATATCCACATTAAATTTTTCAAATACATATCGAATACGAATAAGATATTATCCATACTGTTTTCACCTCTATCTGTATTAGATTATATCATTTTCGTTGGCATTATATTTGCTCCATATAAATAGAGTCGACAAGAAATGTAAATTTTTGACAATGCATATGCCGTATCATGACTAATCACGTTGTAACTTGAAATTACATGTCATGTTGTGACGTGATTAAGTTAAATTTTACGTATTGTACTGTACTTTGATTAAATTTTTGAAAAATAATTACATTACGTTAGTCATGCCGTGACTAGTCATGTTTGAAAACGTTTGATCACATGTAGTCACATTTTGTAATGTTTAATATTTTTTTAATTTTAAGTTTATTGAAGTAAGAAACAAATTAAAAGAAATGTCAAGAATATTATAAAAAAATATAAAATAAAGAGAAAGTGTTGTAAAAAGCCGTGTAAAAGTAATAATTTATTGTCCGAAATTTAAGTTATTATTTTGAAAATAATGACATTAATTTATGTTGCAGTTATATCTGGTCACGTACCATGTTGTACTAGACTAAACCGGTTCATGTGCCGTGATATTTTTATCAAAAGATGACCGCAACACCTAAATAGTCATGACAGTATGACACACACAATAAATAAAACAGAATTTTTTTTCGTGAGACTCGGAAAAAACGGATTAAAATAAATGACACTCGGATCTAAGATTCTCTAAAAATGACACTCCCACACAAGAGTTTGGCGCACCAACTAATTCAGACTCGTACAGGAGTTTGGCGCATCACTTGGTGCGCAAGTTCACGTGGCGGACCGGATTCGCGGAAGCATTTGGTGCATCAAGCTCTGGTTCGCAGAACCCTTTGGCGCACTAATATTAATTTCTTTGGGCCGGCAAGTATGTTTCAATTAGGCCGACAAAGCATTTGGCGCAAGTGTAAGGACCATTTGATTGCATCAAGATTCGTGCTAAGTACATTAAAATCCGTGCAAGTATATTGGTGTGCCACATGGTTTCGCGCATCCGGTCCGCCACGTAAATTCGCACACCAAGTGGTGCATCAAACTCTTATGCGAGCCTGAATTGGTTGGTGCGCCAAGCTCTTGTATGGGAGTGTTATTTTTAGAGAACTTTAGATCTGGATATCATTTATTTTAATTCGATTTTTCTGAGTGTCACATAAAAAAAAATCGTCAATAAACAAGTAATGCCATGTGACTGACACACGTGTCCAATTACAACGGGATTTATTTTATATTCTAAAGTCTATAAAATGTTGAATTTCAATTTTTTTAATAATTACCATGATAAATATTTATCATTTTCAATATATCTTGTTATGCAATTTGTCTTCGTTCCGTGCTTACCGACAGGTCGAACGGAGAAGAGCGGTTCCCCATAGGCATATATATCCCTGTGTCAAATTGATGTTATCAAGTCCCATGATTAATAATCAGACAATGAGGCCCATTTCCTATCACCTATATTTGTCCTCAGTTACAATTAGGTTGCAATTAGGGCTGTAAACAAATCAAATAAAATCGAACTTATTACAGTTTGAGTTTGATTTGAATTAATTTCGAATTGAATTTTTTACGAACTCAATTTTGAATTTTTTAAGAACTTTTTTACGACAAGGAAGAGTGATCGTAGTCGCCGAGAGCAAGGGATGAAAGTCGTCTAGAATTTCAGAACTGAGAGCGAGAGTTATGACTTACGAGTTATGACTTATGACTGTGCAGTCTTATGTTTTAACTTTTAAGTCATTAGCCGGAATCAACAGTTTACGTTACTTTGAAATTCGAACTAAAATAGTTCGCGAAACTATTTCAAACAAACTAGATCTAGTTTAAGTTTGATTTGAATTAATTTTAAACTATTTAGAATCGAATTTTTTACGATTTTTTTCGAATCAAACTCGAATCAAATCACGAACTACGAATTTTTCGTGCAGTCCTAGTTACAATTGTATTTAACATTGAAAATTTTCAGATTTATTTCATAGATAACATGTAGAATCATTCCTACTTCCCATAAATTTCTCTCTCAATGTAGCGTAAAATATACACTAACAGCAGCGTAGCCAGCATTAATTCTTAAATATTTTATAATTAATATCGCAGCATTTAAATTTTGATTCTGGAATATATCTCTCTGTCAACTTATGTGTGTAATTTTTTTGTTTTTTTTAAGAAGGGAATTTGAGTTGCATTTTCTGACCAATAGATCTGTCGAATTTATGATTCTTTTGTACGACACAAAATGCTAAATTATTGGCCTGTCTCGGAATATTTATCTAGCGGTCTGAATTAATTCCCCCTCTTTTTTTTTAGGGGTTCACCATTAATTTGACTTAATTTTACTTTACAGGTACACCATCAGTGCCGACACGCCCAAATTAAACCTCAGTATTTAAAATAAAAATCATGCTTAGTCACAAGTAACCAATCTAGTTCTTGAAAAGATAAATACATGCTTAATATAATAATTGGCGTATTAGACAGCATGACAATATTATTGGAGGCAGCTTAACATAGAGAGCAGTTTGGGTCCGATGCCCATAAGACTCAAATTTGAATCCGATGGACTCAACAACCGTTCAATCTGCTTTAAGATCCGTGTGCACAATTATTAAAGCAAATTGTATGGATATTAAAGTCATGCACACAGCGCATCGGACGGTTATGAAGCCCATCGAACTCAGTTTGAGTCGGATGGACATCGGAACCCAAACTGCCCTCCTTAACATATTATTTTAGAGAAGATGCACTGTACAACTAAGCACATGACAGCCATGAAATCTAGGCATGCTTCCTCTTGGCGCACATGATTCTCAAACTACATTTCTTTTACTAGCTATTTTATTCCTTAAGCCAGCTGGTTTAATTTAGGTAGGCGGCTACTTAAGCATACTTTATGTACTCTACACCAAAAAAAAATGCATATCATTTTAGTACTTAAGAACCTTAACTTTAATTCTTCAAGTCACAAGTTCACACTTACATTTTATAATTAGACAGTACAATTAGTGTTATGCAGCATATTAGCGCTTTTGTTTTCTTTTTAGGATAAACCATTTATGGTTTTATCTTTTTTTTTTATTATTGTTGTTGTTAGGGGTGAAAACAACATAGATAATATTCGATCTGTATTAAAAAACTTAAATGTGGATATCTGATATCCAAATATCCGTGTGGATAAAAATACTAATATAGTTTTACGTTTCAATTATGTAAATATATAGCATATATTTTAATATATATATTATTAACTATTATAATTAGATAAATATTATGAACTTTAATATTTTTCATATTATTTTAATGAATATTCGATCTGATCTGAACCAATATCTGTATGTGTCTAACTCTAATATATCCAGTGTTGTAAAATTCGGTCCATGCGGCCGCATATGCGTATGCAGTCCGATTCCGCATAAATATTTCCATGTGGTCTCAAATATGCGGTTTTGCATATGCGGCCGCCTATTGAGCCGCATATTTCCGCATATTGGTCTGCATATGTGCGATTGGGCTGCATATGTCCGCATATGTGCGAATTTATTGTTTGAATGATTTTAATGAGAATATATTGCATGTTTTGAATGGAAATAAATTAATATATAATTTAAAATCCGCATATATGAGTCCGCATGAAATTCCGCATATACAGTATGCAGTGGCCTTCCACATGCATGAACAAAACCGCATTTTATAACATTGAATATATCTGATATTTGCTCTCTATAAACTCCGTTTTCACCTCTGCTTGTTGTGCCTTGTCAAGAACCTTCCAAATTATCCCCTCAATGTGATATGATATTACTACCATTGGTGGATCAGTAAACAGTACACAATTGTGCAGGTAAACACTGTGTAAGGTAAGAGTTGCCATGCTACTTTCCTTATGTTTGCTGGATATATACATCATCCATGCTACTTTCCTAACTCTTATTATCCGTGTAATGAAATGTCTCGGTTGCATGCATGACTAGAATAGCTAAGTTGACCTATGGGTAATACGAAGCACCATTTCTTTTTGTTGTTTGTCTTTTTGTTATTTTTGTTAACAGGAAAAATTAAAAGAGAGATGTAAGGCACTAGGATTTCCTTAATATAAATTTATGATTGAGATGTTTTATCTTACAGCTAGCCTTTAGAGGTGATTAATACAACACTGAAACAATTAATAAATTCTTAATTAATTTCTTGGTTCAAAAAGGTCTTAACCTTTCAACGATATCCTACATGTAGCATGGCAGGATCCTCCCAACTAATCTTTATAATGGTGTCAAATGATTAATGGTCCTTGCCACCTAATTTAATCAAGACATCCATCCCTATAAATAAATAATTAGCTATCTATCTAGTTAATTAATAAATAATTTTTAGATTTTGTTACATTAATTGGAATGCATGTGATTAATTTTCACCGTTTAAGGGAATAAACAATGAGTAGGGTTAAAATGCATCACTGATTTTGTACTCCAATCATGCTCCATGCCATTTTTTCTGTTTTCAAAGTTCGAACAGTTAATCTAAACTGTTCAACGTGATCTTCATATTAATATATACTTGGAGATCAAATTTTATACTTTTTAAAAATTTTTACTATTTTTTTAAACAGGTACAAAATTACTGTTTTAGATGATTCGAAATGTTTTGAAAACAATATTTTTGTATGTATTAAAAAAAAATAGTAAATTTTTTTAAAAAAAATGTAAAATTTAGTCTCAAAGCACATTTTAGTATGAAGATCATTTTGAGCGATTTTAATCGACTGTTTAAATTTTGAAAATGTAAAAAATGATGTGGAGGGTGATTAGAGCACACAACCAATTATTCATTTAACCCTCCTCATAAACAATTGCAAGTTGAGTTTTAAGATTAAACAGTTGTAGGGTCATGTTTGTAATTTGGGTCATGCATATACGGATGAGATTTTGGCAGGGGAAGCAGGAGGCAGCACAAAAGAAAATAAAGCACACGCAAATAGACCAGTAGAGAGAGAAGCAGCGTGGGAAGGAAGAGAAATAAAGAAAGAGGTCAGTACCAGAGAGAGAGAGAGAGAGAGAGAGAGAGAGCAAAGGAATCATAGAGGAAGTTTGGATTGGAGTTTGGAGAACAAACTTATAAACAAACAAAAGCTTCTCTCTTGTTGCACCCAAAAATACATTGCAATCCCGAAAATCACTCTCTAAGAGATAGATTGCTTTCATTCGACGCTCTTTCCCACGCTTTCCATTTCCAAATATGGTGAGTTCTTTCTTTCCACAAATTAAAGCTTCCACCTTTTACTCCAAACACCCAACTTAGGCAGTTTTACCTGATGCCATTATTTTTTTTATTTTGAAATCTGTGCCTCATTTTTTTTTTTTTTTTTTGGTGTTCATTCATGTCTGTGTTTCAACAATCAGTGGGATTTGACTATGGATTGGGGCAATTAGACTTTACTTCTCCTAATTTAATAGTGTTATACCATCGTTTTGACAAGGACTAGGTTCATTGCCCCTTGGATTGGGACCTGTGTTGCATGCTTGCAATCTAGAGCTCATGGAATTTGCGAGATTTGCTCATTCAATGGTGTAGATTTGGTCCATTTTTTAAAGATACCCCCTTTGATTTTTATCTCCACCTTTTGCGCAGGTTATTTAGCTTCTTGTTCCTCTGTTTATAAAGGGGCACTGAAATTGGACTATTTTCTCTA
The DNA here is from genome assembly GCA_024447775.1 of Carex cristatella. Classification (NCBI taxonomy): domain Eukaryota; kingdom Viridiplantae; phylum Streptophyta; class Magnoliopsida; order Poales; family Cyperaceae; genus Carex; species Carex cristatella. Next base: position 3,507,991 of record JAJHPF010000018.1, read on the forward strand.
CTGGGTCTTTTTCTCTTTCTTTCTACTCTGCAAATTGCAAAACACAGTCCATGGGTTGTGACCAATATTCCCAAATTGAAGTGTTCGGTGAAGAGGTGTTCTTTGACTCGAGAGAGGATGTTCAATCCGTGTTTGATTCGTGCCCTGGCAGCCCAGGGAGTCCAGAATCAAACTTGGATCTGAATATTTTCAATTGGGTCTCAGGTGTGTGGACTGAGAACTCATTAAGCGTGCAGCAAAGGCGTGAGAAGTTTACAAGGTTAATGTATTTGGATCCAAATGACAATTTGGGTGATGAGATCAAAATTGTAGAAGAAACCGACTGCTCGTCTTCGTTTTCTTCCTCAATTTCTTCTCTCTTGACGAAAAGTTCAAGTGTCTCTGATGAGAGAATATCAGAAAAGAATCTCAGTTGTAGTATCAAGAATCTAGATGATGGAACAACTTTTGTTGTTAGTGAATTGAGCAAAGACGGTACCTTTACCGGCCTCAGGGAGATCGGGTCAAACAGAGAGGTCACATTGTCAGAATTTGAGAAGAATTTTGGTTCATCTACGTTTATAAAGGGGCTCATGAGGAGACAGGAGGATAAACCAGAGAAACCCACAGCCAAATTAGAAAAAAATTCAAGGAGTAAGAGAAATGTCGGTTGGCTCAAGAGTTTAGGTGTGAGTGCATGCATTGTGGACAGAGAAGGAGACGATATTTCTTCACCAAGCTCATCAGATTGTGACCAGAGTACAAGTGGCCGATCATTTGAGAGGGTTAAAGTGAGAGCTTGTAAAAAGAAGTCGAAGGAACTGTCAGCAGTTTATGGAGAACAAGCCGTAAAAGCGCACGACGGTGCTATATTGACCATCAAATTCAGCCCTGATGGCCGATACCTGGCCAGTGGGGGAGAAGATGGGGTGGTGCGCATCTGGCAAGTTGTGGTCTGTGAGAGAAATGGAGAGAATGAGATTTCAGGAGAAGACTCCAACTGTGTTTATTTTAGAGTGAATGGTAATTCTGAATTAGCCCCTCTTGATCCTAATAATCACAATTGTGATAAGACGAAGAAAGGCATGGGTAAATTTGGAAAGAAATGTACCGAGTCAGCTTGTGTCGTTGTCCCACCCAATGCTTTTCGAATTTCTGAGGAGCCGTTGCATGAATTTCGGGGGCACAATGGTGAAGTTTTGGATATTTCTTGGTCGAAGGATAAGGTTTGCTTTCTAACTTAATACTTCATCCTTCATTTTTCTGTAAACTTCTAACCTCTTTATTTATTTATTTCATTCGGCTAAAATGTAATGTCTGCCTTTTACAGCATATACTCTCTTCATCCTCTGATAAGACAGTACGGCTGTGGCAAGTTGGATGCGACACATGCCTTGGGTGTTTCCAACATAAAAACTATGGTACATTTATAATTGCAATCTCCTGATATACTTACTTTGATTTCATGTCCATTATTATTGATCTTGGTTTATATTTTATTTTAAACAGTGACAGGTGTGCAATTCAACCCAGCAAACGAGAGTTTTTTTGTGAGCAGTTCCATTGATGGAAAAGTGCGTGTTTGGTCAATACCTCGTTGCCTCGTTGTTGATTGGGTTGATGTCAAAGAAATTGTTACTGCAGTTTGTTACCGTCCGGATGGGAAGGTAATTTTTAATTCCTTGGCAAGAGAATTCTAGTTTGTGGTGGAGTTTATATGAAGAAAATCTTATGTTGCTATATTTTTTCAGGAGGTTGTAGTTGGTACTATTAATGGAAATTGCCGTTTCTATGATGCTTCAGGTAAATTTCTAGTCTATATTAAAATTTGTTTTCAACTTTTGATTCAAATATATTTTTTTTCTGGAATTCATAATTTATGTTTATTTTGTTAATGATTATGCCCTTAATTTGTGTAGATAAAATTTTGCAATTGGAGCATCAAGTCTCCTTGAATGGAAAGAAGAAATCCCCTCTCAAAAGAATCACCGGATTTCAGGTTGGTTAGCTAAGGATAAAGATGAAAAATATTGTTTCATTTCATCATTTATCTTTGTGATCAATGATACCTGTTTTAACTATTCTCTTTTATTTTAATCATAGTTTTGCCTGAATGACTCCAAGAAATTGATGGTTACCTCAGCAGATTCCAAAATCTGCATCCTTCAAGGAGTCGATGTGATTTGCAAATATAAAGGTAATATATTAAATTGTGCTTACATTAATGATCCAAGTAGAAATAAGAAAATAATTTTCTACATATATATGGTATGTTATATCTAAGATGCATCTCATTTTCACTTTGATATTTCAGGGGTAAGGAGTGGGTCTACGACTCCAGTGCCCGCATCATTCACAACCAACGGGAACCACATAATATGCTGTGACGAGGATTCCAATATATACTTGTGGAACCACTCAAACCCAGATCCATTAACCCATTTGAAGACGACATACTCTTGTGAGCGTTTCTCTTCTCCTAATGCATTGATTGCTGTTCCATGGAATGGCTCGTCTCCTCATGAAGACCTTTCCGGGTACGCATCGAGTGGCCCTGTAGCAGGGTCAGATGTCCAGTACCTGTCTCCTTCAGGAAACTTCACATTAAATCCAGAGTTCTTGGCCGAGATGCTCCCTCGAGGCACCGCAACTTGGCCAGAAGAGAAGCTGCCTAGTGGAGCAGCAGTATTGAACAAATCACAATGTAAATTTCTGAGGACAGCTTGTCAGAACGACTCGCATGCTTGGGGCCAAGTAATTGTCACTGCGGGATGGGACGGCCAGATCCGGGTTTTCCAAAATTACGGGTTGCCCGTTGTCCTATGAGCAGTTCATGGAAACAGAAATGTTTGTTTTAGGTGAAACAGAAACTGGTCCATGTAAGAGGGTAAAGAAATGGTACAAGGTATCGCTTGCATGGTGGCACAACTCGTGCCAAGGACCGGTACTCACAAGCTTTTGTGGTCCATAAATGAAATCTTGATAACATCAACCAAATCATGTCAGGGCCTAGTGCCTTTAACGTTTTGTAGATCTGTGCAGTGTACATTTGGTTCATTTAGTTTTCACCTTGTATTCCATTATGTTCCCATTTTTTTTCTTTTCTTTTCATTCAATTGTAGGAGATATTGGTACAAAAGATAGTTGTTTAGTAGATGTAAAGAACAAATCCACATCACCCAGAATAAGAGGTGGATAGATGTGAGTGGATATAATGAAATGAAAGCTGTAATATTCTGTTTTTTGTTGTGGGATTATATGAAATTTAATTAATTGATTAATTTATTGCAGTTATTCTTTGAAAATGATAATTACAACGTAGATTTTGGTGTGTGGTAGTTTGTGCAGGGGACCAATATGGTGCTCTTTCAACGGGACACTACATGGGGCCTTGAGCAGATGGTGATTAGTTGAGCTGTTTAATTTCAATTATTTTCTTTGTGAATTGGGGACCTGATGAAAATGGTTTGGATCTAATTGGACCCATTTAAGTTTGGTGAAATTGGGGGGGTGGCGATCTAAAATCTGTCCTTGGAATTGGCTTTACTGTGATGGTGGTTTGATTCAAATCCTTTTGTAAAGAGAGTACTATGATCAGATTCAGAGGCAATGTTCGCTGTGTCTTTTCATGTTTGCTTTCTTATTTCATCTCCTGATGATTATTTCAACTACTTAATCATTGAAATGAAAGCACCCATTTAACTACTTAATCATTTGTACTGTTCATATAGATCTGAAATTAAGGGATAAATATGCATTGGATTAAGAACATTTTCCAAATAATAATAAAAAGTTATCAGCTTTTTCTCTCTCTCTGTTTTTTTCTTTTTGCTTTTTTTTTGAATGGAACAAGTCAGTCTTATTTTATGTATGGGATGAATCTGGATCAGAGGAAATGCTTTGGGAATTGAGAAGGTCTAAAGAAGGTGCTTTGTTTACCATAACAGCAATTATTGACCTACTCTTTTAATTAAGAAATTATGCTTCCGTGTAAGATGACATCATATGATCAAGCATTTGCATCAGTGATGACGAATTCACTCGGTTCCCTTCTTATAAAATTTCCATGCTTGTTTTCTCTCTCAGTCACCTTCACATGTCAAACTTTCATCTCTCTCCTCTCCAATATAAAAATGCACTTTTCATGGCTGATTTAAAGGACAAATTGCTACTGAAAATTTAATCCAAGGTCAATAGACAACATATAATAAACAATAAACAATTTCCCCCCATTTATGATTGGAAACTCTATAAAATTGGCTGACTCTATACGTGGCACATTTAAACTTTACATGGTTGACGAATCAATTGTTGAATTGTTATATTTATTAACCCATATATAATAAGTCACATATCAATTTCATATGATCACATACTCCGAGGGACGTAAATGATAAAATTACAAGTGGATTATATTATTTGTCAGAATTTAAAAGGTCTTGTTAATGCGTGGTTTACATTGTCCGAACACTCAAATTAGATGGTTAAGGATATTTGATCAATCAACATCGAGTAATATCAAGCATCAGATATATACCATATGTTATCTCCAGGTCAAGTCAATGTTTTTGGCTATATTTAGGCCATGTTAGTGTTACTATGCGTGAATGGGGACAAAAAAAATTCAGTTTTATTCAATATTTTTTTCCCCACGGGCATAGTAACATTTAGTTCAAATAAATTCAGTTTTATTGAATATTTTTTTCCCCATGGGCATAGTAACATTTAGTTCAAATACCACATTCACACTTATTCTTATCAGTAGAGGTGTTCAAACGGTTGGTTCGGTTAAAACAGAAATAAAATAATCAAACTTAAACTTTTTTTTTTGGTTTTTAAAACCGTACCGAAACGACTAAACCTATCAACCGATTAATCGGACAGATTGATTCATAATTTATGCATCAAATTGAAACTCCGAGAGACGTAAATGATAAAATTACAAGTTTATTACATTATTTGTCAGAAATTAAAAGGTCGGAAGAGACATTGCTCATAGCAGTTTGGTCCGATGCCATCAGACTTAAATTTGCATATGATAAATTTCATTACTGTTTGATCCACTTTAAAATAAGTATACATGGATATTAAAGCGGATGCGCACGTATATTAAAGAGCACGGCACAGATCTTAAAGCAGATCGACCGGTTACAGGGGTGGACCCAGCTTATTCCAGGGGGGGGCAGCCTCCCCCCCTGGATTTCGAGTTTTAATGCAGATTTATCGGTTCCGACTGGCTTTGCCTCCCCCTGTAATTTTTTTTGCCCCCCTCTGAATGTTTAATTGGTAATTCGGGTTAAATTTATAGTTAAAAATAAAATAAATTTCTTAAAATATGATTGGTAATTATAAATATATGTCAAAATATCATAAATTACAAGTCATATTATTATAAAGTATAAGTTAAAGCATTATTTTTTATCAAATACCTAATTAGTTAATGGATTTAAATCCGATTAGCTATTTAAACCCGATTCGATATTTTTTTGCCTCCCTTGGTGAAAATCTTGAATCCGCCCCTGACCGGTTATGGAACTTATCGAACTCAGTTTGAATTTGATGGACATCGGACCCAAACTACTCTCCTTGTTAATGCGTGGTTTACATTGCCCGAACACTCAAATTAGATGGTTAAGGATGTTTGATCAGTCAACATCGAGCATCACTGTATCAGAAATTTACCATATGCTATCTTCAGGTCAAGTACTCAAGTCAATGTTTTTGGCTATATATGTAGAATATTCAAATTGAGAAATAAATGGTTCTAAATATGACATAATTTCTGACCTTGAATGTAGTCTAAGTCAATGTTTTTGTAACATAGTCGGATGATTGGACCATTGTTGGAAGGACATGATTTTACTGGGTCTACGGTATAAATGCAAATCTTGAACACATATTCAAGTCAACTCGTATTTTAATCACTCGAATGATTGATTGATTGATTATTCATTTCGGACCTTAACGTATAGATGCGGTCATGATTTTTCTTCTCATCTGACTTTCAAAGTGTCAATTTGAATGAAACACAAGCACAGGTCTAGCTGATAGCTGATCGTATTTGAATTCCTTTTTCAGTCGGAGAGATTGGGACAAGTTGTGAACTAAATTTGGGCCGTTCAAATAAGCCCAAAGAGGCCTACTTTTACTTTGGAGAAGAATGGTACTATGCATATTATGGATTCATCCGTAATACGGATTAATATTTTTGTTTTCAAAATTCTAATAATTGATCCAAACCGTTCAACATGATTTCCATACCAATATGTACTTGCAGACCGAATTTTATATTTTTTAAGAAACTTAACTATTTTTTAAGATAGGTAAAAATTCACTTGATTTGAAAATTCTGGACCATCCAAAAACAATGATTTTCTATCTATCTTAAAAAATAGTAAAAAAAAAATTCTAAAAAATATAAAATTCGGTCTACAAGTACATATTCATATGAAATTTATGTTGAACGGTTTGGATCGACTGCTAGAATTTTAAAACGAAAATATTGATCGGTATTATGGACCAAATCGTGCTATGCATAGTACACCTTGGACTCACTCAATTTAATATTTGATTCATGAAATTTGGGAAGGTCGGATGTGGGCCTGTGGCCTGTGGGATGAGGCAATGTTTCCAGCGGGCATCTCCGTTTCTCACAATAAAACACCATACATAATTGGGCTTTCTAAAGCCCAATGTCAGAGAACCCGTAAAACACTCACAATAGGCCTATACATGGATCGGTACTCAGCCGTAAATCAACCTCCTCCTCTAGCCTCTTGCTTCCCGGCGCCAGTTGAGAAGACATGGCGTCGCCTCCGCCTCCGCCAGCTGATTCCATTGCCAATTTAATGGGCTTCCTTCGCAATGTTGGAATGGAAAAGAGCCTGCCATCCATCGCCCAGCGTCAGGATTCCATCTCTCACATCATCCGCTCCATCCTGTCCGTAGATCTCGTCCAACCCGGTCACATCATCTGCACCCTCACCGTCAATCCCACTGTCGCCGTAAGCCCGACTTCCCTCTGCTAAATATTATTTTTATTTGCTGCACCACTCTTCATTATGAATTCAGATTCAGTGCAATACCTGACTGAGTGCAATTAGATCTCAGTCTCAGTTTTAACTTGGCACGAATCTCGAAACGGACTTCTGATCTACACTGGCACCGAATTCCAGTCGTTCAGTTGGGAGCTCATTTCAGCTAATTGTACTCAGTCAGGTACTTGGAGCAGTGGCGTAGCCAAGATTTGAGTCAGGGGTAGGCAAAAATTGAGTTCAAATTTGGGTTCAGGTTTGGGTCCGGGTTCAGGTTCAAGACAGAATTTCATGGATATTACTTCGTATGAACAGAATTGAAATTTAAACAAGCATTCTTTGTAAAAATAAAAGCCTCAAAATTTTAAAGTTGTAACTAGTACAGACAAGGTTTTTTGGATTATATCATTATACAGTCATACTGGAATGCACAATACAATACAATGCATAGCTGTATGTAACACTTATTAAAATGACAAAGTAAAAGCTCTACCCTGTTAGAGGGTATAAACATGGGTAGGAAAAGCTAATTTCAGGGGTAGGCGAAGTAAAACCTTTATCCTGTTCCTATTAAAAATTTCAAATCCAGAGGTAGGCACTACCCCTGGTGTTGTACATTGGCTCCGCCACTGCTTGGGAGGATATAGATTCCTCAATTGTTAAGGCTATTGCTTTTTTTTTCGTTACAGAATCCGTACAATACGTTACATGGAGGAGTGGTTGCATCGGTGTCAGAGGCCATGACACTGGCTTGTGCCAAGACTGTGGCTGGAGACAAGGAGTTGTTTCTCGGAGAGATGACCACTTCCTACCTCTCTGCCGCACGGATTGATGTGAGTTAACTTAGTCTGGTTATTTTAGGCGAGACTATTATGCTGTCAGAATACATAGGACGTAGATCATTATGTTCACTTCAACTGGTAATGTCCGCTTCCTTAAAGAAAAAATCAGGCCAACCTTTGCTGTTTTATGTACTTTGAAAACAGACATTGCCACTATAACTTTTCAGTAAAATTGAGGTTTTTTTGGTTGCTTCTGTCAATTCTATTTGTGTCTGTAGCATTATAGTCTAAGATACTCATTCCATATTTCCATCACTTCTACTATTCACATCATATATCAACAGCCATCTATCTGAGTTCTCTTGTCTAAAATGGACAGATCTGATGCTTACCAGAGATGTCTTTCTTTAATTCTCAATTATCCATATAAATCCTATCTAAATTGTAGAACCATATCCGGATGGAATTGGAAGTCCCCACTATCTGGGAGCATGAATGACAGCAGGAAAAAACACCTTGATACCTTACCAATCTGATTTGTTCCTATACCAAAATTGTTAATTAGGGGCCACTACTTCTTCTTTTCATGTACTTTGTTTAGGTCTAGTTAGGGGTGGAAACAAGCTGGGCCCAGCTCATTACTGGCTCATTTATTTACCGAGCTGGACAATATAAAATGCACACAAATTCATACAGATTCCCAAATTGATGCCTAGCCGAACTAGTCCTTAGCTTGAACTCATTTAATATGGACCGAGCCACTAACGAGCTGGCTTGTTAACAGCTCGGTCCAGTAACGAGCGAGTCACGATCGAGCCATGAACTACAAGCTTTTTTGCCACCCCTAGGTCTAGTCAAGAATCAAGCTTTTGATCAAGGGCTTGGGCTTAAACCTTTGTTCTAGGGTTCAATTACAAGATTTAAAAAAGTGAGTTGCATATGATGTGATGATATTCTGTACTTTGACCTTTTCAATAGTTCCACCAATAGCTCTAGGGTTTAAAGAGGTTATCTGAAAATTGTGATGATACTTTTAGAGGGGTTTTCTGAAAAATTGCGGGTGTCAATCATTTGAACACTTGTTTCAACCAAAGTTGTAATTTGACTAAAAATATTAGTTCATGCTGAACCAATTGGAGTCGTAAATTTTTTTGACATAAAGTTTGTTCTAATCCTAATAACTGAAATATGATTTAGAGAAAAGAAAATAACAGGTATTGATTTATTTTGATACCATGACCAGGAAAAAGTAGAAGTGGAGGCAAGCATACTGAGGCAGGGAAGAAGGGTGATTGTAACCTCAGTTGATTTTAGGATTAAGACGACAAAGAAGTTGTTTTACACTTCTCGGACCACTGTCTACATTATGCCTGTAGCTTCTCTGTAAAGAGAAATACTGTCAGACCCATTTTTACATGACAACAACGACAAGTTGACAACCAACAAAATATCGTCAAAAACAAGATTCTAAATTACTAGCTATAGTTGCCATATATTTTTGTCAGACTTTAAAAGCTATAATGCTATTAGTCGCTTTCCTTTTATTAGGTTCTAAATAACTAGCTATAGCTACGCTATAGTTTTTTCGGATCTTAAAAGCGATGATGTGATAATCGCTATTTAGAACCTTAATCAAAATTGAAAAAGTGAAATTGTAGAAATATTATTTATTGTATAGATAAGTTGCACGACAAATTTGGTACGACTTGAAAATTGTTACCGATTAATTTTAATAAATTTGAATTATTAATTTTTCAAACTGATCCATGGATGAATTGATTTTCAAATTGAATCAAATTCGATTTACATTTTTTATAAATGGATATTTTTTTATTTTTTAGTTGATAATCATTAGATTTTTTTGCTATAGTTGTCAATTAAATTATCGTCCATCTATATCCTCAATAGTATATTATCTCACTCCTATTGGAATTTTTTTAATAAATCATAATTAAAAAAATGACCTAAATGTTGTGTCGGGCTAAAGTTCCGAACTGGGCACTATTATCTCGAACTAATATAATTATGTGACAAGGTGCCTCAAGGATATTTGTTGTTTCTCTCTTATTGTAACAATTAATCCTACTACTTTCCGTAATAAGTTGTCATTTTACAATTTTCTTTAAGAAAATAGTCATATTTTAGATTTTACCTTGCCATACATGGAGGAACAACTGATGGTGCGCTTCAAACTATGTTATAATTTCAGATTGGGTGCGCTTTACTTTAAATGAGATTATGAAAATCATGTTCAATTCAAAATTTATGACAAATTAAATTGTCTATAGAGAAAAAAAGTTGTTGCTTAATTACATTTCAATTGTGATTAGATTAGTATTAAGTAAAATAATAAGAAATATTTTCTAATCATTAAACAACAATTAAGACATTAAATTGGAAATGTTTATTGAAAACGACATCCATTGGACACCGATCGTCTCTTATATTATTATTTTTATAGTGAAAATGTTTAATGAAAAATATATTATTATTTACCATAAAGAAAATTCATACAAATACATCACTATAAATATATTAAATAATCATGTTTACAACATTATAACTATATTAAATAATTTAAAATGAAACCTATATTATCTTGAAACAATTATTATTACATTATCTTGAAAAATAATGGTCTGGATCTAGATTACAAGTTTTAAATCAAATAGTCTTGACAATTTAGATTAATTACATAGGCAAGTGTACATGGACCAATAATCCAGATTAATCCATTTGTGGCTGCGAATCTGCGATACAATCCAATTCTAGTTTTTGCGGAACTAAATTTTTTATTAGAGTTTGATTCAGGACATTAAATCCGACCCAAATAGTTTGAATTGAGACCAACGATCCCGATATTTTTATAAATGTTGCAATAAAAACACTATTTCTATTTCCGTATTTTTTAATTTCAATGAATAAAAAACTCTCCGTTAGTGGAGAGGCCCCACAAGGCCGACTGAAATTTATCATCGTATGGCCCATTCATATTTTAGATCAAAACAAATCATACAAGTGGTTCAGCCAGTACAGATTATTTTCAAAATCCAAAAAACTATAAGGAAGATTGCAAGAAGTCAAATTTACATTATTAAAAAAAATTTTACTATTTTTTTGGAAATTGGAATGAGAAAATCTATCAATTTCAGAAACTAAACTATCGGACAACCTTGAGTTTCTCCCTATACAGAATTGTCAAAAATAAAGAAAAATTTTAATTTTAATTTTTTACAATTTTTTTGATATATAAATAAGAACATGAGTCTATATATGGTGCTACGTATAACACACATTGATCCGTACTATGAATTCATATCTCCATTTTTAAAGTTAAAACAATTGATTGGAACCGCCTAACATGATCTCTATAAAAATCAGGAGGTTGAAATGCCTTCATTTTTGTGCATCCATATGCCTACACTTTTGAATTTTTTTAATAATTTTTTTTTAAAAGATATATGTCAAAATAAAACCGTTAGTTGTGATAAATATTATTTTCTCTACATGTACATAAAAGAATATTACATTTTGATTGGTTTATATATGAATCAAATAAGTTGAAAAATCAACGCCCAATATCGACAATGGTGTATTTTTGTCAAGCTCTTGATACTAATCAAAATAATATCAAAATTTCATGATATTTTACTTGTGCATAGAGAAAAATAATATAAATTATATCTAACTGTTTTATTTTTACATTTAAATTTTAAATTTTAAATTATTATAGTTCTAAAAATAGAGGTAGGGTGGAGGCACAAAAAATAGAGACATTTGAACCGTTAGATATGATCAATATGAGAAATATACTTGAAAACTAAATTATATATTTTTTTTTTGTATTTTCGTACTATTTTTTAAATAAGAAGAAAATCTCTTGATTTAAATTCCATGTGGGATGTGCCTTTCTTTGTATAAATCTATTCATCTATTTTAAATCGGATAGTACTATTGAAATGGATCCTCCGTTATCTTTCCATCCTCTTTACTGTACCCATTGACCAAGTCAAGCCAGAATACGCATCCTCTGAGATATCTCAAACTTTACGTGACTTTTTGGAATATCTCAATCGTTCAAATACATTCTGCACAAATCTCAAAGCTCAAATAATACTGCCCCCTACGGTTCCCCGAATAGACACCGGACACGTCGGTCACGCAAAAATTGAGATATCTCAGAGGATAAGGACCCGTCAAGCCACGAGAGAGAACCATTTGAAAGCCTTTGCACTTCGTGAGTATCACAATAGTGTAGTGAGTAATAAATTAATCAGCTGTACCCAGTGACTATAAGTTCACTACACGACCCGCTTGACAAGAAATAGTTACAGCAAACCCATTGCTAGTTTGCTTTTCGTCTCCTCACAGAATTCGCATCCTGAGATATCTCAAACTTTGCGTGACTTTAAGTAAAATCATAACCGTTTAAACAATTTTGCACGAATCTAAAAGTACATATAATACTGCCCCCCTGCGTATCCCCGAATAGGCACCGAAGTCGTCGTTCACGCAAAAATTGAGATATCTCAGGCGATACGCACTCTCATATGAACCAGCACTTGAAGACGTCGTTTTCTTGAAACTTCGATCTAATAACACTCTTGAAACTTAGATCTAATCTCTTCAACCAAAAAATTCTCCTGTTTGATTACTCGAGTAGCATGGGTCCTTTGTCAATTGCGGCAATCGGCTGGGTGATGGGATCTCTGGTCAGCAAGGCTGTAACTCAGTTGTTGGAAGCATGGGCAAAGCGCATTGGCCTAGAAAATGAGTTCAAAAACCTCAAGAAACAGCTCCAGAAGCTTGGTTCTCTGCTTGCATCTGCCCGCCGCCTTCATACCGACAATTGTTTCCTGGATGAGTTGGTTCAGGACCTTCAGCAACTTGCGTATCAAGCTGAAAACTTGCTTGACGAATTGGACTACTACCGGTTGGAGGACCAGATTCAGCAGAGAGGTACGTGAGAAAAGACATTGTATTGTTCTCTCATATTTTAAGCTAGAACTGTATGCTTTTTCATGATTGAAATGAATTATATTTAAAACTAAACCAAAATCTATCTAAATTATGTCAACCAATCGATGATATAATAAATCCCAAAAAATTCCAAGTCTCTCACATTTAAATCTATTAGAATAACTTAATTAACACCCAAACTATCTTATAGGACTCCTGTAGCGATGATATGTACAGATCAATTTTCCATCTACATAGACCGCACTTGATAATATATATATATAACACTACTAAATGCCATAAACTTGCTCAAGTCCTGATAGACTCCATTGTAATTGAATTTTCATCTTAAAATAAAACTTGAAGATCAAAATAATCCATACTAACAACTGATCAGGTACTCTAGATAGTAACAACCATAGTCCCAAGATTGTAGATTCGTAACATATATTTGCTAGCTCATGGCTTTTGGTAACCTTCATTAATATTAATAATCATACAGTTACATACGTACTTTTGTTATTGTAGTTGTGTTATTTCGTAAATATGTGGAGATGATACAATCATGAAAACATTATAGTTTTATCGTTTAGTTACAAGCAAGAATGCAGTTGAGACACCTATGGAAGAACAATCCTGCATGAAAATCTAGGGTTGTCTCATCTGATCACCCCATAATTAGTACATTATGTCTCAGAAGTTATGGAAGATGATCGTTCTATTATTTTACAGTAACATATTAGGATTCAACTAATTACTTTATTTTGTATAATTTTTCAATCAGGTACCAAGGAGAAAGAAAACTGCAGCAATAAATCATTAGGTGAATCCTCTTCTTCTGGCCATCAGCTCGCAAGCCATCGAATCATTTCTGCTTTCGAGGGGTTTTATACTAGCTCCGCACCATATGCACCAGTACTACTACCCGAAACCTCCCCTTCAAAAATTAACCTGTCTCGAAGGATGAATGAGTTAGCTGAGAAGTTACAAAAATCTGTGGACGAAGTACGCGAGGCTGTGAAAACAGAATCACTAGTTATAACTACCCAAAATGCTGAAATAAGTCAAAATGAAGCAACAAATAGACTCCAAACATCACCATTTTATACTGAAACTAGAGAAGTTGTTGGGAGAAACAAAGAGCGTGACGAACTACTATTGAACCTATTGACAAATGAAGAATCTGCAACAGTTGGTAAGGTCCTTGTTCTAGCAATAGTTGGTTGTGGTGGTGTGGGGAAGACAACCCTTGCTGGACTAGTATTCAATGATTCAAACATTGAAAGCTGCTTTGATGTTAGATCCTGGATTTGTGTGTCTACATGCTTTGATATTGTTAGGCTTACACGTGAGATGCTAGAAGGTGTATGTGGCAACAGATATGATAAACTCAGTAACCTTGAGGTGCTCCAAAAACAACTTAAGGAAAAATTGGAGTCCAAGAGATTCCTACTTGTTTTGGATGACATGTGGGAAGATAAAAATCAGTGCCATTGGGATAAAATGATAGCTCTATTAAATAATTGCATGATGGAAAGGGCCATAATCCTAGTGACTACAAGAAACCAATCTGTTGCCAACATGGTTGATGCAAGAGATACTATTTATTTGGTGGGTCTAAATAAGGATGTATTTTTATCATTTTTTAGCACCTGTATATTCAGTGATAAAAAATATGGAGGAAATTTGAGGTTAAGAAATATTGGACAACAAATTGCCAATAAGTTGAAGGGTAATCCACTAGCAGCAAAAACTGTAGTGCACTGTTAAAAAAAAATCATGATGAGAGATATTGGATGAAAATAAGGGATAGCGAAGAGTGGAAATCTCAGAATGGTCCAAATGATATTATGCCGGCACTCCGGGTAAGTTATGAGCATATGCCTTTTCATCTCCAAAGGTGTTTCTCATATTGTGCTATTTTACCAGAGGATCACCCTTTTACATGTGAGGAGTTGGTATATCTATGGATGGCTCAAGGTTATCTTGATGTAAGATCTGAAGGGAAAAGAATGGAGGATATTGGGAGGGCTTACTTCAATGATCTGTTCAATCGTGGTTTCTTCCAAACTAGACCATCAAGATATGATAATGAAGTGCATTATACATTTCATGACTTGATTCATGATTTGGCATGTGTGGTTTCCTTCCAAGAATGTTTCAGCATTAATGGTGCTGAAACTAAAGAAATTTTACGAACCATGCGTCATTTGTCGATTTTTAATAGTACAAAAAAGGTCGAAAGTGAAGAAGAAATAGTCAAGGCATTGAACTGTGTGGAAGGAGAAAATTTAGGAACAATATTTAATTGGGACCAGTTGTCGTCCTATATTTCCCGTAGTATTTTGGACCTACTCAAAGAAACAAAATTTCTTCGTGCACTGAGATTAGATCTACATGACTCAGTACAACTACATAATTGTAACTTCCAACATTTTGTTAGCCTCCGGTATCTAAGATTAATTATGCCGAATTCTGACAATTGCAATACCCTTCCAAGAGATATATGTAGGCTATATCACCTAGAAGTGTTGGAAATTAAAGGTGGGATTCTTTTGGATGAGTTGCCAAATAATTTTAGCGACCTTGTGAGCTTGCGGCATTTTATTGTTAAAGGGAAGCTGCACTCTAAGATATTGGATGTAGGGAAGCTAACATCTTTGCAAGAACTGAATTATTTTCATGTTCAACAAAATAATGGCTTTGAGATAGAACAATTAGGCTCTCTTAAGGAGATTGAAGGACCACTCGAAATCATGAATCTTGAGAACGTAAAATCTGATAAAGAGGCCAACAAGGCTAGACTAGCTGAGAAAGAAAAACTTGATGCCTTGTATTTAATATGGAATCATGGTAAACAAGAGAACCAAAGTGTCCTGGAGGGCCTCAAACCAAACACCAATCTCAAATCGCTTAAAATACGTGGATATGGTGGTGTGGCTTCTCCCACGTGGTTAGATCACTCTCTCATATTTCTTGAGTCTCTAATTCTAGTGGATTGTAAATCATGGGAGCTGCTTCCCCCTATAGGGGAGTGTGAGTGTCTCAAGCATTTGGAGCTGTCTAGAATGACTATCAGGGAAATTGGACCTCAATGCTATGGTACTCGTCAAATCATGAAATTTCCATCTTTGGAAAAGTTGGAGATCACAGATATGCTAGATCTCGAAAAATGGGTGTGGAGCGACCAACTTCAACTATATCTTTGCTTCAAACAACTAAAAGAACTCACAATTCGAGATTGCCCTAAATTAGTGGATCTTCCTCTCTCAGGATCTGCTACATCTGAGGTGTTGGAGAGGTTTCCTTCCCTAGAGAGTCTGGAAATTAAAGATTGTCCACTAATTTTTCAACTACCACCTCTTCCGTACAGTTCTGTACTTTCTTTTATATCAATTGAAGAAACTAAATTTATTAAATCAATGTGTTATAAGGAGAAATGTCAAGGATTAAGTCTGATCCTGGATCAGAATTCGAGCCTTAAGGTGGTTGAAGTATTGGCTTTTCATGAGCTTAGGTCTCTAAGTATTCTAGTGATATCTCATATCTCCAATATGGAATCTTTGGACTTGCATTTTTTTGTGGCTTTAGAAAACTTGATTATAACGGAGTGCCAATCACTCACTTCCCTTACTTTTGGGGAGCATTTGGTATGTTTGAAGTACCTCAAAATTGTATCTTGTAAAGCACTAAAATCAATGAAAGGTCTGAAGTCGTGGGTCAACCTGAAAGAGTTGACTTTTGGTGGGTGCCCTGGTTTTATTGCAGCTTGGGACTCTGCATCAAAAGAAATAGAGAGGACTGAGCCAGACTTCTCATTGTCTCTAATAATTATCCATGGCGACTCTCTTGCCCTTTTAACCTTTCCTATCTGCAAGCAGATCACTTCTCTTGAATTGTTTCGTTTGAAAGTTTCTGCTTTTACTGAAGAACATGAAGTTAATTCCTTGCAGCTACTTACCTCTATCGACTTGGTCGATATTAGGGGCTGTAAAAAAAATCTTCAGTCATTTCCTTTTGATATTTTCCCTTCCCTCAAAACACTCGTGATCTGGTTCCCTCACATTCAATCAATATCAACACACAGCTGTACTGAGATAACTGAAGAATGTTTGAAACTAAGAAACATCAAAGAAGTATGTATCATCAATATTGACCCAGTTCAGGTAATACTTTAAATATTCCACTGTAGCTTCTTGCTAGCACTCTTCCAATACAAATACTTTTCATTATGAGGTAGGCTTGCAAGTTCACCAAATATAAACCCCTTCAATCATTTCTGCCTAAAACCGATCAATACATTGAAAATGCGCTTTATTGTCCAATTTGATATGTTATGAAATTAGGCATATCTACTGAGCAAACCTAATTCTTTCCCGGATGATTTAATATTTTTTTTGTTCAATTTTCATTCTTTTTCTTATTGTATTGCTTGTACAGTTATAGTGCATTACGATAGCCAAGGTCCTTGCTAATTATCTAACAATTACCTTTTTCTTTTAATATTGAAAACTAGATTATGTTTAAACTGGCTGAGAGGAAATGATATCCTAGCAGAAGGATGCAGATAATTAGCACATCAAATTTCAAGGTTAAGGAATGAGGTGAGCATCATTTCAAAGGCAGATACAATTATTTATTAGTAAGCATAATTTGATTGACACAAAAGGAGGCGTGATAAGACAAAGGGGTAAAATCCCTTTATTTCTCCCGTCAATTGTACTTAATTATGATTGACACAATGTCTTGGCTTATTTTCTTTCATTGCACTTTTTTGAAACTCTAGCCGCATGGAGTGAAGAGATGCTATGATCCTTTATTCTTCTTTTTGTTCGGCTCTTCCTTCTTTTCGTTCATATGCTGAGAAGTAAGGTGATAAAGCGTTCATCTCTTCTCCAACAAACTCACAATTTTGTCATTCTTCATCTGTAAGTTCCTATTTTTTGTATTTTTTGTGAATTTCACTTATATTTTTTTTGCAAAAACTGAAATCCAAAATCAGTGGCGAAGTTTCAATTCACTCCTGTTACTGGTACATACGGTCCCAATTCCATGGTAGTTAATTAGCAGTAGGTATTATATCCTTTTCAGTTGCAACGGGCACATTTTCAAAATGACATATTATAAGAGGAATGAAAATAAAAAATTGCAATGATAGCTTAACTAATTATGACACTCAAATTGAACCTAAATTTGCAATGATATTGGGCTCTTTAACTGGTAGAAATGTAAATATAAATTATATAATCTGAGAATTATATTTTGGAGAAGATATTTTCTAAAATAAAACATTTGCAGAAGAAGGAAGACCCAAAAAAAGACAAATTAATTGAGTACCGATGTCGAAGAGCCAGATATGTATGTTGAGCGAATTCGGCTCAAAAAAATGGAACTCAGGTGCTTGAATTGAATCCTGAAACTGCTGATTAGCCAGTAGGAGATTTATATTATTGATTTATTTGTGACTTGACATTTTAGTTATTGTTATAATTTGAGAACTTGAAGAATTTATTGGGAAAGCTTACGATATAAGAACCTACATTTGATTGCATGATTGCGGTATATAGGTTGGTGTTGGTCATGAAGTATTATTACATTTCATGTTTTAAGTTCTTGAAAGAGAACAATATTAGGACACCAGTTATGTCATTGTGATTATGTTTTATGCAGGATGCTACCTCAGAAAGTAAATCCGGTAGAGGTATCTTTGTTAAGCATTTCAAGAACATACCTATGGCTAACATGGAGATTGTTTTGGTACGTTTTTCTTTAATGGTTTACTGTATTTGTGCTTTTTTTTATTTTGGTTTAAACCAATATTATTAAAAGGAATAATACCAGGATGGAACTGGTATTACTACAGATTATAGTATGCCTTTGGCTTTTACTTTTTCTTTATTAAGGTTGTGACGGAGTGCTTTTACTTTTCAAAAAACCATAAAGCATAAAGAATAGACAACAATTAAAAATCATCTCTTTTCTAAAATTTGATTTCATTTAACAACCAGAATTGCTATTGTACCAGTACTGGTACTGGTACTGGTTCAAGGGCCTCTCTGGTCTCGGTGTCAGTACTGGTACTGTTCAACCTTTGGTACTAAAGCTGGTATTGTCAAGGAAGGGTGCTCATATGTAATGGGTCTGCCTTTGTCAGAATTTTTTCTCTGTTGACCATGAGTTTCTAATGCTGCTAAAGTAGGGATGATGGTAATAAATGGGCAATGTTGTTGGCAACTCATACTATTGTGAGGGGGTACTATTGTCAGGGATATTGATGTTGATCTAATAAGTCGAAAGTTGCTTTTAAAAAAAAAAATAGTGTTCTGTGAAAGAAAAAAAAGGAGACTAGAACACTGTTTATGTATATTTTTCCCTGTTAATTATGATTAAAAGCATACTATGTGTACCAAATCTCATGAATTCTCAAATATGAGAGCAAAAAATGATCATACAAAGGCACCCAGCGCCTCAATTATGAGCATGAGATGAAGTACCTCAATTATGACTTTATGAGCATTACATTGCAGGTATGATAAAGTGAACCATTTCTATGAAAAGGCACCCAGCGCCAAGATCGCACACTCTGGTAAGAACTTGGTAGTTTATAACAGTGGAATTAAATTAAGTAAGAACTTGATAGTTTATAATAGTGTAACGTGATTTAGTAGTTGGTACCAGCGCCATTAAATTAAATTAGCTGCTTCATCACAACATCATCCAGTATTTTAGTATTTTCTGAGTTCAACCTTATGAGACTGCTGACGTGCCAGATGGGTTTGGCATGGTGAGCGTTGTGTCATGTAAGAAGAAAGAAAATAATCCAAAACTAGAGAAGAATCATTAAATATGTATTTATCAGACACGATATCTCGATAACTGAACATTCATACCAAACAGGTATGGTTGATGGTATGAAAAGTTTTTAAATGAATATTTATATAGTGTTAATTTAATAAGTTTAGAGGAAAAATCAAATGAACACCAGACTCCCTGAAATCCCTTCCCTCCCTTCTTTTTTATTGATTCAAAAATTCTTACATACATACCAGTATACAGCAGATATGATTTATTTATAACTTAGATGAGCATAGAGAAGAATACAATCTGTCTTATACTACTTTCCTTAATTCACTAATTCTATATTTTACATATCTTGATAATCTAGCACACAATCTTGAAAATAGATTTCCTGCAGTGCTTCGTGCTCCAGCTTCCCTTCCAAGAATGGAGCTGTACCTTCTATCTCAGTCCATCTCAGATTCTCTGTGACACTTCAACACTCCCCCTCAAGTTGGTATGTATGGATCTGTCATAGCCAACTTGCTTAGTATGCCATAGAATATCTTGCTTGAGGTTGCCTTAGTGAGGATGTCAGCAAGCTGTTTTTCAGACTTCACATGTATTATTCGGATTATCCTTGCTTCAATATTTTCACGAATATAGTGCCTGTTAACCCCAACATGTTTGGACCGATCATGTTGAACCGGGTTGTGGGACATATCTATCGCTGCTTTGTTATCACAGAACAAATCCATTTCCTTTGTAGGTGCAAAGCCAAGTTCTGTCATTAGCTTCCTGAGCCAAATTAATCCACAAATTCCATTCACAACTCCTTTTAGTTCGGACTCAGCACTGGACAAGGCAACCGTTTTTTGCTTCTTGCTTCTCCAAGTAACCAAGTTCCCTCCTACGAACATAAAGTAGCCCGATGTTGATCTTCTGTCTGTAATATCCCCAGCCCAGTCAGCATCTGTATATCCCGCAATATCCAAATGTCCATTCCTTAGGAATTGAATACCTTTCCCTGGAGCTCCCTTTAAATACCTTATTATTCTCATAACAGCTTCCATGTGTTCTTCACTTGGATTATGCATAAACTGACTTACCAGGCTAACTGCATAAGCAATGTCCGGTCTAGTGTGTGAGAGGTATATCAGTTTTCCTACTAACCTTTGGTATCTTTCTTTGTTCACAGGTGCATGATCTGAATTTTCTTCCATCTTGAGGTTTTGTACCACTGGCGTGTCTGCCAGGTTTACAATCGAGCATCCCAACCTCTCGCTAGAAGATCTAGAATGTACTTTCTATGAGAGAGAGTAATACCTTGCTTTGACCTCGTTACTTCAATCCCAAGGAAGTACTTGAGTCCTCCTAAGCTCTTCATGTCAAACTCCTTTGAAAGTCTTTCTTCAAGATTCTTCATTTCGTCCCTGTCATTACCTGTAATGATCATATCATCTACATATATTATCAAAACAGTTAGTTTCTCATCTCGTCTTTTAAAGAATAGAGTATGATCAGACTCGCTCTGTTCAAATTCATAATTTTTCATGGCATGACAGAATCGACCAAACCATGCTCGAGGTGATTGTTTGAGACCATACAGTGCCTTATGCAACCGACAGACTACCGGTTTTGATCCCGTGTTTATGTAACTGGGGGGAGGATCCATATAAATTTCTTCCTCTAAGTCACCATGTAGAAATGCATTTTTCACATCAAATTGATGTAACGGCCAATCTAGATTTGCTGCAAGAGATAGTAAGACCCTAATAGTATTGAGTTTAGCAACTGGAGAGAAGGTTTCCTGAAAGTCAATACCATAGGTCTGTGTGAATCCTTTCGCTACTAATCTTGCTTTATACCTTTCAACTTCACCATTAGCACCAAACTTTATTGTATAAACCCACTTACACCCAACAGTTTTTTTTCCTTTTGGTAACTCTACCAGAGACCAAGTTCTGTTTTTATTTAAGGCTTCCATTTCTATATCCATGGCATTTACCCATTTTGTATCTTTTAGTGCTTCTTCAACATTTTTTGGCACCTCTAAGGACAACATTTTTTCACTAAATGTTTTTAAAGGTTGGGTCAAATTCTTTGTGCTCACATAATTTGCTATTGGGTATTTAGCAACACTTGTTCCATCTTCTGGAACATACCGGTTTGGTGGTTTTCCCCTGTTCTTTCTTGGAGGTAAAGTATAGTTAGAGTTACTTACCTGTGGACGATCCTCAGGAGATCCCGGGCTCGTGTGGTATCTGATCTGTTTGTATCATTTCTCCAGTTGTATTTACCCATACTCTTCTATTTTCACCTCTCCTAAACACCTTGTTCTGCATCATCGGTTCAGACCCGATTGGTTCAGACCTGATTGGTTCAGACCCGAGTGGTTCAGACCCGAGTGGTTCAGACCCGAGTTGGATAGACCCGAGTGGTTCTGTGATAGGTTTTGGATCAGGCCCTAGTGCATCAAAATTTGCTGTATTTGGATATTGTAAAACTTGCATAATTACCTTCTCAGAATATTCGGTCTCATTAACTCTCTCCCCCTGAGGCGAATATGTAGAAAAAAACGATTCTGTCTCAATAAAGGTCACATCCATGGTTACATACCATTTTTTTTTCAGCCGGATCATAGCATCGGTACCCCTTTTTATGTTGGCCAATGCCTAGAGACACACACTTAATCGCATGAGGTTCGATTTTAGATCTTTGGTTTTTGGGAATATGGACAAAGGCAACACACCCGAATATCTTTGGAGGTAAGCTTTGAACAGAAGGAATTGAGACAAATGTTGCAAGAGTTTGTAATGGAGTTTGGAAATTATTCGCTTTTGTGGGTAATCGATTAATCACATAGACAGCCATACTAACAGCGCTATCCCAAAAAATTTGTGGTACGTTATATTCAAACAATAATGCCCTTGCTGTTTCAAGAATGTGTCTATTTTTTCTCTCCGCTACTCCATTCTGTTGTGGTGTACCCACACAGGATGTCTCATGAATTATGCCTTTCTCAACAAAAAATTCTTTAAGAACCCCATTTACAAATTCACCTCCATTATCACTTCTGAAAAATTTAATGCCTTTTCCAAATTGGTTTCTGATCATGTTATAAAATTTTTTAAAGACCATAGATACCTCACTCTTCTCTTTTAATAAATATACCCAAGTCATTCGAGAACAATCATCAATAAACAGAACAAACCATTTATACCCACAAATTGAATTTACCGGAGATGGTCCCCAAACATCAGAATGAATTAGGTCAAAAGGAGCAACACTTTTATTGATACTAGTTGGATACGAAACACGATGACTTTTCGCTTTTATGCAAGTTTCACATGAAAACATAGAACTATCAAAACTAGAAAAAAGAGAGGGTAACAATTTTTTCATATAGCTAAAAGAAGGGTGTCCTAACCGCCTATGCCAAGTCCAAATCTGTGTTTCTAAATTTGAGTCCCCAACTGCTACATTTGCCTTTCCAATCTTCAATTCTTCCAAATGATACAAACGACCTTTCTTAATACCACGGCCAATGATCTCCTTCGTGAGGATATCCTGAAATATACAATAAGTTGGAAACATGAGAACCACACAATTCAATTCCTCAGTTAATTGACCAACCGAAAGGAGCTTAGTAGACAAGGATGGCACCAATAGGGTATTATTAAGACTAAGGGATTTTGACAGACACACATCACCTGTGTTTTCCACTGGATATTTCATTCCATTTGCATTTAGAATTCCATCTCGTATAGGTTTTCTTAAATTTATCAAATCAGTCTTTAAAAATGTCATGTGATCAGTTGCCCCAGAATCAATAACCCAATTATTTAAATCATTATTAGAGAGTAATTTCATACCTTGACCCACTGATTTACCTGTTTCATCAGTTTGCGAAGCAAATCCTGCAGAACCCGAGTTTTCTGCCCGAATCAGGTGTACCTGACCCGAACCCGGTTTGGATGCAGCTTCCTGGTTTGTGTGTTTTTCCGGTAGAGATGTATGAGTTTCGATCTAGTTGTTGCCTTGACTGGAAACAGAGTAGTTCGGACCCATATTGGAATTGGTTGCTGCCAAGTTTGCTTTTCCCTTCAATTTTTCTCCCTGCTGTTTTCCCCTCTTTTCTTGGTACCAATCAGGATATCCAATTATCTTGAAACATCCCTCCTTTAGATGTCCCATTCCACCACGTGATTGCATTTTAATTTTGACTTTTCTTGTTTAGACAGATATTTGTTTGGAGCAGAATTTACCTCAAAACGTTTGTATCCTTGTGACACCATGGCCATGGAGCTGCCGATCTCTTCTTCTCCCTTTAACATAACCCCCTGTCGCGAAGTTTCTCTCCTGACTATTGCGTATGCTTGTTCTACTGAAGGGAAGGATGCCATCTGCAAGACTACAGCTCTCACGTTGTCTAGCCGGTCATCTAAGCCATCTAAGAATGTATAAACACGGCTTTCTTGAATAAACTCGTTAAATTTTGTGATATCCTCCGCATGGACCATAGGATTAGGACGACGGTAATCAATCTCACGTCATAACCCTTGCAGTTCATGATAGTACTCCTCTACACTTCTGCCCGACTGTTTGAGTCGAGTTACTCTCTTTTTCAGATTGTATACCTGAGCCTTGTCATTTCCATCATAGAAGGTTGTTGCAATTGCCTCCCAGACTTCTTTTGTAGTTGGATACTGAATAAAAGTGTTCTGTAGTTTCGGATCTAACGAGTTAATTAACCATCCCTTCACGACTGCATCGTCAATATCCCATCTCGGAAACAGTGGATCAGTTTGTGATGGTGCAGGAGGGTTTCCGGTGATATGCCCCATTTTGTCACGGCCTTTCACATACATCCGCACTGCTTGGGACCAAAGGGTGTAATTTGTGCCGTCTAGCTTGATAGAGATCGGGTTTGGATGCATGGGTGCCTCTACTACAGTTGCAGCAGGTAGTGGGGTTTTTGCCAGTGGTTGTTGTAGAGCAATAATCTGATTTTGTTGCATGACTACCAGTTGGGTCAATTTTTCCAGAAGCGCAGCAGTATTCGCTGCCTCTCCTAGTTCTGAGGTTTTGGTGGTATTCTCAGACATTTTTGGTTAAGGTTTTTTTTCAGTTTCGGAGGAAAAGGTAAAAACAGAGGCTGCTGTCGAGTTTTTCGATAGAGAGATAAGCTTGGTTGTTGCCTCCCAGGATTGCCACTATGGCTCTGATACCATGTTAATTTAATAAGTTTAGAGGAAAAATCAAATGAACACCAGACTCCCTGAAATCCCTTCCCTCCCTTCTTTTTTATTGATTCAAAAATTCTTACATACATACCAGTATACAGCAGATATGATTTATTTATAACTTAGATGAGCATAGAGAAGAATACAATCTGCCTTATACTGCTTTCCTTAATTCACTAATTCTATATTTTACATAACTTGATAATCTAGCACACAATCTTGAAAATAGATTTCCTGCAGTGCTTCGTGCTCCAGCTTCCCTTCCAAGAATGGAGCTGTACCTTCTATCTCAGTCCATCTCAGATTCTCTGTGGCACTTCAACATATAGTTCTCCGCCTTAATTTGGTTCAGTAGAAAAAAACAACTAAAGTATATACTGTGGTAATTAATTGGGATGCTTTTTTATGTATGGCAATGATGAAAGAGATTATTTAACCATGTAGCCTTTACTGATTAATTGTACTGGTCTGTAACAGGATCACTAACTGGAAATGATCTCTGAATAAAACTAATTGGTATAAGGTAACGAGCATAATTTTAAACTGAATGATACAAGACGATCACAAGTTCCTTTTTATAAAACTGTAATGCTTAAAATGGAGTTAGTTGGAGCAGTGGATTAATGAGACACGGGAACGAAGGGGCCAGCTGTGGTATGCTTGTTCGCTTGTCTAACCCAGTGCTCATGAGCCGCGCACACAAGTGAACGGTGGTCTTCGTGGGCTGAGAGTTCAATCATGAAGAGGGACTTTTGCTGGTTTAAATGGAGCCCTGCCTCACTGACCCTGCAGGGCTTGCCAGTCAGAATTTTCTAATTTTTTATTTTTTTTTATTTTCTATTATTTGACATATACAAGATGTATAATATAGCTACTACTTACAATGAAATCATCAATTTGCACTAATTCAATGTTATTTCTTATTAAACTTTATTATACTAATTGATTTTTTTATTTATAATTTAGATTTATAACCAATCTATTTTAGTATTATTTATGGATATTGTTGAATAATTATTTTTTTCTATTGGTATATTTTTTTTTATGGAAATCTATTATTTGTATGAGAATTTTTTTTCTCTTATAATATGTTTCCGTTGCAACGCACGGGCGCGATACTAGTATATATATATATAGAGAGAGAGAGAGAGAGAGAGAGAGAGAGAGAGATGGGGGGTTCCAATGCACCCAAAATTCTCTGCTCCCATTTGCATCCAATTTTCTTATCTCTTTTATCTTCATTTTCAAAGTCCGAATAGTCGATCTAAACAGCTTAACATGATCTTCATAATAAAATATGCTTGGAGACCAAATTTTATATTTTTTTAGATTTTTTTTACTATTTTTTAAGATAGGTACAAAATCATTGTTTTAAGGAGATTCTGAACCATCCGATAAAGTGATTTTGTACCTATCTTAAAAAATAGTAAAAAAATTCTAAAAAAAATATAAAATTTGGTCTCTAAACATATTTTATTATGAATGTCATGTTCATCGGTTCGGATTGACTGTTCGAACTTTGAAAATGAAGATGAAGGATTGGATGCAAATGAGAGTATAGAATTTTGAGTGCATTGGAACCCTCCTCGTATATATATATATATAAAGCCATCATTAATACATTGGTTAGGTGGGTGGAAAAAGTAAAAATAAAAAATAAAAATATATCAAAAAGGTCTTCATTGACAAGATAAAATTACAAAAATGATTTGCGTGTGAACCAATCAAATCAATTCAAAATTTCATCGCTTCTTCATTTGATTCTTCATGAATTTAATTGTCCCAATAATGCTCCTTAATATGCTTCTTTCAAATGGTAAGGATATACTTCAGACTGGTGCATGAATTTTATCAAACACCGCCGAGGATATCGAATTGCAATTTTTTTTAGAAAATAAGAGAACTAATTAACATGTATATAATTTTCACAAGTAGTGCCACTACTACAAGATCTACTTGGGAGAAACTATTTGATCATTTTTTTTTTTAATATTTTGGAACTCCAGTGATAACGCCAATAAAATTATTCCGCCAGAAACTATTTTGTAATTTTTTTTAATATTCACAGGAAAAATTAGTAGAGGATTTAGAGGTACAGAGGGGCCTCTGGAACTTGGAAGTCTTCCATCATTTGTTAAATTAAGCTAAATTTAACCATATTGGAGCTAATTTCTTCATAGGGAAAAAAATAGTAGAGGATTAGAAGTACATAATAGATATGCCTCGGGTACTTGGAACTCTTCCATCTTTTTCCTAATTCAGCATTGTGAACTCTTTTAATTTCAATCAAATGCCTACGGACCTTTATTAAAATATTAAAACTTGGAGATGCTGTCTATTTTTACCAAAAAAAAAATGAACTGGCGATGTCATAATGGCAGAAAAAAGATAATGATATTTGTAGAAAGAAACATAATATTAGAGGGCAATAAATAAAAAAAATAGTTTGTTTACCGTGATATATGTGTGGAAAAAGGGTTCTAAAAGCTAAATAGGAGAGGCTTGTCTGGCTTGAGACCTTTTTTTTCATCACCTTATTGGTTTGAGATAGGAGTAGGTCCAATTAGCTCTAATACCGTACGATTAGCATTAAGATCTGTGCACACGGAAATTAAAACTGATATGCATGGATTTTAATTAGTTTGCCTGAATCTTGATGTAGATATGATGGTCATTACATCCATCGAATCAAAGTAGGCCTGCATTGGATCTACTCTCAATTCTATTGGTTTAGTTTAGATTTTGAGGTGGTTTGAATTAGTAAACTCACAGCCACTGCCAACCAAATTTCAACAACAATGCTTCTGTACTATTAGCCTTAATTATCACCACATACTAAATATCTTTCTAAGATACATATTATTTGTTTCTTGGAAATTTTTCTAATGATAGACAAGAAACATAGAACTTTGCGTCCTACACAATCTCCCAATAACAGCCCTCTGGAACTGGGGGGTTTCAAACAGTTCGGATTGTTCAGTTTTTAATCGAATTGAAAATTTTCCGTTTAAATAAATCGGTTTAGTTGAAATTTTAAATTATTTTGATATAAATGGATCTGTCGACTTCTCAAAACCAACTGAACTGTGGAGAGGATGTGAAATGGTGAGGCACTAAGGCCTGTGGAATGAGGCAATGTTCCCACTTCCCAGCGGGAATCTCCGTTTTTCACAATAAAAGACCATACATAATTGGGCTTTCTGGAGTCTACAATTATCCACTTACCTTTATTTTGCATCTAAAGCCCAATGTCAAAGAGCCCGTAAAACACACAATAGGCCATGCAAGGATCGGTAATTCGGTACTCAGCCGTAAATCAACAACCTCCTCTTGCCTCCCGGCGCCAGTTGAGAAGACATGGCGACACCTCCGCCAGCCGATTCCGTTGCCAATTCAATGAGCTTCCTTCGCAAGCTTGGAATGGAAAAGAGCCTGCCATCCATCGCCCACCGCCAGGATTCCATCTCTCACATCGTCCGCTCCATCCTGTCCGTAGATCTCGTCCAACCTGGCCATATAATCTGCACCCTCACCGTCAATCCCACTGTCACCGTAAGCCCGACTTCCCTCTGCTAAATATTTGCAATACCTGACTGAGTACAATTAGATCTGAGTCTCAGTTTTCACTTGGCACGAATCTCAAAACGGACTCCTATTCTACACTGGCACCGAATTCCAGTCGTTCAGTTGGGAGCTCATTTCAGCTAATTGTACTCAGTCAGGTACCTGGGAGGATACAAATTCCTCAATTGTTAGGGCTATTGCTCATTTTTTGGTTACAGAATATGTACAGTACATTACATGGAGGGGTGGTGGCATCGGTGTCAGAGGCCATGACACTGGCTTGTGCCAAGACTGTGGCTGGAGACAAGGAGTTTTTTCTCGGGGAGATGACCACTTCCTACCTCTCTGCCGCACGGATTGATGTGAGTTAACTTAGTCTGGTTATTTTAGGCGAGACTATTACGCTGTCAGAATACTTAAAAAAAAAAAAGAGTATATAGATCCTCACCAGTCATACTACCTGAGTTATCTTGTCTAAAATGGACAGATCAGATCCTCACCAGAGATGTCTTTCTTTAATTCTCAATTATCCATAGAAATCGGATCTTAATTGTAGAACCTTATCCGGATGGAATTGAAAGTCCCCACTATCCAGGAGCATGAATGACAGCAGGAAAAAACACCTTGATACCAATTTGGTTTGTTCCTACACCAAATCAATCCAAAATTGTTAATTAGAGGCCACTTTTCCTTCTTTTCATGTACTTTGTTTAGGTCTAGTTAGGGGTGGCAACGAGCTGGGCCTAGCTCGTGATCGGCTCGTTTATTTACCGAGCGAGCTGGACCGAGCTGACTTTCGGAGTCCGAGTTGAAATCTCAGCTTGTAATCGTTAGGAGCCAGCTGGCGAGTTGGGTTTGGCTTGATCTCGTTTTAATAAGAAAATAAATTCTACAAACTTTTTGGATCAAGCTGAATCGAGCTGCATAGTATAAAATGCACACAAATTCCCAAATTGATGCCTAGCCGTGCTAGGCCTTAGCTTGAACTCGTTTAATATGGACTGAGCCACTAATTAGTTGGCTCGTTAATAGCTCGGTCCAGTAACGAGCGAGTTTGATGCTAATCACGATCGAGCCATGAACTACAAGCTTTTTTGCCACCCCTAAGTCTAGTCAAGAATCAAGCTTTAGATCAAGGGCTTGGGCTTAAATCTTTGTTATAGGGTTCAATTACAAGATTTATAAAAGGAGAGAGGGGGGTGTCCGATGCCCATCGGACCAGAACAGTGTTCGATGGCTGTCCGATACCATCCGATCTACTTCAAGATATGTGTGCACGTATATTAAAACAATCAGCACGGATATTAAACTGATGCGCACAGATCTTGAAGTGAATCGGATGGTATCGGACACCCATCGAACAGACTCTGGTCCGATGGGCATCGGACACCCTCCTCTCCCTTATAAAAGTGAGTTGCATATGTTGTGATGATATTCTATACATTGACGAAGGACCTTTTCAACAGTTCCACCAATGGCTATAGGGTTTAAAGAGGTTATCTGAAAATTGTGATGATACTTCTAGAGGGGTTTTCTGAAAATTGCGGGTGTCAATCATTTGAACACTTGTTTCAACCAAAGTTGTAATTTGACTAAAAATATTAGTTCATGTCAATCATTTGAACACTTGTTTCAACCAAAGTTGTAATTTGACTAAAAATATTAGTTCATGCTGAACCAATTGGAGTCGTAAATTTTTTTGAAATAAAGTTTGTTCTAATCCTAATAACTGAAATATGATTTAGAGAAAAGAAAATAACAGGTATTGATTTATTTTGATACCATGACCAGGAAAAAGTAGAAGTGGAGGCAAGCATACTGAGGCAGGGAAGAAGGGTGATTGTAACCTCAGTTGATTTTAGGATTAAGACGACAAAGAAGTTGTTTTACACTTCTCGGACCACTGTCTACATTATGCCTGTAGCTTCTCTGTAAAGAGGAGTACTGTCAACCCATTTTTACATGACAACCAACAAAATATCATCAAAATCAAGGTTCTAAATTGCTAGCTTTAGCTGTGATATAGCTTTTTTGGACCTTAAAAGCTATAATGCTATCAGTCGTTTTCTTTTTTATTAGGTTCTAAATATCTAGCTATGGCTGTGCTATAATCTTTTTGGACCTTAAAAGCGATATGTGATGATCACTTAATCAAAATTGAAAAAGTAAAATTGTAAAAATATTGTTTATTGTATGGATAAGTTGCACCACAAATTTGGTACGATTTGAAAATTGTTTGGTTACCGATTAATATTAATAAGTTTGAATTATTAATTTTTCAAACTGATCCACGTGATAATCATTAGATTGTTTGTTACAGTTGTCAATTAAATTTATCGTCCATCTATATCCTACAGTATATGATCTCACTCCCACTGGAATTTTTTTTATAAACCATAATTAAAAAATAATAATTTAATAAAACTAACATGATTACTTTTTTTTTTCTACAAAAACCACAAGGAGGGTTGCTAATTGAGCAGCTTTGCCCATGGACAAACGGGCCGGACATAAATCGAATAAATAATGGACGAGTTTGTGTCTGACACGGCCCAATACTTGGTTCAGATTATTTTCATTTATGAAAACGAGTTGAGTTTGGACGAGCCCTGCTCGAACAGATTGATCGATCTCCCCTGAGGCTTAGCCCTCTCTCACGGTCTCACCTTGCCTCGTTCTGCTCTCAATTTCATTTAACGAGGAAAATCCTTACCTCAAGGTTTTTCTATGTTCTTGGCTACTATGCAATTTGGTCCCTGCACTTCTATTCTCAGTACAATAGGTCGTAGTATATTCTCCATTGCAATTTGGCTAAGAGAAAATTAAAGTGCTAGACTGCTAGTTTAATCCAGTAACAATACTAGTACAACGCCAGTACAGTACCAGTACTGTACCAAGCTTGTTTTATACCACAGTCATCAAGATACTGCTTTTAACCTCAGTTACTGTGAAATTTACCATTGTATAAACGAAAGAGAAAAGTAAATATTCTGATGACTGTATATATGTAACTAATATCTAATTAGTTACCAGTATATACTGTACAATATTACATTACTATTAGTGACCAGATTTTATGCTAACATATACCAGAAATTTGAAGTTAATTTACCAGTCTATAACAAATACAAGGTAGAAAATAAATCACGTTCAATCTGTCCTGTATACACTTAATTTTGTACAGGAAAGTGTTTGATGTGTATTTTTTTTTTTGTAAATAAAGAGTAATTTTGTTGCAATATTAATTTTTATTGCATTTATCTCATTTAAGTTTCTATTGCTTAATTAATGGTTGTCTTTTAACTTGGACTTGACAGCCCATTGGTTGTCCAGTGGACAACTAGTGGACAGCTCATTAGTTGTCCATGTATTCTTGTTCGAATAAGGTTAAGTTTGAACTGAATTTTGTAACGATCCGAGTTGGACGAACTGAACATGGTCAAAATCTCCTCAAGTTTGAGTCAATCATGGACTGGACATTAGACATTTAAATTTCGATACAGGCCGATTATGGACCGAAGCCCGCTCATTAGCAGGCCTATTGACGTCCATAAGAACGGAAATGCCATGTTAATTTGTCATTTTTTTTTGGAACCAAAATGTCATTTCGGTTTGTTGTGGTTTTATAGTTTTTCATACCAACGGCCACAGAAAATTATATCGGACTGAAATCTTGAAAAAAAAACAAAATAGCGGACCAAAATTACATTTTAGTTCTTATATAAAAAAATATATATGTTGGTTTATAAAATTATTTTTTTAAATTATGATCTATAAAAAATTTCCTCCAACTACAAGGCACCGATGAGTATGGTACCCCATGGGGGAGCGAAATGATATTTTAGGCTGCTAAGTTGGACAAAAAAACAAAAAAAATCAGAGAAAAATGAAAGAAAAAAAAAAATCTTCTGTGAATAAATTGGTGGTAAATGAGGTGCAGTTGGAGTTGTTAATATTAAAAAAATCTAAACCTTTGATTCGGTTATCAT
The DNA here is from genome assembly GCA_024447775.1 of Carex cristatella. Taxonomy (NCBI): domain Eukaryota; kingdom Viridiplantae; phylum Streptophyta; class Magnoliopsida; order Poales; family Cyperaceae; genus Carex; species Carex cristatella. The sequence continues at coordinate 3,540,321 of JAJHPF010000018.1, forward strand.
TATTTACAATTATATTAGAGAAAGCTAGATTCTCCCTTTCTCTCGCTGACTGGCTCCTCTCCACGAATCTGTATCAATATGGTAACGTAAAATTTAGATTTTATACGATCGACATCCAAATAAATTTGATTCTATTTAAATTCAATAACTTCTTTTATATTCGTATTAAAGCGGATAATCCTAATTTTTTTTTCTGCAGTTTTGAGTCGCCACAACGAATACTAATTCTTCTATCGGACGCTTAGTTGGATATTCAGTCCATTTGAAAATGGGCCAACAACCAGCCCGTTTAAATAAACAACACGTCATGTTATCCCATCTCAGAGGAATAGAGGATACGGATTCATTCATCCTAAAAAGAGCATCAATCAGATCAGATAGCCTCAAAATATCCATTAGCAAACGGATAAACAATGAGTAACCCCGCTTCCACCACCGCCTCCGCCTCCGCAGCCGCCATGGCAACCCAAATCTGCCACCAAATTCAATCCATCTTCTCCCTCCCACTTCCCAACAACCTATCTCCTCCGCTCGACATCCTAACCACTGAGCTTGCTGCTCTTTCCTCCTCCTCTCCCTGCGGCCGCGTCTTTGTTTACGGAGTAGGCCGCGAGGGGCTAATGATGAAGGCCTTCTGTATGCGTCTCTTCCACCTTGGCCTCTCTGCGCATGTAGTAGGTGACATGACAACCCCTCCTATTGCTCCTGGCGACCTCTTGCTTGCATCAGCAGGCCCTGGTGACTTCTCCACTGTCAATGCCATCTGCCGAGTTGCAAAGAATGCCGGTGCGAGGGTTGCGCTGATCACAGCAAAGCCGGATGCAGAGAGCGAGGCTAGGAGGTGTGCTGACGAAGTTGTGTTTGTGCCAGCACAGACAATGGCAGATAGGGAGGAGGAGAGGAGAGCAGGGGAGGTTAGTTTGCCAATGGGGAGTTTGTATGAAGGAGCTTTGTTTGTGCTTTTTGAGATGGTGGTGATTAAGTTGGCAGAGGTTTTGCGGCAGCACCCCGCTGAGATGCGTGCTCGTCATACTAATTTAGAGTAGTTTGATCGTAATTATTATGGTTAATTTATGTGTCAGAAATATTGGAAATATAATTTTTGTGTGTTCTCCGTAGATAATAGTTATTTGTCGGTGAGTTGCATAATTGAGCTCTAATGGTACCGGAAAAGGATATCATCCATGATCGCTGGATAAACTGGTCCCATGCATTATATAGATCCAAAATTGTAACTCTTGATTGGACCAGGAATAAGAGTTTTTTTTTTTTTTTTTTATAAAAGCAGGGATAAGAATTATATCCGGGCACACTAAAATTGTGGATAAGAACATTATCCAAAATTGTAATTGTTGTGGCTTCAGCCATACATTTATTTATTTTATTTTACGGATAACCTAAGCAAAATGTATTTTGAGAATGTTCTTAATGAACTGTCGATGTCATAATGGCAGAAAAAGATTGATATATGTAGAAAGAAACATAATATTAGAGGGCAATAAATAAAAAAGAGTTTGTTTACCATGATATGTGTGGAAAAAGGGTTCTAAAAGGCTCGCTAATTAGGAGAGGATTGAGACATTTTTTTTTTTATCACCTTATTGGTTTAATTTAGACTTTGAGGTAGTTTGAATTAGTAAACTCGCAACCATGGCCAACCAAATTTCAACAACAATGCTTCTGTACCATTAGCCTTCATGATCACCACATACTAATCTTTCTAAGATGCACATTATTTGTTTCTTGGAATTGTTTCTAATGATACACAAGATACAAAGAACTTTGCGTCCTACACAATATCCCAATGGATCCGTATCCTCTCTATTACTACAGAGAATGCGCATCACTTTCCGGTTTGAGATTAAATTTCAGCCGGTTTGAGATTCAAGGGAAAATAGGGGGTAGTATTATTGGGCTTTAAGATTTGTGCCAAGTTAAAAGAACGGTCCGGATCAACTCAAAAAGAAATCATTCTAAAAGATTCATTTTTGCGATACTACACCGGATACGAATTCATATCCCAATAACACCCTCTGGAACTAGGATCTGGCTCTGCTGCTTTTATTTAATAAAAACAGGATCCTGCTTTTACCATTCCAACCATTCAAAATTTTCCATTCACGTATCTCGATAAAGAAATTTTTTCATGCACAAATTTCAACGAATTTGAATAGTTGAGATAGTAAAAGCAGGGTCCTGCTTTTGTTAAATAAAAGCAGCAGAGTCGGATCCCTGGAACTAGGGGTTTCAAACAGTTCAGTTTGTTCGGTATTTAAAAAAAATTGGTTTAAAATTTAAATGAATCGGTTTGGTTGAAATTTTGAATTATTTTTGTTTAAATGGATTGGTTCAGTTTAGACATCGGTTTAGACTTCTCAAAACCGACTAAACCGAACATACAGGTTTATATTAGTTCGACTCTAATTTTATTGATGTTATAATAATTTCATTAACCGAACTGAATTGAATTTCAACTGTTGAATGACAATGTATTCTTTTCGTTAATAATGGTATCAATATTTCATTTGTTTAGTTCAGCTCTTAATCGGTGATAGATTTAATTGGCTCAGTTTTAATTTTGAAACCGAATTTTTTTTTTTATTTAATCATTTTATTTCGTTTTGACCCGACCGATAGTTTGAACCACCCCTATCAAGCTAGAACAATCTTTGGAAAGATATTTTCTAAATCGATAGGAATTCCTAATTGATGATGGAAATTCAACAAGATTCTGGCATCATTTCTGGTTTCAACGTGTCCTTGGATTTCAGTTTCTGATTTTCTCCACTTTTGTCATTGAATCAGATGTCTCTTTCTGAAGATCGATCTATCAAGATGCTATGGATACGAGAATTCAAGCGAGATATCTCGAGTTTCCATTTTAATTTAAAAGTATAAAATTCTCTTACAATCGGCACTTTGAATGCTGAGTCAAAACTATAAAATTTAGCTAGAAGGATCTGAAAATAAAATACAAAGATTTTTAATAAGTGTCAAGTGAGACATCAACTCAAGTCTTCACAATAATAATATATAATATAGAGTTATAGCTACTAAGTTGCAAGTATATGTTTAATATTTTGGAAAGCTGATGTATATAATATTATAAAGAAAAAAAATTAATTAACTTTTAATATATATAATATAATTAAAAAAATTAGAATCATAGGTTCACTAAAGCACATTGAGTTGCAATTAAGACCCGCCGCTTGCAAATGTCTAAATTGTATTTTGTGTATTTATGTAAAATAAATTCATTTGAGCAATTCTTCAACAAATTCAAGACTGATTGAACTTTTTTCTGAAATGAAGATCTAATCTATTAGCTTTCTTAAAACTCCTGTTTATATTATAAAAGATTTTCTTACTTTATGAGTTTTAAATTCATGACTTCTTACATGAGAAATATAGGCTTTTGCTACTAGATTAAATATTGATTCTTGATTGATTCTTATTCTATGTAAAGTAGAATGTGCTAAACAGCATCCCGGGCATAATGTTGTAGATTTATAAGAGAATATTTTTATTTATAAAAGATATCATAAAATAAAATATGAAGAGAGAAATAATTTATGCATAAAATGAATTGGAGAAAATTTTCGGTTTCAAACTTTGGATCGGAAAACTTTCTTCCGGACCAAAGTTATATTTTTGTATATATAAAGCTGTTTTGGATCATGTATAACAATCAAAATAAAAAAAAATTTGAAGACAATTTTGTTTTTGAAGGCTCAAAGCTTATCCGATCCATAAGACAATCAAATGAAAAAAAAATAACTCTTTATATTAGTAGAAAAATTTTCGATACAAAATTTGAAGCCGGAAATTTTTTCTCTAATCCATTATGTAGCTTTTCAGATACTACTCTCTCTTTCTTTCTCTCTAATATTTTTCTAACAATAAAAAATTCTCGATTTATAGTGCGGATTGATACATAAATCTCAATGACACAAAGTCCATTCAATCACACCTATCAAATATTGCGAAGGATATGAATCGGGTTCCGATATAATGTCCTGAATTTGCCCCTTCATTTCTTTTTTTTTTTATCATTATTCCAGTGGACTTCAATAAAACAGTGGGTGGTAGGTAGGAGCGCAGGCAAAACAAATATTTAATGAGAGTCAAAGATATAAATTTACAGATTTTTTTATAAGAGTGAGGCGATTTTTTTGCAGTGCGCCGATCTATTCGTGCTAAAATGAATTCATATCTCAATTTTTTAAAATTTAGACAGTTCTTGGTACGAAAATGTACTTGAAAATCAAGTTTAATATTTTTTAGAATTTTTACTTTATTTTTAGATTGATCGAAAATTATCTAATTTAAAAATTCTGGACCATCCGAAAATAATAATTTTCATATGTTTTAAAAAAATAAAAAATTTGGTCTCCAATTATATTTTTCATATGAAAATCATGTTGAGCAGTTTAAACTGATTTTGTGGATTTTAGAAACAAAAATATAAGTACGGACCAATATGTAAAGTACCAAAATCTCACTTTCTTTATATTATTATTGTAACTTCAAATTAATATTTTTATAAATATTGAGGTCATAGTGAATATTTTTTTTTGTAAAAGTCACGGAGATCAATTTAATTTGTTTTTGTAGTTTTTTATTACACGAGAAGAAAATATCAAAGGATATAGAATAATTTTAAAAATACAAACGGGAGTGAATTGTCGTATCCTTTGCATTAACTCAAATTTTGAGTTGAGATCTAGACCGTCCAATTTAAATCTACACTAGTATTAAAGAGTCCTTGTGTTACAAGTGTGAGTCGGATTGACTTAAATTCTGATTGTATTAATGCAGCTGACACATCAATTGACTCCTGGACCAAATTTTTTATTAATACTATATTTAAAAAAAAATTACTTTTTCTCCAGAATTAAAAAAAATACCAGAGGTGTAGGGTCAATTGGCAGCCTCATAGACTGGGGGCGCTTTGTGCCACTGCGGCTCCAAAAATAGAGCTGCCGATTGACCAGTCCCAACATATTTTTGCTATAGAAACTAACAAATGAAAATGTATGTCTTCTCAGAAAATCGTATTTTAATAACCAATTTGACTCAAATTAGCAACTTAAGAGTCAAATATGTAGCGATACATACAGTTTAAAATCCGGAAAGAAAAAAAAAAGTGGAATTACAGGGTCAATTGGCAGCTCTATTTTTGAGACCGCAATGGCACATGGCGGCTTTCAAGAAAAGAACAACTGATTGGCCTTGCGGCTCTAGTATTTTTTGAAATCTGAAAAAAAAAAAAAAAAAAAGTGTGTTTTTAAAAAAAAAAAATGGCATTAATAAAAATTTCGAATTCCTGGACTCTGCGTTTAAATCCATTGGTAGGACTTTGGAGTAATGTAAATCCGCCATAAATAGTTGGAATTAATGCCTGAGGGGACTCAGGGGAGGAGACGAATCGGAACCTAGGAAGTCATAACTCATAACATAATTTTTTCGTATCTCTATGATAAATTCAATGCTAGTACGTCACCTCCACGTCCTCTACTGCTCAGTATGAAAGAGACTTGTAATTTCTGGTATTTTTACTTCCTTTTTCCTAAATCCCAATAATTGTGCTTCTTATTTACTTATTGTGGGTCTAATCTTCTTTCCTTTTCATCTTTCTTGGACGCACCTTGCTACTAACTTATCTGTATTCTACCATTTCTCCCTCGTTTTTTCGATGCTTACAGGTCATCTTTTTGGCTTTTTTTTTTTCCAATGTAAAAGATGAGTCAAGTCAAATATTGAACCTTCATTAGTTGCTATGTATACGTCAAAATAAGCTAGTAGCCTAGACGACCATTTCCGGCTATTACAAATTCCAATGCATTACATCTAGGGTTGAAAACGGTATCTATTTAATTTGTATTCGAAAACTTAGATATGGATATTTGATATTCGAAAATCTGTATAAATAAGGATACTGATATGTTTATGTTTCAATTATCCGTATCTAATTATTCGTATCTGAATAGTAAGATATATACTGTATATTTTAAGATATATTTTTAAAAATTTATGTTATTCACCATTATAATTAGATAAATATTATGAATTTTAATATATTTTTATATTTTTTTAATAAATATCCGATATGATCCGAATTCGTAATCGTATCCGTCTGATATCCGCTCCATATCGTATATGAAAAATTGAAAAAGAATATGGATATGATTTTACCACTATCCGCTCCGTTTTCACCCCTAATTACATCTAAGAGACACAAATATAAAAAAAAATGAATAACTCATAGGTATTATTAGGAAACTACTTCTAACTAAAAAGAAAAATAAGAAATTAAGATAGAGCCAATAAAACACATGGATTGTAGCATATGCTACCATGCTAGCATACTTTTGATCACCTCTCCTAGCTAGATCGAAGTCAAATTAAGACAACATAATAAAAGCTAAGAAGAATCTAATCTAACAAAGCTGATCACAGAATATGCTAATAAATTTTTAATCTTAATTAATTCCTCTTGATTCCAATGAATTACTTGTTGCATTTTTCTCCTCTATATATCTCCAACAAGCGCCTACATGCATCTCCTAATTATCTACCTTCTTTTCTTCTTCTTTGAAATATCTCTGGCGCCTCCCAACTGTGGCACAACCTTGAGTGAGCATAATAAAATACACTAATCAGGGATATAAAAGCTAGCTTAAACACACATACTTTATGCCTAATAAAAAGGACATGCAATGGTAGTATATTAAAATTTAATTACCTGGTCATGCGACGCATCAACTTGCGATAGAACTCGTTTCGTTTTCCTGCTTCTGTTTGTACTTGCGACAACGACCAAGTCTCTGTTCCCTGAATATATATATTTATATCAGAAGAGTAAGAAAATCAGATACAGACAAACAACCACAGACTTATCATATTAATTATAAGATGAGTTTGGGTCCGATGCCCATGAGTTCGATATATTTGATCTGCTTTAAGATCTGTGTGTGATGCTTTAATGTCTGTTCATGTCCGTTTTAATAACTATGCATATAATTTTAAAATGAATCGGACGGTTATGGAACCTATCGGACTCAAATTTAAATCATTAATTATAACATGCGGACTTGATAAGCATTTATAACCACTAACAAGTTAATCGGCTTCAAGGATTAATTGGATAATGAACACCACACCAACCATTAATATAATTAAGCAAAACAGAATGTGATAATATAAACACCTTTTGATAATTATTATATTTTTCTGTCAGGTCAGTTCAAATCGAAATAAACTTTATTTAATCAATATTTAATTTGAATAAATATATATATTCAATTGATCGAATAATTTAAACCAAATCAAAAAAATCAAACATCTAAATTATTTGGTCAATTTTTTTTAATTCATTACTAAAATATAAGTGCAAACTTGGTAATCTATCTTAGATCAGTCAAAAAAAATTAATTTATTCGGTCAATTTTTTTAATTAATTAATTTCTTTATTTTTAATGTTCAAAATTAGATCATAAATCAAAGAGGTAACTATCAAAATTCTTAAATCTGAATTATATAAACAGAATTATCAAAAAAAAAAAAATTTCAAATATATTCAATTTATAGTAAAAACCCGAAATATTTTGAACATTCCTGTCTTTTTCTCTACCAAAGGTCCAAAGTACAGTCCATGTGTTAAAATAATTTTGAGTTCTCTTAAAAGGAAAGGTAACAATCAGTCTACAGGAGATCGGTTCCTATTCCAAAATCTGTTTCTTGAAACCAGCAAACCTCGAACAGCGCACTGAGGGGAGGACCCAATGAGATCATGCAATAAATATCTAGGGCTATTTTGGTAATAGCCTCATCCAACTACATCTTCTTATTAATTTATTATAGATAATTACCATGAAGAAGTGGTGGTCATCTCATCTCACTTATAATATTAATATGCCATGTAGATGTAGATATATATTATTTAATGTTTTCTAAGAAAGATTCCAAAGATTATTGCATTTCGTACAAGTATAAACTAAAAATTAAATTAATCTAACTTTAGAAATGAATTCAATTTGCATCAATTAGATCCTCATTTATCAAATAAAAACCGACCTGACTCCACTAGGAGTCGGCTCCGCCGGGGTCGAGAATCTCCGGTCGACTCGGTTGCACTGTCCGGTATAAGACGGTTGAGCGGGAGGTCACGACACGTAGCTTTCTTGCTGTTCGGACTGAACATACGAAGCACGAAGCTCTCCTCCATCCAGTTGAGGAAAGCCGCGTGGCGCTCCTCCGTCCATCCCTCTGCGTCGATCATCTCTTGCTGATCCATCCGACGGTGGAGATCGCAACTATAGTTTTGAAAAATGGGTAATTCAGATCCGGAGGCTCTCTTGTTTTTTCCCCTTGTTACGGAGCGTGTTATTTTTTTTTTTTGTGTTATGGAATTGAAGAGAGGTCGGGTGGCGCGGTTATAAGGAATAGAAAAGAAATATCAGAAATATCTTCAAGCTTTTTTCCGTGTGGGCAACGAGATATTTTTTGTTGACGGAGAATTTGATTCGGTGGGAGCGGGACACAGCCGAAATTGCTCCAGTAATGGATCCATCTATCTAATTTCAGGGACTTGCAATTTAGATCGAGGTGGAAAGTGAAAGTGAAAGTGAAATCCAGCTAGATAAATATTTCATTAATCCACAAGAAAAATAAATTGAGTCTTCTGCTACATGCTGACCGTTGAGATCAGATCAAGTGGCTTTTGGAGAGGCACCGCGCCAACTTTTACTATATAATTGGAGCTTTGTTTTTGTTTGGTAGTAATAATTTGTGGATTGTAGAGGATGAGACTAAAATTAAAATATTAAAATGTCAGAGACGGCAGATGGGTACCACGAGGAGTCCGTATCCTCTGAGATATCTCAATTTTTGCATGACCGACGTGTCCGGTACCTATTCGGGGGAACGTAGGGGGCCAGTTTTATTTGAGCTTCGAGATTCGTGCAGAACATACTTGAACGATTGAGATATTCCAAAAAGTCACGCAAAGTTTGAGATATCTCAGACGATGCGAATTCTACCACGAGACGACGAGAAAGTATAGAGTTGACGCAATGTGGGGACATCTGTGTGGAGATATTTGCAGCTGCTGCTTCGGAGTTGTTGTGGGGCCCAAAATAAAGAGATCTTTTGCACTTTATGTCTTTGTTAATGCGGGGAGATTTTTCTCTGTTTTCTTTTTGAAACCAAGATCTTTTCCGATATCAATAGCTAATTGTGAGATGTTTTAAGAGAGCAGAAAAAGATCTAGGATAATAGGATGCCTTGTCAGTTGTAAAATAGTTAGATGATAGTCACTGCAATCGTGGGGTCCAGGTGGTGGCGCTGTGGCCTGGGGAGTGCATGCCAACCTAATTCTAGTGTTCTTTAAAGATTTTTTTGTTATAAATTAAATTCTCCAAAATAGTTTAAATTAGGATAATTGTTGTGCTGACCGTCAGCGAAGATATTTTGTCTGACAGAGACGGAGGGAGGGAGCGTCAAGTAAATAAAATCATACCAGCAAGGCAGCAACCACTTTCAAATATCATATAATATATCTGAAGAAAGTGGTCACGGTATTTGGTTATCACTCGTGAGTCATGACTGGCCATAAAGGCGACTACCCATTACCCATCGAGTCCGTATCCTCTGAGCTATCTCAATTTTTGCGTGACCGACGTGTCCGGTGCCTATTCGGGGGAACGTAGGTGGCCAGTATTATTTGTGCTTTGAGATTCGTGCAGAACGTATTTGAACGATTGAGATATTCCAAAAAGTCACGCAAAGTTTGAGATATCTCAGAGGATGCGAATTCCTCCTGAATGAGATCTTATTTGCAGCTGGTGAAGTTTAAAAAAAAAAACAGTCTTACGCTGGAGCTATGGCAAACCTAAAAAAAATTCTCAAATATTTTTTCTTATTTTGTTGAAATATCTATTAGGAAAACTAAAAAAATTCCTCATTTTGTTTGTGATCAATCTCCACTTGACTTAAATATATATAAATCTTTCATTTAAATAATCTATATTCAAGTTCACCAGTAGTCGATGGTAGGGCTGCATAAAATATTCGTAGTTCGTGATTCGATTCGAGTTTGATTCGAAAAAGTTCGTAAAAAATTCAATTCGAAATGGTTCGAAATTAATTCCAACAAAACTCAAACTAGACCTGGTTCGTTCGAAATAGGTTCGCAAACTATTCTAGTTCGAATCTCAAAGTAACGTGAACTGTTGATTCTCACTAATAACTTATGTTCGCTGATGATTTAAAGGTTAAAACATAAGACCGTCCAGTCATAAGTCATAACTCATAAGTCGTTATTCTTGCTCTCAGTTCTGAAATCCTAAACGACTTTTAACTCTCGCTCTCGGTGACTACGATCACTCTTCCTTATCGTAAAAAAATTCGTAGAAGATTCGAAATTGGGTTCGTAAAAAATTCGATTCGAAATTAATTCAAACCAAACTAAGTTCGAAATTAATTCAAACCATGGTAAGTTCGATTCGGTTCGATTCGTTTGCAGCCCTAGTCGATGGTCCTAATGCACCTGTTTCCTCTAGAGAGATAGGATTGTGGAGTGTTGTGCGGCTTGTGCCTATAGACTATTACATATATGAGGAGGAATCTAATTATAGTAATTTTATTTTATAATTTTAAAATTACAAGCTGTCGATCCAAACTGTTCAACATGATATATATATATATATATATATATATATATATATATATATATATATATATATATATATATATTTTATTTCAAATATGGGTTGGTGGTCAAGCCACTCAACACATTTCAAATCCCTATGTATTAATATAGATGATTTCATTACTTTGTGAGTTTCGAATCCATGACCTCTCACATGGGAGCCACGTGTCTTTGCCACTAGACCAAATACAAGTTCTCAACATTATCTATATTAAAATATGTTTGGAGATCAAATTTTACATTTGTTTGACTTTTTTTGTTTACTATTTATTAAGTATTGTACAAAATGCTGTTTTTAGATAATTCTGAACCACTGAAAAATAACAGTTTTGTAAAATACTTAATAAATAGTAAAGAAATTCAAAATTTGATCTTCAAGCACATTTTCATATAGAGATTATGTTGAACGGTTTGGATCAAGTGTTTGAATTTTAAAATTACAAAACTAAATTAGTGTAAGATGTTGAAATTAGTGGATCTCTCCTCTCTCTCTATATATATAATTTAATTTGTTATAAATCTCATTAATGACCTACCTAAATTAATGACGTTAGCGGGCATAATGGTACGACTACGCAAAAAAATTGTCGGTTTATCGAGTAAGTGCTATTTTATATTTGTTATTCAATACAATAATTGATAAATAAAATTATATATAATATTTTTTTTGTAACCGTACATATAATTATATAATTTTCATTATCATGATTAGATTGATTTTTACATTAATTTATATAATTTTTAGTAACTAATTTTTGACAAAATTAATTTATATATAATTTAATATTGTTTTGCTTTTAATATATTCAAATTTTAGAAATATTGGAATCAATACTTACAATTTTAAGAACTGTGAGTTTAGTGCAATGGTACAAGCATTCGTCTCTTTGTCTGTCTTCGGAGAATGCTTGTTCAAATTTTGAGAAAAATATTTTGCTATTCTAAAAGATGCTGGATGTGCCAGGTTACTTTAATAAAAAATAAAATTATAATTTTTATATTTTCTATATTATGTACATGATTTGTTAAATATATCTATTTGTTTGTTATATTTTGGATTAATTATATAAGTTATTAATTTACTTAAAAATTACTTGTTATTCGTTTGTTACACAATCTCATTATAATCTGATAGAGGTGAGCTTTGATTTCTGGATTTAATCAAATTATTCTAGTTTTTTTCTAAGTTTTCTCAAAATAAAGTTATTTGTGAGAATTTCTTATATTAGGATGTAAGAATTTTATTATAAATAACAATTTCATATATTTTTTGTGGATAATTAATTTATGAGTGCAGCTATGGTACTATATGCATAGGCATATTGGCCCGCAATATTAACTCAAATCTTCGTTTTGAAAATTCTAATGATCGATCCGAACCACTCAATATAGTCTCCATATAAATTTGTACTGATAAACTAAATTTTATATTTTTTTTTATAATTTTAACTATATTTTTAGATGGGTAGAAAATCACTTAATCTGAAAATTGTAGACCATCCAAAAACAATTATTTTCTACCCATCTAACAAAATTCTAAAAATATAAAATTTAATTACAAGTACATATCATATGGAAACTATATTGAATAATTCGAATCGACTATTAAAATTTTGAAAAAAATATATTAAACCATAATACGGACCAATCCACCCTATGCTAGCACCATAGCCTCACTATTAATTTATTATTTTTTAATTGAACACAGCTGTAGCAAATGATTGCAATGGAGTTTCAATTGGTGAAGTAACTAGTGTATTAACTAGTCTGTATCATTTAGTACTGGTACAGACCGTTCGGTACTGCTCGCTGGAACTGGTATATCAATTGGTGCAACAATACCAGTCTAGACTGGACCAATACCACCAGTACTTCAATATTGATACAGTTGCCTGGATCAATGTTTTAGAAACTTGATTCAGTTTTATTTCAAGAAAGCAATATAGAGTTAACTACAGATAATTCGGTTTATTTCTAAATATTTCTATTGTCCTCTTTTATACTGGTACATACCAGTTGGAACCAATGCGAATGTCGACCATCCAAACGGATGCTGAAATAATAATTCCAGTTAGCCTTCAAATTTTCACACTACAAGAATACATTGTTGTAGACAGTAAACAACATGTAATTAGAAAAAATTTCCATTTACAAATTCATATAAATTTACACATTGGCAGTTCTTTTGTTTTTTTCCCCCTTTTTCTTCTTCTTCTGTTGGTCTAGTTGGATATGAAGAAGAATCTCTCAATTTCGTAAATTAGTCCCACTGTAAAAACCGTCCAGATAATTTATCAGATGTGCATTTTTTTCTTCTTTTTTGTGTGTTTGTTTTGGTTTGAAAAGAAGAACTGTTCTTTTCAAAACACTAGAATACTAGATTATTCATAAAGTTTCGACAAAACAGTTCTGTTCTTGATATTACAGAATAAAAATGTGATTTATCATTTATATGAAAATGTCATAACTAAAACCAATTAATTAGGCCTAGCCTAGCTAAGGCTGCCTCTCATCGTAGGGCATTGAACTTGCGGCCTGAAAGTTTTGTAAAATGGATGGAAAAAAGACAAAAAAATAAAAATCGAACAATTAAAGTCCGAACAGTCGATCCGAACCGTTCGACATGATTTTCATATTAAAATGTGCTCAGAGGCCAAATTGTATATTTTTTGAAAATTATTTGCTATTTTTTTTTAGATACGTACAACATCATTGTTTCTGAACGGTACAAAAACAGTGATTTTGTACGTATCTTAAAAAAAGTAAAAAATTTCCAAAAAATAAAAAAAATTGGTCTCTGAGCACATTTTAATATGAAAATCATGTGGAATGGTTCGGATTAACTATTCGGACTTTAATCATACGATTTTTAGAGACTTTGGACGGTGTCTTGTCCAAAGCTATTTGGACCAAATCTTATCCCTAAATTGAAAGTATTCTCCGTAACAAGCAAGAACATAGGAGCAGGCCGCGGCCTAGATACTGTCATCATTTCAGCCTGCAAATACTAAATAAATTAAACAGGCTTCCACAAAGCCCAATTGTTTTCTACTCTTCTTTTTAAGACTTCTTTTTTATTCAAACATGTGCTCACCCATCTAAACACACAACATTGGGTTAGAGCTATTTCTAGCCCATCCAAAAATAAAATGAAAATTCCACCAAAATCTTATACACAAATTTGCCTCCCTCCTATCAAAATTCAGATGCACTAAAATGTAAACACACAACACTTGGTGCGCTCAAATAGAAAGACACAGTTTATGGCACTAAAATGGAAGAGTAAATTTAGATGCACTAGAAATTGAATTGAATATATATGATTTTAAATTTTATAATTACTTTATAGGAATAGAGTAATGGGTATGAAATAGTCATTACCCATACCCTTACCTATTTATTTAACAAAAAAAAAAATCTTATTTATACTCATCTTATCAAATGCGATACAGATCGGATAAACAACAAAAAAGATAGCATTGACACCCCTAATTTTGTCTTGGTTTGGCAGAGATGAGATCGTACTAATTAAGAGCCAAGAGTGCACATTGTTTTCCTTTTCTTCTCTGTCGAAATGAATAAGGTATAGTCTTATTAATAGCACTGTTATTTTGGACAACAGTTTGTCTCTTTAAAGTCTAAACAAGTGACCATTTCCGGAGGGGCAAACATGAGATGTGTCTAGTTCCATTACTCTTGCATTTATTTTATTATTCATAACATATTCCATTGATTAGATTTTCTTAAAATAAAAGAGAAGGGTTCAGATGCCTCCATTTCTTGTGCCTCCACCATGCCTCTATTTTTAAAAATATTAATAACTCAAAATTTAAAACTTAAATGTCAAAATAAAACTGTTGGATATTATCTACATTATTTTATATGTGTATGTGTAAAAAATTATGACATTTCAATTTTGTTTTGGTTGTCATCAATAGCTTGTAAAAAAACGTACTAATGTTGATAATTTCTAGATGTTAATTTTCTAACTTAGTGATTCACGTAAAAACAAAATCGAAATGTGATAAGTTTTTATGAACATGTAGAGAAATAAACATAGATCACATTTAATAGTTTAATTTTGACTTTTAAGTTTTAAATTATGAGTTATTAAAGTTTTTAAAAAATAGAGACATGATGGAGATATAAAAAATGAAGGCATTTGAAACCTCCTCTGGAAAAATGAATACAAAAAAATTCCGGGCGTGGGAATAAACAGATACAATAATTCAATGCCTACGGTTGGTAGAGTCGAAGAACTTTATGTAAAATAGTTAAAGCAACTTTATTGTATCTACCGCAATTAGAAGAAATTTATGTAAAAATGAAATGTTGCAAAAAGATCCAATAGTGCACAGTGACTATTTTATGCAAAATTCAAAAAGAGAATCTTTCTGTGTTTGAATTCACGTATATTGTAAGATAAATCATACAGATATATCATACTTACTCTTAAAAAAATGATGGAAATTTTGACTCTATCAGAAACAAGCAAAAGTTACTGCACAAATAACAATTATTAATTCTACACATTTAGAAAAAAAGAAGCCAAAAACCAAAGCTCAGAACAAGATTAAGTTTAGACCAAGGAGCCCATACATTAATATTTACATTGAGGATCAAATACATTCTCAATAAGCCCCCACAATTTCATCCCGCTGCCGCACCTCTGCCACTGGTACCAAGATTGTACCAGTCCCCTGTACCATTTCTTATCTGTGTGCAATTCCTTCAGCTGTGTCTGAAATAACTGATGAACAAATTGCATCCAACAAAAGAAAATTCCTAGGCCAGTCATACAAAATCTAATTAGAGAAATAAACATTCTGGTAATAGTTTCCGGCTTTCAAGGTTAGTTTGATTGAAACAAATTTTATTCCTCTCCAACCAAACAACCCATAATATGGCATCAAAAGTCAAATAATAAGTTAATAACAATTTCTTTTTGCACATCATACATCCTAATAAAGCACTGCCAAGTCTCTTTTACTGAATCAAAATTGAAATCATGTTGATTGCAATGTACCAACATTTTGAGATAATTCAGACATAAGGTCATTTTGGGAATAATTGAATTATCAATAGTATTATGATCCGATCAAAAGCAATATGAGGTGTCCCCCCTCCAATCCTTTTTTGGTAAGATAAAATTGTATGAAAATCTTGTTTTTTATTTACCAATGAAATAAACCCTCTAATTTTTACAGGCAATTATGTTTTCCAAATCATACTCCACATTGAATCTTCAGCCCCTTCACAATTCAATTTCAAAAAAGGACTTCCAAACTAAATTTTATAAACAGGAACCCTGCATATTTACACTAATAATTAATCAATAGAAATTTGTTAGGTTTGGCTAACATTATCACTAGATTTCACCTGTCCGCTCTTTTCTCTCTTCTTTTTGAGATTTGACTTCCTTGGTATCCACAAACTTGATAAAATCTTTCAAACTAGCAAAACAAGCATGAGGCTTTGGCTTCTTGACAAGTGGCAGCATCTTGTCAGCCGATGCAGCTTCATTTTCTCTTGTATCACTTGTTTTATTGTAGTGTCTTTTAAACTCAAGACCCATCTTTATGATATATATAATTAATGCCAAAAAACAAACAACACCACATATTAGAAAAAGGCCCCAAAAGCTGCTTATACTTAGACGATTTGATTCGGTATCTGTGTTCTCGGAGCTGCACGTGTCCTGGCTGTTCAGCCATTGGTCGTGAATGCGCTGGAGTTCTCCACTCTCTGACAATGTCAGAATAGCAGTTGAGAGGTCAACTGCTAGAGGAGAATCTCTTTGAAATGCCTATTAAGAAAAAAAAAATACACGTTTAAATGGTATGTTTCAAATACATATACATTATTACATTACCCATAGATTATACAAGTAGTCTCAAGCAGATGCACGTTATTAATCTATGAACCTAAAAAAACTGTATTTTAGAATATGGAACACATGTAAAGGCATTTGATTAACCCTCTTTAAAATATGGACACTATTTGCCATTGAAATTTGAATTATTGGGTTTTCTCAAAATTCAAACTGTATACGAGTTAAGTTTATAAACATATCTTCAAATTGGAACGATACTATATACTACGTCTTGAAAAGAGACTTACGAAACCCCATCCTTCTCGGGTGAACTCCTGACCAACAACGCGAAAATTACAATAATTTGAGAGGAAAATATCAACATATGGTTTCTCATCAACTATTGCTGCAACACCACCATCCCGGGGCCCACGCGTCAGGGAATCAGCATACTCTTCAATAGTATTTAGGGGCACAAGCCTTGACTCAGGTATGTGCAGTTCCTCTCTGAGGTAATTCTTTGTGAATTTACCGACCTGGTACCTGTGACAGAAATAGTAGTTTGGATGTATTCTTTTATACCACATACTGGACCATAATTTTAGTCTGGTTGTATTCTTTCCAAATACCACAAGTTGAATAGAGCACAACCTATCACAGAAAATCTTTTATAACACATACTGGACAAGAATTTTAGTTTGTATGTATTCTTTCCAAACACCACAAGTTGGGTGTTTTTGCGAAAACTATTTGTTTAACAATAAGATATATATGGTTTTTATAATACCCGATGGGGTCATCACTAGCTATGAGGCTATCGAGGCCTTTGATGCCAGAGGAGAGTTGTTGGACAGTTAGGATCGAGGTGAGAGATGCAGTGTAGCTGGAGGTAATAATCAGGACCACAAACAACCACACAATCATCACAAAACGGCCAAGCACAGATTTTGTATTCTGTCCTACAATTAAAAATACAGCAAAGCCAAAATAATATTATATTATTAAATAATTGTCTTTTATTTCTGAAAATATACTTTGTGACAATACCGAATATTATCAAGCATGCATCTGAAATCATGTCCTATGTGCCAGCACAAGTGTTAGAAATAGCTATTCATCAGATAGTTTATTCAAAGTACCCAGAAAGCCCCACTCCTATCATTTTTCTTTTAGTTCCACATTGGGCATCTGCTGTTTTCTAGCGTTTGTGTGATGCTTTGTGCACCAATAATCATTTCTTTGTGTATTACTTTTGGTTTCAAGTAAGAGATGAAGTAAGAGGACATACTGTGTGCAAAGAACATAGTGGAGAAGCTAAACCTGCAGAATGAACAAACAAATTAATAGATAATTTTTCTAAAAAGGAAATCAATGGATAATTAAAACAAATTAAAAAAAAGAAAAAGAAGTACATATGTTTATAATGTTCATAAAAACTGTAATGTGTGACACATTTCTGTCAAAAGAAGGAAATCCATGATATGGTTTCAAATAGTTCAATATCCGCAGCTGCTACAAGACAATGAAAGGAGGGTAAAGAGAAAATAAATAAAGGTAGTAACTGAATGCTCACCAAAATATAGTGGAAACTTGTTCTCGAGGCGGGCCACGAAAATCCTTGTTAGTTCTATGTTCGAGAATCCAAACAACAATTCCGACAAATAGGAAAAATGCACCAATAACACACCACATTGGGAGTGTAAACGGTTTCAGAAAGGACCATGCACTTGAGCTTTCGGGCTTAACTACTGCAACTATAACCAAACCCGCTTCAACGTAAGGTTGTGTGAAATCTGCTATCTTTGTCCGGTTTTTCACTATCGCTATGTCCCCCACTACTGCATCCAATTCCTGAAAAGTTTAGAAGTAGACGAGATATCAAGAAAACAATAAAAAAAAAAAAAAAGCTATTTGATCTGTTATAATTTATACCCACTGGACCAACTTCAAGTACAATTCATGTAGTACATGTACAGTTCACTACCAGGACCTGACTGATAAGTGACCTCTATGTCTCAGTATCAAGCATACCAACATGGTAATAATTCATTCAGTTCTTTTTGGTCTTGTTAGTTAGCCATCACTTAATACCTTCATACTGGTATTACTACCACTGGAATGTGTTGGTACCGAGTCTAATTTGGCACGGCATCGATATGAGTCTGGTATGGTATTGGGAATTTCGACATACGCTGTCTGGCATTTCAACTAGGACTTCTCCAACACGGGCTCCATCATTTGACTTGTATGGTAGAATTAGAATTAGCTCCTAATACCAATTAAGGTTGTACGCTTGGTACCGCGGGGGGGGTGGAGAGAGAGAGAGAATACATTTTCAGCAATCATTTTGACCATATCATCATAATTCGGGTTAACAGTACCATTTCCAATCAGTATAAAAGAACACGGCACCGGGTATGGCAATAACTTGATTGCCGCATTGAAAACATCAATACAAAACCCACTAGCATTGCTGTTGGATTCAGAATTAGACCCGTTTGACACTAACAGTTTAAAGCTGGCCTTGTTTGGCACTCCGATTCGCAACGGCTGGCCATCGTTGGGGAAAACCCAACCACGTGGTTGTTGCGTGGTTCCACCAGGCCACATCACATCGTATAGCCTACGTGACTGACCTGACATGTTTTGTGGCTTTTGATACAGGATTTCGGGCGAAACAACAGATAGACCCGAGTAATTTGACCAGTACCCAATCAATCGTGGCCCAGTAGACACCACATTGATGATATCATATGCGGGGCGGATCAGGTCCCGATTTGGGCCAAATTGTAACGGTCCAGTAACACCTGTGAAGTTTGTGCTCAGCAGATTTTGTAGTAAGCCCTCACCACCATTAAAAAATTTCAAAACTGCCAAGCTTAAAGTGCTCCCATTTACATCATGCAATCTTGGGTCAGTAGAGAAATTAATTCTGTTTGCATTCGATTTTAAATATTGATCAATTGCATGCGCCACCAACCACACTGAATCATAAGCATACAGACTGTATGCATTGAGACCTGACACAGAAGCTGTATTTCTCGTTTTGTTTCTCCATCTGGACACAAATTTCATCTTGAGATCTGAATCCGGCATATGCTCTCTCAGCACAATTGACCCTTTTATCAGATTAAGAACTTTTGGGTCGGTATCCACCGACCCATACCCGTATCCTAAACCGATCCCTTTAGAATCCAAAACAGCAGCAAGCCAACTAGTTACGATCCATACGTAACCAGGTCCTGTCATGCCCAACTTTTGAGCAACAGAAAAGACAGTTAGACCTGAATCTGGGTTTACGTGTAGGACATAAACTCGTGACTCCTTTGAATTGACCCGCAGCAGCAAGTCAGTGATCTCAGTCAGATCCACAGCCTGCGCAAAAGCAGCTTTGTATGAAATCTTTGCCCTTCTGAGCGCCAGCTCATCTCCCAAGGCGGCAATACCGTTACGGCCGTAGTCGTCATCAAGATATATTGCGGTGACCTCACGCCACTGGAAGAATTCTACAATGTCGGCTATGGCACGCATTTGAAACTGGTCAGATCGAGTGGCACGGAGGAAGTAGGGGAATTCTAGGGAGGAGAGAGTCGGGTCCGTTGCAGAGAAGGAGACTAATGGTACTTGTAATGAGTTCGCTATATGGGAGAGTATGTGACTGCCTCCTGATGACTGTGGGCCAATGATTGCCACCACATTCTTCTCTAGTACTTGTAATGCTGGAGAGAATATTGAAGAAAACAAGCATTTGTAGCGACTAATTTGTTAGAAAGTTTTTAAACACAGAGATATATATCTATTTGTTTATGTATTTGATTTTGTTTATTTAGTTACTCACCACATAGTAGAAATTTCATTCTACTTCAGAGTTTGTTTGGTGCTTAGAATTTTAATAAAAAAGAAACTATCATGGCATCATAAGTGTATAAGACCAATATTGGCAAGGGCCCCTAGACTGTAACCTAACAAATCTAGTACCTAACAGGTATATGCAGATTGTACCAATACAATCCCATAGCACAATAGTTGAAATCATAATAAGCTCCATTGGAGCAAATGACCTAGTAGCTCAAGTAATATAATAATGTGACTTTCATGAATTATGAGGTCATGGGTTAAAACCCTCGAAGCCACTAAATATGGATGAAGTCTTGTGAGCCTTTTCCGTTCAAAAAAATTAGAAAGCTCACACTAAATTTAGGTTCTTCAATGTACAGAAAAGTTCAGTGTGAACAAAAAAAGAAAAGGATTCCTCACAAAACAACCTCAATAAATAGAAAGGGTACCAAGAAAAGAATCAGATGCTCTTTAAGAGAAGGGTCCACAAAGATCTAAAAAAGAAAAAGATACATGCTAACATGCATAGACAGTCAAAAGCTTTTTAATTAAATGATGGCACTTCTGTGTATATGCATATGCGTATGCATATGCGTATGCATACAAAACAGTATGAAAGTTTTGCTGATTTTACTTTTATATTTTGTATCCATCCAGAAAAATAAACAAAAACTGTTATGACTTTAGTTTTTATGCGTTTAATCTTAGAAAATAGATAGGAGCTAGCAGGTGTGCAAACATTTAGTAGCAACCTGGGAAAAGTCAGTATAGGTACTGATACAAACCAGCTTGTCACTCTGCGCTGCTGTATGAAATCCAAAAGCTAAACATCTCTCTTCTATAACATAAAACTCAGTCCGCTTGGAGTGGTATTTTCACAATTTGGAAGTTTTGGACTGACATTTTCACAATTTCCTCTTGTTGTTATGGTGCAAGCGAACTGAGTTTTATGTTATAGAAGAGGGAGAAATTGTGAAAATGCCACTCCAAAACCTTCAAATTGTGAAAATACCACTTCAAATTTTGAAATTGTCAAAATATCACTCCACACTTCATTAATTTGTAAAAATGCCACTCCAAATAATTAATGACTAAAATACCCTCGCCCGTCCATCTTCGCCTCCGCCTCCTCCCGCACCCTCCGCCGATCTGACCCTCGCCCGTCGCAAGAGGCACAAGAAGCAGTTTCCGGGTATGATTCTCCTCGCCCGCCTTCGCATTCTTCGCAACCTCTCCTCCTCCGACAAGCACCAGCACCATCAAACCCTCTTCTACAACCCCCCTCCGCTGCGCTCAGCCGCCATTCGGAACAGGAGAAGAAGAGAAGGCAGGAGAAATAAGAGGAGAAGAAGGGTATTTTAGTTATTAATTATTTGGAGTGACATTTTTACAAATTAATGAAATTTGGAGTAGCATTTTCACAATTTCAAAGTTTGGAGTGGTATTTTCACAATTTGAAAATTTTGGAGTAGCATTTTCACAATTTTCCCTAACAACAAACATCACTTGCCATCTTTTATTTCTAAATCATAAAACTCAATAATAATATATAGATGATAATGATGATGTTGATAGTAATAGGTTGTCTTATAAAAAAAGGAAGGAAAACAACCAAATTATTTGATAAAGGTGACAACTAATGTCAAAATTCATCAAAATAAAAATAAAGGTGGCTCCATTATCTCAAAACACTTATCAAATTTGACATTCTAAAATATTGTTTCGTCATAGATGAATTCCCAAAAAAAAAAATCAACAATTTTACAACTATTTGATAGATAATCATATTTTTTAGGTTTTCAAATTGCACTAAATGTGATATATGTACAACTTATAAATAATATAAGTTAATCCGTACATACTTATAATTTTAGCTTTTTAACTTTTGAGAAGCATTGTGTCAGTTGTCACGGTTGTCAATAGATAGAACCATCCTAACTTTACAGGAGCTAAAGTCTTGTTTTAACGAGTACATAAACAGAAGGTATAACCTAATGTATTATCGGTAAATTAGAAGTCTAGGGGTGTCAATGGGTACGATGCGGATAGAATTGACTTTATCTATATCCTATCCATATCTATTAAAAATTGACCTCACCTCACCATACTCTTATCCGTTAAAATTAGCGGATAACAAAATAGTAGCAGGTGATAACGAATAATACTGGCATAATAATTAATTTTGTTATATTTTACAAATAGAATATCAAAACTCATTCATTTCACACATATGCAATTACATTACTAATAAAATAAAATAAAAAAAGATATGCAATCAATTCCAACTAAATTATTTTTTTCATATATTAAAAGAATTTAAAAACACGAATATTTTTACAGACAAATTCAATTATAAATTACTAAACATTTGAATTAAAAATATGTTTAATATTTTTCTTATAGCAAAAAATATCCACTAAATAACAAAAGTACAACACTAATTATTACTCAAACATTATCATATAATTTTATTATACGTAATTACCTTATAGGGTAACAGGTACGGAATAATTTTTACCCATACCCTTACCCGTTTAACTAATTAAAAAAAATTCTTAATCATACCCATACCTAATAAGATAATGAAAAAAAAAAACTTATCCACATCCGTCTTATTGAATATAGTACAGGTAGGATAAACGGTTAAAAGGGTATAATTGATGAATTCGCATCCTCTGTATTAACTCAAAAGAGAATCTTATTCGCTTTAAGATCTGTGCGGACTAAATCTGAACTAATATTAAAGAACTCATGTAGTCATGTGTTAAAATTAGACAGTTGTATTGGTTTTGTTTAAAATTAGACGATCAAGATGTATTAACTCAAGAATCTTTTGAGTTAATGGAGAGGATACGTATTCATGACACCCCTATGGAAGTTCCTTCTAAGTCAAAAGTATAATTAATTAGAAAAAGCCAAACATTATTCTATCCAATTGAATAAATAAATGTTGAGTTTAGTACCTTCAATTGTAGCAAGAAACCCACTACAATTGGTATCCTGTGAGATTACATTGAGCTTCGTGTCAGGGAGTATGGTTCGATCTGAATTCACATCTTCTAGTGCCAGCTCGATTGCATGTCTCGCAGCGCGACCAATGATGGAATTGTATGTGTAGAGAGCTCCTATATTAACACTCGTGATATTTTGTGGGTTTGAAGTTTGGGATCTTGTAATGATGGCTAGAGAAAGAGAGATTAGGAACAGCAAGAGCAATGGAGAGTGACCCATTTTGGTGTGTTGGGTTGTGGCATCTGTCGTTCTCTCTCTCGCTATAGATTGGTTAATTTAATAGATCGGGTATAAAGAATGAGGAGGGGGGAAGGAAAGAACAATGATGAAGCTGGAGGTTTGTAAAGTGGCCATGGAGTGAGGAAGGAAGGAATATTTTTCTTTTGGAGGGTCATTTTGCATAGATTTATTGAGTTAATAATACCTATTCTTTCTGAGGGTCATTCTGCATAGTTTTATCGAGTAATTAATTAAAATCTATGAATTTTTGGAATTGAACCCGGGAAAAAGATATTGTGCCTTTTCTTTTCTGTTGGAAACATATTTATATCATTATATGTGGATGGTATTTTCTTAATTTTATCTTCAAATTTAATCCTCACACATCGACAAACTGGTAATATGAAAAAAAAAAATATAAGTCCCTAGTTGATTCGATGGTGATGGATGTAGATCAGTGTTTTGAAATTCGGTTCTCATTCGGTATGCGAAAGGCCACCGAATACCGCATATACGGTATGCGGCTGTATATGCGGATTTTAAATGAGAATTTTTATATATAAACAAGCATACAATAATATGTGGTATATGATTCACTGTTAATATATTCTAAACCGGTATTTTTATCATTGTTAATATACTCTAAACCGGTAATATGTGGTATAAATCACTGTTAATATACTTTAAACCGGTATTTTATCACTATTAATATACTCTAAACCGGTAATATGCTCTAAATTTCATATTCAGACCGAATACAGATTTTCTATTCGGATTGCAACCGAATAGGAATATTCGGCTGAATAGACCGAATTTTAAAACACTGATGTAGATACATATTATTTTGAATAAGGCTAGCGTGCCACCTGTAGCATAGTGACATGTCGTGCTACCTCTTCAAAAATTTATTGGATATGTTTCAATGGCTACTCCAAACCGTTAAAACCAATCTACTACATAAGTGATGTATTTACATGCCAAAATTATAATATTTTGAATTCATTTGGTATAAAGTCAAGCGGTCAAAAAAAATAAGAATTATAAGTTAATTTTAATACATTCATTTTTCATTATTTTTTGACCGTTTGACTTTATATTAAATGAATGTAAAAATTTGTAAATTTTATATGTAAATACATCACTCGTGAAGTAGATCGGTTTCAACGGTTTGGATTTGTCATTTGAAGTTTATTCAATAGGTTTTTGAAGAGGTAGCACGACATGCCACTATGCTACAGGTAGCACGCCAGCCTTATTCTATTATTTTTGTGTAACAATTTTAAAAAAATAGTGATGAAGTTAACAACAACTCTTATTTCTAAACAAAAAAAGTAATATGAAAAAAAATAATACGGATTTCACACACACAAAAAATACATCAATTTAAAAATAACATAGATCACATGCATTTAATTATATGAATTATGTTGTTGTTACTTGTTATTGAATAGAAACATGATCCATTAACAATAAGTTTATTTGAAATCTATGACAACCAATACAGATCTCATCCGAATTATTCAAAAAATTCATACTTCAAATAGTCATAAATCATAGAAATAATATCTAATGATTTTAATTTAACATTTTAAATTTAAATTTTAAGTTATTAAATTTTTAAAGATTTATATTAAAGCATAAAGTATAGAGACATTTAAACTCTCCTCTTAATTAGACCTTTTATTGGGGATGAATTTGTGGAAGAAACGGAATTTGTGAAAAGAAAAGAGAACCACCGTTGGGTCTTGGTATCATTTTCCAAAACCCTATATGGCTATATGGTATCTTCTTCATCTGGGGAGAAAGTTGAAAAGCTTTTTTTCAGGTTCACACTTTCTTGGAGGTTATTTTCCTTTTTTATTGAGCTGAGGAAAGCACATTTTCCTTTTTTTATTGAGGTCAGGTCATTGAGCTAACGAAAGCACATTGAAAAGATTCCAATATAATACGAATGGAGGAGACAAAGAAAAGCACTACAAGTGGGACATATTAATCTCACCTTTGTTCTATTCTGTTTCTGTATGATTGTATCATGCAAAAAAGCTCACTTATAATTTTCGTTTGTAAGCTCTGCTTTTAAGTTTTTTATTTTGATATTTATTCTCTCAAACTTTTTATCTGTGCAATCCCAATACTACCAATCTGATTTTCTACTACTCATTTTTACAATTAACAACTTCATAAGAAAAAAAAGGTTATAAATCTATAACATTATTACTTATCTTCTTTCTATTTATTTGTTATGTTACACATGTTTTATACCTTCTTAGAGAATTTGGAGGATGTAGTTCTGATGCTCATCGGACTCAAATTTGCGTCTGATGAGTTCCATAGCCATTTGTTTCACTTTAAAATCCGTGCGCACAGATATTTAAGCAGATGCTCACGGATATTAAAACGAGATGCACGAATATTAAAACGGATCAGACGGCTATGGAGCCTATCGAACTCAGTTTGAGTCCGATGGGCATCAGACCCAAACTGCTCTCCTCTTGAAGAAAACAATTTCTTTCCTTGATAACCCTGGAGTATAGCTAACATTGATCCTACCTAATTTGTCTAATTCAACTATATTGGACCAGAATGGTGAGTGAGAACTTGTGCTTGTAGATGTAAAGTATATTTGCAACACAACATCCTTCCATAATTTTGAGTATTCAGAATCTTGAAACTTCCACCACTACTATTTAAGCATATATACACAATATATATGTTCTATGTCTAATATGCCTAAACCTTCTATACATTTAGCTAAACAAGTTAGTTTCCAACTAATTAAAGTGTATTTTGTTTTAGGTCTATCAGTTCCTTGCCATAACAACCTAGCTACATACATGTATGGTATTTATTTTTTGATAACTTCAATGGGAACTCTATATAGTGACAAAATCTACAAAATGGAACTGCTGATAGAACTGGTTTGTACATATTTTTGACAAATACCGTACTACTTGTAAAAATATATTTAAGAGTACCGTTGGAACTTCCTCTGGTTCGTTAATGCCAACATAATTTTGATCTTACTCGTATTATTAGAAACTTAGAACAACGTGGATCAATTAGTTCAATATTAATTATGGCCTTCCAATGCAAAAGAGCTTAACTTCATACCCTTTCCTTTCTTTACAACTGGATCAACAATATCAAACAAAGGCTACTCTTTCTTTAGGAGACAGCTAGGTACTCTCTTAAATTAATTTTAAGTGTTATAGATAAAACAAAAGGTTGGTAGGCATATCACAATTGTACAAGTCAACAAATTAGGAGCGGAAAATAGAAAATTATCAGTTTTTTTATTAAGAAAGTACAGGTCAAATACAATAATATAACATGTACAGATCTAAGTAACATGGCGTGCATCACAGCTAGCTGGCACTTGCATCATATATAAGTCAAGAAGGGGAGAATAACGTATTAACATAATCATATTTTCCCTTGAGTCATTGTTTAGAGGAATTTACAAAAGAGTCGCTACATTTATTTCTTGAATTGTCCCTCTAATGTGATAATAATACTATAAAACACACACACACACACACCCTTCATAGTTTGATTTGATAACAGCAGGCAGATCACAACCGTTCCTAAACATCCAAAACCGTCTGAAGGTGCATTAAAAATAATGCAACGACAACAAACTAACTTTTAGTCACAATAAAACACAATCTATAGCCATCAGTTCTTTAGAAAGATTAAAGAGATTATATTTGTTCATCATGTATAATTACTCGAGGTTATAATTAAAATATGGAGTCAAATTTTAAAGTATATTTTATAGTTGTTGGAATTATGGTGTCCGTGAATACATTTGGTAAGCCTTTTTTTTTTTTCTTCTTCTAGGTATTTGTATCTATTAAAGGATATTAGTATTAGTTTTGAGAAAAATGATCAATTACTAAAGGATTTGAATCAAATCTTCATAGAACAAGAATGTGAATACTTATAAATTTGTCATTTCAATGGACGTTAGCAGTTCCTCCACTTATGTACGTTTTTAATATGCAAACTCTTTATTAATGTTTATTTAAATAACATAAGTGAATACTTTTATTAAAAAATGCAGAACTTTATAAGACAGAGTGAATATTTTTCTTATTAAAGATAAATATATACTAATAATCTTGCATTGACGGTTTGTGGTCCCCTACTTATTATCCGCAGCTAAGGTATTTTCGTTGGCATATGATTTTATATTAAAACATCATTTCCAACAACAGTGTTGAAATAATTACTCCTGTAATACTATTGTTAAATTTCTGGTTATAATTAGGACTTCTATGAAGAATTTAATTAGGCGTAAAAAAAATAGAACAAGTCTCTCTTTTGCAAGTATCAACCTATTTATACCTATGCCTATGACCATAATTTTGGACACTAGAGAGGCACCCAATTAGCTTTCCTTGTCTACTAAAGTCCACCCTATTTAAATTTCTTCCCAAAAATTAGCATATCAGTTCTATTTTTTTCCGTACTGTAATGGCAACAGAAGTTAAATCTGTGGCCAACAACATCAAAATTTTCCTTAGCAAAATAAAAAAAAAAACTACCACAAAGAGCCCAACGATCTTCCTTGTTCCCGAGTTCATTACAGCTGAGCATGAGGAGATGTACAAACCAAAGATGGTCCCTATCGGACCATACCACCACGGCGAAGAAAAGTTCATGGCAATAGAGGAGCGCAAGCATCAATTCCTGAATGATTTCTTGGAGCGAAACGACCGAGTCAATTATGGTACCTATATCGACATAATTCAAAACCTGAAGGTTAGTGCCCGTGCGTGCTACAGCGAGGAAGTATTCCCAAGGGAAAGGGATGATGACAAGTTTGTTGAGGTGCTATTAATCGATGGTTGCTTTATACTCGAGTTACTTTTAAAGCTCAATGATCACAAGCGCCAATGCCATTCCTGGGCAGGATGGGACTTCATGGCCATTATGTCCGATTTGCTCTTGGTAGAAAACCAAATTCCATTTTTCATCCTTGAAAAATTCTACGCCACTTTGAAGGGCCTCGATGAAAATGCAAGCAAGGTGGAGCTGAAGAAATTGGTGGTGAATAATTTGTTTATTAAGTACCTGGGGGATAGCATACACTCTAGCCGAGTAAAAGAACCGGGGAACATCGAGATCAACCACCTTCTCCACCTCTACCATGAGATTTCTCTGCCAAATTCTGAAAACAAAGAAGTCAGATATACCAGGGCACAACCAACCTTCAAAAATATTTCCTGGGCACAACCGGGGCAGGGACAAAAGGATCACCGACTTCCTCTCGTAATACCGTCAGCCACTCAACTCTCTGAGTTTGGCTTCAAGTTGAGAAAGCAGGATTCACACAACTCCGACCCCGACATCAAGCATGGTAGAATACACAGTACCATAAAGATCCCTCGACTTATCATTGACTCCGCCAGAAGGGTTATTTTCATGAACCTTTTGGCATTTGAGCAAGGCTTAGAAGTGAGCAAAAGATGGACCGGTTTGATGGTTATGATGAACTGCTTGATAAAAAATAAATCCGATTTGGATATCCTTCAAAGCAGCGGCATTGTACTTAACTTGCTGCCAAGCGAAGATGAAGCAATTCAGTTTTTTAGGAATCTGAGTAAACGAGTTTCCACCGAATTCAAGGATCACTATTATTCGTACTTGTTTGATCAGATCCATCAAAGCTGTGAGGATTACTTCAGTCGGAAGAGAGCAACGTTCGTGCATGAATACTTCAACAACCGTTGGGCAATTATATCTTTTTGTACCTCAATTTGTGCAATTTTTCTTTCCACCGTGCAGACTCTTGTTTCCGTATTTACGTATCGTCATCGTTATTGATCTGCTTTGAGTTGATTTGATTTGTTAGTGAGCTTAATTGCTTGGGTGCAGCTCTAACTATCAGTTCCGGTTCTATCTTTAATGTTGTTGGTTTGCAATGGTTATGTGTATGTAATTTTAATTTTATTGTTTCCTTGAGAATGAATTGTTTCGAATTTGTGAATGTAGTTATACATTTAATCTATTAAACTATGTTCTTAGTTTTTTTTTTCCTTTGTAAACTTTGTTAATGTTTAAATTATTTCTGTTTTCTTTGTTGCTTTTTTTCATTTGTTTTTAAAGCACCAAGTTCCAGCCTTGCAGGATGATTATAGGGTGTCAATAAGTACGATACATAGAGTGGAAGTATTTTCATACTCATATCCATTAAAAATTGATATTACCGGCTCACGTAGAATTCATCATAGAATAAAAATTTCTGTGACACCCTGCAACAAGATACATGACTAAATTAATTTATCTGTTATCCAAGCAAGTAAGCTTTCTGCAATAGACCAATAGTGAATTAAATAATTTTAAATTGTATAATTTATCAAATTAAGTGCTAGACTTTTTATTTACATGTCTTGCAACTGATTATACTACTAATTATAATTTGATTGCCAATGAAAAATAGGGCCTCCTGCTGAATATGGAAAACTTGCAGAAAAGTGGGAATAAATATGTCAAAAAGTTTGTATATGTAGCCTTGGACAAAATAAAATATGTACATTCACACAGTGAATGCACAAAAAAAAAATAGTACATATATAGGGGATGCCTGGAGATGAACCTAAGATTATTTTTCTATCCGGCCATTTGCTCAATATTATATAATCATCCTAGATCATGTTCATTCAAACATCAGCAGACACCTAATTATAATGTCTCATATATAATTATCTGAAACATAAAATTGCCTCGCATGATCAGGGAGTGACTCTATTAACATTTAACAGACTGGCACTGTTCAATTATTGAAGTAAATTAAAGGCCATTTTTTTAAATAGAGTCACTCACTCACTCCCTGATCATGCAAAAGTCAATAGAGATATACATAAATAAAGGGGGGAATTTCATGTGTACCCCTCAAAAACTTCAAAATTACGTATTTCTTCCTTTAAAGTTTGAAATTACATATTTTCCACTCTAAACTTCAAAAACTCACAAATTTACTCATTTTATTGTTTTTTATATTAAAACTCATTCTAAATTTATAAAATACTCATTTTACCTTTTATCAAAAACATATAAATCACATCAGACTCAAATTTGAATATGAACAGTTTTTCTATCATCCGAATTGCTTTTAGATTTGTGCACGCAAGATCAGCAAGAATCTTGATGCAAAAACGCATGCATATTGAAGCGATATGCACATATCTTAATGCGATACGCGCTGATTGGAATTGGTTTAAGATCCGTGCACCTTAAATCATCACAAATATTGAAACGATGTACACTAATCTTAATGCGATGTGCACAGATCGAACAGTAGAGGAACCCTTCATATTCAAATTTGAGTCTGATTTGCTTTATGTAGGGGTGTAAATGGTCGGATACGGATCGGATAGTGGCCAAACCGTATCCTTATCAATTATAATTTTTCGAATACAAATACAGATACGGATAGTCTCGGATACGGATACGGATACAGATCTGATATCGGACAGATACGAATACAAATATGAATATAATTCGGATCCATTAAAAATATTGATTAACAAAATTCAAATATGAAAATTCATCCATATGTTTAAATATTTTTTCTTACATTTGCACATTATTGTTGATCCATAAAAAATATAATAATAAATAAAAGAAAACATGAAGAAAGGAGTTAGAAATAATAAAAAAAACACAAAAAAGAGCATAAAATGGAGGTGGACATTGGCCTGGAAGCCCAGGAGAAGAAAAAGGATAAAACGTAAAGGATGTTATGGAATAATAAATATAGACATTTCACCTTCTCCACCTCATCCACTTTCTATTAGATTTAATTTATGTATTAACTCTCTTGTTAATTGTATGTCGTTTTGTTTTCTTTCTTTAGCCTATAAATGGAGGTTTGTAAGAGATTAAGGATGATACTAAGATTGAGATATAATAAAGAAGGAAGATTTAGCTTCTCTCCAATATTATTTTGTCTTGTTTTATAATACATTATCAGCACGAGTTTGCTCTAGTCAAGTTGCGACGGGATTTTGTCTTTAGTAGAAGCACGAGTTCGATATAGTCAAATTGCAACACGATTTTCTCTAGAAGAAGGTACTCTTTATATTACATTTCATTAACCTTATTGTTAGTAATAATTTTTATTTCTTGGATGAAATTTTGTTATTGTATATTGAATGAGAGTAATATTTTCATTCCCTGAAGAGAATGATAAAGTAAGTACATGATAATGGCCAGAAGCTTTGTACATACTATAGCTAGAAGTTTTTTTTCTTCTAAGAGAACCTGAAGTTCTTAATTATAATCTTTTATACAAGAGAACCTGAAGTTCTTAGCCAAAAAACTTTTATAGTTCTAAAGTTATTCTGTAAGTAATTTAGTTGATTGATTATTATATCTTTCATTAATTTAAATTTTATTTAAATTTTTTTTATTATATTTGTTTTTAGTTTATAAGAATCATTTCTTGAAGTGAATGATAGAATAATAACCTGAAGTTATTATCAAAATTAAGAGTTTATCAAGAACCTGATGTTCGTATTATCCGAATAGAATAATAACCAGAAGTTATTAGAATTATTTAGAACCTAAAGTTCTATTAGAAATTCTCATATAAAATTAATATAATAACCAGCAGTTATTATAAGCCACTGGATGAATAATAACCTGAAGTTTTATTAGAAATTTTCATATAAAATCAATATAATAGCCATAAGTTATTATAGGTAACTGGATCAAAATATAACCCGAAGTTATATCAAATTAAATTTTACAATTGCGCAGTCAAGCAATTTAATAACCAGAAGTTATTAAATAAATATTTCGTTATAACTTGAAGTTATATAAATATTAACCCGAAATTATTAATACATTTAAATTTATTTATTTATTTATTCAATTTACATATTATTTTATTTATATTTATCTCCCTTTTATTTATAATAACCATAACCTGAAGTTATGATTTTTATAACCTGAAGTTATGGCATTAATATAACATGAAGTTATGACATTTATAACCTGGAGTTATGACTTTAATAACCTGAAGTTACAGTATTAATAATCTGAAATTATTAATACATATATATTTTGCATTATATATGGCAAATCCCACAAAGTTTTAATTTATCTTCTTTCTCATTTATCATAACTCGAAGTTATGGTATTAATAACTTGAAGTTGTATTTTGTTATAAATATGTATTAATAGAAATGAGAAAAAAAAAACATTCCGAAGATGTTTGTTACACATGTGGGATGACAAATTATTAAACGTGTACCTATCGTACGCACCTCAAGAAAAAAAATGTGAAAATTAACTTTACTAAAAATTGCCACGAAAATGAATGCCATATGGATACACATCTTGATGTATCAGATTTTTTCATAATGTGGATGAAGAAATAAACAATTTTACTAAAGGAGACAATAAAATGTAGAAGTTTATGTTTATGTTTAATTTACATTTCAATTTTTATATTGTACGCAAATAAAATTAATGAATAAAGATATTTTATTTTATTCTTAATTTTTTTATGTTAAAGGAAAATGACTGATGCAATGGTAAGTAAAGAAGATTCATGTCTAGTAGACAGCGGGACAACAAATACCATATTGAAAAGTAAGAAATATTTTTCACAATTGCATCTTGGTGAGGCTAATATTCACAAAGATATTCGAAAGAATGGTTATCATATTGAAACTATGAATGAAATAAATTGTGAATATCTTCATATCACATCTATTAAAAACGACCAGAAAATTATAATGGAAAAGATGCAAGCATTGTCTTCTGGATTATATGGTACTTATATAAGTACAATAGAATCGAATATGGTAACTAACCAGAAGTTAGTTGATCCAAAATTATTTACATTGTGGCATGAAAGATTGGCTTATCCAGGAAGTATAATGATGAGGAGAATAATTGAAAATGCAAATGGACATCCCCTAAAGGACCTGAAGATCCTATAATCAAAAGAATTGACATGCGAAGCATGCTCTCTTGGAAAACTAATTATTAGGCCATCTCATAATAAAGTTGGACCTGAAGCTCCTTCATTTTTAGAAAGAATTCAAGGAGATATATGCGGGCCTATTACACCACCATGTGGACCATTTAGATATTTTATGGTATGAATTGATGCATCAACACGTTGGTCACATGTGTGTCTGTTAGCAACAAGAAATGTTGCATTTGCTAGACTATTAGCACAAATTATCCAATTGAGAGCCAATTTTCCGGATTATCAAATTAAAAGAATCCGACTTGATAATGCAGGTGAGTTTATTTCTCAAATTTTTAATGATTATTGCATGTCTATTGGAATTACGATAGAACACCCAGTGACCCATGTTCATACACAAAACGGTCTAGCAAAATCGTTAATTAAAATGTCACAATTAATTGGTAGACCCTTATTGATTAAATCTAGTTTACCGTCTTCTGCATGGGGACATGCCATATTACATGCTGCTGCACTAATTAGATTAAGGCCAACTGCAGATCATAAGTATTCTCCATTGCAATTGGTCTCCGAAAAAGAATCAAATTTGTCCCATCTAAAGGTATTTGGTTGTGCAGTATATGTTCCAATTTCTCCTCCACAACGCAAAAAAATGGGACCTCAAAGAAGGTTGGGAATTTATATTGGTTTTAACTCTCTTTCTATTATTAAATATTTAGAACCATTAACAGGAGATGTTTTTACAGCAAGATTTGCTGATTGTCATTTTAATGAATCAATGTTTCCAAACTTAGGAGAAGAAAAACATAAGTTGGATAAACAAGTAACTTGGAATTCATCCTTATCTTATCTTGACCCCCGAAGTGGTCAATGTGAACTCGAAGTTCAAAAGATTATAAATTTGCAAAGAATTGCAAATGAATTGCCTGATGCATTTACAGATACAAATAGAGTTACTAAATCACATATTCCAGCTATAAACGCACCTGCTCAAATTGACATTACAAAAATATCTAATGAATCTAATGTACGTAGAAAACGTGGAAGACCACTCGGTTCCAAGGATGTAAATCCACGTAAAAGGAAAGAGCAGAATAATGCAGTTGGTGTAACTCCAGAAGAGGTTACCGATAAGATCATATAAGAGATTAATAAAATCCCAGAAGAGATTAATAAAATTCCCAGAAGAGGCTGATAAAGTTCCAGAAGAAACTCAGGTACCTAGTGATTACGAGATCTCAATAAACTATGTACAAAATGGTACAATATGGAACCGAAATGAAACATGTGTTGATGATATTTTTGCATATGCTATAGCAATTGATACGCTAAATGAGGAAGATTATGTGCCAAAAACTCCTGAAGAGTGTATGCACAGAAATGATTGGCCGAAATGGAAAGATGTCGTGAAGGCTGAATTAGATTCGCTTAAAAAGCGCAATGTTTTTGGACCTGTAGTCTTAACCCCCAAAGATGTTAACTCTGTAGGTTACAAGTGGTTATTTGCAATAAAAATGAATGAGAAAAATGAATTGTGAGATATAAAGCAAGGCTTGTGGCACAAGATTTTACACAAATACCTGGAGTTGATTATGAAGAAACATATTCACCTATAGTGGATGCAATAACTCTTAGATTTTTAATCAGTCTCACAATCACTGAAAACCTTCAAATGCGCCTCATGGATGTAGTCACAGCTTATTTGTATGGATCACTTAATAATGATATCTATATGAAAGTCCCTGAAGGATTAAAAATGCCTGAAGCATTGAAATCAAAACCTCGAGAAATATATTCTATAAAGTTAAAAAGATCTTTATATGGACTAAAACAGTAGGGTCGAATGTGGTATAATCGACTCAGTGAATATCTTGTAAAAGAAGGATACAAATCTGATGTAATTAGTACATGTGTTTTTATTAAAAGATCAACTTCAGATTTTACAATTATTGCAGTATATATTGATGATTTAAATATCATTGGGTCTCCTGAAGAGATCGAAAAGACTGCAAAATTATTAAAGAAAGAATTTGAAATGAAAGATCTTGGTATAACAAAATTATGTCTCGGCCTGCAGATCGAGCATTTGTATATTGAGATTTTTGTCCATCAATCAAACTATATCCAGAAGATATTAAAACATTTTAATATGGACAAAACTCATCCTCTAAGTACACCAATGGTTGTCCGATCACTTGATATAAACAAGGATCCTTACCGTCCCCGAGAAAATAATGAAAAAGTTCTTGGTCCAGAAGTACCATACTTAAGTGCAATTGGAGCTTTGATGTATCTTGCTAATAATACGAGACCTGATATTGCTTTTTTCTATAAATTTACCAGCAAGATACAGTTCTGATCCAACACGCCGACATTGGAACGGAATTAAACATGTATTTCGTTACCTTTGCGGAACACGTGATATGGGACTATTTTATCAAAAAGATACAAAGTCCAAATTAGTTGGGTATGGACATGCAGGATATTTATCAGATCCGCATAAAGCTCGATCACAATCCGGATATGTGTTTACATATGGCGGTACTGCAATTTCATGGCGATCAACAAAACAGACACTGACGGCAACATCATCAAATCATGCTGAATTAATAGCTCTATACGATGCTGGTCGAGAATGTGTCTGGTTAAGATCAATGATCCAACACATCCAGGAGGAATGCAGGCTTGAGTCAATCAAAGGAAGCCCGACAGTACTATATGAAGATAATGCGGCATGTATTGTTGAAATCAAAGAAGGATATATTAAAGGTGACAGAACCAAGCACATCTCGCCAAAATTCTTCTCAACTCATGATCTACAAAAGGATGACTTGATAGATGTTTGTCAAATCAGATCAAGCGACAATTTGGCAGACCTATTTACAAAGTCATTGCCAAAAAAAGTTTTTGAGGAACTTTCACAGAAGATCGGCATCCGTCGCCTAAAAGATATACATTAAAATGAGAGGGAGTATTATACACGCTGCACTCTTTTTTCCTTCACTAAGTTTTGTCCCACTGGGTTTTCTTAGTAAGGTTTTTAATGAGGCAGCATAACTGATCCGGATGTATCAGTTAATTTAAATTAGTCCTGAAGTACCAAATTAATATTTGTCCTGCAGTACAATATTAATAATATATAATATAAGGTAAAATGTCTAAGGGGGAGTGTTATGGAATAATAAATATAGACATTTCACCTTCTCCACCTCATCCACTTTCTATTAGATTTAATTTATGTATTAACTCTCTTGTTAATTGTATGCCTTTTTGTTTTCTTTCTTTAACCTATAAATAGAGATTTGTAAGAGATTAAGGATGATACTGAGATTGAGATATAATAAAGAAAGAAGATTTAGCTTCTCCCCAATATTATTTTGTCTTGTTTTATAACAAAGGAAAAAGAAAAGAAAGGTGAGCGGAGGAGTAAAGGAAAAAAAATGCGGATTCGGATCCCACTTGACCATTTAACAAAATCTGAATATTCGAAATAAAAAAAATATCAGATACGGATAATTATTCGTATCCATTAAAAAATTATCCGGATCTGTATCAGAATATCCGAATTCATCATTTTCCGGATTTGGATCCAGATAAATCCGGATAATATCTGATCCGTTTACACCCCTATTTATATGCTTTTAATAAAGAGTAAAATGAGTATTTTAAAATTTTAGAATGAGGTTTAATATAAAAAAGGATAAATTTGTGAGTTTGTAAAGTTTAGAGGGGGGGATACGTAATTTCAAACTTTAGAGGGGAATATAAGTAATTTTGAAGTTTTTAAGGGGTATACGTGAAATTCCCCTTAAAAATAATATCTAATTTTCAGGAGTAGAACTAGGGTGCTCCTAAGTTCACCCAACCTCTTGTGAACTTGATTCTAAAATATATCGAATCAACTTTAAATGATGAATCTCAACCATTGAAATCCTTCTACCTAATGATGAATGCGTCTACATGTGAAAATTTTAAAGTTTCGAATTAATTTAATATAGAGTCAAGTGATCAAAGGAGTCCAAAAAATAAATGCATTAAAATTAATTTATAAACCTTAAACTTTTGACCACTTGACTCTATATTAAATTAATTCGAAACTTTAAAATTTTCACATGTAGACGCATCACTCATTAGGTAGAAAGGTTTCAACTGTTTGGATTCATCGTTTAAAGTCGATTCGATATATTTTAGAGTCAAGTTCACAAGAGATTTGGTGAACTTAGGAGCACCCTAGTTCTACTCAATTTTCAGTTACAATTATTGAAGTAAATTAAAGGCCATTTTGTTGATAAGTTGTCATGTATTGAGGTAGAAATTATTACCTAGCGTGTTGGTTAATTAGCAGACATTTGCCTGTTGACTATACAACCTTAATAGTTAAATCTTCACTCTTCACGTACAAATATAAGTACCAAATTACAACCAAGTCCATGATTCTTTAATATATACATGCATTATATAATTAGGCTAGCTAGGAGCTCTACGCGTATTGTGTGTCATTGTTATTTGTTTTACTAATATATATATATATATATATATATATATAGAAGTTGGCTAATATCAAATCAGTTGTTCCTGAGGTCCCGTGCAACCAACTCGTTTTTTTTTATTTTCGAAGTCCAAAACATCGATCAAAACCGTTAGATGTCATCTCTATATTAAAATATACTTCGAGACCAAATTTGACATTTTTTTTTAATTTGTTTACTATTTATTAAGCCACTTTGAAAAACGCTGATCCAACGGTGGCTTAACCAAACAGTAAAATTAGAAGCCACCGTTGGATCAGCAGTTTTCAAAATGGCTTAATAAATATTAAAAAAATTCAAAAAAATATAAAATTTGGTCTCCAAGCACATTTTAATATAGATAACACATCTAACAGTTTGGATCGATATTTTAGACTTCAAAAATTAAAAAACAACTTAGTTGCACGAGTCCTCAGGAACAACTAATATCATATTAGCCAACCTCTATATATATATATATATATATATATATATATATATATATATTCGATCAATAGTTGGCTGGATACACATACAAGGCTACTAAAAAAAGCGCAATGGACGAAAACCGGATTTGGGTTCATGCAAATCACAAATACAACTAATTTTCTCTTCATGCCATTTTTAAATGAAATTAATTACTTTAGGAAAGAAAATAAGAAGCGGAGAAATCTTTTTTATTTTTTCTCTACCTGCCTCTCTCTAAAAAAAAAGCACGCACGCCAACATTCTTCGTTTAATTTATATTTTTTTTGAGTAAAGTTGGAGGTCAAACTATCCAACTATTTAATACATTTGTTATTATAACAAATGATTTTTCTAATCTGAATTTCAAACCCATGACCTCTCACATAGAAGTCATGTGTCTTAGCCACTAGACCAAAGGCTAGTTCTCAATCGTTTAATCTATATTGTATTCGATAAGGTAAGTATGAGTGAAAAAAATTTTTTAGAAAAAAAAAAGTTACATGAAAAGAACATTGTGAAAAAAAAATTTAGAAAAAATATTGCAGAAATTTTCGCAGAGACTGCGAAGTCGTGAGAGAAAATCGAACTCTCAATTTTTAGATACAACAGTTCTAAGATATTTTTCTAGCCAACTCTACTGTCTCCTAAACAACTAGAAGCATCTGCAGTATCTAGTTGTTTCTTTATTATTTGTTGTGGCGCCTGATTTCTCGAAGCATCGATTGATCGATCAAACGCGTTGGCGCCGAATTTTAGAAGAATCCAACCGAAGCCGTCAAGCGAATTAAGCCCCAAAATCATCCTTTCAGAAAACAGTAAGGAAGCGTTGAACCTGATCAGTGATCACTAAAATCATCATTCAAAGAAAACGCAGAACGTTGAATCTGACTCGCATTAAA
Source organism: Carex cristatella (assembly GCA_024447775.1). Lineage (NCBI taxonomy): Eukaryota > Viridiplantae > Streptophyta > Magnoliopsida > Poales > Cyperaceae > Carex > Carex cristatella. The sequence continues at coordinate 3,579,736 of JAJHPF010000018.1, forward strand.
TACACTTCTAGAAGCATCGATCGATCCCACTAGCTGACTCTTTTACTCTCTGGTCGTTTCGTTATTTTTATTCCACCTGGATTTCTCGAAGCATCCTTCGAATTCTTGAGCGATCGATGCTTCTGGTCGTTTCCAAATTTTGGCAGCTTCTTCATCCAGAAGTTTCCCGCCTGCCCTCACTGCCCCACTTTCCTGCTTTATTTTCTGCACCAACCAACCAACCACATTAGTATTTCTACTGCTCTTCACTCTCCCCATCTCACTTATACTTCTAGAAATACTTCTAGAAGCTGCAATTTGTCGTTTCTTATGGAGTTAATTCCTCTTACATTTCAATTCAAAATATTCATGGAGACTAATAAATTACTAGAATCTGAATCAATCACAACAGGTTCTACCACTATTGCTTTAGGGTGTTAAGAATTTTTTTATTAGTCTATTTCTATAAAAATGTGTCATCTTGTATGAAAATATTTTTATTTTCTTTTATAATATGTCTTTTTTTTTTTTAAACTTTTGCAAGATGCTGCGAAGTCGTGAGGGAGAATCAAACTCTCGACCTTTGGATACAACAATCCTACGACTTTTTTCTAACTGTACTACCTCCCTTTCTCTTCTTTTATAATATGTCACCCTGGTAACATATGGGTACAGTATTAGTATTATATATGTATTGAATTTATTCAAATTCTACATGTGACATTAACACTTCTGAAATTCCTTAAATCATGAGCAAACTCCCGTTTAAAAAATAAAATAAGCCATATTAACAATTTTCATCAAAGATAGTTTTACAAAAAGTTTAAAACATCGGAGAAATATAACAATCATAGATACGGTAAAAACAAAGTCAATAATAATATACATACTATCAACATATAACTATAGACACAAGTATTAGCATTGTGCAAGTCATTTTTTTTGTTTATTATTCAACTGTTTTCATTATTAATGCAACATGTGCTTGAATTTACTAGAGAAAATATATAACATATGTTTCTTCTTTTATTTCCATTACGTAATTACGGTCAACATCAATACTAATTGCCAAATAAATATCTAGAATTTTTTAAGCATATATCACATGCATGAAAGACGTAAATTTAAATTTAATACTCGCTATTTAAAGATGTAAAGGAGAACTATTTTCAGCAAAGCTATTATAATATTGGAGATGAGAGAAATGTTTCTCTTCCAATATCTATTTAATTCATCTACTCTCTTTCTTCATTATTTATCTCTGATCTTAATTTTTCGCTACAATTAATGAAATTGTTAGTTATCATTTTCACTGATCTTAAAAAAAATCGAAGTGTCACTTGCAACAAAAGGCTTCTTAATTAATTTAACCAATTCAATCTCTAACAAGTACGTGAAGGATCTTAATTTAACCAATTCAAATGCTATGAAACAACATACAATTTAATCATTTAAATTTATGAATTATAGAAATTAAAAGATAAAAAAGACACTTATGTGCTTAATTAAAAAAATAAGATGGATAGCTTACCTTAGAAGCTTTTGGTCGAGAATTTGTAGGTAGCGACAAAGCTCGTCTCTTTATCTTGCTCTCTTGCATAAAGTATGAGTTTTTCAACTTGCTTGTGTCGAGAATTTTAGCATAGATGAAAATCGCACAATTTGATTTTACAGTGAGTTTCTTTCCTGTTGGTTCTACAATTCGATTTATTTTTATTTTGTTTTCTATACATACAGGTTGAGGTGATTGAAGAGAAAAGAAATATGAAAATACGGGAAGAAAAAATAGATATGGGTTCAAAACAAATTTATTTCTATATAACCGGAGAAGTAGGGCTACTTATGAGTTGAGTTGAGTCCGAGTTGAGAGTAACTTGAATTCAACTCACGAACTCATGAACCGAGTTAAGTCCGAGTTGCTAATTCAGTTTCGAGTTAGGAACTCCAATTTGAAATCACCTCGCGAGCAACTTGAGTCAAAATAAGTCAACTCATGACTCATAATATAGTATATAGTGAGACAATCTAATTTAATTATAACAAAAGAAATAGTACATTGTTTATCAAATAATTTACGATTAAAAACAGTACATAATGGCCAATATATAATTAAACATTACGAAAATACAAAAATAATACATAATAAAACAGTACATAGTCTAATAAATTAGCAATACAAAAGTATAGTACATAGTTTACTAAACAGAAATGGTACATAGTCTAATAGGGTTTGGTGTGAGTCTAACCAAGTTGAAGGTAACTTGAAATCAACTCATAAATCAACCAAGTTAGTAAATTCGAGTCAGTTTCAACTCGAGTTATTAGTGAATTGAATCCGAGTTGATTATGAATCGAGTTTCAAGTCGAGAGCTTTTTGTGCATTCCTACAGAGAAGTGATCTTCCTTTTATACCTTATTAATTGCGAATTTGAGACATAAGAGGAGAGAGAGCGTAAAAAGAGTAAAACAAATATTTAGACATCAAATTTCTCTCAACACTCAATTTTTTAATTATTGATACGAAAATAGCATTACAAAAAAAAATTATATAGTCTATTGTCAGAAATTAAGGTTTTATACACGATTTTTTTTGTTTTGATAAATATAAATATTTAAATAAACTTTTAGAAAAATATTCTAACTACGATTTTCTAAATGTACGTAGAAACTCAACAATAATTTAAAATTTCATTTTACTGAATAAAATAAATTCGGCTGACCTATATCTATAATTCTATACCCATGATAAGAAAAGAAAAAAAAAAAGGAAGTTACAACAGAAGAAAATTGTGGAAAGTTTTTCTTTTTAGAAGAAAAATTGCGGAAAGTTAGATCTGATATTGGCTCTACGTTTGATTGAGAATCTACCCCTAAACAACTAGAAGCATCCTGCACAGTTTCTAGTTGTTTCTTTATTAGTTGTTGTGGCGCCTGATTTCTCGAAGCATCGATTGATCAAACCCGTTGGCGCCGAATTTTAGAAGAATCCAACTGAAACCGTCAAGCGAATTAAGCCTTGAACCTGACCTCCAAAATCATCTTTAAAAAACAAACAGGAAGCGTTGAACCTGATCACTCGCATTAAATACACAATCGGATAAGCTTCTAGAAGCACCCCACAAGCTAGCCAGCTCTTTAATTTCTAGTCGTTTTGTTACTTTGATTAATTCTCGAAGCATCCTTCGCGTTTCTGCCGAATTCTAGAGCGATCGATGCTTCTGGTCGTTTCCAAATTTTGGCAGCTTCTTCGTCTAGAAGTTTTCCTCCTCTTCTATTTTCTATTAAATACACAATCGGATAAACATCTAGAAGCATCGATCGATCCCGCTAGCTGACTCCTCTTAATATCTGGCCGTTTCGTTACTTTGATTCTACCTGGAATTCTCGAAGAATCCTTCGCGTTCCCGCCGAATTCTAGAGCTAGCGATCGATGCTTCTGGTCGTTTCCAAATTTGGCAGCTTCTTCGTCCAGAAGTTTCTGTACTTGCTTTATTTTCTCACTGCCCCACCTTCCTGCTTTTTTTTTTCTGCACCAACCAACCAGCCACATTCACATCTCCATCGATCCGTACTTGTCTACTGCTCTTCACTATCCTCATCATCTCACTTGTACTACTAGAAATACTTCTAGATCAGGCTGCAATTAATTTGTCGTTTCTTGGTGGAGTTAATTTCCTTACATTCTAATTCAAAACATTCATGAGAACTAATAAAATTACTAGAATTTGAATACTATCGCTTTAGAGCATGGTCTAATAATTGATGTTAAGAAATTTTCAAAATTATTTTTATCCATAGCATTGCATTGTGCAAATATTAGCACGGTAAAAACAAAGTCAATAATAATATACAGACTATCAACGTATAATTATAGGCACAAATATTAGCATCGTGCAAGTCATTTTCTTGTTCATTATTCAACTATTTTCATTATTAATGCAACATGTGCTTTAATTCACTAGAAAAAATATATAACATATGTTTCTTCTTTTCTTTCCACTACATGCATAATTACGGTCAACATCAATGCACTTGCCAAATAAATATCTAGATTTTTTAAGCATATATCACATGCATGAAGACGTAAATTTAAATTTAATGCTCGCTATTTAAAGATGTAAAGGAGAACTATTTTCAGCAAAGTTATTATAATATTGGAGATGAGAGAAATTTTTCTCTTCTAATATCCATTTAATTCATCTACTTTCTTTTTTCATTATCTATCTCACCACTCTTAATTTTTCGCTACAATTAATGAAATTATTAGTGAGCCTTCTCACTGACTTTAAAAAAAAATTGAAGTTTCAATTGCAACAAAAGGTTTCTTAATTTAACCAATTCAATCTCTAACAAGTACGTGAAGGATCTTAATTTAACCAATTCAAATACTACAAAACAACATACAATCTAATCATTTTAATTTATGAATTTTAGAAATTAAAAGATAAAAAAAAACATTTATGTGCTTAATTAAAAAAAATAAGATGGATAGTTATATCTTAGAAGCTTTTGGTCAATAATTTTTAGGTAGCAACAAAATTGGTCTCTTTATCTTGCTCTCTTGCATAAAGTATGAGTTTTTCAACTTGCTTGTGTCGAGAATTTTAGCATAGATGAAAATCACACAATTTGATTTTAAAGTGAGTTTCTTTCTGGTTGATTCTACAATTCGATTTATTTTCATTATGTTTTCTGCATGATACAGGTTGAAGTGATTGAGGGGAAAAGAAATATGAAGATACGGGGAGAAAAGAGAGATATGGGTTCAAAATAATTTTTTTTATATATCCAGAGAAGTAGGGCTGCTCATGAGTTGAGTTGAGTCCAAGTTGATGACAACTTGAATTCAACTCACGAACTCATGAGTCGAGTTAAATCCGATTTGCTAATTCAATTTCGAGTCAGAAACTCTAATTTGGAATCACGAGCAACTCGAGTAAAAGTGAGTCGACTCATGACTCATAATATAGTAGATAGTGAGACAATCTAATCTAAGTCTAACAAAAAATAGTATATTGTTTATCAATATAATTTACAATTAAAAACTGTACATAATAAGACAATGGCCAATACATAATTAAACATTGCGAAGATACAAAAATAACATATAATTAAAAATTACCAAACAGATAAAGTCTAACAAAATAGTACATAGTCTAATAGAATTTGGTGTGAGTCTAACCGAGTTGAAGGTAACTTGGAATCGACACATAAATCAACCGAGTCAAATTAGTTTTGACTCGAGTTATTAGTGAGTTGAAACTGAGTTGATTTCAAATCGAGTTTCAAGTCGTGAGCTTTTTGTGCATCCCTACAGAAAAGGGATCTTCTTTTTATACCTTGTTAATTGCGAATTTGAGACATAAGAGGAGAGAGAGAGCATAAAAGAGTAAAACAAATATTTAGACATCAAAATTTTTAATTATTGATATGAAAATGGCACTAAAAAAATTAAATAGTCTATTGTCAGAAATTAAAGGTTTTATACACGTAATATTTTATTGATAAATATAAATATTTAAATAAACTTTAGGAAAATATTCAACAAAATATTCTAACTACAATTTACTAAATGTACGTAGAAACTCAACAATAATTTAAAATTTCATTTGACTGAATAAAATAAATTCGGCTGACCTATGTCTATAATTCTATACCCCTGATAAGAAAAGAAAAAAGATACATGACAAGAAAATTGTGGAATTTTTTTTTTGTTTAGAAAAAAAGAATTGCGGCTCTACGTTTGATTGAGAATCTACCTCTAAACAACTAGAAGCATCCTGCAGTATCTAGTTATTTCTTTATTATTTGTTGTGGCGCCTGATTTCTGGAAGCATCGATTGATCGATCAAACGCGCTGGCGCCGAATTTTAGAAGAATCCAACTGAAACCGTGAAGCGATTAAGCCTTGAACCTGACCTCCAAAATCATCTTTAAGAACCTGATGGCTCGCATTAAATACGCAATCGGATAAACTTCTAGAAGCATCCCACTAGTTAGCCAGCTCTTTAATTTCTGGTCGTTTTCAAAATTTGGCAGCTTCTTCGTCGTCTAGAAGTTTTCCTCCTGCTTTATTTTCTATTAAATACACAATCGGATAAAGTTCTGGAAGCATCGATCGATCCCACTAGCTGACTCTTAATTTCGAGATTTTTTTTATAAAGCATAAATAAAAAAATTAAAATTAAGCTATCGATATGATTACCGATGGATTTATAAAAAGTATAAAAAATGGCTTGGCAAGTCGTTCCCCATATTTTCTTTTTACAAAAACGGCTTCCAAAGCCGTTCCCTTGATAATTTTTCATCTGTTTCGCACCAACAGCACAGCAGCTGCAACAGAAAATCTGAAAATTTCCTTCGCCAGAAAGAGAACGGCTTGCAAAGCCGTTCTTGTCCGAAAAAAAAAATAGGGAGAACGGCTTCCCAAGCCGTTCCCGTGCTCTTGTTGAAAAAAAAAAGGAACGTTTTGCGAAACCATTCCCCTGAGCCTTTGCAACATCCCAACCGTTTAAAGACGATCTCCGTGAATCTCAAGGGACCGACCTCCCAGGCCGTTCCACAAGTAGCAACACGAAAGCCGCACGAATCTGGCAAAAAATTATCAGGAAACAGCTTCGGAAGCCGTTCTCGTAAAAAAAAAAAAAAAATGAGGAACGACTTGACAAGCCATTCCTTATATTTTTTATAAATCCATCAATAATCATATCGACAGCTTAACTTTAATTTTTTTATTTATACTTTATAAAAAAATCTCCTTTAATTTCTAGCCATTTCGTTACGTTGATTACACCTGAATATTTCTCGAAGCATCCTTCGGGTTCCCGCCGAATTCTAGAGCTAGCGATCGATGCTTCTGGGCGTTTCCAAATTTGGCAGCTTCTTCGTCCAGAAGTTTCTGTACTTGCTTTATTTTCTCACTGCCCCACCTTCCTGCTTTGTTTTCTGCATCTCACTTGTACTACTAGAAATACTTCTAGATCAGGCTGCAATTTGTAATTTCTTGGTGGAGTTAATCTCCTTACATTCTAATTCAAAATATTTATGGAGAACTAATAAATTTAGTAGGATCTGAATCAATCACAACATGTTCTACCACTATTGCTTTAGAGCATGGTCTAATTGATGTTAAGAATTTTTTAAAATTATTTTTCTCCATAGCATCGTGCAAGTATTAGCACGGTAAAAACAAAGTGAATAATAATATACATACTATCAATATATATTATAGGCACAGGTATTAGCATCGTGCAAGTCATTTTCTTGTTTATTATTCAACTGTTTTCATTATTAATGCAACATGTGCTTTAATTCACCGGAGGAAATATATAACATATGTTTCTTCTTTTCTTTCCGCTACATAATTACGGTCACTAGGACTGTAAATGAGCTGACTCGGGTCGAGCTGGATCTTAGCGCTGCTCGTTAATTTTAGACCGAATTGTTAGCGAGCCAGCTCGTTAATAGCTCGTGAGCTAAAATCTCAGCTCAAACTCGTGATGAGCCAGATCGAGACAGCATGCGAGCTAACGAGCTGGCTCACTGGGTTTGGTTGGACCTTGTTTTAAGAAGAAAATAAAATTTACAAATCTTTTTTGACCGAGCTGGACCAAACTTGACAGTATAAAATACACACAAATTCATACAAATTCACAAATTGATGCCTAGCCGAGCTAGCTCGTGAGCTGGCGAGAGATAGGCCCCAGCTCAAACTCATTAATTTTGGTCCGAGCTGTTAGCGAGCCAGCTGTTAACAACTCGGTCCACTATCGAACCAGCTGTTACCGATCGAGCCAGATGTGAGTCACGAGCAAACCACGAGCTACGAGCTTTTTTGACAGCTCTAACAGTCAACATCAATGCACTTGCCAAATAAATATCTAAAATTTTTAAGCATACATCACATGCATGAAAGACATAAATTTAAATTTAATGCTCGCTATTGGAAGATGTAAAGAACTATTTTCAACAAAACTATTATAATATTGTAGATGAGAGAAATGTTTTTCTTCAAATGTTCATTTAATTCATCTATTCTCTTTCTTCATTATCTATCTCACTGATCTTAATTTTTCACTAAGTTCCTTATCACTGACTTTAAAAAAAAAATTGAAGTGCCAATTGTAACAAAAGGCTTCTTAATTTAACCAATTCAAATGACACGAAATAATATACAATCTAATCATTTTAATTTGTGAATTTTAGAAATTAAAAGATAAAAAACCACTTATGTGCTTAATTAAAAAAATAAGATGAATAGCATACCTTTTCTATGCTTTTGGTCGAGAATTTGAAGGTAGCAACAAAGCTCGTCTCTTTATCTTGCTATCTCTTGCTTCAAGTATGAGTTTTAAAACTTGCTTGTGTCGGGAATTTTAGCGTAGATGAAAATTGAACAGTTTGATTTCACAGCAAGTTTCTCTCCGATTGATTCTACAATTCGAATTTGAGACATAAGGAGATAGAGCATAAAAGAGTATAACAAATATTTAGACAAAAAAGTTATCTCAACACTCAATTTTGTAATTATTGATATGAAAATAGCACTCCAAATTAATCTCTTGTTAGAAATTAAGGTTTTTAACACATGGAATTTTTTATTTTGATAAATATTTAAATAAACATTTAGAAAAAGATTCAACAAAATATTCTAACTACGAGTTTCTAAATCTAGAAACTCAATAATAATTTAAAATTTCATTTTACTGAATAAAATAAATTCGGCTGACCTATATCTATCCCCCTGATAAGATTAAAAAAAAAAAAAATGAAGTTACGTAAGAAGAAAAAACTGTGGAATGTTTTTTTAGAAGAAAAATTGCGGAAAGTTAAATCTGACACTGGCTCTACTTCTGATTGAGAATCTATTCCTAAACTAGAAGCTTCCTATAGTATCTAGTTGTTTCTTCATTATTTGTTGTGGCGCCGAATTTCTCGAAGCATCGATGGATCAAACGCGTTGGCGCCGCATTTTAGAAGAATCCAACTGGAGCCCTGAGGTGAATTAAGCCTTGAACCTGACCTCCAAAATCATCTTTAATTAAGTAAACCAAAAGGAAGCGTTGAACCTGATCACTAAAATCGTCATTGAAAGAAAACGGGGAACGTTGAATCTGACAGGGATTAAATACACAATCGGATAAACTTCTAGAAGCATCCCAGCCAACTCTTTAATCTCTGGTGTATTCGTTACTTTGATTAATTCCACCTGGAATTCTCGAAGCATCCTCAGCGCTCCCGCCGAATTCTAGAGCGATCGATGCTTCTGGTCGTTTCCAAATTTTTGGCAGCTTCTTCATCCAGAAGTTTCCTACCTGCCCTCACTGCCCCACTTTTATTCCACCTGACTTTCTTGAAGCATCCTCCGAGTTCCCGCCGAATTCTAGAGCGATCGATGCTTCTGGGGTCGTTTCCAAATTTTGGCAGCTTATTCGTCCAGAAGTTTCCCTCCTGCTTTATTTTCTCCACCAACCAATCAATCCGTACTTGTCTCGATCAATCGTATTCCTACTACTACTCTTCACTCTCCTCATCTCTCTCACTCACTCGTACTTCTTTCAATACTTCTAGAAGCTGTAAAGTATCTAATTGAGAAACTACCAGTACCTTCGTAGAAATTTCTTGAAGCAAAAAACCTTTTCGAAGTGGGTAGATCGATGCATTTGCCCAATAATTGGGGAGGCAAAACTATAAGAAAACGCATCCAACGCTCATACATGGCACTTTCCCGAGAAGATGAGCTGGGGCAGCAGATCAGGGTTACGCCATTTTTGACGAAAACATATCAGCTTGTTGGTGATCATAGCACCGACGATGTGGTCTCATGGAATTCAGATGGCACTGGTTTTGTTATCTGGCGGCCTGCCGAGTTCGCGCGTGATATCCTGCCTCTCTTCTTCAAACATAACAACTTGTCCAGCTTTGTGAGACAGCTCAACACATATGTAAGTTCAATTATATTGCGCCATATATATATGTATATCATGATAGCCTATGTTAGTATGCATATACATATACACTATATTGCGCCATGTATGTCAATTTATTAAAGAAATACTATTTGGTCCCATGTTCTCTGACACACTTTCTCCTTCCCAAATGAAACAATGGAGGATCTAATTAGCAGCCTTTTCGAACAACGGCATGCTTCACTTCATTCTCTTTGTTATTGCTTTGCGTCTTCTCTATCTTACATTGGATAGCTAGTACGTTAAAAAGGAATAAAAAACAAAATATAAGAGAAAAAAATGATAATGTGATGAAAATAATAGGGAATGCCACATCAACGATAATAACATAACTGAAATTATGAGAAAACCGAGAAAGGTTGTATAAAAGTGCAGATTAATCCTTCCCCGTTTTGTCCCTGCATCTTATTTTTCTTAACAATATTCTCTATCCTTTTTAATCTCTACTCTGAATAAAGTCTGAAACTCTTATGATTTTCATCGTTTTATGAATATATCTTTATGCATTCATTTAGCTCTTGGTTTTTCTAGCTATACATTGTACTAGTACTATAGTTTTAGCCCGTCTCGTGATAACAGAACCATAAAATCTATATTAAAGTTCTTTTAATTTTTTTAATTTTGATTTCATTTATGTGTTTGATTTCGGAGAAGTATTCAAAGATCCACCTGTATTTAATATGTTTTTTAAAGTTGGTACGTTAAATCTCCAACTTTCTTATTAAAATAAAAAAAATAGAGTGGAAAAAGGGCTAGCAAGGCTCTGGTCATTTGGCGAAGGAAAAAGTAGTCTTAAAATTGTCCTTTAGGTCGATCGAGTGCATGGGTCCCCGAGAGCCAATACCATCTGGACACGTAAGCATGCCAGGGATGGGTTACAGATGCTTCGGTTTTTTTCTATAAATCTGTGTATATTTTGTATTGAAGCACTCGAGAAGTTAATTCTCCAATGCCACACAAGTTTCTACACCAAAACATTAGATACTTGAAGAATTCCTGGGACCCAGATTACGTATCCTCTGAGATATCTCATATTTTTCGCGTGACTGGCGTGCCCGGTATCCAGAGGTAAAAATGCCACGGCGGAGAACCAATTTCATTGTAGAACGGTACGGTTATGACATAGAACGATATAGCATATGTGATTGTTTCTTATTATAATTATATTTTAAAAATTTAACACGGTACGGTATGTCACGCGAAAAATTCGGTAACAACACGATACAGCACGTGACCACACGAGTTTTGATCAAATGATAAATTTTAAATAAATTAATTTAAATTATAAAAAAAATAATTAAATGTAAGAAATGTGATTAGATGTGTGTTTGAACATGGCACGTGAGTCACAGCGTGACTCGCGTGCCGTGACCACCCCTCGCATTTTAATAATAATACGTCACATGTGACTGTTCACTTAGTCACTGTACGGAACGAGATCAAAATTATAACATGTTAGTCATGGCACAACACGTTTTTCTCCGCTCTGTGTCTATCCGGAGATTGTGCAAGAGGCAATATTATTTGAGCTTTGAGATTCGTGCATAACGTCTTTGAACGGTTGAGATTTTCCAAGAAGTCACCTAAAATATGAGATATCTCGGAGGATGCGAATTCTGGGACGTGTGGGCGTCTGGGCGTGTGGCAGAAGAGAAGATACAAAACTAGGACTTAAATCAAGAATGACGCCACGCATTGTCAATTTTTGCACGGAAGTCCTTATAAGTTCATTAAATATAAAAATTTGAGTCAACTTTTTATTTTTCAACGGCGATCCAACGATCAAGTAAAAATATGTTATTGGTGGATATATATGACACATGCTCAATTGTTTAAACTTTGTGATGTCTTCGTATAGAATTTTGTTGTCGTTACATTTTTTTTTGACGAATATTATGTTCACATAATATTCGTCTTTTATATAGCTTTTATTTTTAGACATTCAATTAATAACAATTACTTATTACTAGAAATAAATTAAATTAAATAGCTAACCGCAATATATGTTTTCCTGGCAAAAAGCATATATAAAGACGGAAATTGGAATGTTGTATTTTGTTAAAATATTAAAGAAAATAATCATTCATGTTAAAAAGTAATCCATGTTCTCTTAACATAGCAAAGAAGTCCGGCCCTTTAATATTGAAGAAAATAAGGACCTTCATAGTAAAGGGGGCAGCATTATGTGTCATATTCAACTTACATTATTGAATAGCTAGGAGTTCTAAACTGTTTTGTAATCGTAATTAAATCATTTCATAATGATCCCATAATAGGTTAAAATAACAGTTAGTAGTAGATTAAACTACACTCCTTGATAGTTGAACGTACATATATGGTATATCATTCAGTTATTAGCAGTTTGTTTGTTCTTATTTGTTTTGCTTGATAATAATGGTGCCTGAATCTAATTCCTGTATACTATTTTTTTATTCTGATTTTCTAACTGTGTAGAGAGCCTTATATTATAATTATTAGTAGTGAATAGGATTTTGCTGCTGCTGTGTAGGCATTTCGGAAAACTTCTGACAGATGGGAATTCACACATGCAAGCTTTCGGCGTGGTGAAAAGAAACTCCTCAATGAGATCCGTCGCCGGCATAGATTCTCACCAACACCAACACCAACCGGACTAACGGCCAATGTTGATGCATCACCAACAAACTCCAGCGAGGAGCAAGCAACAACATCCTCAGATAATGGCACCAACAGCAATGTCTCAACACACATGGAGGAAGAAAATAACAGACTTCGACAAGAGAACAGGAGGCTTTCAGATGAGCTTGGTCGCATGAAAAAAGTATGTAATAACATCTTCAACCTTGTGTCTAACCTGAACTCTAATGGAGCACATAAAGGTGAAGCTGGCTCCTCATCAGGGCCAACTGGCCCTTTGCAACTGTTAGACTTGATGCCAACTGAAGTTGTAGTAAATGGTGATAGTGGAGAAGGAAGCAGAACCAAGCTGTTTGGTGTTTCCATTCCGGTTGCTAAACCATCTAGGAACGGTCTACTTGGTGATCATATGGATTTGGACATGAATCCCTGGTGAGTTACAAAAGAAGCAACAATCAAAAATGATTTGCAACTGACATATTTAATTAGTGGAACTTCCTTTTTATCGTTTCTTAGTTTGCGGATGCTTTATTATTCCAGGATGTGCGACCCAGGTACAGGCATGGTAGGAGCAGCAGAGCCGGTGCAGACGGATGGTAACTTTATTTGAGTTTGACTAGAGTAAGCAGAGTACAACCATGTAACTTTTTGTTATGGTACTAGCAAAGTCAAAGCTGTATCTTTGCCTAAAGCATAGCAGAGGTTGAACTATCTTTTAGATGATGTCTAAGACAAATGTAGTGTACAAATAAGAAGAGTGTCTGATAACTTGTTTCTTTTATTTCTTTATTTAAACTCACTTCAAAGATGACTATGTTGTCTCTGTTTGTTTTTGAAATAAGATGTAATGAGGTGTAAGTAGTGTTTAGTAATAAATTAGAAATGTTTTTCATGAAATATACTCATGTTAAAGTTTAGAGTTTTGATGCTTTAGTTTAACTCTACTCTTTTGGCAATTGGCATGTATCTATGCATGAACGGTACAGCATCTTTTATAATTAATGCAAATATAAAAACATGCACAAAGGGTGCCTAAAAGGAAACTCAGGCTCACACAATTATCTTTATAATTAATGCAAATCTAAAAACACGCTCAAAGGGTGCCTAACAGGAAACTCAGGCTCACACAATTGTTTATATACATGGTTCGAGACATGCTGGAACATATTTTACTTTGGACGCACGGAAGTTTAATTAAGCTAAGCCCTATGCTTATATTACAACACTAATTAGGTAATTACTGAAAAATAAAATGGACCTATTATATATTCTTCTATCATGGAAGGAAAGGCATGGTACCGCTACTTCAGCTAGTCTCTCACCAAGGCTTGTTTTTTATTTCAGACGTGGCATTCTGGAATTTCTTCTTCAAAGCTGTGAAGCTCCCTTGTCTGGTCAATGTCCAGTCAATAGATGTGCTTCTCTTGAATATACCTGATATATGAGGCATTTTGGAGGTCGGATCCCTTTCTGGCAAATCATCATATTCTGGTGAGAAACAGAACGTATCAAAAATGTACTCACTTGATAGAAATCCCGAAGTAAATATTACTAAACATCATTAAAATGACTGCATATCGTAAAATCAAAAGATTGAATAAATAAGCCAAAACGCCATATTGGTATATACCTGAAGATCTGGGTAGTTCATAATGAAGTTTCAGAAACTTAGAAGCATCTCTGTCTCTCTTATGACACAAAACCCGGAGCAGGGTTTGAGCATCTTTGCCAGTTTTTGCACCAACTGTTGGATTGGAATTTCCATTGGCTTGTTCACTTGCATGCATCAACATTTCAATAATCGTCTCAGTCTGATACAAGGGAGAAAAATCACAAAACATAGAGAGCATTTAGTACTGTAGTATAATTTTCACAACTGACTCCCTTCTTTGGTAAAAGAATTTTATGCTTCGTACATATAGATAATAAGCAAATACAACCCTGCATTTTCAAAATAGTTGTAAATTATCACTTCCACCCACAAACTCAAGAAATAAAGTCTGCTGTTGGCTCATATATCATTGTTTCAATTAAGGGCATTTTAACCTTTTACACTTTGACCCTGAACTCTTGCATATGTTCAGTTAAACCTCTCATCATTAGCACTAAAAAATGCTCATATGGCACTTGTCGAGTGCTGATGATGCGCTGACAAGGCTGTTATGGTACTCTCTGGTGGTATTCTGCAAATGATGCAACACCCTTGGATAACATAATGCTGATGTGGCACTGTCAAACAATGATGTTGGCACCACATCACCACGTCTAATTGAAGAAATAGACACATAGAACCAAGTACAACAGCTCAGGGGCTAATTGAACCAAATAACAGTTGAAAGCCTAACTGAAGAAAAATGCAGTATTCAGAGACGAACCAAACTAGCCTCTAAGTTGGATTGTTGATGAGAGCTCATCTTACCTCACTGCCATGACACCGATCTTTGCCACAGTATAAAATACATATTTATCCAACTTCTCCATTTCATAAAATGGTGATTTGGCATTTTCTGTTCAACTAAATAGGGAATTGGGTTAATAGGGGGAGCTGCAGCTCTCTCTCAATGTATGGGGGTGTGTTAGTTTACAAAAGGGATTAATTTGTTTTCACTATTCATGACCAGACAGTAATCTGGGATGTCTTCTGGTGGCCTGTTAAAACAATTGTAATGTGCAATTGTATTCCACAGCAAATAAAATACTTGATGGTACTTAAACGTAGACAACTGACCTTGAGTGCATACAAATCCAAAATTTCCTGAGTTAATTTCGACTCTATCTCCACTTCATCAGGAGGAAGGCCATGGCCATCTGCTATGAAGAGATCCTAGAAATTGAAATTTTGGTTCACATAA
This sequence comes from Carex cristatella, assembly GCA_024447775.1. NCBI lineage: Eukaryota > Viridiplantae > Streptophyta > Magnoliopsida > Poales > Cyperaceae > Carex > Carex cristatella. The sequence continues at coordinate 3,595,151 of JAJHPF010000018.1, forward strand.
GGAAAATGAAAGAGCTGCCTGCAAATTATGTCCAAATAAGTTCAAAAGATAATGACCTTACCTTCAATATAGTTAAATCTTCATGCATATGTTCCACGTCACTCTCAGAGAAGGCACGAGATGGCCCTCCATCCAATAGTATCCAAATAAACCCTTCCTGTTTTAACATTTGTTTACATTTAAGGAAAATGTGCACTTGCTTAATCGAGAACATTAACTTAAGGGAGTAGAATTTTACCATAGATGCTCTACAAATACTCGATACAACTTGGTCCCTTAGTTCATCAACGATCAAATCACATATCCTGTCAAGAACCTAGAGCCAATGGCCAAATCACATAAATGCAAAATATGTAAAAACTAACTAATGTCAAATCAAATATACAAAGACTAGGATTAAATAATTATAATTGGGCTTACTTGGTCAAGTTGTGGAACAAAAATCTCAGATCGAGCTTGATCGACTTTGCCGCGATACAAAGAGAACAGAAAGGATTGCCGTAAATCCAGAAATATGGCTCGTGCTCCTAAAAATGTTAATGTTTAAAAACTAATAGGAGGTACTCACTAGTCACTAACATCCATATGGTGTGTGGCCTACCTCTGTGGCAGTACTTCAGTCAAACATAGTGTGTGGCCCACCTATGTTGACACATAATTTGGTTTATTTTATACATTGAAAAGATCTCTTACCAATAAAGTCAAGTAACTTTTCGGTAGCTTCAATTGAACTTCTTCTGATATCATCAAAAACAGTAAAAAGTTCATTAACATATTGTTCACGCTCCAGAAAGTTTTCCTCGGAGCCTGTGAACTTCTGTCCCTTCAATATACATGTGAAGTAGTCTGAAAAGCTCAAACCTGTCACAAGAGAAAAACATATCCTCAAAAAGTGGACAAAAAACTTTCATCAGGGAGTGAAACATTTCTCTTAGATGAAGAAGAACAAGAAAAAATATATGCCTTTTAGCTCTATATTTATTTTGTACATTTACTGCTATAATAAAATGCAATTATGAAAAATAGTGCTAACAAAAGGCATAAAAAATAAATTCATCGATCCACTTTTACCTAACTGGAGATGCCTCCATGATTCTGTTATGGAAACTTCCAACGAATCAAGCTGATTCCGAATATACTGCCAAATAGTATTTATAAGTGACTCAAACGAAAGATACGAAGCAGATTAATATGATTTAACATGAGTTTCTGATAAATGGGATATTGACTGGTAGCTACAGGGGAATCATCAACTGTAATAAAATCATTTATAGAAGTCAATGCTATCAGAACCAAACCATACTGCCCCAATCGAGGCTCAGGTCATTGTTCCACTGATTGGATCAGTGGGTCAATGAGTTATCGATATTGTATTCCAGTTTTTCACAGTTGAACCAGTGATCAGGTAAGGTTTCAATAACATTCATTAAAGTACAACAATGTTTAGCCTTTGATAAAAGCTTAAAAGGAATAGATATGAATAGTGACAAATGTAATGTTAAAAGGGCCTTACCCAGAGCGTATTCAATTTTACACACAGCTTTGGTACTGTCAAGCTCTTCAGTTTAATGGTCACTTTCTCCTCAATAACTCTTTGTTCAATGCACTTCCTCTTTATGAAGTGATTGGTTGACTCGGAATATCGTGTCAATATTGGTTTACTTGGGTATAGAACAGTCTTTTCAACTAAAACAAACAGAAGGGAAATAATAAAAAAAAGGGAATACAAGCATGACCTAACTTAGTCTTATATGTTCTAATAAAAGGCAGAACTTGTAAGTGCTACTTTTAGAGCAAACATGAATATGAAAGAACTAATACAATTCATACATACCTTGTTGACCAACCACGTGGAGTACATAAGTTTCAAGACTTCGCGAAATTCCAATCAGTAAAAACCGTAAGTGGATGGTATCCATGGGAAGGTTTGAGCTAAAAAACTGTTCGATGGTCTGCATAAATATAAAACATTAAGGATAGTGTCCCTGCCAGGAAGTGGCGAATTAAATCAAATACTGAGTTCAAGTGAGTATAGTTTGTCTAACACAGACCTCCTCCATAATTCTAAAAACTTCAACTGCAGAGTTAGCTTGTCTTTTGTTAGATGACAAGGGCTCCCAATCCTTCACAAAATAAGCTCTTGATTAAAATTCCAAAACATGAGAGCAAAAAATGTCTTCCAACAAGAGTGCCAGATGATAAAACATTTAGCAAGATGATGTATATAAAAAAAATAGAACATCAAAAGCAGAAAAATTTAGGCTTTCAAGCATTATTGAACAAATAGGAAAGGCCATTCACTGGTAAACACTAAATTCATGCATGCCAGACCCAAACTAGTGGTTAGGAACTTCTACCTCCTTTGTGATTATTAGGTTTTTCTTATCGACTTAAGTATGTTTTCCTTCATAGTTACAAACCTCTAATTCAACAGCACGGTTTGTCCACTCCAAGATCTTCTCATGCTGAGCTTGTATCCACTTGAGAATAAGTGGTGAACTAAATTCTGGAATCTGTACAGAATTATAATAAAACTTATCCCAATCAACATTTGTTCACATTTTCAAAAGAAAAGGATTTTGTCCATATCTGATGTTCACCTGGTAAGGATCCACATGTTGGTTCATTGGTGACTCCACACTTTCTCCATACAAAGAATAAAGCTTACGTGCCAAGGAAAGCTCTAGATTGTTTGAAGCAGATAGCACTGCCTTCACAGGTTCTGAAAGATGTGTAATCTCCGCCAGGAATGGTTTCTACAAATCATTAACCAGGTAATCCATTACAATCATGTCTCCAAAATATTAAAAGAGTTCTTACTGGCACAGTTCCTATTCCAAAGTTTCATTTTCACTGAAGGTTTCAATTTGGGATATGGAATAGGGCTGGTGGTTGTTGACCACACCAGACAGAACCTGACAAGGCTGACCTGCTACTAAGCCCTTATTTGTAATTTTTTATGAAAATAAAAAGGCCAAAATCCCAACTGGCCCAAAATAGATATAAAAAAGAAATCCAAATTTGACAATCTTTGGCAGTGCCAACCAATGGATCAAACACAATGATCCGGCCACACCAATTGGCACAGTATTTGCAATCAATTCAAGTTCAAAATCGTTGATCAGTAAGGCAAATTTGACTGAAACTATAATTCAAGCCGGACAATGGAATGACAAGAATGATTTCTCTTACCAAACGCTCCCCATAGAATAAGTGCAAGAGAACAAAAGCAACCCGTCCAGCTTCGCTATAGTTAGAACAAAGTATGGTGCTGAACTTAGTGAACTCTATCTCTGCTATTAGTTTTAGTTCATTTGCAATTAGTGCCAGAGGGTGGCTGTTCGAGCTGGCCATGCTATCTGAGATTTTTGTAACCTGAATGAACCAGCATTGAAAAACAAATGATAAAAGGAGATAGTTCAAAATATTAAATAACATATCCTCGAATGCGCAGTTTCATGCTGAGATATGGCATTTAAGAGATAAACTCACACGGTTACATGCAGATAGAATGGACTTCTCAACAAAGATATGGAGCATCTTTATTTCCAGATCGGTTTCAGGTGCAATGACCTGCACATAACAGTTAAACTTGTATTAGAGGTAAAAGCCACGACTTAAAAAGAGTTGAAGACTAAATGGACATGTCAAAAAACCTGCCATACGTGGACCATACTAGAACTGCTAGATTGTGGTCAGCTTATAATTCAACACTCCCAGGACTTCTAGATTTATGCCTAATTAGGAATCGGTTGGCAGTATATAACTTATATCTAACCTTCATTACTTCAAAATTGTCATGATACTGTATGCCAGACATCACCATAAGTTTCAGCACATCTCCAAAAACTGAATACTTGTCCTGCATTGCCATATTAATAATAATCAGACACTATTCTTTTTCTTTCATTGTGTCAAAACAATAAATAGACTTCTAAGAAGTGACATACAAAAAGAAAACCTGATTAAAATGCAGATGATAGTCCTCTAATTGAAAGCGGCACCATGTACTTATCTTGAAGACAACTGTCTCCACCAAATTTATATTTCTTCTATCACCATTTTCTTCAATTGAACAGAGAATGCTGTCGATATATGCTTTCTCATTACTTTCATAGCTACATTTTGATATTACCTTTTCTATCTCATGGAGTGCATGCTTCAATAGAAGAACTTCACCAGTATCAATGAACTAGAGGAAATACAATCAATTAGGAACAAATTTTAAATGACAAACTGATAAATTTAATGGCAATAATTTTTGCACCTTTTCAAAAAGCACCCATACAACCAAGGCATCATGCAACTCTTGTGTAATACCCAATGTGGGCCAGGTCAGCTTCATAAGCTCTAGAATATCTTCTGCTTCCTACTAAAAGATACAAGAATTGAGTTAACATAGTACGTAATATCTTAAATTTTAAATAAAATTTCAGATAAACAAAAGACCATGTAAATAAGAAAAAAGAAAAGGCAAAGTGGAATCTATTTCATTTTGTGCTTGATGATAATCTGAATTTTGTGCAAAATAGAAATTAATTTTCGAGAACTTGAGTTCTTATTCTGAGAACCTAAGATACTATTGATTTTATCGAAGTTCAAAGATTCCAACTAAATGCTCCAAAAGATCTTTGCTAGTTTCCAACAAGGGGACAACAACTAGAGTTTTGAAAGGTGTATGTGTTTTAAGAAAACTCATTTTGTTTACCTCAACAATCTGACCCTCTTCAAGAACATCAAAAATACTACAGAGAAGCTTCTCGTACAGCCTGATATTGAAAGAATAGCTGCTTGTCCAGTAGTAGCTTTCTTCATGGAGGTCAAATTTGGGGGGTAAATCTGCTAGCGTTGAAGCATATCTTTCCATCACTGTCAGGACGTCAACTGGGCCATCCCCAGAATTCACAACCCACTCCTGTTAACATGCAAAAATACACAGAATTAAATCAAGGAATATTTTAGTTTAGGCAATGATAAGATCTTTTACCTCTGAACTTCTGATCTTAGAGAGGAGAATACACAATGATGTGCGCATATTGGAATCAGTATTGGCAGAGCAAAGTAGCAGCTCCTCTAAAATATTTGCCTGAAACCAAAAAAAAAAGAGAGAAAAGTAAACTACAAATCTAGGACTGATGATATCGTGAGTGTGGCGTATGCTTTCTGGGTTGGATGTTTCATTACATGTTGGTTTCAACAAAAGAGTGTTTAGTCATATATCACTTGGAAGTACATGCATCTAAATTGAAGGCCAAATAGGCAACCAGTCTGAGGTTAATGTACTAGTTTCAGTACAACAGTAGGGTTTCAAACCCTACCAAAGGGAAAATATATACAGAAAACCAATTTATAACACTATCCAAAATAAGAGGGTACAAAACAAATAAGAAAATAGTATATTGCTTCCTACACACTGTCATTTTGAAACCCATAACATCTGGCTTCCAGAAGGATGCATATCATAGCTACTGTGCTAATAAAGAAACTATGAGAAACAAGCTACCAAAATAATAAAAGGCTTACATGTCTTTTTATGAAGTTAGAACGCAATCGTGGAGTCCGGAAATCCAGCTTGGAAATAGAATGTAGCAACTCTAAAGATATAGAGGGGACATTAATTTGTGCATCTCCCTTTCTCTGGGAAAAGGACCTTAAACCTTGTTTCATTAGTCCATCCATTGCTTCTGAGATCTGAGGCAAGAAAACAAACGCAGGTAATTCTGATTGCAACTAAACTTTAGCGCCCTGACCCCAACCCCCAAAAAATAAAAATAAATAAATAAAACAGAGAAAAAGAAGCAGCAAGGAAGATAAGACTTGCCTCTAGTTGAGCACGGATTAAGTTCAGAACATCAGGATAGCATGTTTCTGGTTCTGAAGGTGGACTTGGACCTTCCTTTTTTCCTTCATTTTTTCCTTCCTTTTTTGGTCGGAAACTCTTAAACAAACGTGATTTCTTGTCTTTCTTCTTCACTTCAGGAATGTGTGGGGGAGGACTGCTAAGCAATAATGATACATAGTTTAGCAAGCATGGAAGTGAAGAAACATCATTCCTCTGGTAATCATCAAGTAATAAAGACTACCTGACAGACTGAGGAAGAGTAGGTAATATGCAGGCAAGAAGGACCTCATAAGCTGCTTCTCGCATGTCTATATCACCCAGGCCTTTTGAGAAGAGGAAACAAATAGAAAATAATCAGAAATTTAAGTTTCCTTCTGGTGCCATTTGCTATCTTGTTTCACTCCTTAGAACATCAGACCTTTTAGGTTATGACATGCCTTTTGATTACTGATCAAGGAATCAAGAAAAATAAGAATAATGCTAATAAGAAGTACTTTTACCCGTGGTTAACTCAGGGAGATTCAGTGAAGTAGTGTCAACAGAATATAAATGCTTGTGACCCTCCATGCTACCTTCAGCAGAATCAATACTGTTTTCAGATTTTGGTAATCCGTTTAGTTTACTTGATCTGTTATCATTTCCATTCTCACATCTTGATACTTCATTTATCTTACTCGATATCTCATCAATTCCATTCTCAGATTTTGGTACCTCATTTAACTGGCTTGACATATCAGGAATTATTTGTGGATGAACTGATTTGTTTTCAGCAACTTTTGTTGTACCAACACTTGGAGCTCTGCACTGAGGAGGCGAGCCTGAGTGGTCTGGATCAGAAAGAAAGAACAATGGCTTCCCTTGTGATGAACTTGCCTACAAATTTTAGAACTCACTAAGTTTGGTCCCTTGAAAGGTATATAATTGCAAAGCAAAGGTTCTGGCTACAAAAGTTCAGTTATCATTAGCTTTTCAGAACTTTCATTGAGAGAGAGAGACAGATGGGCAGAGAAATCTAACTATTTCTTTATTACCTTTAGTTGAGATTTTTTTTTATCTTAATTATTTATTTATTTTATTTTTATTTTGTTACCTTTGCTTAGGAGATTACATTTTTCTGCTACTGTTGATCTGTTGTTTTTTATTTACCAGTTTTTTAATAATATTTCCAAACAAACAATTAATACAATTGCAGTATTTTATATTCACACAACGATAATCTTCAACTTCTTTTGTGAATAAACCAATCTTGAACTTCATGTCAACAAGGAGATGGCTACATGCATGATGTTAAATTTAGTTATTTTGAGGTCTTGTTTTGGTGATACGTAATATGTACCCTTTTATTTTACTTTCTTCTGTTACTTGTTTTAACAAGTTTTTTTTTATGGTATACTTGTTTTAACAAGCTAAACTGTAAAAAAATTTAGCTGACCTTAACAAACAAAAAAAAAATTATACCGATAAAATTGTAGACAAATAGTAACCACAGGTAAGTGAATTCAATAATAATCTTGTCAATTATGGCTAACTCTAAGTATTGGAAGGTCAAAAACAACTAAGCATCAATCCATAATAAGCAGAAGAAAAAGAAACAGCTACTCACTGTGATTGGATATCTCAACGACTGGAAGTACCTTCTAGTGGCTTCCGAGGGATCAAACTCGCTGCCTGGCACGAAACAAGTACGAAAGTATAGAAAATTAAAGGAACAATTAATACGCAAAATATAACTTTGAAAGTGGAGGGTTTTGAGAAAGGAGAAAGGTTTTGTTTGTACCAGAAAGAATGCATTCTATAACATAATCGGGGCTAATGCTATCCAAATCGACCCCAGCTAGATCGATTGAGGGTCCAGAGCTAGATCGAATGAAGCCAGATGAGAGGAGAAATTGGAGGAGGTTGTGCCGATCATGGTGGTAGCGATTGAGCATATAACAAGCATCCATGGATTGTATTTGATCAAGGTTGTGACAAGAAGAGGTTCAGGTAGGTGTAATTAGAGTAGAAAGTGCGGAGGCATAAACGATGGGGCTCGCGCTTTTTTCTTTCTCGTGTTCTGCTCCCGCGCGCAGTGAATTCTCATCCTCTGAGATATCTCAAACTTTGCGTGACTTTTTGAAATATCTCTATCGTTTAAATACGTTCTACACAAATCTCAAAGCTAAAATATACTTTTCCCCTGCGCTGCCCCGAATAGACACCGGACACGTCGGTCACGCAAAAATTGAGATATCTCAGAGGTTACGCACTCGCACTCGCGCGGAGTTGCAACCATTGTTTACGAATTCACATCCTCTCCATTACTGCACAAGAGAATCTTTTACAATTAGTGAATCCTGACCATTCTTTTTATATTGGCACTAATCTCAAAGACCAATAATACTGCCCTAAGTCTTCCCGAATCTCAAATCGGCTGAGATTTAATCTCAGCCCGTAAAGTGAGGTCCATCCTCTACTGGAGAGGATATGAATCGTTTCCTACGTTTGGGCGAATTCGCATCCACTGAGATATCTCAAACTTTGCGTGATTTTTTGGAATATCTCAATCGTCCAAATACATTCTACAAGAATCTCAAGGCTTAAATTAAACTGGCCCTCCCTATGTCCCCGAATAGGCACCGGACACGTCGGTCACGCAAAAATTAAGATATCTCAGAGGATACGCACCCCGTTTGGGCTGGGCTGGGACTTAGTGGTGGCCGTGATCTCGATCATGTATGATTGGACATTCGGACGGCGTGAGTAAACCGTCAACCTTTGTTACACAATTATATTTACTTTTAAAATTAAGCGTCTGTCTTTGCTGTACACTTAGCCGTCCATTTATATATTTATCTATTTGTCAACACTTAATAATACTTGCTTCTTTGTTGAGCAAAAAATATACATATTGTTATTAATAAAAAGTGACACCTTTCATAACTATCTATATATATATATATTAAGAGGAGAGATTCACTTACATTTTTTTTTATGACACTGAATTACAATCTATATTTTCAAAATTCAAATAGTCGATCCAAACCGTGACATAATGGATATATTAAAACATACTTGCAGATCAAATTTTATATTTTTTGAATTTTTTACTATTTATTAAGATGGGTACAAAAATTCAATGGTCTGAAAACAACAATTTTGTAAAATACTTAATAAATAGTAAAAAAAATCAAAAAAATATAAAATTTGATCTTCTAGCACATTTTAATATATTCATCATGTTGAACGGTTTAAATCGATTGTTTGGACTTTAAAAATTTTGAAAATGTAGGGTGTAATCCAATGTCCCTCCTCATACTGAGGATTATAACATTTTTATCTTTAGTAATTATATATTTTTTACTTCACAGGTAATTAATTATTTTTTGACAAATAAATAGATGGACAGTTAGACAGAATATAGAAAGATAGACACATAGAGCGTCGTATACTTGTTGATTAAGAAATAAATATGCTGCAATTATTTGGAATCATAGAACTCGGTCATTCTAAATTCAACCCTTCATTTGTTTTGAAATTAGTGCATTTAAAAAAAAATAAATGAGTGGATTTAGACTAACATAGTATGTGATTTCAAAGAATTGCAGCATATTTACCGTCATATTAAGAATTGATACTTGCTGAAATTTTTATTTATACCATATTAATAAATTAAATAACCACTTTTGCTGGTGATTATAAAAAATGTCATTTCTACCAAATTAAATGATGGACACAGAAGGACGTGTCCGTTATTTTATTTGGCGGACATATGTTTTTTTTGTTTTTTTAGAATTCAGCTAAGTAAAAAAAAAAAAAAGCGTATGTCCGCCATTTCATTTGGCGGACATACGTTTTTTTTTATCTATTTACACCATGAATTCTATAGTAAAAAAAAAGTTGTGTCTGTCAAATGAAACGGTGGATATGTCTTTCTGTGTCCGCCATTTCATTTGGGACATGGTACAAATGTTATTTTTCATAAAAGTGATTATTTGGTTTATTTATTTTATTGATATGGTATAAATAAAAATTTCAGTGATACTTGTGCTTAAAAGGTAGAGGTGTGAGATAGAAAATCCAAATCACTCGATTTAAAATGAATGATTCAAATTTATATGCTCGTTCTTAGAAATATTTAGTTTATATTATAGAGGTATAGCATATTGATGATGAATAATATATCTTAGTACATTGCTCAAATCATACCAAACAATTTTCGAAACTGAAAATGTTGCTAGAGATATTAATAATGTTGTAAAATGAGAGTCAATTGATAGATTAATCAATTAATGACAACTAAACTTCAGCCATTGAAAAATCAAAACAATTTGATGCGCAACAGGGCAACACACACATCTTAATCCTCGATATTAATTATTTATATGCAACGGTGTAAATATCATATAGATCCAACCAGCCACCTGTCGAACACGAAAAGGAGGATGAGAAGGAAGTCATCGATTGTTGTATGACAATTTGTATCTAAGAAGCTGAGTCCGGATCCCCTAAAGCAACTCAATTTTTGAGTTTTGGATCGAGACCGTTAGATTCGAAACCGTCGCTCAGATGTGTGCGTTTCAGATTCGAATAGATTGTCTCGAATTCGAACCGAACGGTCCTGATTTAAAACCCAAAAAATGAGTTACTTCACTCAATCTTAATTCTAAGAAGCTCTGGGATAAGCGGACGACAATGTGATCGCTAATTGCTTGACTTGGTCAAAACAAGCAAATCTAATAGACAACTGGGCCGGGACTATCTAATGGGGACCAATTTTTTTTATTAATACCCTAAAAAACATTAATGGATTTGCTCTCAATTTTAAAAAAAATTCAAAAATTGTCCTGATCGCCCTGTAATCCCTAACGACACCTAGAGAGGGTGAATAGAGAGTTAAAAAACTCTAAGAAGCGTCAATCATCGCCATGGATTTTGATTTAAAAGAAATCAATATAAAATGATAATAAAAAAAAAAACAAAGATGTGGTTCAGAAAAGAATTCAGCCTCCAAGTTTCTCGGTGGCCTGGGCATTTTTAAATTTTTTAAAAAATCGTGGACATTTCTATTAATTTTTATTTAATTTTGGATATTAATAAAAAAAAATTGGGGAGAGCACACTCAAGGGTTAAGAAAAGTGGTCTGGACGTTACATATTACAACGATTTGTATATTTTTCTGTTTAATTAATTAGCATATTGAGACTGAGTTTAGTTAAGATTTTTGGATTAGTTGAATGTCATGAACTATAACGTTCGTTGAACATTATAAACCATTATGGTTTCTCTATATTTCGAAATTTCACGAATTCCTTCCTTTTTGTTGTTCTTTTTTCCTATTTTTTGTTTAATAAAAACCCGGCATTTAAGCTAGTATTGAAGCAAATTAAATTATATTCTCAATTTCAGAAAGACTCGAAAGAGAAATTTCAATTTCACGAAGCATGCTCAATTTAGCAAAACTCAATTCTAGCAAGACAATTCAATTTTTTTTTTTTCATTATATATACATAGTACTCTTCCAAAAATATTGCATGTAATAGCAATTGGAAAAATACATAGTGCTCTTCCGAAATTTTTATTAATACCCTTTTAAAAAAATAAAAATGAAAATTCCTTTTTGTGGAGAATTCAAAAAATACCTGGGTCGCAATAACAATTGGTGACTCTATTTTTGAGAGACGTCATTTGTCATTGCGGCCCACAAAAACTAAAAATAAAACTCAAATTTCAATTGTAATATTGATTTTTAATTTATTTTTTTAATAATTTTCAAAATAGAAAGAGCATTAATAATTTGAATATATCATAAAGAACATCAAATTAAATAGATAAAATATCTTAGATATACCAAAAGGACTTCGAAATATTTTTCAAGCATGATTTTTTCAGTCTGTAAAAAAGTAAAGTATTTCTTGGTGTGTTACTGGAAAAAATAAAAATATTTTGAATCTGAATTATTAATTTTGGTTCAAAAGTCACTTCTAGTAAATAAATAAATTATTGTGGTCCTTCTAGTACTTTGAAATTATAATATACTTTATTTATTTTCGAAAAAATGACTTGACTTTTGTAATGCTGGCAAGGAATTTTTTGTTTCAATATATGAAGTATCTTGATTTTTGAACTGTAATCAATAATTAAGATACAAAATAATTTTATTTTTTTCAGTAATATATCAAGAAGTTTAATTCTTTTTACAGCCGGAAATACATTTCATTACTCATAATTTTTGTTAAAAACTGAAACTATAAAATAAATTCTGCAAAGGATGTAAAGCTGGGTTGTGGATAATTTAGAATGTAAAAGTCACGCCAAATGAATTCTCGTAAAATCCCATCTTATTCGTCGGAGCTGAAATTTTCTTTCAAATTAAATCAACTGCCGTCGCCGTGTGGATTCCCAATTCGAATTCAGAGTAAGTCAGATGGCCATCGGACCTACTTGGTTCAATCGGTTTAATGACCATACGATCTGCATTAAGATTCGTGTAAACTAAGTAAATTCTGTGTACGTCTGTTTCAATTTCAGTTCGCACAAATCATGATGCTAATCTTACGGTGATATAGCTAATTAGACCTAAAAGTAGGTCCGAAGCTCATCGGACCTACTCCTATATCTCCGAATTCCGATCAGATTTAGAAATCCATCGATCTCGTTTTCAGAGGGAAGCGATGGTTCCGATCACACCCTTACCCGCTCTTCCCTCCAACTCCAAGGGTTTAGTAGCCCCGTTGAGAAACCTAAGAAGGTAAAACCTCCGCGGCCTCCGCCTTCCTGTCTCCGTCCCGGCGCGCCCTTCCTCTCCGACCCCTCCACCAGCTCCCCTCCTACTCCAGCGACTGTCTCTCGACTTCTCCTTGTGTTCACTGATCCAGGTAATTTCAATTTCTTTATTTACTTTTAACGATTTTGATTGGGATGGAAACCTATTCTTTAAGTTTATCCAAACTACCATTAATAGTTCTTTAACTAGCTTGTTAATTGAAATGAGCTCATTTATCCTTCTATGCATTAGTAATTCTTTAACTAGTTTGTTAATTGAAATTATGCTCATTTATCGTTCTATCCATTAGTAGTTCTTTAACTAATCTGTTAGTTGAAATAATGCTCATTATCCTTCTATTCATTAGTAGTTCTCTAACTAATTTGTTAATTGAAATAATGCTCATTTATCCTTCCATCCATTAGTAATTCTTTAACTAGTTTGTTATTTGAAACAATGCTCATTTTCCCTCCAAGGCCAACAGTTTAATCTCAAACCTAAGAGGCTCAAATCCATGTCCACCTCGTCTTCCTCCGGCGACGCGCTGTATGACATCCCATGGGTGGAGAAGTACCGTCCGTCGAGGGTTGCCGATGTCGTTGGCAACTCTGATGCCGTGTCCCGCCTCCAGGTCATTGCTCGTGATGGCAACATGCCCAACCTCATCCTCTCCGTAAGTCCTCTTCACACCTCCATCCAAAACCCTCTTTTCAATTTTTATTTTTTTATTTTTTGTCTATTCCATTGCAAGAAAGAAAGCTACCTGAGCATTATTCAGTCAATCCACCTCATGAAGAACAAGTTGCAATTTGAACCATGGTTTTCTTAGGTCGCCATATGAAATATTAAGATGTGTTAAATTTAATGGTATATGTTGACTTTAAGGGCCCACCCGGGACTGGGAAGACGACTAGTATACTTGCTCTGGCACATGAGCTGCTCGGGCCTAATTACCGGGAAGCTGTTCTCGAGTTGAATGCGTCTGATGACAGGTGAAGGTTCCTACAATTTTTCTTTGTTTTTTACCTTTTTATCAACACAATTACAGGGCTAATTTTACTTGTTTGCATCTTGTTAGAGGCATTGATGTAGTGAGGAACAAGATAAAGATGTTTGCCCAGAAGAAGGTTACTCTTCCACCCGGGCGCCACAAGGTTGTGATTTTGGATGAGGCGGATAGGTACTTCATATTTCCTCATTTTTTTCTTACATGATTAAGATGTAAAACATATTAGTCAGAAGACTTTAGAGACGTGGGTATTTATTAGACAAGCATGTATCTCATGACCACTAGATAGATATAGAAATATTTGATTTGAAGCAGAGCTATGAACCAGGTTGTAGTTAATGCTATTATCGTTTATCAATCCAGTTGGTAATTCACTTGTACATATCCTTCTGGATGAAATAGTTGCAAGAGTAAATTATAGATCTTCCCACTTGCTTCTGAATTTGATCACTATTTCTTCCGTGTCATCTGTAATCCTTTCCCAGTCTCTTTGTAAACTCTTTTTCTTGATTTAATAAAATTTTATAAAGTAGGAGAAGCCCACTTCAAAAAAAAAAAAGGATCTGATCATTCATTATGATATATGATATAGCATGACATCGGGGGCACAGCAGGCCTTGAGGCGAACAATGGAGATTTATGCGAATACAACACGATTTGCACTGGCTTGCAACACTTCATCTAAAATTATAGAGCCTATCCAGAGTAGATGTGCTCTTGTTCGCTTCTCCCGCCTCTCTGACGAGGAGATCCTTGGCCGCCTCATGGTTGCGGTCACTGTTGAGAAGGTACATTTGTTTTTCTTTCTCAGTCAGCTGTTTAGCTAAAATCTGCAATTTGTTCTCCCGTTATGTTCCCCATGGAGATTTGCAAATGGTGTGTTTGTGTTTCACCTGTAAATTTTCCTCATGAGTTGCAAGCTCGCAACCACTTCTTTGTACTGGTTCATTCTTTTTCATGAACACATTGTAATTTGTTCGAATGTTTTGTTTGTTTCTGTGTCCAGAACTATGTTGAGATTCACACTTTAGAATAGATAGGTTGACCCTCCATGTCACGGGTAGCTCTGTAGAAAATAGAATAAAGGTCAATAGAAAAGACATAGGTGTCAAGTAGTTGTTTGCGTGTGTAGTAATTAAAAGCTATGATGATTGTTCTATAGTTCACAGTTTATGTTGATTGCACAGGTGCCTTATGTGCCAGAAGGGCTTGAAGCAATTATTTTCACTGCTGATGGAGACATGAGACAGGCTTTGAACAATCTTCAAGCTACTTTCAGTGGGTTTCGATTTGTTAACCAGGATAATGTTTTCAAGGCAAGTAGCTACTATTACAGGTCATTATCAGGCATAATCTCTCTCTCATTACTATTTTTACTATAATTTTGAAATGTTTGAGTAGGTCTGTGATCAGCCTCACCCTTTCCATGTCAAGAACATGATAAAGAATGTAATGGAGGGGAACTTTGATGATGCATGTGCCATTCTAAAGAAGCTTTACGATCTCGGTTATTCCCCCACTGACATCATCACAACTCTATTTCGCATAATTAAGAACTATGACATGGCTGAAGTTCTGAAGCTAGAGTTCTTGAAGGTAAAGTATTTATTTAGACTTAGATTAGTGCAAGTATTTGGATAGTTAACATTGTCTTCATGTTTTCTTTTTCAGGAGACAGGATTTGCACATATGAGAATTTGTGATGGTGTTGGATCCTATCTCCAGCTCTCTGGCCTCTTGGCAAAGTTTGCATTGGTGACACAAACTGTTAAAGCTTAGGGTGACAAAATCTGACCAAAAGTTGTTTTTACTTGCTCCATTTTCCTATGTAATTTGATATTCTGTAGTATACTTCCTGACGTATTCTTCTATCTTAAACCCTCTTCAGTTGGAAGTTTCAGCTTGTATTATTAGCATTGTTATTTCCATATTTAGGTAGTTAAGTTTCAATTAATATTGTTAGACTTGTATTTATTTCGGCCATGTGTTAAAGTCGAAGCAAAGTACATAGCACCATGATTTGCAAATCGATGGCAACATGCATCTATCACCAATAATTATCAGGTAAATTAAGAATGTACGTGAGAGCAAACTATCCATGTCGCGTATAGACTTTGTTGACAGATTCATGGTGCAAGCGAGTAGATACAAAAACTCTTATGCTCAACTAGCCCATTAGTGTGACTGGCAAAGATTTTCATTAATCTACCAAAATGCCACAGCTTGGCAATTACAAAAATTACAGCCAACAGGAAGATAGCAATTCATCTGACACTGATAGATACATAGATATGCATATAAGCAAAAAAAAAAAAAAAAAAACTCAATAAAAGACTGAAGCAATAAAAAATATTAAGTGAGATTGAGATAACAAAAAAAAAGATTAAAAAGGTAAATAAATAAAATGTCTCCTTCGGTGGCCTTTACCCTCTAAATATTTGACCGTGATGAAATTAATGGTGGAGTGTCTCCTTCCTTTTCATTCAACTGGTCATTCAAGCATAACGAGTGGCTTTGGGTGCTAGTTTAGCATAATTCCCTCATTTCACCTCATCCATTAGCGACACCTCCCATTTCCCCCCTTCACCTCCTAGAATGCTCTGGAATGAGACGTTGAACCAGCTCAGGAGGAAGACCTTCAAGCTCTACATGAAGAATGATCAAGCAAGAGAAACAATTGAATCTGTTACGAACATTGTTCAAATTTGCAATATATATATAATATTAATTGGAAAAGGAAAGCCAAATACAACTGGTACCTTGAAGAGTAAAGTCGACGAGAGGAGGCAGAGGTCGTCCATTTGGGAGGCGAGTATTCGGGTCCCGCAATTCATCAAATAATGGGTGAGCGCATGCATCCAGCTGGCAGAATAAAGAAAACAAAAGAAAATAATAAAATGGAGGAATACTTCATTGTTGTACTTGGCAAGAGGTGGCAGCCAACTAGTACTGTACTTGTATCATTACGAAAGATCTTTTATAGTTCTTAGCTTTTATTAGCAACAGTTGCTCAGATCCATATTCTGTACTTGTATCCATATTCTTCAGAATTAGATATGTGATTTACCTTCCAAAAACAGCTTGTGCAGATTACTAATTTACTGACCCCTCAAACTCATCCCCTTACCTATAAGCAATCAGCTTGTGCAGATTACTAATTTTAAACTTCCAAAGTCTTGACGACTTATGACAAATTGCTAGATATCAATTTTTCAGTGCTTTTAGAAAAGTGGACAGGTGTGTGTGGGGAGGGGGGTGAGCGTGTCTGGCGAAAAATACAAACATGGACTTACAGCTGTGCATCGCAAATTTGGTGAGTATTGCAACATCCTTGATATAAGATCAACAGCCTCAGGAGGTGTTCGCTTATGAAATACCTGAGTGATGCAAAAACTTAAGGAGGCTAGTTACGAAACCTACTCACAAGCTTTCTTTATTATCTTTCTAGTAATATAATGTATTTTGCAGACCTTATGCCAAGGATGAGCTTTGATCTGCGGGAACTTGAACTCAGTGTAATTTGGGTTCATGCACTTTATCTCTTCTCTTGTTGGAGTGCCTAGGATCTGTCAGAGAAGTCACAATTGTAAATACTAAAAGAAAATCAGATAAAAACAAAAGGAGTCTACTAAACACTTAGAAAATGGAAGGGACAAAAGGCATAGACATATTACCTTAATGATTTCTACAAGCTGATCAACAGCGCTTTCTCCAGGGAAGAGAGGCTGTACAAATATCATGTCAAAAATATGACCAATTGTACCAGTCGTTTTGTTGACACACTAGATTGACAAACTATCATTAGAAAAATATGATGAAAAAAGGTTTACTTGTCCTAGCAGAAGCTCAGCCACAACACAACCAACAGACCACATATCAATAGCAGTTGTATACTCGGTTGCCCCAAATATTAGCTCAGGAGCTCTGTAGTACCTCGAGCATATGTATGATATGTTTGGCTCTCCTGGCACCTGATTTTTTATTGAAAAGGTAAACAATTCAGTAGATGTAGAAGGAAACCACACTTGCAAATGTGCAATGAAGTCATCATATTGTGGCAACATACCAATTTCTTTGCACTTCCAAAATCACAGAGCTTTACTTGATGAGTTTGCGTATTTACCTATTACACAGAAAACAAATTTGGAAATTAGTCGTATTTCCGTATAATATTGCAAAACGGATGTTAGACTTTAATAAGCCTTCTTCAACAGAACAATGTGAAATAATTACCTAATATTTTAAAAGAACCAAAACTTGATTAACATAAGGGCAGTGCCTTCAAAATAAAACAAAAATAGTAGAGAAAAAGTTACCAACAGATTTTGGGGCTTTATGTCACGGTGGCAGACCCCTACAACACGGTGGGTGTAAGCCAGAGAACGACAAATCTACAACAGAAGGCAACAGAAAGCTCAATTAGTTACTTATATTGTAACTGACATAAAAAAACCAACAGAAAAAATTCTTGCAAGACATGGCAAAGTTCCTTCCCAGTCATCACAACACAAACATTCCAATTTGTATCATTTCCATCTCTGTCATTGTTTTCTAGTCAGAAATAAAAATGCATACAGTGTGAAGATAACTCTTTAGTTGAAAGAACTTTTCCATTTCTGTGCATTCCTTTTGCACGAAATATAATGATAAAGCCCGAAAAATGATACAAATCAGAATGTTTAGGACGAAAGATAACTCTGAGCCTCTAAGTACAAAATGAAAGAGATGATATAGGGGTCATTTCTTAAAGGTGCTCAGACTAAGGAAGAGTGAGAAACCTGATAAGCATACAACTTGACAAAAAAAAGAGGCATGTGCTGGTTCATCCTACTGTACTGCTTGGTGACACGGTACACAGTCTCAGGTACAAACTCGAGCACAAGGTTGAGATAGAGTTCGTCCTTGTCAGTTGTTGAGAAGAAATGGTGTTTCAGATGCACCACATTTGGGTGATTGAGCAGTTGCATGATTTGGAGCTCCCGGTTTTTGTACCTCTTATCTTGCAAGACCTTCTTTATCGCCACCGTTTCTCCTGTCTCGACACACTTCGCCTGTTCAGTATATAGTACAAATTAAAATTAATCAATCTAGTAACTACATTCCTCTCATTTACTTTGGGCTCTTATGCAAAAATATAAGAATATTAGATTTATCTACGGAATTTAAATCAAGCAGGATAGTCGTTAGGTTCCAATTTAACATGAACTTGTTAACTCCATGTCAGTTATATACAAGCGTTGGAATAATAAGTCATGATTTGTTTGACTTGTTTTAAATGACAGGACATAATTTACAAAATACCAAAAAGTTAGGAAGGCGTGTTAATTGTGTTTCTGGCATTCTCCCAACTACATAATATTTGGTGTAATTTGCAAAAGACCCTTTTATTAATTGATTTCTGTGCATGATTAACCATTTTGCTCAGTTCAAACAAGCATTTTATTCCGGTTACCTGAAAAACTGTACCAAATGAACCGGTCCCTACCACGCGCTCAGCCATGTATGAGATTGCCTGTCATCCAATTAACATAGTGTTGCAATCAGAGCTAGAAATTGTGGCAGAAAAATAACAATAACAGGCACATTTAAGATGACCAGGATTTGACATTAACAGCAAGTCAACAACTATCCTTGTGCAACATGTGATAATAAGATTGCTAATATACATCAACAAAGAAAATATACAATATAACAGAAGAATAAAAGATTTGAAGATTATATATTAGGATTATAAATAGTTGCATGATACCCTTAAAAATATGTTAGACTATCATGTGTTCCCTTGAAAGCAAACAAATATCTAATCTGCACAACTTAACAAGGAATTTCAGACCATCTTACTTGTACTAGAATTTTGATACACCAAATTACCCATCTTTCCAAATTTGTCTAGAAAGAAAAAGTAACAAAAGAGGGTAATTCTTAGATTTTATAGAGGTATCTTTCATTCTTCTTGTTTTGCGGATTATACCATATACTTGGGCAATTTTATAGATGGAATTTTTCCTACGTATAGATTAATTTGTACTTGACCATTTATAATATACCTTGGATCAAAAGCCCCATTAGCAGAAATGAAGAGCACAAAAAATTATATTTTTGAGAAACTAATTACCTGCTTTGGTTGTCCATTCCTTCCACCAACAGTAGTTGTGATTACCTGACCTGTCTCAGTTCCATTGTCATTCACCATTGCACTCTCAGCCTCCTTAAAAGAAAAACATTAAATAGCAATTGAATTCCACTCTGAGAGTCTATGCACATGTCAGCAAATTTAAGTAAAGATGCAAAACCAACCTTCTCACAAGAGTCGTCAGCTTTATCATCTCTTATTTTCATGTCATGCATTTCCTTTGGAAGTTGATCAACTGATGAGTCATCAGTCCTGGGAGCAGGAGCTGCACTAGATGTGCTAGCTTCATTATTCTCTAATTGAGTTGTTGTATTCACTTCTTCTCCGTTGGAAACACTTTCTCCAGCCAAATGTGGTTCAATTATAATCTCTCCATCACTATCCAGATCAACCTTAGCTCTCTTGGTCCCTAAATCTCCATTCTTCAATTGAAGATTTAATACATATTACAACCAAAAAATTTAAAAGGTAATTGAGAAAGCATGAGGACCAGTATCTTGGTAGCCGAACTTACAATGGTACCTACAATTTAGCCTCTAGACATTTTTCGCATGACTACTTCTTAGTTTTCAAAAAACTTGTCTTTTTTTTATTTAAAACATATAGTTCCACCCAGTTATCTGCAATTTGCTCCGTATTCTCTCTAAAAAGGTTTAAATGACAGGAAAAAGATGACCAAAAAGATTTTGCTCTCTTTGATTTTATATTTATTTTTCGTACTGATTCAAAAAGAATATCTAAATAGCAAGTCGATAATATCACAACCGAACAACATCGAGGATCAGATGCTATAAAACCAGGGAGAAAAGTGGAATCGGTCCCCAATAGAGACGTGAATCAAATAAAGTAAAAGGCTAAGGAAGATGGCTTTTTGTCACAGTAAAAAAATAGATCGGAAGACACCTAAAGTAAAATGCATTTGAACGCAAAAGATACAAAATCGGATAGGCATTCTCCCATCCGGATCGGAGAGGCAAAACATCCCCCAAATCGAGACGCATTTGAAACAAAATACAATGCCAAAACCAAATTCAAACACTAAATAGATAATAAAGTACTGACAGGATCTGAAACTGAAGATCGACCCGACGCAATGCTTTTGAGTCGCCTCATCATATGCATCCTTCTTCCCTCGCACTAACAGGAACCCTAGCTCTAGCTCCACTCTCGCTCTCAAAAACATCAAACAAGAAGTCGATTAACAGAAAAGGATGCTCATTCCCTCCATAGATGAGCTGAGGAGGCGAGACAAGAGAAAAGGAGACAGCCAACTAGCAAAGGAAAATGGAAAATGGGACGAGTTTCTCTCTCCTCCCTTTTTTTCTCTCTCTTGTTCGTTCGGTCTCTCTCTTTTCTTGAAACAAAAATCACCAGATTTCGGTGTTGCCCCGATCTTTTTTTCTCTTGGATGGACCTCTCTTTTCGGACAAGTTCGTTTTGACTACACTCGTTCTTCGTACACCTTAAAAACCGAACATAATTTCCTGTTTTGAAAATCACTTGAATTTTAATAGCATAAACTAGTTTGATTAATATTGTACACTCCACGTGGAGACGGATTTTTTTTTAAACAATAGAAATCAGCTCCACCGATTCACATAATAAATAGAGACAGAAATGCATTTGCTCCATCGATTTGCAACCATTTTATAATCTATGTATGGATCGGTAGAGTAAATGCATTTTTGTCTTCACGATTCTTTAATACTTATTCTGTTAAAATATTTAAAATTGATTCTATTTAAAAAATAAATTCGTGAAAACTAGAGACAAACTAGAAAGGAGGACAGGATTTAATGATGGTATAATGGATTTTTTTTTTCTCTAACATTTTCCATTGTATTATAATTTGGATGGTCGGTTTTTAGATATAAAGAAATAAGAAGATATTATATTTTATTTTGAGTACATTTTTATTTAGAGAGACAAAGTGAATAAATAAAACGATAAATATTATCACAACTCTCAGATGGAAAGTAAGTTATTGTCTTATTTTTCCACTTCAACCATATCAAAAGGCTATATTATGTTATTTAAGAGTTTTTTCATCTCCTTCTTGTACTTCAGTCTACAATTTACATAAAACTTATTCTTAGTTTCAATTAGAAGATAAAATTCAGTTGTGCTGTTGGGATTATAGTAAATTTGTTTTTACTTTATATAGTCACAATAAAATAAATAACAAAATTAAAATTATCTAATGCAATACGTTACGGAAAAGGACATGCAATTATAACTGTGAATTCAAGTGTAATTTTTAAAATTCTATTAAAAATAAAATTAAAACTAAGTTAATTAAACCTTTTTTTTTTGTACCTTTTCCAACAAATAATCATTTTTTAAAATCATATATTTATTTTTTGCCTACCTTATATATTTTTTAATATTTCATAATGCTCAAAGTATAACGTTTAATTGTCGATTATTAAAACAAGTGATTGGCTCTATGAAATTTTTAATAAAAAAAAAAACTTTAATGGCACAATTGGTTAGAATTACACCGGTGCAAGTGAAAATCTCACTTTACTATTTCTTAATATATTTTTAGATATGGAAAATATTGATAAAAGCATTGAGAAACATTACCAACTAGGCGAGTAGTGCCTCCTAATTTATATTCTCTCAAGAGCATTTGATTCAACTTGTAAAGTAATTACATATGCTAATGTGGTGATTGTTATTTTAATTGTAATAAAGTAATTGTTAATCTAACATTTGTTTAAAAGTGACACTTCAAATTGTTTAATGGCACAATTGGTTAGAATTACACCGGTGCAAGTGAAAATCTCACTTTACTATTTCTTAATATATTTTTAGATATGGAAAGTATTGATAAAAGCATTGATAATTATTAAAAGTCATCAATATAACAAAAATTTCATCTTAGTTTAAAAAATATAGATGTTTTTGTACGGTCTTTTTGTTACTAAAATTCTGAATGCAAGGTTTTAGCAAAATAAGATGTAACAAAAGATAATACTCAATCCGGATGAAAAGTCTTTTATAAACATTAAATAAAATTGATAAGTTAAATTCACCTTATTTAAAAACTCTGTAAACTGGATAAATAAGAGTTTTAGATTTTTATTAGCAATTATTTATTCAAAGTACATTATTCTGTTTTGGTCAGTAAATTTTAATTTTAAATGGAGTTTTGTAGAATTTATTAAAGAGTTTATCATTTGGGTCCCGGCTATACCGAAAACACCTCAATGCTTCTAATTTGAAAAAAGAAGAAAGAAAACCCATTGCCGGTGTTTGATGGTTGTCACGAAACATGACCATTTAGAAAATGGTGTTCAGCTTCGCTGGGTCAACGGTCAAAGCCTCGCAGTTCGAACCCCAATCATTTCCACCTCTCTTGAGCTTGAGCAGCCCGTACCCCTAGGCTACTCCAACCTCCTCTGTCCGATCGTCTAAACCTACTTTAATCTGACGGCCCATAACCAGCAGAGCGTGAACGCAACGAATTCGCATCCTCTGAGATATCTCAAACTTTGCGTGACTTTTTTGGAATATCTCAATCGTTAAAATACGTTCTGCACGAATCTCAAAGCTCAAATAATACTGGCCCCCTACGTTTTCCCGAATAGGCACCGGACACGTCGGTCAGGCAAAAATTGAGATACCTCAGAGGATACGCACCCGAACGCAACGGAGGCGGAATATGCGGCTTCTTGTCTGTGCCTTCTAACTTACAAATTTTGAACGCGCCCGGGAGCGATCGCTAGATTAGTTTTATTCTAGATGCACGTGGCGTGCGAGAGAGCCTTTGGAAAGTGGGATACTACAAGTATACAACAGTTTCGTGCAATGCGCCTGGTGTAGTTTCGAGGGGAAAAGGATAATTGTTTTCCTGTGCACCTGTTCTGATGGACCACAGACATGTTAATTAGCTGTTTTTCAAAGGCGGGCCCCCAGTTTTTTTAAATCGGTCTACAGCGATATTGATATTGCTAAGATTGGGGTAGGTTGCTCCATCCCAAGCAAGAACGGATCAATTTGTCTCGTTGTTATACCTCAGGAGCGTGTTCAGAACTTCAGATGTACGGGAATAAGTGCAAATTTACGAAATATTTTCAAAAGATTGAATTTTATTTTTAATAGATTCTTCGGTGTGTATAGACGAGAATTTATTTTAAAGACATACATTCATGGAGATTTAAGGACTTGTTTGGGCGTTTACTGTGCACTGGAAAAAAAAATTCATTTAGATTTTACAAAAATCAGTCCACGCGTGAATTTAAATCGGTTAAAATCTGAGATTCTCTGAAATCTCTGAAATTCGAGATTCCAGCCGTTCAACTTTTTATGTGCACACATCTCGGAACAGCTTGTTTTTCTACACACATCTCAGAACAGTTCGACAGTTAGATCCGGATTGCAGTGATTTTAAGAACACTGTTCATTTGTCACGGATTTCAGCAGATTCGGATCCATCCACGCACACAATATTTCGGCTATTTAAAAATTTCCATTCCCGTTTCCTTTAAACGACTGAACAGGCTCTAAAAGTGGACACGAGACTTCATCTGGTAATTTTTATCCTCTCTATGCAATTGTATATGTTATTTATTATTTTAATTTAGAAAACTTTGATGTTGGCGTTATATACTAATTAAAGCATATTTATTAATGCAAGACTCCACAATATCACAGTTTATATAAGCAAATGTTTCCGTAATTATTTTCCTGAAACATGCTGGAAAAAAATCTCAATTTTTTTTTAAAATAAATTTTTATCATAATTTCTTTTGTTACATATATTACCATTTTCTTCATTTTCTATATAAAGATTAAGTATACATTCCAATAACAAATGATATATACATTATTTTTTTTCATATAAGATTGGGTAAATTCATTATATGGTCAATTGTCTATTATGCTTCTTTAATTTTTACAAGCATGTTTTTATCCATTAGTTCACACTGATACACACACACTACAATAATAAGTGAGGATTTCTTACATTTATTTTCACAGTAAAACCAGATATTTATTTCAGTACATTCTCATTCCAGTACATACTTATTACTTATTTGTATGAATTCCATTAAATTTTGTGGGTTCCGTACATGTAAATTTTCATCTCACATAATCTTATGAGCAGGAACGTAGATCAAAATGAAGATGGCACAAATGAAATTCCGTGCGCATACTTATGAACCTGCTCGATCGGAGTGGGGAAATGATGCATCACGAACAAGTATTTAATCACATCAGAATTATAATGTATTGGAAGCCACATGTACAAAATTTGAACAAGTAATTTCTGTAAATATTTTTAGTCGAACAATTTTATTTTCATTTTTATATGTTAAAAAGTTGATATCGTCTATATTATAAATAAGGATCTTGATAATTATCTCCGCACTTCCATCTCCGTATTATTCAGGAACTACTAAAATATTGGATGGGTAAAGAATAGTCACTAATTCGGATTAGCACTATTCAGAACTACTATTTTACGTCTGGGTGTGTTCGGATCAGCAAATATGGGCTATTCTTTGTTTGTCTTTTGTGGGTTTTATCACTATTCTATTAATCCAACAAAATGTTGGAATAACTACTATTCTCAATCATGAGATTAGCTCTATTCTTATTCTATTCCTTGATTCATCCAAACGTCTTAACATAATAATACTATTTAACATGTAGCATTAATATATTTATCTTGGATAGTATAAGTATTAATCTTTATGAAGAGAACTCTATTTACGTACATAAAAAATATCTAGATTATATCCCCGCACAAATTTTCTTATTCTCTGTTTCGTCCCCACACTATGGGGGACCACTAATCGGACTCAAACTTCCTGGGCCAACTTTCGAATTTCTTTTATTTTTTTATAAATGTTTCGTGGGCTAAACTTCAAGAGTCAAAAAATTAATAAAAGAAATATTTATCTCTAATCTATGTAGTATTTATCTTTAGATATTTAAATAATTATTCATTTGACATTGCAATAATTTATCTTAATAAGAATTTATTTTTTAAAAACTGGATTATTTTCCTACATTACATAGCTATTACTAAGGTATATACTTCAGTTGAAGTATCAATGCATTATTTATCCATTGGACATATCATTATTTATCTCTAATCTATATTGTTGGGTTTTCATGGTACTTAAGGCAGCGGAATTTCAAAAATTTTGACAAGAAAAGTACCAAAAGATCATTATGTATAACTAAAATCAAACCAAAATCAGTTTCCAAATCAATAAGCATCATACATTTAGTTTCTTGTCTCCAAACAAGAAATGAAGATCCTTGAGATGTAGGGTTGTAGCCTCCACCTCCTTGTTGATCGATGCTAATGGTGGTTGATGCTTTGCAGCGCCCTGGTGGTTGATGTGTGCGTGACCTTGAACGCCTTGTACCAAGATGAGACTCCAAAGTAGAAGCCCTCCACGGTATCCACCAAGAAATTAATTAGAAACCAAACTTTCCTCTTACTAGAGAGTAGTAATCTAGTCACTCCTTAATCTCTATCCTCCAAAAGAACAAGATCTTGATTCTAGGATTTGTGGGTTCTCAACACATGAGAGAGAAACAATAAAGAGAAAGAGTTTTGGCAGAACTTCAACTCTCAAAACGAATTGCACTCAAAAGGAATGAGAGAGTGTGCATATATAGCAAATAAGGAATGTGAAATTCTGTTTCCAAAATTAACTCCGTGTTCTACCACATTTCTGACCACGATCTAATTCGAATTAGATTCTACTCTCTGAATAAAAGTTATAGATCTTTCTTTTACCTTTCTATCCATATGTGTTACGCCCAAAACAAACATCGTATGAGGGTGTTATGGTCAAAATACGAAACATGCGCAGCAGTTTCCAGAACATGGTAGTCTAAATTTAGCACCACGTTCTACCACGTTTTTGAGCATGATATATTTCTAATTTGGTTTTCTTCCAGAAATACAAAGTTGTAGATTTTTCTATTACCTTTCTAGAAAGATATAGAACGCTAAAAACGGATATCGTATTAGAAATTTATGGGCCAAATAAGAAACATTGCGCAGCAGCTTTCAGAAAACGTGGTAAACTATTTTGGGCTAACTTTTAATTATGGAAACAATTCTTCAAATAAACATGAGCCATAATTAACAACAGTCATTAGGCTTTGTTTATTGGGCCAAGTTTCACTTTCCTTATTTGACTTAATCAAATACAATTAATTTAATTAATTGTAGTATCATATATAATTATCCAAATAATTATATTTCTCATGTTTTAGTGGAGAAACCAATTTATTTATCATATCATACATGTCAAATAAATTAAGGAGCCTTTCTAATTAATTCCTTATTGGTGTGATCCTGTGGGATCTATGTCATTCGACAATAGAATCTGAAACTCTTTTCGATTCCATAAATTACAAGCGGCACCTAGCAATATGCATTGTAATTACCCAAATGACACAGATGATAAGTACCATACTGTATCACGATCCCTAAGCAATAATTGCCTCGTGTCAATTCCATGTCTCATGATATCATGAATAGATCCAAGGTAGGAGTGTGTCATCCTTGCAAATCTACTCGTTTCTTGATTCCGAAATAATTCAGTAATTATAGTTAACTCCTTAATCATATGTGCACATACTTGTATTATTTCATCAAGGGGCCTAGTGATATCATCGCTCATTATATGAGGGACATTGGTATTCTTGATAATTACTATCCCTCCACATAAGAAATACATACTGAGATAGAATCTGTATAATTGCCAGTTACGGACAACGTTGGATAATATCCACGAATATATATTCTCATGTGAGAGAAACAATCATCTCATACCTTAGAATTCCAGATACAAATAAAACATTAATGACACAAACACAATCCATATTAAATGTTTTACTTTGGTCACGTCCAATCTCCTAATCTCCATCAGGTATCCATTTGATCAGATTGACAACTCCTTGTCATATGATCTGCAGAACATGATCATCATCTAATCCAAATGCTAATCTTATACCGGTAACTAATGTCCCTTGTTAATTACCAAGACTAGGGATACTTTAAAGTATTTATTAACACATGTATAGAGTTCCACAATTCCAAGTCCTCAACCTGAATGATCTATAATTAATAAAATACTCAAGGAACAAAATGATAAACATAATCATTCAATTACATAAACAAAACTTAGAAAACAATCATCCTATGATTGGCTTCTAGATCACAACACTAACATATATAATATTAATATGTAAATATTGTAGTATTTATTTTTAACCAATTAATTATTTATCTTAGACATAATAAGAATTTCTCCTTAAAAATTGAAGTATTAATCTTTTGATATTGAAATATTTATTCTTTGATATTGAAGTATTTATTCTTACACATTACATTAGTTATCATTAAGGTAAATATTCTAATTGAAGTATCAATACAGTATTTATCCATTGGATTAGAGTATTTATCTTAGTCAATTAAGTATTTAGCTTAGACATAATGATTCCTTAAAACTTGAATCATTTATTCTTAAAAATTGAAGTATTTATCCTTAAAAATTGAAGTATTTATCCTTAAAAATTGAAGTATTTATCCTTTAATACTGAAGCAATTCTCCATTGGACATTGCAACAATTATTTTAATAATAATTTATCCTGACAAGTTTGAAGTATTAATTTTTTGATATTGGAGTATTTATTCTTAGACAATTAAGTATTTATATTAAATATTCTCTAAAATCGCAGGAAAGCACAAGAACAAGAATAAATGATGTTGCTAAGCACAAGAACAAGGGCGAAAGAAACTAAACAGCATATGAACAACGACAATTAAGGTTGTTAAGCACACGAACAACGGCAAATGTAGTTCCTAATCACAAGAATAAATGCAAATGAGGTTCACAAGCATAAGATCAAGAGCAAAAGAGGTTGTTAAGCACACAAATAACACCAATTGAGGTCGTTAACCACACCAACAAGGGCAAATGAGGTTCATAAGCACAAGAACAAATGCAAATGAGGTTCATAAGCACAATATCAAGGGCAATTTATGTTGCAAAGCACAAGAACAACAACAAATAAGGTTGTTAAGCACAAGAAATGTAAATGATGTTGCTAAGCACAAGAACATGGGCAAAAAAGGTTAAGAAACATATGAACAACGACAATTGAGATTCATAAATTACAAGTCAGAGCATTATAAAGTATAAGTTAAAACATTATTTTTTATCAAATACATAACTAGTTAGTTAATGGATTTAAATTCGATTAGCTATTTAAACCCGATCCGATATTTTTTTGCCCTCTCGACAAAAATTCTGGATCTGCCCCTGCCAGCCTATATAGGCCAATCTAATTGAAAACTCTCAGCTAGTATATATATACATGTGGTTTAGTTGTAATTTCTATGTGGGACTAATACATTTGGCCTATGCTCCGGATTGCCATTCATTATTTTGTTTTTTGCGTTGCCAACAGTTGTTGCTCGGACTACTCTGATTGAACTATATTAATTAACCACATCAGTATTAGTACTACTTTAAATATCACGTTAAAAAATTTCGTTTCCAAACGCCTATCTATCGAAATGAAATCTGAAATGTTCGTTTAATAAAAATGAGCCACTTATCAAAACATGTGGAAATCTCAGCCTTTAATTAAAAAAATGATTTTATGTATCTATTTCAGGTAGTCAAGCGTGTAAAAATCTAAAATTAATTAAATCCGTACCCGCCACATGAAAGGACACATAAAAATTGGTACTGTCTTTTTCCTTCCCCACACGTTTCTTACTTTTTTCTCCTGTGCTCACGCGTCTGGCGTCTCTCTCTTTTTCTGATCTCCTTCCCCAATAGTCTACTGCATTTTTTTTTTTTTTTTTTATTAAAAATCTACTTCAGGAGGAGTGAGGCACCTCTCCTTTTTTTTACCTCTTTTTTCTTTCCGATATTGGTTCTTCGATCTCTGATCTCTCCTCAATATTTCCACAATTTTCGTACAAATTCAAATTGGGAGGACTCTTCTATCAACGTGACAACATTGGTTCTTCGATCTCTCATTTGACAGGTAATTGTCCCCGCCATTGCAAGTTCAAATTCAACTGACTCTTCTACCTATATATATCAATCAAATTCGCTCCTCTCAATTTGCAGACTTGATTTTTCATTTGCGATTTGTATTTGCACAACCCCCCTGCTTGAAGGCTCAAACCCGCTGGTGCGGTTCATACCCCCCTGCTGATTACCGATAACTATCTCCTTACTGAAATCAGAGATAGAAATGCATAGAGAGAGATAGAGATGCATGTGATGTTCACCCAATTTCTATGATCATTGAGTTAATTGTTGTTGTTGTAACTTGATGAATTATATGAGGCCCTCACCTTTGCTCTTTTCTTTGACATTTTCTTGATGCCTTCCCCCTTTCTGTTAAGCATGCGATGTTGTAACATTGTTTCTGTGGTTTAGTACGCTAGGTATATTTAATTGCGAATATTTAAAATAGTGTGTGTTTGCATATTAAAGACTTGTATATTTCACTGGTATCTGCAATTAAATATAAGAAATATTAAGATACAGTTTTAATTCGATAGATTCTTACCAAATTAGTATCTGCAATTTGCAAGGGTCATTCTACCCATAAAAGAAATATTATAAAGAACCGTTTCAATAAAGAATGCTAAGATTTATTAATGATATTTTGTTAGTAATTTTATTATTGCTTAGTATTGATCCAAATTTTTTTTTTATCTCTATTACTAAAAATAGTGAAATGGAACTTCCTTTATTAAAATAATCAGTTTTGCAGTGGGATTAGACCTTAATCTTAGATTCTTAGGTCATGTGGTTTTTCTTCTTTTTTATTTTGTCTCTACCTGATTTGAGAACTGTATCTTACAATATTGCAATACATTTTTAATACAATAATCTCAAGAGTGGCTTTCATTGTATCTGTTTTCTTTTTTGCCAAAATAATTAGGGCTCAGAATTTGCTCCTAAAGCTGTAGATTTGGCAGTTATAGAGTTCCTATCTGTTGCCACTCCAGGACAAGGTATGACCTCCCTATCTTTTCTGTAATAATTTATATACTTGGTACATTTCTTTTCCCTGTACAATACTTAATGAATTCCTTCTGTTATTTTCTGGATCAGTGGACTGGGCACAGCTGGACCCCTGTACTTGATATGCTTGACTTGTGAAAACCTATATTTGGTACTTGATCTGATTTAACCCAAGATGTGATTGTATAATGTAAGTATTACTTGCTTGCATTCCCTCTTGCTCATTGATTTTTATATCAACAATTCTCATTTTCTATTTTATTTTGATAAGGTTGTGCTGGTTGTAGCAGTGGTGAATAAATTTATGGTCAATGTAACTTATTCCATGATTATATTGCCTTTGGGTTGAATAACTGAACAAAACCTTTAAAAAGAGTTTATTAAATATTGAGTATAATATCAAAATCCAGCTTGCATACAGCTGTATACAATTTGAAATTGGAAAAAAAGGAGCTCAGGAGACTGCAGCAAATTTGTGAATATTTAACAGAATATTTTTCATCTTGATAACCTAAAAGATGACTGTTATTTTCAAATATCTTAACAAATCTGATTATTTTTTGCAAATTTGATAAATTTTGGTGTTTCTTGAACTATAAGTACAATAAATTATATTGTTGTTTGCCATAGAAAGAACACCTTTCTTGTTTAGATAACACTTGTGGTTCCCGTCAAAACCGTACATTGATCTTTTTGGGTTTCAAATTTTCTCAATTCCTTTTGCATGTGCTGAATGATGATTATTAATAATGGCATCTGTATATGTTATTATATTTTCATACATATTACCTAATTCTTTTTAATTTATCCTTCTGTAATCTTTTATTTGTTTTTAATGGAATACCTCCTTTGCTAACTAAAAAGATATTTTAAGGGATCTGATTATGAATTTTAGACTCAAAATTCTTTACTTAAACAAACAAAGAGCTCAAACATATACTCGAAATTCTTTGCTCATAACACCAATCCTGGCCTTATGATTTAATCTCCCTTAATACATGCTTATATGCAGGTGCTAGGTGTGCAACAATTCAAGATGCCTGAAACTGTGTAATAAAGCACATGCTAACACAATGAAATGCCAGAAAAGCAATATATGACCAAGATATTAAATATATGCGAGGCCTTGGGTGCAAACCAGTATCATTTTTCTGAAGAATTGGGCAAACAGTTGCAGGCACTTGAGGAGGTAACCGTAGAACTAACGAGAAACAAAAATAAATACAACTTTTAGATTGATACCATTTGTCTATAACAAGTAATATTGTTGGGGCTAAGGATCTAATAATATTAATTCAGGTATCAACAAAGACCACGATAGATCTTAGTTTTCTTCATCGCAACAGTATTCTGAAAGATATCGCCTCTCTGTATGAGCAATGGAATTACCTGGTATGTTAGACACTTGATTCTTCTATACAACACGATACATAACCCTTTGTTGTGCTTATTGGATGGTTGACTTATCTGTACAATGCAGAACTTGATAGCTTTTGACATAATATGTTATTTTTCTGTATGCAGTATGTACATATTTGTGCATGCTTTAGTATTAGAAATTATACTAGGTGGTTCGCTAGGCCAATCCAGGTCTAACTGTTACAACCCAAAAAAATTCAGTGAGGAAGGAAAAATCAGTTTACTACTTTACCACACATTAAAAATTGGTGCAAATTGGTGCTTAGCGATTTGGGTCAAAAAGTCATAACACAAATTCTGTTTATGACATTCACTTTTCCTACTTGAACTTTGATTTAATGATTTTTGGAGTTTGATTATGTTTCCTTTGGGTTTTTGTATTGAAATCAGTGATTTAGACCATTTAAAAATCTATTCTGATACCAAACAGAACATAATCAGATTGTCAGTCTTTAACCAGCTCCTGGTATCAATGTACACCTGGTACCAGTAATGAAATGCATTGGAAGTGCCATTGGCACTGCACTGGTACCCAAAATCACCAAAAGAACCTCCTGTGACAAATCAACCAGTACAAGTTGATCACAAATCCAAATAAAAATCCAGTCACACAATTAAATAGAGGACACAGAAACAAATAAAATGAATCAAATTTTGCATTTATAGGATTTTTGAGCTATTTTCTACCTATTTTTAAAGTTGGCATTTAGAAAATATAAAAATCAGCATTTTACTGCAACATGGATAATGTTACCCCTGCATTGCAATATCATTAAGCACATTTATAAAATTTCAAAAATTGCAAAACTTGGCAGAGATGTAGTACGGATCTTCCTTTACAAATTCATAAAAATAAATAGAGATTTGGCTTCTTTATAGCTCACGACATTATGCTCACACCCAGTAAATATCTTCTCATGTACAATATCCAATCCTTTTCTGTCTTTCTTTTCTGACATTGATTTTTTTCTGAACAATGTTGCTACAAAAATTATGGGTTTGTCTGCAAAATTTTATTTTGTTGTTTATTTATTTTAATACGTGCTATTGGATTTTGTTAGTATTTGAAAACAATTAATTTCCAGTTTAGCTTAAAAATGGTATCCAAACCTAATTAAATGATGATACCCATGTACCAGTCTAGAGCAACATAATAATTAATAGATATTATTAAATGTTTTTAGAACAAATTTCAGTCGTGGTAACTTCCTAATAATGTCTACAAATATATGAACTTATTCAGTTCTATCTTTTTTTATATTTTATGTTCCCTTTTTTTGTGGGAAAATTTGATTGATGAATAAGTTTGACTGGTACAATAAGTAATTCAAGTCGACTGTGGCGCAACAGTGTTAATTCTAAAAGTGTGAAGATGTACATTTCTTGAAGCAAGAGTCTTCTTCAAAGGTTCGATCCTTAATCAGTAATTATTTTGTAGAACAATTGTACTCATCTTAGCTCTGACCAATGAATTTGAAATGCAGAGATTAATAAAGGACCTCCAAAAGTCAGGACACATGTTTCTTTTCTGTTTATTTTTTCCATTTGAAAATCTGTATTATAATATTTGTAGACACCAAACTGATATTTTGAAATTTCAATATTTATAGACACAAAACGGATGGACTTTTAAAACTGGTATAGATGGTTTTCTCTCATCAAGGTCTTTGTTTTCTTTCCCAATTTTCTTTTTATTCTAACTTTGGTTAGCTTTTCGAGTTTGTTGGAATGTTGTCGTTTTCAATGGTGACCAATTTTGTGCATGTACACTTGTGCATGTGTTTCCAATTTTGTGCATGAATTTCCAATAAGTGGTTAAATTTTGATTGTTTCATTAACATGATATTATCATTTTTCAGTAAACATTATTTTGACATATTTGTCTGCACGCTTCTCAAGGATATTTTGACATTTTGATATTATCATTTTGTTTTTCAAATTGATACTTGAATGCTTGCTTCAAGGGGGATATATTTGCTATTCGCCATTTTTGAATATATATTTTTCTCTTTAGAAAATTTCTTTGGATCGTGTAATTCTACACCTGCTGTAGAATTGACTAAATACATATCTTGCTAATAAATAAAAGCAAAGCTTGTAGAATTAACTAAAAAAATAAATAATTGCATATATATTCATTTTATGTAAGTGCAATAATGTGGTACTTTCAAATAATTTAAATAATTGCATATGCATTCATTTTACCGAAATTTTTATAAATATACAAAATCCCAAATTAATTTAACAATCTATACATTTTTTATATTAATTTTCAAATCTATCCAAACCGCTGACTGTGTGAGCGGTTTGAGATATATATAACCACTGACAGTGTTAGCGGTTTAAACCAATCACGAATTTTGATGCTTTCTGCACACTTTTTGAAACAACGAACGATTCAGATTAAAACAACGAACGACTCAGATCCAAACAAAAAATATAATCATTACAACTTGCGGCAATTCATCCCAATTGAATTTAATATAATTTTTTATTTAATTAGAAAATATTATAATTTATTTATTTTTTCTATTAAAATATTAGAAATATTTTTATATATTTTTTAAATTAGATATAATATCATATAATTTGATTTATTAGAAAGACTTAAACAAATAACCCGGATCAATATTTTTCAAATCGAATTTTTCATGGCTGTAAGAAAAATGAAAATATTTCTTTGTGTGTTATTAGAAAAAATTAAAAATACTTTGAATCTGAATTATTGATCTCGGTTCAAAAGTCACTTCTAGGTAAATACAAAAAATATTATAGTCTTTCTATTTTTGAAAAAATAAAAAATTTAACAAAAATATCTCATAATTCGTCTGACACGGCACACTTTGAATTTGTTAAATTTTTATTTTTTCAAAAATAGAAAGAAAATAAAATTTTCTATATTTACCTAGAAGTGACTTTTGAACCGAGATCAATAATTCAGATTCAAATCATTTTTATTTTTTTCCAATAACACACAAAGAAATATTTTAATTTTTCTTACAGCCATGAAAAATCCGATTTGAAAAATATTGATCTGAATTATTTGTTTAAGTCTTTCTAATAAATCAAATTATATGGTATTATATCTAATTTAAAAAAAAAAATATTTCTAATATTTTAATAGAAAAAATAAATAAATTATAATATTTTCTAATTAAATAAAAAATTATATTAAATTCAATTGGGATGAATTGCCGCAAGTTGTAATGATTATATTTTTTGTTTGGATCTGAGTCGTTCGTTGTTTTAATCTGAATCGTTCGTTGTTTCAAAAAGTGTGCAGAAAGCATCAAAATTCGTGATTGGTTTAAACCGCTAACACTGTCAGTGGTTATATATATCTCAAACCGCTCACACAGTCAGCGGTTTGGATAGATTTGAAAATTAATATAAAAAATGTATAGATTGTTAAATTAATTTGGGATTTTGTATATTTATAAAAATTTCGTTTCATTTTATCAAGCTCTAAGATTATTATTTGTTCTCATTATTAACTAATACATAAACAAGACTAGTGATCTGGATATACCTTTAATTTTATATAGTTCAGATCAATTAATATAGTTATTTTCATCATCTTCCATTATATCAATGCAATTATAAATAAATAAATTTCAACACTTAACTTATCACTATAACTCATGAAATCAAAGGTATATTCTTAAGCCATTTTTCATGCAATTTAGAAATTTAAAAACTATTTGTGGTGGCATTGTAAGTTTATAATCTAAAATTAGTAAATAAATATTTGATAACTAAATTTTTTATTTACCCGTGACAAAGTACGGGCACTTAAATAGTATTAACAACTGTGTGAACTATGAACCATATGTATTATTCGAACTATTTTGATTTGCTTACTGAGCCGCGGACCCACCTTCTAATATATGTAATGTGAGGGTCCCACAATTCAATCAAATGGTCTACTTTATAATAATTGCATTTTATTGAGTTAAAATTACCTTAGCATATTATTTTGACAAATCATTTTTCCATCAAATTTTTCTTATAATTTTGTACAAAATAAACTTCTGAAAAATTTGACCGACTTATTCAATTTTTGATTTCACGATCAAGTAATTTATTTTTAATTATCCGAATTATATTCATATCCGTATTCGTATCCGTCCAATATCCGATCCGAATCCGTATCTGTTTAACATCCGATCTGTATTCGTATCCGGAACTATCCATATCCGTATCCGTATCCAAAAAAATATAATGGATAAGGATACGGTTTGATCACTATCCAATCCGTATCCGACCGTTTACACCCCTAGGCAAATGAGGTTAATGAGCACAAGAACAAATGCAAATGAGGTTCATAAGCACAATATCAAAGGCAAATTATGTTGCAAAGCGCAATAACAACGACGAATGAGGTTGTGAATCACAAGAACAAGAACAAGTATAAATGATGTTGCTAAGTACAAAAACAAGGGCAAAAGAGGTCAATAAGTATATGAACAACGACAATTAAGGTTGTTCAACACACGAACAAGGGCAAATGTGGTTCAAAATCACAAGAACAAATGCAAATGAGGTTCATAAGCACAAGATCAAGAGCAAAAGAGGTTGTTAAGCACATGAACAACGCCAATTGAGGTTATTAATCACACAAACAAGGGCAAATGAGGTTCCTAAGCACAGGAACAAATGCAAATGAGGTTCATAAGAACAAGATCAAGGGCAAAAGAGATTGTTAAGCACACGAAAAACGCCCATTGAGGTTTTAAGCACACAAACAAGAGAAAATGAGGTTCCTCATCACAAAAAAAAAATGCAAATGCGGTCCATAAGCACAATATTAAGGGGAAATTATGTTGCAAAGCGCAAGAACAACGACAAATGAGGTTGTTAAGCACAAGAACAAGTGTAAATGATATTGCTCAGCACAAGAACATGGGCAGAAGAGGTTAAAAAACATGTGAATAACGACAATTGAGGTTCTTAAGCACACAGACAAGGGCAAATGAGGTTCCTCATCACAAGAACAAATGCAAATGAGGTTCAGAAGCACAAGATCAAAGGCAAAAGAGGTTGTTAAGAACACGAACAACGCCAATTGAGGTAGTTAAGCACACAAACAAGGGCAAATGAGGTTCATAAGCACAAGAACAAATGCAAATGAGGTTCATAAGCACAATATCAAGGGCAAATTATGTTGCAAAACGCAAGAACAACGACAAACGAGGTTATTAAGCACAAGAACAAGTGTAAATGATGTTGCTAAGCATAAGAACAAGGGCAAAAGACGTTAAGAAGCATATGAACAATGACAATTGAGGTTGTTAAGCACACGAACAAGGGCAAATGAGGTTCCTAAGCACAAGAACAAATGCAAATGAGGTTTATAAGTACAAGATCAAAGGCTGTAGGGCGCAAAAAGTCGCAAGGTTAGGTTAGCTAACGATACTGATATATTTGTAGGGGAATGCTCCTGCATGGGTTGAGTGCTCTATTTCTTAGATAGACATGAGCGGGGCACCGAACTCGGGGCATTGCTGAACATCTTTTCGCATACCTTCCAGTTCACCCTTAGCCAAACCTATGTTCATGATCAGCCAGCCAGGGTTTTATTATTTGATTGTGGAGACGTTTAACTCCCGACGGGCGCAAGCCCCCGTCGTTAATTACATCAGAAAGACTTATCAGGTCTAACTGAACACCTCGTTCATTCCAGGATTTGTGCCTATTGGTTGTGAACTGAGTAATGGAGCTAAATGGCTTATGTTTTGTCATGTCATTTGTGTATTCAGGGTTCTCAGCTGCTTTAAACATTCATAGAATCATAACATCTGCATAGACATTGGTCAAGACATCTTGGGTCATGAAAGACATGTGTGCATATTCATAATTTTAACTATTTTAAAGAATCATATGTTATGTTTAATGAAATTCATATTTTATTTATAAGATATAACATTTGATTTAAGAGAAGGGCATTTTAGTCATTTCAGATTATGGCTAAAGCTTAAACATATTTAATTTTGGTTTAGAATGATAGAGAATTGAATTTGGGTTCATTTGGTTTTGGTTTGGGTCAAGTTGGACTTGAAATGAAGAAGTTATGATAAAAAAATGACTGATTTGTAAACATTTTATGTTCCAAGGACTTGTTTATAAATTCTGGAAGGACTTGGGAATGTAATTTGGGCTTTTGATGAGGTTTGGAATGAAATTTGGGCTTCCAGGGACCTATTTGAAAGGGTTTTATACAAGCAGGGACTTATTTGTAAATTTTCAAGGATTGCGCTGTGAATAAAACTTGTCAGAAGGACTTATTTGTAAAAGAGTTTTATTTATCTAATTTTATTTAATTTGGGATTGAATCTGGGCCTTTGGATTTGAGATTTGGGCCTTTGAGATGTGTACTTGGGCTTTGAAATGTGCGTAGAGGCTTATGGGCCTTTGATCTGGGCTTTGAGATGTGTGCAGAGAGATGTGTCTCATTAGATATGACATGTGGGCCCCATCTGTCAGAGTTCATTTAATTTAACAGAGGGAAAATGTGGGCCTTTGGATTGGGCTTTTGCATCA
The DNA here is from genome assembly GCA_024447775.1 of Carex cristatella. Lineage (NCBI taxonomy): Eukaryota > Viridiplantae > Streptophyta > Magnoliopsida > Poales > Cyperaceae > Carex > Carex cristatella. Next base: position 3,633,873 of record JAJHPF010000018.1, read on the forward strand.
AGATTCGGGTATCAGGTTTAAACTTTGTTTGGCACCTCTATCTTACGGCTGTCATTGCATCTTCGTGCAGACTGCACAGGGTTCCTTCTCAGTCGAGGGAACTGGACGACTCCAGTCCCGAGAGGGTTTGGCTCTCTGGCACTACTCCGGCCATGTCAGGGCTTGTACCGGTGCAGTTTGGATCGTCTCTCCGAGGGGAGTATGGTGGTGGTCTTGTCGGTCGCCGGCGATCGTCGGAAGCGGCAATATGGGCCTGACATTGATGCTATCGATACCGGTTTGGTTTCTTATCCGATCTTCTATGAAATTTGTTCGATTGATTGATTATACAGCATCGTTTGAGAATATAGAAGCTCACAGGAGCATTGATTTGAGATTTAAACATGTAATGGGCATGGTTTGAGCTCTCAGCTCTCAGATTGGTACCAGTTCAGTACCAGTCGGGGGCACAAAGGGGTATGCATTAAAATTGGTCATTGATATTGACATCTGAAGTCATTTTGAGACATTTCAAGGACTCAGAAACACGGACTTGATTTGGAAGTCAATTACATATGTTTATATACAATGCATGCAACTTGACAATTTCTAAAGTTATAGAAAATCGTATTTCATCTAGATTCTACAAGAAGAAACATGCAAGATAAGATCATGGACATGTAATTTGGTATACCAAGAATGTCTAGGAGCATTTTTATAATTTTTGGGAATTTATTTATATTTTTAAGGATTTGTTCAAAACTGCCAGGGGCATTTGTGTCCATCAGTGACAAAAGTTTTGTATTTAATTTATGATTTTATTCTGAATGCTATACAACCTGGATTTGAGTAAATTTTATGTCTAAAATCATTGGCAGAGAGTGTAGATTTCAAATATAGTTTTTGTTTAATATTTCAAGGTCATATGAGGCATGAAAAGTTTAAAACAGTAAGAACATGTCAAATTCCAGTGTACTGTGCCTATGCAGTTTTGGATTTTTGAAATATGAACTTTGGAAAATCATTAAAAATATCAGGAAAATCCAATAAATGGAAAATTTGTGGTGAATGTGTATTTTTTTTTAGTCCTTTATTGAACTATGTTTGTGGATTTTCAGTTTGGTCCCTTTACTGATCAGAATTGACATATTTGTGCGCAAGGTGTCTGTTTGGTGCATTTCAGTGCATTGCACTGTACCAGTGGGGTTGCAATGCATTTGGTTGTTGAGTTTGGACCTGGTACAGTACCAGTTATGGTTCTAACATGTTTAAAGCATCAATATGGGTCTGGTTCAAGGTTTAAACAGTTTCAAAGGGCATGACAACCACTGTTTTAGTACCAGTTGAGATCAAACAAGATCAAACAAAGCTCCAAGCATTCAAATCATCAAATTAACATGCATGAAGACTGTCAGGTACGCACATTTGCAGAAAAGTCCCTGAGGTCTTGAAAATCACATCTCATATGATCTTTTCACTTTGACATTGGACAAATCATTGAGATATCATTGTATTGAGTTCATGAGTGGCTTAACATAGTGCATATTGATGCCTACTCATCCCAGTGCTCATTCTCTCACTATATGCATATTGATACATGTTTCTTCTCTTTGCATTGTATAATCTAGTACACATGGCTTGTCCTTAGCCTTGCCTTGAGTTTCAGATGTACTAATATGCATATAGGTCCATTTAGGTGAGGAAACAAAGAGGAAATCATCAGACTTGACCTCAATGCCCCTGTTTTTATTATTTGACATTTTAAGTTGATTTTCTTTAATTCCTTATACTAAATAACTTCTATAAATTAGATATTAGAGGAAATCATCAGACTTGACCCCCATATCTTCATTATATTCCTTATTTAATCAAGAATTGAAGAATTTGATTAAAGAAAAGGAAAGAAAAAGAGACAGAAAAGGGAAAAGAAGAAGAAAAAGGAAAGAAAAGGAGAAAAGAATAAAGAAAAGAGAAGAAATGCATCAAGAACATTGTTTTATTTCCATTTTTACAGATCTAAGCTAAGTGTTAATCCATTTTTATCTTTTCACATTATCTTTTTCCTTTATTCATAAAAATAGTGCATAAAAGGAGAAGAAAAGAACTTTGATCATCAATCTCTGTGCATTCTTATACACCTCAAAACAACAGTGTTAGAGGTCAGGTCAAGAAAGAAGAAGGATTAAGAGAAAGAAGCTCCAAAACAATAGTAAAAATTGACAAAAATGTAGAACTTTCAAAGGAATTGCATTCACCAATGAAATTATTACATCATACAGCTCAAAGAGCACCTTCTAACTATGCTATACCTATCAATTTGCAGAGAGGAGAAGAAAGCTCAAAGCTTGCTATAATCTTGAGGAAGAAAGAGAGAGAGAGAGAGAGTATAGTGCAGGTGCTTTCTCCGAGTAATTGAGAGGTGTATTGTATGTCTATTGTCTTTTTGTATATGGGTATAGGTGCCTTTATATAGGCCAGGAGCTAGGGCATAGCTCTACATTGGTGTAGCTGTTCCATCATGCACCACAGCTGTTTGATCATTGGTTCATAGCATTCCATGTTCATTTATACACCATTTGGCAGGAGATCATGCTTTTATCACTGCATATCAGATATTTTAATGATTTGAATGTATCTCAGCCCTTGAATCGGGCTCCAATGCATGAGGCCGCATCTAGACCCTTGGCAGCCGGCTGAATCGGGCTTAGGTGCAATAGGCGTGACCATGCGCCTCAGGGGAGAACATTCCCTTATTTGTCATCACATAGGGATCCTGTGGCACGTGTTCTTGGGACCACTAGTGCCAACAACGACTCTAACGTCATTGGTATGCTATATCAGCGTCGGTTTGGGCTTATTGTGTGACCACTTCAGGTGTTACTTCTCAGAGCTCAAGGGATTGACCAATAGCGTCGCAATATATCCCTTATCATGAGCCTAGGCTCAATTTACCATCTCAATGACGTATGCATCCATTTTAAGCATGCCCGTGCCCTGGTAGGTGTTTGTTTCATGAACCGGCTTAATTGCCACTTTTCTCATTAAATTGACAGGTCAATTAGCATCGCCTTATCTCCATTAGTGTTCTGGTTGAGTCCCAGCATCCAATTTCATCGCAAGCCTGAGTTCTCATCACCATTTTTCTTCTTCTTTCGGTTGAAATTAATGCTTGCAGAAAAGAACTAAACATTTGGGCTTTAGTTGAAGAGGAAGGCGTACCAAACTCTGTTGAACCCAGGTAAAGATTCAAATAATACTATAATGTATAGCACGAATTTTAAAGCTCAATCCTGGTCAAATTTGTGAGAGAGAGGAAGAAGAAGAAGGAGAGGGAGAGCTAACAAGCGGGTCCCTCTTGTCGGTCTCTCAAAACTCCGACCAATCGGCTCTTTTCTTTTACATCTTCTCTTACCTGAGCTCGGTGTAGAGTGCACCCTATAATAGGCATAGCACGGTCCATGAACACCGTGCGCATGAACAACGAAGGGATCACGGAGCGCTGAGTTTAAACTCAGCAACTTTGAGGCCATGTTGCCTGTGCTCGGTGCATGGTGAACCAAGGAGCTGACATCCCGGCGCATGAGGTTCAATCCATGTGAAACATGACCATTTACATTAGAGACTCAGCGAAAATGAGCTAAGTCATTGACATGTGGGGTCTGGCTGTCAGATTCCACTTTGCAGACCCAAAAATGTACCGGAGAGGCTTAGATGGGTTGTGAGCTGCTATTTGCTTGCGTGGTACCAATCATATCATGCCACATCAGCAATTTTATTTAAAATTTCATAACTCTTTGAATATTTTGAGTTGGAAATCACATAGCATATCAAAATTTATGGTATTTCATGGGGAATCATTATATGAACTCCAAATCATTGCTCTTGATCAATTTAAAAAACTTTCAAGTACCCTTGGTATTTTTCAAACATTAAAACATTGCTATTTTTAATTATAGCAACATTTTAGGGTTCAACAAAGGCAAAAGAGGTTGTTAAGCACACGAAAAATGCCAATTGAGGTAGTTAAGCACACAAACAAAGGAAAATGAGGTTCATGAACACAAGAACAAATGCAAATGAGGTTCATAAGCACAATATCAAGGGCAAATTATATTGCAAAGCGCAAGAACAACGACAAATGAGGTTGTTAACCACAAGAACAAGTGAAAATGATGTTGCTAAGCACAAGATCTTGTGCTTAACAACCTCTTTTGCCCTTGATCTTCTGCTTACGAACCTCATTTGCATTTGTTCTTGTGCTTTGGAACCTCATTTGCCCTTTTTCGTGTGCTCAACCACCTCAATTGTCATTGTTCAGATGCTTCTTCATCTCTTTTGCCCTTGTTCTTGTGCTTAACAACCTCATTTGTCGTCTTGCACTTTGCAAAATAATTTGCCCTTGATCTTGTGCTTATGAACCTCATTTGCATTTGTTCTTGTGCTTACGAACCTCATTTACCCTTGTTTGTGTGCTTAACAACCTTGATTAGCGTTGTTCGTGTGCTTTGTAAAGCGCAAGAACAACGACAAATGAGGTTATTATGCACAAGAACAAGTGTAAATGATGTTACTAAGCACAAGCACAAGGACAAAAAAGGTTAAGAAGCATATGAACAACAACAATTGAGGTTGTTAAGCACACGAACAAGGGTAAATGAAGTTTCCAAGAACATGAACAAATGCAAATGACGTTCATAAGCACAATATCAAGGGCATATTATGTTCCAAAGTGCAAAAACAACGAGAAATGAAGTTGTTAAGCGCAAGAACAAGTGTATATGATATTGCTCAGCACAAAAACAAGTGCAAAAGAGATTAAGAAGTATTTGAACAACGACAATTGAGGTAGTTAAGCACACGGACAAGGTCAAATGAGGTTCCTAATCACAAGAACAAATACAAATGAGTTTCATAAGCACAAGATGAAGGGCAAAAGATGTAACGCCAATTAAGGTTGTTAAGAACACAAACAAGGGCAAATGATGTTCCTAAGCACAAGAACAAATACAAATGAGGTTGATAAGCACAAGATCAAAGGCAAATTATTTTGCAATGTGCAAGAACAACGACAAATGAGTTTGTTAAGCACAACAACATATGTAAATAATATTGCTAAGAATAAGAACAAGGACAAAAGAGGAAGAATAATATGAACAACGACAATTGAGGTTGTTAAGCACGCAAAGAAGGGCAAATGAAGTTCCTAAGCACAGGAAAAAATGCAAATGAGCTTCATAAGCACAAGATCAAGAGCAAAAGAGATTGTTTAGCACACAAAGAAGGAAAAATGAGGATCTTAAGTACAAGAACAAATGCAAATGAGGTTCATAAGCACCATATTTAGGGAAAATTATGTTGTAAAGCGCAAGAACAGCGACAAATGAGATTGTTAAGCACAAGAACAAGTATAAATGATGTTGCAAAACACAAGAACAAGGGCAAAAGAGATTAAGAAGCATATGGACCACGACAATTGCGGTTGTTAAGCACACGAATAAGGGCGAATGAGGTTTCTCATCACAATAACAAATGCAAATGAGGTTCATAAGCACAAGATCAAGGGAAAAAGTGGTTGTTAAGAACACGAACAACGCTAATTGAGGAAGTCAAGCATACAAAGAAGGGCAAATGAGGTTCCTAAGCATAAGAACAAATGCAAATGAGGTTCATCAGCACATTATCAAGGAGAAATTATGTTGCAAAGCGTAAGAAAAACGACAAATGAGGTTGTTAAGCACAAGAACATGTGTAAATGATGTTGCTAGTCATAAGAACAAGGGCTAAAGAGGTTAAGAAGCATATGAACAACAACAATTGATGTTATTAAGCACACGAACAAGGGCAAATGAGGTTCCTAAGTACAAGAACAAATGCAAATGAGATTCATAAGCACAAGGTCAAGAGCAAAAGAGGTTGTTACGCACACGAACAACTCCAATTAAGGTTGTTAAGCACACAAACAAAGGCAAATGAGGTTCCTGAGGAAAAGAATAAATACAAATGAGGTTCATAAGCACAAGAGCAAGGGCAAAAAAGGTTGTTAAGGACACGAGCAATGCCAATTGAAGTTGTTAAGCACACAAACAAGGACAAATGAGGTTCCTGAGCACAAAAACAAATGCAAATGAGGTTCATAAGCACAATATTAAGGGCAAATTATATTGCAAAGTGCAAGAACAACGACAAATGAGATTGTTAAGCACGAGAACAAGTGTAAATAATGTTGCTAAGCACATGAACAAGGGCAAAAGAAGCTAAGAAGTATAATAACAATGACAATTGAGGTTGTTAAGCACAAGAACAATTGCAAATGAGGTTCCTAAGCACAAGAACAAATGCAAATGAGGTTCATAAGCACATGATCAAGGGCAAAAGAGGTTGTTAAGCACACGAACAACGCCAACTGAGGGTTGTTAAGCACACACAAAGGCAAATGAGGTTCCTGAGCACAAGAACAAATGCAAATGAGGTTCATTAGCACAAGAGCAAGGGCAAAAGAGGTTGCACACGAACAATGCCATTTGAGATAGTTAAGCACACAAACAAGGGCAAATGAGGTTCCCGAGCACACGAACAAATGCAAATGAGGTTCATAAGCACAATATAAAGGGCAAATTATGTTGCAAAGCGCGACAACGACAAATGAGGTTGTTAAGCACAAGAACAGGGGCAAAAGAAGCTCAGAAACATATGAACAACGACAATTGAGGCTGTTAAGCACAATGACAAATGCAAATGAGATTCCTAAGCACAAGAACAAATGCAAATGACGTTCATAAGCCCAAGATCAAGGGTAAAGGAGGTTGTTAAGTAGATGAACAAAGCCAATCAAGGAAGTTAAGCACACAAACAAGGGCAAATGAGATTCCTAAGCATAAGAACAAATGCAAATGAGTTTCATAAGCACATTATCAAGGGCAAATTATGTTGCAAAGCGTAAGAAAAATGACAAATGTGGTAGTTAAGCTCAAGAACAAGTGTAAATGATGTTGCTAAGCATAAGAACAAGGACAAAAGATGTTAAGAAGCATATGAACAACAACAATTGAGGTTATTAAGCACACAAACTAGGGCAAATGAGGTTCCTAAGCACAGGAACAAATGCAAATGATGTTCATCAGCACAAGATCAAGAGCAAAAGAGATTGTTTAGCAAACGAAAAACGCCAATTCAGGTTGTTAAGCACACAAAGAAGGAAAAAATGAGGATCCTAAGTACGAGAACAAATGCAAATGAGTTTCATAAGCACAAGGGCAAGGGCAAATTATGTTGCAAAGCACAAGAACAACGACAAATAAGGTTGTTAAGCACAAGAACAAGTGTAAATGATATTGCTCAGCACAAGAACGAGGGCAAAAGTGGTTAAGAAGCAGATGGACAACGGCAATTGAGGTTGTTGAACACACGAACAAGGGCAAATGAGGTTCCTAATCACAAGAACAAATGCGAATGATGTTAATCAGCACAACATCAAGGGCAAAAGAGGTTGTTCTTAAGCACACGAACAACGCCAACTAAGGTTGTTAAGCACACAAACAAGGGCAAATGAGGTTTCTAAGCACAAGAACAAATGCAACTGAGAATAAGCACAATATCAAGGGTAAATTATGTTGCAAAGCGGAAGAACAACGATAAATGAGGTTGTTAAGCAAAAGAACAGATGTAAATGATATTGCTCAGCACAAGAACGAGGGCAAAAGCAGTTAAGAAGCAAATGAACAACGACAATTGAGGGTGTTAAAAACACGAACAACTGCAAATGAGGTTCCTAAGCACTAGAACAAATGCAAATGAGGTTCATAAGCAAAAGATCAAGGGCAAAAGAGGTTGTTAAACACACGAACAACGCCAATTAAGGTTGGTAAGCACACAAACCAGGGCAAATGAGGTTCCTGAGGAGATGAACAAATGCAAACGAGGTTCATAAGCACAATAGCAAGGGCAAAAGAGGTTGTTAAGCACACGAACAACGCCAATTATGGTAGTTAAGCACACAAACAAGGGTAAAAGAGGTTCCCGAGGACAGGAACAAATGCAAATGAGGTTCATCAGCACAAGAGCAAGGGCAAAAGAGGTTGTTAAGCACACGAACAATGCCAATTTAGTTAGTTAAGCACGCGAACAAGGGCAAATGAGGTTCCTGAGCACAAGAACAAATACTAATGAGGTTCACAAGCACAATATAAAGGGCAAAAGAGGTTGTTTAGCACATGAACAATGCCAATTGAAGTTGTTAAGCACACAAACATGGGCAAATGAGGTTCCCGAGCACAAGAACAAATGCAAATGGGTTTCATAAGCACATTATCAAGGGCAAATTATGTTGCAAAGCGTAAGAAGAACGACAAATGAGGTTGTTAAGCACAAGAACAAGTGTAAATGATGTTGCTAAGCATAAGAACAAGGGCAAAAGAGGTTAAGAAGCATATGAACAACAACAATTGAGGTTATTAAGCACACTAACAAGGGCAAATGAGTTTCCTAAGCGTAGGAACAAATGCAAATGAGGTTCATAAGCACAAGATCATGAGCAAAAGAGATTGTTTAGCACACATAAAACGCCAATTTAGGTTGTTAAGCACACAAAGAAGGGAAAATGAGGATCCTAAGTACAAGAACAAATGCAAATGAGGTTCATAAGCACCAGATTTAGGGGAAATTATGTTGCAAAGCGCAAGAACAACGAAAAATGAGGTTGTTAAGCACAAGAACAAGTGTAAATCATGTTACAAAACACAAGAAAAAGAGCAAAAGAGGTTAAGAAGCATATGAACCACGACAATTGGGGTTGTTAAGCACACGAACAAGGGCAAATGAGGTTCCTCATCACAATAACAAATGCAAATGAGGTTCATAGGCACAAGATCAAGGACAAAAGAGGTTGTTAAGAACACGAACAATGCCAATTGAGGAAGTTAAGCACACAAAAAAGGGCAAATGAGGTTCCTAAGCATAAGAAATTTGCAAATGAGGTTGATAAGCACATTATCAAGGACAAATTATGTTGCAAAGCGTAAAAAAAACGACAAATGAGGTTGTTAAGCACAAGAACAACTGTAAATAGGACTGTAAATGAGCTGGACAAAAGCTCAGCTCGTTAATTATGGACCGAGCTGTTAGCGAGCCAGCTCGTTAATAGCTTGCGGGCTAAAATCTCTGCTCAAACTTGTGATGAGCCAGCTCCTCACTGGGTTTGGTTGGACCTTATTTTAAGAAAATGAATTTTACAAACATTTTTGGACCGAGCTGGACCGAGCTGAACCGAGCTGGATCAAGCTTGACAGTATAAAATACACACAAATTCATACAAATTCACAAAATGTTGCCTAGCCGAGCTAGCTCGCAAGCTGGGCAAAAGCTCAGCTCGTTAATTTTGGCCCGACCTGTTAGCGAGCTAGCTCGTTAATAGCTCGGTCCACTATCGAACGAGCTGTTACCGATCGAGCCAGATGTGAGTCGCGAGCGAGCCACGAGCTTACGAGCTTTTTGGACAGCCCTAATTGTAAATGATGTTGCTAGTCATTAGAACAAGGGCAAAAGAGGTTAAGAAACATATGAACAACAACAATTGATGTTATTAAGCACACGAACAAGTGCAAATGAGATTCATAAGCACTAGATTAAGGGGATATTATGTTGTAAAGCGCAAGAACAACGACAAATGAGGTTGTTAAGTACAAGAACAAGGGCAAAAGAGGTTAAGAAGCATATGAACCACGGCAATTGAGGTTGTTTAAGCACACGAACAAGGACAAATGAGGTTCCTCATCACAATAACAAATGCAAATGAGGTTCATAAGCACAAGATCAAGGACAAAAGAGGTTGTTAAGAACACAAACAACGCCAATTGAGGAAGTTAAGCACACAAATAAGGGCAAATGAGGTTCCTAAGCATAAGAATAAATGCAAATAAGTTTCAAAAGCACAAGGCCAAGGGCAAATTATGTTGCAAAGCACAAGAACAACGACAAATGAGGTTGTTAAGCACATGAAAAAGTGTAAATGAGGGCAAGAACGAGGGCAAAAGTGGTTAAGAAGCAGATGGACAACGACAAGTGAGGTTGTTGAACACACGAACAAGGGTAAATGAGGTTCCTAATCACAAGAACAAATGCGAATGATGTTAATCAGCACAAGATCAAGGGCAAAAAAGGTTGTTCTTAAGCACACGAACAACGCCAACTAAGGTTGTTAAGCACACAAACAAGGGCAAATGAGGTTTCCAAGCACAAGAACAAATGCAAATGAGATTCATAAGCACAATATCAAGGGTAAATTATGTTGCATAGCGCAAGAACAGCGATAAATGAGGTTGTTAAGCAAAAGAACAAGTGTAAATGATATTGCTCAGCACCAGAACGAGGGCAAAAGTAATTAAGAAGCATATGAACAACGACAATTGAGGTTCCCAAGCACTAGAACAAATGCAAATGAGGTTCATAAGCAAAAGATCAAGGGCAAAAGAGGTTGTTAAGCACACGAACAACGCCAATTAAGGTTGGTAAGCACACAAACTAGGGCAAATGAGGTTCCTGAGGAGATGAACAAATGCAAACGAGGTTCATAAGCACAATAGCAAGGGCAAAAGAGGTTGTTAAGCACACGAACAACGCCAATTAAGGTAGTTAAGCACACAAACAAGGGTAAATGAGGTTCCTGAGGACAGGACCAAATGCAAATGAGGTTCATCAGCACAAGAGCAAGGGCAAAAGAGGTTGTTAAGCACACGAACAATACCAATTGAGTTAGTTAAGCACACAAACAAGGGCAAATGAGGTTCCCGAGCATAAGAACAAATACAAATGAGGTGCATAAGCACGATATCAAGGGCAAAAGAGGTTGTTTAGCACATGAAAAATGCCAATTGAAGTTCTTAAGCACACAAATAAGGGCAAATGAGGTTCCTGTGGACAAGAACAAATGCAAAAGAGGTTCATCAGCACAAGAGCAAGGGCAAAAGAGGTTGTTAAGCACATGAACAATGCTAATTGAGGTAGTTAAGCACACAAACAAGGGCAAATGAGGTTCCCGAGCACAAGAACAAATGCAAATGAGTTTCATAAGCACATTATCAAGGGCAAATTATGTTGCAAAGCGTAAGAAGAACGACAAATGAGGTTGTTAAGCACAAGAACAAGTGTAAATGATGTTGCTAAGCATAAGAACAAGGGCAAAAGAGGTTAAGAAGCATATGAACAACAACAATTGAGGTTATTAAGCACACAAACAAGGGCAAATGAGGTTCCTAAGCACAGGAACAAATCGAAATGAGGTTCATAAGCACAAGATCAAGAGCAAAAGAGATTGTTTAGCACACGAAAAATGCCAATTCAGGTTGTTAAGCACACAAAGAAGGGAAAATGAGGATCCTAAGTACAAGAACAAATGCAAATGAGGTTCATAAGCACCAGATTTAGGGAAAATTATGTTGCAAAGCGCAAGAACAACGAAAAATGAGGTTGTTAAGCACAAGAACAAGTGTAAGTCATGTTGCAAAACACAAGAAAAAGAGCAAAAGAGGTTAAGAAGCATATGAACCACGACAATTGGGGTTGTTAAGCACACGAACAAGGGCAAATAAGGTTCCTCATCACAATAACAAATGCAAATGAGGTTCATAGGCACAAGATCAAGGGCAAAAGAGGTTGTTAAGAACACGAACAACGCCAATTGAGGAAGTTAAGCACACAAAGAAGGGCAAATGAGGTTCCTAAGCATAAGAACAAATGCAAATGAGGTTGATAAGCACATTATCAAGGACAAATTATGTTGCAAAGCGTAAGAAAAACGACAAATGAGGTTGTTAAGCACAAGAACAATTGTAAATGATGTTGCTAGTCATAAGAACAAGGGCAAAAGAGGTTAAGAAGCATATGAACAACAACAATTGATGTTATTAAGCACACGAACAAGGGCAAATGAGGTTCATAAGCACCAGATTAAGGGGAAATTATGTTGCAAAGCGCAAGAACAACGACAAATGAGGTTGTTAAGTACAAGAACAAGTGTAACTGATGTTGCAAAGCACAAGAACAAGGGCAAAACAGGTTAAGAAGCAGAACCACGGCAATTGAGGTTGTTTAAGCACACGAACAAGGACAAATGAGGTTCCTCATCACAATAACAAATGCCAATGAGGTTTATAAGCACAAGATCAAGGGCAAAAGAGGTTGTTAAGAACACGAACAACGCCAATTGAGGAAGTTAAGCACACAAATAAGGGCAAATGAGGTTCCTAAGCATAAGAATTATTATGAAGCTACGCGACCAGAAATGGATCCTTATGACCGAAGTTATATACTCTATAACATAGGCCTTATACATACAAGCAATGGAGAGCATACAAAAGCTTTGGAATATTATTTTCGAGCACTAGAACGAAATCCCTTTTTACCGCAAGCTTTTAATAATATGGCTATGATCTGTCATTACGTGCGACTATCTCTACTATAGAAAAAAAAAATTAGCTAGTATCTACTAGAGAAAATAGGATTTCTACATATAAATCGTCAAAAATATGCAAATGAGTTTCATAAGCACAGGGGCAAGAGCAAATTATGTTGCAAAGCACAAGAACAACGACAAATGAGGTTGTTAAGCACATGAACAAGTGTAAATGATATTGCAGCACAAGAACGAGGGCAAAAGTGGTTAAGAAGCAGATGGACAACGGCAATTGAGGTTGTTGAACAAACGAACAAGGGCAAATGAGGTTCCTAATCACAAGAACAAATGCGAATGATGTTAATCAGCACAACATCAAGGGCAAAAGAGGTTGTTCTTAAGCACACGAACAACGCCAACTAAGGTTGTTAAAGCATACAAACAAGGGAAAATGAGGTTTCCAAGCACAAGAACAAGTGCAAATGAGATTCATAAGCACAATATCAAGGGTAAATTATGTTGCGTAGCGCAAGAACAATGATAAATGAGGTTGTTAAGCACAAGAACAAGCGTAAATGATGTTGCTAGTCATAAGAACAAGGGCAAAAGAGGTTAAGAAGCATATGAACAACAACAATTGATGTTATTAAGCACACGAACAAGGGCAAATGAGGTTCCTAAGTACAAGAACAAATGCAAATGAGGTTCATAAGCACAAGATCAAGAGCAAAAGAGGTTACGCACACGAACAACGCCAATTAAGGTTGTTAAGCACACAAACAAGGGAAAATAAGGTTCCTAAGGACAAGAACAAATGCAAATGAAGTTCATAAGCACAAGAGCAAGGGCAAATTATGTTGCAAAACGCAAGAACAACGACAAATGAGGTGTCTAAGCACAAGAACAAGTGTAAATGATATTGCTTAGCACAAATAAAAGGGCAAAAGAGGTCAAGAAGCATATGAACAACGACAATTGAGGTTGTCGAACACACGAACAAGGGCAAATGAGGTTCCTAATCACAAGACCAAGTGCAAATGATGTTAATCAGCACAAGATCAAGGGCAAAAGAGGTTGTTAAGCACACGAACAACGCCAACTAAGGTTGTTAAGCACACAAACAAGGGCAAATGAGGTTTCTAAGCACAAGAACAAATGCAACTGAGAATAAGCACAATATCAAGGGTAAATTATGTTGCAAGGCGGAAGAACAACGATAAATGAGGTTGTTAAGCAAAAGAACAAGTGTAAATGAGATTCATATGAACAACGACAATTGAGGTTGTGAAGCACACGAGCAACTGCAAATAAGGTTCCTAAGCACTAGAACAAATGCAAATGAGGTTCATAAGCAAATGATTAAGGGAAAAAGAGGTTGTTAAGCACACAAACAACGCCAATTAAAGTTGTTAAGCACACAAACCAGGGCAAATGAGGTTCCTGAGGACAAGAACAAATGCAAATGACGTTCATCAGCACAAGAGCAAGGGCAAAAGAGGTTGTTAAGCACACGGACAATGCCAATTGAGGCAGTTAAGCACACAAACAAGGGCAAATGAGGTTCCCGAGCACAAGAACAAATGCAAATGAGGTTCATAAGCACAATATCAAGGGCAAATTAAGTTGCAAAGCGCAACAACGACAAATGAGGTTGTTAAGCACAAGAACAACTGTAAATGATGTTGCTAAGCACAAGAATAAGGGCAAAAGAGGCTAGGAAACATATGAACAACGACAATTGAGGTTGTTCAGCGTATCAACAAGGGCAAAAGGGCTTTGCAATATAATTTGCCCATGATCTCTTGCTTATCAAACTCATTTGTATTTTTTTGTGTGCTTAACAACCCCAATTGACGTTGTTGGTGTGCTTAACAACCTATTTTACCCTTGATCTTGTGCTTATGAACCTCATTTTTATATGTTCTTGTGCTTAGGAACGTGATTAGCCCTTGTTCGTGTGCTTAACAATCTCAATTGTCGTTGTTCATATGCTTCTTAACCTATTTTGCCACTGTTCTTGTACTTAGCAATATCATTTATAGTTGTTCTTGTGCTTAACAACCTCATTTGTCGCTTGTGCTTTTGCAACATAATATACCTTTGATCTTGTGCTTATGAACCTCCTTTGCATTTGTTCTTGTGCTTAGGATCCTCATTTGTTCTTTTTCGTGTGCTCAACCACCTCAATTGTCATTGTTCAGATGCTTCTTCACATCTTTTGCCCTTGATCTTGTGCTTATGAACCTCATTTGCATTTGTTCTTGTGCTTAGGAACCTCATTTGCCCTTGTTTGTGTGCTTAACAACCTCAATTGGCGTTGTTCGTGTGCTTAACAACCTCTTTTGCCCTTGATCTTGTGCTTATGAACCTCATTTGCATTTGTTCTCGTGCTTAGCAACCTCATTTGCCCTTGTTCGTGTGCTTAACATCCTCAATTGTCGTTGTTCCTATACTTAACAACCTGATTTTGCCCTTGATCTTGTTCTTATGAACCTCGTTTGCATTTGTTCTTGTGCATAGGAACCTCATTAGCCCTTGTTTGTGTGCTTAACAACCTCAATTGGCATTGTTCGTGTGCTTAACAACCTCTTTTGCTCTTGATCTTGTTTTTATGAACCTCATTTGCATTTGTTCTCATGCTTTGCAACCTCATTTGCCCATGTCCGTTTGCTTAACAACCTCAATTGTCGTTGTTCATATACTTCTTTAAACCTCAATTGTCGTTGTTCATATACTTCTTTATCTCTTTTGCCCTTGTTCTTGTTCTTAGCAACATCATTTACAATTGTTCTTGTGCTTAACAAACTCATTTGTCGTTGTTCTGGCAATTTGCAAAATAATTTGCCCTTCATCTTGTGCTTATGAACCTCATTTGCATTTGGTCTTGTGCTTAGGAACCTCCTTTGTGTTTGTGTGCTTAACAACCTTAATTGGCGTTGTTCATGTGCTTAACAACCTCTTTTACCCTTGATCTTGTGCTTATGAACCTCATTTGCAATTGTTCATGTGCTTAGGAACCTTATTTGTCCTTGTTCGTGTGCTTAATAACCTCAATTGTCGTTGTTCATATGCTTCTTTTGCCCTAGTTCTTAACCTCTTTGGCCCTTGTGCTTGCTTAGCAACATCATTTATATTTGTTCTTGTACTTAACAACCTCATTTGTCGTTGTTTTTGCGCTTTGCAACATAATTTGCTCTTGATATTGTGCTTATGAACCTCATTTGCATTTGTTCTTGTGCTCAGGAACCTCATTTAACCTTGTTTGTGTGCATAACTACCTCAATTGGCGTTGTTCGTATGCTGAACAACCTCTTTTGCCTTTACTCTTGTGCTTATGAACCTCATTTGCATTTGTTCTTGTCCTCAAGAACATCAGTTGCCCTTGTTGGTGTGCTTAACAACCTCATTTGCATTTGTTCTTATGTTTAGGAACCTTATTTGCCCTTGTTTGTGTGCTTAACAACCTCAATTGGCGTTGTTCGTGTGCTTAAAAACTCTTTTCCCCTTGATCTTGTCTTTATGAACCTGATTTGGATTTGTTCCAGTGCTTAGTAACCTCATTTGCCCTTGTTTGTGTGCATAACAACTTCAATTGTCATTGTTCGTGTGCTTAACAACCTCTTTTACCCTTAATCTTTTGCTTATGAACCTCATTTGCATTTGTTCTTGTACTTAGGAACCTTATTTGCACTTGTTCGTTTGCTTAGCAACCCCAATTGTCGTTGTTTATATGCTTCTTAGCCTCTTTTGCCCTCGTTTTTGTGCTGAGCAATATCATTTACATTTGTTCTTATGCTTAAGAACCTCATTTGTCATTAATCTTGCGCTTTGCAACATAATTTGCCCTTGGTCTTGTTCTTATAAACCTCATTTGCATTTGTTCTTGTCCTCAGGAATCTCATTTTCTTTTGTTTGTGTGCTTAACAAATTAAATTGGCATTGTTCCTGTGCTTAACAACATCTTTTGCCCTTGATCTTGTGCTTATGAACATAATTTGCATTTGTTCTTGTGCTTAGGAACCCCATTTGCCCTAGTTCGTGTGCTTAACAACCTCAATTGTCGTTCTTCATATGTTTCTTAACCTCTTTGGCCCTTGTGCTTGTGCTTAGCAACATCATTTACACTTGTTCTTATGCTTAACAACCTTATTTGTCGTTCCTCTTGCGCTTTGCAACATAAGTTACCCTTGATCTTGTACTTATGAACCTCATTTGCATTTGATCCTGTCCTCAGGAACCTCATTTGCCCTTGTTTGTGTGCTTAAGAACTTCAATTGGCGTTGTTTGTGTGCTTAACAACCTCTTTTACCCTTGATCTTCTGCTTATGAACCTCATTTGCATTTGTTCTTGTGCTTAGAAACCTCATTTGCACTTGTTCGTTTGCTTAACAACCTCCGTTGTCCTTGTTTATATGCTTCATAGCCTCTTTTGCCATTGTTGTTGTGCTTAGCAACATCATTTACACTTGTTCTTGTGTTTAACAACCTTATTTGTCCTTGTTCTTGCGCTTAACAACCTCTTTTACCCTTGATCTTGTGCTTATGAACCTCATTTGCATTTCTTCTTGTGCTTACGAACCTCAATTGCCCTCGTTTCTGTGCTTAACAACCTTAATTGTCGTTGTTCATATGCTACATAGCCTCTTTTGCCCTTGTTCTTGTTCTTAGCAACTTCATTTACACTTGTTCTTGTGCTTAACAATCTCATTTGTTGTTGTTCTTGCACTTTGCAAAATAATTTGCCCTTGATCTAGTACTTATCAACCTCATTTGCATTTGTTCTTGTGATTAGGAACCTCATTTTCCCTTGTTTGCGTACTTAACAACCTCAATTGGCGTTGCTCTTGTGCTTAACAATCTCTTTTGCCTTTGATCTTGTGCTTATGAACCTCATTTGCATTTGTTCTTGTGCTTACCAACCTCAATTGCCCTCGTTTGTGTGCTTAACAACCTTAGTTGTCGTTGTTCATATGCTTCATAACCTCTTTTGCCATAGTTCTTACCTTGTGCTTGTGCTTAGCAACATCATTTACACTTGTTCTTGTGCTTAACAATCTCATTTGTCGTTCTTCTTGTGCTTTACAACATAATTTGCCCATGATAATGTGCTTATGAACCTCATTTGCATTTGTTCTTGTGCTCAGGAACCTCATTTGCCCTTGTTTGTGTGCATAACTACCTCAATTGGCGTTGTTCGAGTGCTGAGCATCCTCTTTTGCCCTTGCTCTTGTGCTTATGAACCTCATTTGCATTTATTCTTGTCCTGAAGAACCTCATTTGCCCTTGTTTGTGTGCTTAACAACTTCATTTGGTATTGTTCGTGTGCTTAACAACCTCTTTAATCCTTGATCTTTTGCTTATGAACCACATTTGTATTTGTTCTTGTGGTGAGGAACCTCATTTGCACTTGTTTGTTTGCTTAACAACCCCATTTGTCGTTGTTCATATGCCTCTTAGCCTCTTTTGCTTTCGTTTTTGTGCTGAGCAATATGATTTACACTTCTTCTTGTACTTAACAACCTCATTTGTCGTTATTTTTGCGCTTTACAACATAATTTGCTCTTGCTCTTGTTTTTATGAACCTGATTTGCATTTCTTCTTGTCCTCGGGAAAGTCATTTGCTTTTTGTCGTTCTTCTTGCGCTTTGTAGCATAATTTACCCCTGATCTTGTACTTATGAACCTCATTTGCCTTTATTCTTGTCTTCAGAAACCTCATTTCCCCTTGTTTATGTGCTTAACAAGTTCAATTGGCGTTGTTCGTGCGCTTAACAACCTTTTTACCCTTGATCTTGTGCTTATGAACCTCATTTGCATTTGTTATTGTGCTTAGAAACCTCATTTGCACTTGTTCGTTTGCTTAACAACGTCCATTGTCCATGTTCATATTCTCCGTAGCCTCTTTTGCCCTTATTCTTGTGCTTAGCAACATTATTTACACTTGTTCTTGTGTTTAAGAACCTCATTTGTCGTTGTTCTTGCGCTTTACAACATAATTTGCCCTTGATATTGTGCTTTTGAACCTCATTTGCATTTGTTCTTGTGCTCAGGATCTCATTTGCCCTTGTTTGTGTGCTTAACTACCTCAATTGGCGTTGTTCGTGTGCTCAACGACCTCTTTTGCCCTTGCTCTTGTGCACAAACCTCATTTGCATTTGTTCTTTCCCTCAGGAATCTCATTTACCATTGTTTGTGTGCTTAACAACTTCAATTGGCATTGTTCGTGTGCTTAACAACCTCTTTTGCCCATGATCATGTGCTTATGATACTGATTTGCATTTGTTCTTGTACTTAGGAACCTCATTTGCCCTGGTTCGTGTTGTTAACAACCTCAATTGTCATTGTTCATAAGTTTCACCTCTTTGGCCCTTGTTCTTGTGTTTAGCAACATCATTTACACTTGTTCTTGTGCTTAACAACCTCATGTGTCGTTGTTATTGTGCTTTGCAACATAATTTGCCCTTGATCTTGTACTTATGAACCTCATTTGCATTTGTTCTTGTCCTCAGGAACCTCATTTGCCCTTGTTTGTGTGCTTAACAACCTCATTTGTCGTTGTTATTGTGCTTTGCTGCATAATTTGCCCTTGATCTTGTCTTTATAAACCTCATTGGCAATTGTGTGCTTAACTTCAATTGGCATTCTTCATGTGCTTAACAACCTCTTTTACCCTTGATCTTGTGCTGATTAACCTCATTTGCATTTGTTCGTTTTGCTTAACAACCTCAATTGTTGTTGTTCATATGCTTCTTAGCCTCTTTTGCCCATGTTCTTGTGCTTAGCAACATCATTTATACTTGTTCTTGTGCTTAACAACCTCATTTGTCATTGTTCTTGCGCTTTACAACATAATTTGCTCTTGATATTGTGCTTATGAACCTCATTTGCATTTGTTCTTGTGCTCAGGAACCTTATTTGCCCTTGTTTGTGTGCTTAACTACATCAATTGGCGTTGTTCGTGAGCTTAACAACCTCTTTTGCCCTTGATCTTGTGCTTATGAATCTCTTTTGCATTTGTTCCTGTGCTTAGCAACCTCATTTGCCCTTGTTTGTGTGCTTAAACAACCTCAATTGATGTTGCTTGTGTGCTTAAAAACCTCTTTTGCCCTTGATCTTGTACTTATGAACCTCATTTGCATTTGTTGTTCTACTTAGGAACCTCATTTTCCGTTGTTCGTGTGCTTAACAACCTCAATTGTCGTTGTTCATATGCTTCTTACTCTCTTTTGCCCTCGTTCTTGTGCTGAGCAATTTCATTTACACTTGTTCTTGTGCTTTGCAATATAATTTGCCCCTGCTCATGTTCTTATGAACCTCATTTGTAGTTCTTGTCCTCAGGAACCTGATTTGCCCTTGTTTGTCTGCTTAACAACCTCAATTGGCGTTGTTCGTGAGGTTAACAACCGCTTTTGCCCGTGATCTTATGCTCATGAACCTCATTTGTATTTGTTGTTGTGCTTAGGAACCTCATTTGACCTTGTTCGTGTGCTTATCAACCTCAATTGTCGTTGTTCATATGTTTCCTAGCCTCTTTGGCCCTTGTGCTTGTGGTTAGCAAAATCATTTACACTTGTTCTTGTGCTTAACGACCTCATTTGTCGTTGTTCTCGCGCTTTGCAGAATAATTTGCCCTTGATCTTGTGCTGATGAACCTCATTTGCATTTGTTCTTGTGCTTAGGAACCTCATTTGCCCTAGTTTTTGTGCTTAACAACCTTGATTGGCGCTGTTGCTTATGAACCTCATTTGCATTTGTTCTTGTGCTTAGGAACCTCATTTGCCCTAGTTCGTGTGCTTAACAACCTCAATTGTTGTTGTTCATATGCTTCTTACTCTCTTTTGCCCTCGTTCTTGTGCTTAGCAACATCATTTACACTTGTTCTTGTGCTTAACAACCTCATGTGTTGTTCTTCTTGCGCTTTACAACATAATTTGCCCTTGATATTATGCTTATGGACCTTATTTGCATTTGTTATTGTACTCAGGAACTTGATTTGCCCTTGTTTGTGTACTTAACTACCTCAATTGGCGTTGTTCGTGTGCTTAACAACCTGTTTTGCCCTTGCTCTTGTGCTTATGAACCTCATTTGCATTTGTTCTTGTCCTCAGGGACCTCATTTGCCATGGTTTGTGTCCATAACAACTTCAATTGGCATTGTTCCTGTGCTTAACAACCTCTTTTGCCCCTGATCTTGTGCTTATGATACTCATTTGCATTTGTTCTTCTACTTAGGAACCTCATTTGCCCTGGTTCGTGTGATTAACAACCTCAGTTGTCATTGTTTATATGTTTCTTAACCTCTTTGGCCCTTGTTCTTGTGTTTAGCAACATCATTCACACTTGTTCTTGTGCTTAACAACCTCATTTGTCGTTGTTCTTGTGCTTTGCAACATAATTTGCCCTTGATCTTGTAGTTATGAACCACATTTGCATTTGTTCTTGTCCTCAGGAACCTCATTTGTCCTTGTTCGTGTACTTAACAACTTCAGTTGGCGTTGTTCATGTGCTTAACAATCTCTTTTCCCCTTGATCTTGTGCTTATGAAACTCATTTGCATTTGTTCTTGTACTAGGAAACCTCATTTGCACTTGTTCGTTTGCTTAACAACTTCCGTTGTCATTGTTCATATGCTTCATAGCTTGTTTTGCCCTTGTTCTTGTGCTTAGCAACATCATTTACACTTGTTCTTGTGCTGAACAACCTCATTTGTCGTTGGTCTGGCACTTTGCATTTGCTTATGAACCTCATTTGCATTTGTTCTTATACTCAGGAGCCCCATTTGCCCTTGTTTGTGTGCTTAACTACATCAATTGGCGTTGTTCGTGACCTTAACAACCTCTTTTGCCCTTGATCTTGTTCTTATGAACCTCATTTGCATTTGTTGTTGTCCTCAGGAACCTCATTTGCCCTTGTTTGTGTGCTTAACAACTTCAATTGGCATTGTTCGTGTACTTAACAACCAATTTTACAGTTGATCTTGTGCTTATGAACCTCATTTGCATTTGTTCTTGGGCTTAGGAACCTCATTTGCATTTGTTCGTTTGCTTAACAACCTCAATTGTCGTTGTTCATACGCTTCTTAGCCTCTTTAGCCCTTGTTCTTGCGCTTTGCAACATAAATTGCCCTTGATATTGTGCTTATGAACCTCATTTGCATTTGTTGTTGTGCTCAGGAAGCTTATTTGCCTTGATATTGTGTTTATGAAACTCATTTGCATTTGTTCTGGTGCTCAGAAACCTCATTTTCCCTTGTTTTTGTGCTTAATTACCTGAATTGGCGTTGTTCTTGTGCTTAATAACCTCTTTTGCACTTGTTCTTGTGCTTATGAAACTCATTTGCATTTGTTCTTGTCCTCAGGAACCTCATTTGGCCTCGTTTGTGTGCTTAACAACTTCAATTGGCATTGTTCATGTGCTTAACAACCTCTTTTACCCTTGATCTTGTGCTTATGAACCTCATTTGCATTTGTTCTTGTGCTTAGAATCATCATTTACACTTGTTCGTTTGCTTAACAACCTCAATTGTCGTTGTTCATATACTTCTTAGCCTCTTTTGCCCTTCTTCTTGTGCTTAGCAATATCATTTACACTTGTTCTTGTGCTTAAAAATCTCATTTGTCGTTGTTCTTGTGCTTTGCAACATAATTTGCCCTTGACATTGTATTTATGTACCTCATTTGCATTTGTTCTTGTGCTCAGGAACCTCATTTGCCCTTGTTCGTGTGGTTAACAACCTCAATTGCCGTTGTTCATTTGTTTCTTAACCTCTTTTGGCCTTGTTCTTGTGGTTAGCAACATCATGTACACTTGTTCTTGTGCTTAACAACCTCATTTGTCGTTGTTCTTGCGCTTTGCAACATAATTTGCCCTTCATCTTGTTCTTATGAAGCCCATTTGCATTTGTTCTGGTCCTCAGGAACCTCATTTGCCTTTGATTGTGTGCTTAACAACTTCAATTGGCATTGTTCGTATGCTTAACCACATCTTTTGCCCTTGATCTTCCACTTATGAACATCATTTGCATTTGTTCTTGTGCTTAGGAACCTCATTTGCCCTTGTTCGTGTGCTTAACAACCTTAATTGTCGTTCTTCTTGCGCTTTGCAACATAAATTACCCTTGATCTTGTACTTACGAACCTCATTTGCATTTGTTCTTGTTCTCAGGTACCTCATTTGCCATTGTTTGTGTGCTTAACTACCTCAATTGGCGTTGTTCATGTGCTTAACAACCTCTTTTGCCCTTGCTCTTGTGCTTATGAACCTCATTTGCATATGTTCTTGTCCTCAGGAACCTCATTTGCCATTGTTTGTGTGCTTAACAACTTCAATTGGTATTGTTCGTGTGCTTAACAACCTCTTTTGCCCCTGATCTTGTGCTTATGATACTCATTTGCATTTGTTCTTGTACTTTGGAACCTCATTTGCCCGGGTTCTTGTTGTTAACAACCTCAATTGTCATTGTTCATATGTTTCATCTCTTTGGCCCTTGTTCTTGTGCTTAGCAACATCATTTACACTTGTTATTGTGCGTAACAACCTCATTTGTCGTTGTTCTTGTGCTTTGCAACATAATTTGCCCTTGATTTTGTCCTTATAAACCTCATTTGCATTTGTTCTTGTCCTCAAGAACCTCATATGCCGTTGTTTGTGTGCTTAACAACCTCATTTGTCGTTTTTCTTGCGCTTTGCAACATAATTTGCCCTTGATCTTGTCCTTATGAACCTCATTTGCTATTGTTTGTGTGGTTAACTTCAATTGGCGTCCTTCATGTGCTTAGTAACCTCTTTTACCCTTGATCTTGTGCTTATTAACCTCATTTGCATTTGTTCTTGTGTTTAGAAACCTCATTTACACTTATTTGTTTTGCTTAACAACCTCAATTGTCGTTGTTCATATCGTTCTTAGCCTCTTTTGCCCATGTTCTTGTGCTTAGCAACATCATTTACACTTGTTCTTGTGCTTAACAACCTCATTTGTCGTTGTTCTTGCGCTTTAGAACATAATTTTCCCTTGATATTGTGCTTATGAACCTCATTTGAATTTGTTCTTGTACTCAGGAACCTCATTTGCCCTTGTTTGTGTGCTTAACTACATTAATTGGCATTGTTCGTGAGCTTAACAGCCACTTTTGCCCTTGATCTTGTGCTTATGAACCTCATTTGCATTTGTTCTTGTACTCAGGAACCTCATTTGCACTTGTTCGTCTGCTTGACAACCTCAATTGTCGTTGTTCATATGCTGTAGCCTCTTTTGCCCCTGTTCTTACGCTTAGTAACATCATTTACATTTGTTCTTGTGCTTAACAACCTCATTTGTCGTTGTTCTTGCGATTTGCAACATAATTTGCCCTTGATATTGTGCTTACGAATGTCATTTGTATCTGTTCTTGTGCTCAAGAAGTTCATTTGCCTTGATATTATGCTTATGAACCTCATTTGCCTTTGTTCTTGTGCTTGAGAACCTCATTTGCCCTTGTTTGTATGCTTAACTACCTTAATTGGCGTTGTTCACGAGCTTAACAACCTTAATTGTCGTTGTTCATATGTTTCTTAACTTCTTTGGTCCTTGTGCTTGTCCATAGGAACATCATTTTCACTTGTTCTTTTGCTTAACAACCTCATTTGTCGTTGTGCTTGCGCTTTGCAACATAATTTGCCATTGATATTATGTTTATGAAACTCATTTGCATTTGTTCTTGTGCTCAAGAACCTCATTTACCCTTGTTCTTGAGCTTAACAACCTCAATTGTCCTTGTTTATATGTTTCTTAACCTCTTTTGCCCTTGTGCTTGTGTTTAACAACATCATTTTCACTTGTTCTTGTGCTTAACAGCCACATTTGTAATATTTCTTGCGCTTTGCAACATAATTTATCCTGGATCTTGTACTTATGAACCACATTTGCAGGTGTTCTTGTCCTCGGGAACCTCATTTGCCCTTGTTTGAATGCTTAACAACTTCAATTGGCGTTGTTCATGTGCTTAACAACATCTTTTACCCTTGATCTTGTGCTTATGAACCTCAGTTGCATTTGTTCTTGTGCTTAGGATCCTCATTTGCATTTGTTCGTTTGATTAACAACCTCAATTGTCGTTGTTCATATGCTTCTTAGCCTTTTTTGCCATTGTTCTTGTGCTTAGCAATATCATTTACACTTGTTCTTGTGCTTAACAACCTCATTTGTCGTTGTTCTTGTGCTTTGCAACATAATTTGCCCTTGATATTGTACTTATGAACCAACCTCATTTACATTTGTTCTTGTGCTCAGGAACCTCATTTTCCCTTATTCGTGTGGTTAACAACCTCAATTGCCGTTGTTCATTTGTTTCTTAACCTCTTTTGGCCTTGTTCTTGTGCTTAGCAACATCATGTACACTTCTTCTTGTGCTTAACAACCTCACTTGTCGTTGTTCTTGCGCTTTGCAACATCTTTTGCCCCTGATCTTGCGCTTATTAACATCATTTGCATTTGTTCTTGTGCTTAGGAACCTCATTTGCCTTGTTCGTGTGCTTAACAACCTCAATTGTCGTTCTTCTTGCGCTTTGCAACATAATTTAGCCTTGATCTTGTACTTATGAACCTCATTTGCATTTGTTCTTGTCCTCAGGAACCTCATTTGCCCTTGTTTGTGTGCTTAACAACTTCAATTGGCGTTGTTCGTGTGCTTAACAACCTCTTTTACCCTTGATCTTGTGCTTATGAACCTCATTTGGATTTGTTATTGTGCTTAGAAACCTCATTTTCCCTCGTTTGTGTGCTTAACAAGCTCAATTGTCGTTGTTCCTATGCTTCTTAACCTCTTTTGCCCTCGTTCTTGTGCTGAGCAATTTCATTTACACTTGTTCTTGTGCTTAACAACCTCATTTGTCGTAATTCTTGCGCTTTACAACATAATTTGCCCTTGCTCATGTGCTTATGAACCTCATTTGTATTTGTTCTTGTCCACAAGAGCCTCATTTGCCCTTCTTTGTGTGCTTAACTACCTGAATTGGCGTTGTTCGTGAGCTTAACAACCTCTATTGCACTTGATCTTGTGCTCATGAACCTCATTTGCATTTGGTCATGCCCTTTTTTGTGTGCTTTGAAACCTCATTTGCCCTTTTTCGTGTGCTTATCGACCCCAATTGTTGTTGTTCATATGCTTCTTAGCCTCTTTGGCCCCTGTTCTTACGCTTAGTAACATCATTTACATTTGTTCTTGTGCTTAACAACCTCATTTGTCGTTGTTCTTGCGATTTGCAACATAATTTGCCCTTGATATTGTGCTTACGAATGTCATTTGTATCTGTTCTTGTGCTCAAGAAGTTCATTTGCCTTGATATTATGCTTATGAACCTCATTTGCCTTTGTTCTTGTGCTTGAGAACCTCATTTGCCCTTGTTTGTATGCTTAACTACCTTAATTGGCGTTGTTCACGAGCTTAACAACCTTAATTGTCGTTGTTCATATGTTTCTTAACTTCTTTGGTCCTTGTGCTTGTCCATAGGAACATCATTTTCACTTGTTCTTTTGCTTAACAACCTCATTTGTCGTTGTGCTTGCGCTTTGCAACATAATTTGCCATTGATATTATGTTTATGAAACTCATTTGCATTTGTTCTTGTGCTCAAGAACCTCATTTACCCTTGTTCTTGAGCTTAACAACCTCAATTGTCCTTGTTTATATGTTTCTTAACCTCTTTTGCCCTTGTGCTTGTGTTTAACAACATCATTTTCACTTGTTCTTGTGCTTAACAGCCACATTTGTAATATTTCTTGCGCTTTGCAACATAATTTATCCTGGATCTTGTACTTATGAACCACATTTGCAGGTGTTCTTGTCCTCGGGAACCTCATTTGCCCTTGTTTGAATGCTTAACAACTTCAATTGGCGTTGTTCATGTGCTTAACAACATCTTTTACCCTTGATCTTGTGCTTATGAACCTCGGTTGCATTTGTTCTTGTGCTTAGGATCCTCATTTGCATTTGTTCGTTTGATTAACAACCTCAATTGTCGTTGTTCATATGCTTCTTAGCCTTTTTTGCCATTGTTCTTGTGCTTAGCAATATCATTTACACTTGTTCTTGTGCTTAACAACCTCATTTGTCGTTGTTCTTGTGCTTTGCAACATAATTTGCCCTTGATATTGTACTTATGAACCAACCTCATTTACATTTGTTCTTGTGCTCAGGAACCTCATTTTCCCTTATTCGTGTGGTTAACAACCTCAATTGCCGTTGTTCATTTGTTTCTTAACCTCTTTTGGCCTTGTTCTTGTGCTTAGCAACATCATGTACACTTCTTCTTGTGCTTAACAACCTCACTTGTCGTTGTTCTTGCGCTTTGCAACATCTTTTGCCCCTGATCTTGCGCTTATTAACATCATTTGCATTTGTTCTTGTGCTTAGGAACCTCATTTGCCTTGTTCGTGTGCTTAACAACCTCAATTGTCGTTCTTCTTGCGCTTTGCAACATAATTTAGCCTTGATCTTGTACTTATGAACCTCATTTGCATTTGTTCTTGTCCTCAGGAACCTCATTTGCCCTTGTTTGTGTGCTTAACAACTTCAATTGGCGTTGTTCGTGTGCTTAACAACCTCTTTTACCCTTGATCTTGTGCTTATGAACCTCATTTGGATTTGTTATTGTGCTTAGAAACCTCATTTTCCCTCGTTTGTGTGCTTAACAAGCTCAATTGTCGTTGTTCCTATGCTTCTTAACCTCTTTTGCCCTCGTTCTTGTGCTGAGCAATTTCATTTACACTTGTTCTTGTGCTTAACAACCTCATTTGTCGTAATTCTTGCGCTTTACAACATAATTTGCCCTTGCTCATGTGCTTATGAACCTCATTTGTATTTGTTCTTGTCCACAAGAGCCTCATTTGCCCTTCTTTGTGTGCTTAACTACCTGAATTGGCGTTGTTCGTGAGCTTAACAACCTCTATTGCACTTGATCTTGTGCTCATGAACCTCATTTGCATTTGGTCATGCCCTTTTTTGTGTGCTTTGAAACCTCATTTGCCCTTTTTCGTGTGCTTATCGACCCCAATTGTTGTTGTTCATATGCTTCTTAGCCTCTTTGGCCCCTGTTCTTACGCTTAGTAACATCATTTACATTTGTTCTTGTGCTTAACAACCTCATTTGTCGTTGTTCTTGCGATTTGCAACATAATTTGCCCTTGATATTGTGCTTATGAATCTCATTTGTATTTGTTCTTGTGCTCAAGAAGTTCATTTGCCTTGATATTATGCTTATGAACCTCATTTGCCTTCGTTCTTGTGCTCGGGAACCTCATTTGCCCTTGTTTGTATGCTTAACTACCTTAATTGGCGTTGTTCACGAGCTTAAGAATCTTAATTGTCGTTGTTCATATGTTTCTTAACTTCTTTGGTCCTTGTGCTTGTGCATAGCAACATCATTTACACTTGTTCTTGTGCTTAACAACCTCATTTGTCGTTGTTCTTGCGCTTTGCAACATAATTTGCCATTGATATTATGTTTATGAAACTCATTTGCATTTGTTCTTGTGCTCAGGAACCTCATTTACCCTTGTTCTTGAGCTTAACAACCTCAATTGTCGTTGTTGATATGTTTCTTAACCTCTTTGGCCCTTGTGCTTGTGTTTAGCAGCATCATTTTCACTTGTTCTTGTGCTTAACAGCCTCATTTATAGTATTTTTTTGCGCTTTGCAACATAATTTATCCTTGATCTTGTACTTATGAACAACATTTCCAGGTCTTCTTGTCGTCAGGAACCTCATTTGCCCTTATTTGTGTGCTTAACAACTTCAATTGGTATTATTCGTGTACTTAACAACCTATTTTACCCTTGATCTTGTGCTTATGAACCTCATTTGCATTTGTTCTTGCACTTAAGAACCTCATTTGGATTTGTTTGTTTGCTTAGCAACCTTAATTGTCGTTGTTCATACGCTTTTTAGCCTCTTTTGCCCTTGTTGTTTTGCTTAGTAACATCATTTACACTTGTTCTTGTACTTCAACCTCATTTGTCGTTGTTCAAGCTTTGCAACATAAATTGCCCTTGATATTGTGGTTATGAACCTAATTTGCATTTGTTCTTGCGCTCAGGAAGCTCTGCCTTGATATTCTGCTTATGAACCTGATTTGCATTTGTTCTTGTGCTCAGGAACCTCATTTGCCCTTGTTTCTGTGCTTAACTACCTCAATTGGCGTTGTTGTTGTGCTTAACAACCCCTTTTGTCCTTACTCTTGTGCTTATGAACGTCATTTGCATCTCTTCTTGTGCTTAGGATCCTCATTTGCACTTGTTCGTTTGCTTAACAGCCTCAATTGGCGTTGTTCATATGCTTCTTAGCCTCTTTTGCCCTTGTTCTTGTGCTTAGCAATATCATTTACACTTGTTCTTGCGCTTTGCAACATAACTTGACCTTGATATTGTACTTATGAACCTCATTTGCATTTGTTCTTGTGCTCAAGAACCTCATTTGCCCTTGTTCGTTTGGTTAACAACCTCAATTGCCGTTGTTCATTTGTTTCTTAACCTCTTTTGGCATTGTTCTTGGGCTTAACAACATCATGTACACTTGTTCTTGTGCTTAACAACCTCATTTGTCGTTGTTCTTGCGCTTGGCAACATAATTTGCCCTTGATGTTGTGGTTATGAAGCTCATTTGTATTTGTTCTTGTTCTCAGGAACCTCATTTGCCTTTTTTTGTGTGCTTAACTACTTCAATTTACATTGTTCGTGAGCTTAACAACCTCTTTTGCCCTTGATCTTGTAGTTATGAATGTCATTTGCATTTGTTCTTGTCCGCAGCAACCTTATTTGCCCTTGGTTGTGTGCTTAACAACTTCAATTGGCATTGTTCATATGCTTAACAACCTATTTTACACTTGATCTTGTGCATATTAACCTCATTTGGATTTGTTCTTGTGCTTAGGAACCTCATTTGCACTTGTTCGTTTTGCTTAACAACCTCAATTGTCGTTGTTCATATGTTTCTTAGCCTCTTTTGCCCTTGTTATTCTGCTTAGTAACATCATTCACACTTGTTCTTGTGCTTAACAAACTATTTTGTCGTTGTTCTTGCGCTTTACAACATAATTTGCCGTTGAAATTGTGCTTATGAACCTCATTAGTATTTGTTCTTGTGCTCAGGAACCTCATTTGCCCTTATTTGTGTGCTTAAATACCTCAATTGGCGTTGTTCGTGAGCGAACAACCTCTTTTTCCCTTGATCTTGTGCTCATGTACCTCATTTGTATTTGTTCTTGTGCTTAGGAATCTCATTTGCCCTTGTTCGTGTGCTTATCAACCTCAATTGTTGTTGTTCGTGTGCTTAAAAACCTCTTTTCTCCCTGATCTTGTGCTTGTGAACCTCATTTGCCCTTGTTTGTGTGCTTAAAAACCTCTGTTGTCCTTGTTCATATGCTCCGTAGCCTATTTTGCCCTTGTTCTTGTGCTTAGCAACATTATTTACACTTGTTCTTGTGTTTAACAACCTCATTTGTCGTTGTTCTTGCGCTTTACAACATAATTTACCTTTGATATTGTGCTTATGAACCTCATTTGCATTTGTTCTTGTGCTCAGGAACCTCATTTGCCCTTGTTTGTGTGCTTAAACTACCTCAATTGGCGTTGTTCCTGTGCTTAACAACCTCTTTTGCCCTTGCTCTTGTGCTCATGAACCTCATTTGTATTTGTTCTTGAGCTTAGGAACCTCATTTGCCCTTGTTTGTGTGCTTATCAACCTCAATTGTCATTGTTCATATGTTTCCAAGCCTCTTTGGCCCTTGTGCTTGTGGTTAGCAAAATCATTTACACTTGTTCTTGTGCTTAACGACCTCATTTGTCGTTGTTCTTGCGCTTTGCAAAATAATTTGCCCTTGATCTTGTGCTTATGAACCTCATTTGCATTTGTTCTTGTACTTAGGAACCTTATTTGCCCTTGTTCGTGTGCTTAACAACCTCAATTGTCGTTGTTTATATGATTCTTACTCTCTTTTGCCCTCGTTCTTGTGCTTAGCAACATCATTTACACTTGTTCTTGTGCTTAACAACTTCATTTGTTGTTGATCTTGCGCTTTCCAACATAAATTGCCCTTGATCTTGTGCTTATGAACCTCATTTCCATTTGTTCTTGTCCTCAGGAAACTCATTTGCCCTTGTTTGTGTGCTTAACAACTTCAATTGGCGTTGTTCATGTGCTTAAGAACCTCTTTTACCCTTGATCTTGTGCTTAAGAACCTCATTTGCATTTGCACTTGTTCGTCTGCTTGACAACCTCAATTGTCATTGTTCATATGCTTCTTAGCCTCTTTCACCCTTGTTCTTGTGTTTATCAACATCATTTACACTTGTTCTTGTGCTTAACAACTTCATTTGTCGATGTTTTTGTGCTTTGCAACATAATTTGCCCTTGATATTGTGCTTATGAACCTCATTCACATTTGTTCTTGTGCTCAGGAACCTCATTTGCCCTTGCTTGTGTGCTTAACAACCTCTTTTGCCCCTGATCTTTTGCTTATGAACCTCATTTGTATTTGTTCTTGTGCTTAGGAACCTCACTTGTCCTTGTTTGTGTGCTTAACAACTACAATTGACATTGTTCGTGTGCTTAGCGACCTCTTTTGCCCTTGATCTTGTGCTTATGAACCTCATTTGTATTTTTTCTTGTTCTTAGGAACCTCATTTGCTCATGTTCTTGTGCTTAACAACCACAATTGTCGTTGTTCATATGTTTCTTAACCTCCTTGGCCCATGTGCTTGTGCTTAGCAACATCATTTACACTTGTTCTTGTGCTTAACAATGTCATTTGTCGTTGTTCTTGCGCTTTGCAACATAATTTGCCCTTGATCTTCTATTTATGAACCACATTTGCTTGTGTTCTTGTCCTCAGGAATCTTATTTGCCCTTGTTTGTGTGCTTAACAACATGAATTGGCATTGGTCGTGTGCTTAACAACCAATTTTACCCTTGATCTTGTGCTTATGAATCTCATTTGCATTTTTTCTTGTGCTTAGGAATCTCATTTGCACTTGTTCGTTTGCTTAACAACCTCAATTGTCGTTGTTCATATGCTTCTTAGCCTCTTTTGCCCCTGTTCTTTTGCTTAGTAACATCATTTACACTTGTTCTTGTGCTTCACCACCTTATTTGTCGTTGTTCTTGCGCTTTGCAACATAATTTGCCCTTGATATTGTGCTTATAAAGCTGATTTGTATTTGTTCTTTTGCTCAGGATGCTCATTTGCCTTGATATTGTGCTTATGAACCTCATTTGCCGTTGTTCTTGTTCTCAGGAACCTCATTTGCTCTTGTTTGTCTGCTTAACGACCTTAATTGGCGTTGTTCATGTGCTTAACAACCTCTTTTGCCCTTGCTCTTGTGCTTATGAATCTCATTTCCATTTGTTCTTCTCCTCAGGAGCCTCATTTGCCCTTGTTTAAGTACTTAACAACTTCAATTGGCGTTGTTCATGTGCTTAACAACATCTTTTACCCTTGATCTTGTGCTTATGAACCACATTTGCATTTGTTCTTGTTCTTAGGAACCTCATTTGCACTTGTTCATTTGCTTCACAACCTCAATTGTTGTTGTTCATATGCTTCTTAGCCTCATTTGCCCTTCTTCTTGTCCTTAGAACATTATTTACACTTGTTCTTGTGCTTAACAACCTCATTTGTCGTTGTTTTTGCGCTTTGCAACATAATTTGCCAATGATATGATGCTTATGAATCTCATTTGCATTTGTTCATGAGCTTAACAACCTCAATTGTCGTTGTTCATATGTTTCTTAACCTCTTTGGCCCTTGTGCTTGTGCTTAGCCACATCATTTTCACTTGTTCTTATGCTTAACAGCCTCATTTGTAGTATTTCTTGCGCTTTGCAACATAATTTGTCCTTGATCTTGTTCTTATGAACCACATTTGCAGGTGTTCTTGTCCTCAGGAACCTCATTCGCCCTTGTTTGAGTGCTTAAGAACTTCAATTGGTGTTGTTCATGTGCTTAACAACATCTTTTACCCTTGATCTTGTGCTTATGAACCTCAGTTGCATTTGTTCTTGTGCTTAGGATCATCATTTGCATTTGTTCGTCAGCTTAACAACCTCAATTGTCGTGGTTCATATGCTTCTTAGCCTTTTTTGCCATTGTTCTTGTGCTTAGCAATATCATTTACATTTGTTCTTGTACTAGACAACCTCATTTGTCGTTGTTCTTGTGCTTTGCAACAAAATTTGCCCTTGATATTGTACTTATGAACCTCATTTACATTTGTTCTTGTGCTCAGGAACCTCATTTGCCATAATTCGTGTGGTTAACAAACTCAATTGCCGTTGTTCATTTGTTTCTTAACCTCTTTTGGCTTTGTTCTTGTGCTTAGCAACATCATGTACACTTCTTCTTGTGCTTAACAACCTCACTTGTCATTGTTCTTGCGCTTTGCAACATCTTTTGCCCTTGATTTTGCGCTTATGAACATCATTTGCATTTGTTCTTGTGCTTAGGAACCTCATTTGCCTTGTTCGTGTGGTTAACAACCTCAATTGTCATTCTTCTTGCGCTTTGCAACATAATTTAGCCATGATCTTGTACTTATGAACCTCATTTGCATTTGTTCTTGTCCTCAGGAACCTCATTTGCCCTTGTTTGTGTGCTTAACAACTTCAATTGGCGTTGTTCATGTGCTTAACAACCTCTTTTACCCTTGATATTGTGCTTATGAACCTCATTCACTTTGTTCTTGTGCTCAGGAACCTCATTTGCCCTTGATTGTGTGCTTAACTATCTCAATTGACGTTGTTCGTGTGCTTAACAACCTCTTTTACCCCTTGTTCTTGTGCTTAACAATCTCATTTGTCGTTCTTCTTGCGCTTTACAACAAAATTTGCCCATGATAATGTGCTTATGAACCTCATTTGCCCTTGTTTGTGTGCATAACTACCTCAATTGGCGTTGTTCGAGTGCTGAGCATCCTCTTTTGCCCTTGCTCTTGTGCTTATGAACCTCATTTGTATTTGTTCTTGTGCTTAGGAACCTCATTTTCCCTTGTTTGTGTGCGGAATAACCTCAATTGGCGTTGTTTGTGTGCTTGACAACCTCTTTTGCCCTTGATCTTGTGCTTATGAACCTCATTTGCATTTGTTCTTGTGCTTAGGGACCTCATTTGCATTTGTTCGTGTGCTCAACAACCACAATTGTCGTTGTTCATATGCTTATTAACCTCTTTTGCCCTTGTTCTTGTTCTAAGCAACATCATTTACACTAATTCTTATGCTCAATGTTGTAAAATGCGGTTTTGTTCATGCATGCGGAAGACCACTGCATACCGCATATGCGGTATGCGGCCACATATGCGGTATGCGGCCACATATGCGGAATTTCATGCGGACTCATATATGCGGATTTTAAACTATATATTAATTTATTTCCACTCAAAACATGCAATATATTCCCATTAAAAGCATTCAAACAATAAATTCGCACATATGCGGACCAATATGCGGACATCTGGGGCTCAATCGTACACATGCTGACCAATATGCGGAAATATGCGGAAATATGCGGACCAATATGCGGCCGCATATGCAAAACCGCATATTTGAGACCGCATGAAAATTTTCATGCGGAATCGGACTGCATACGCATATGCGGCCGCATTTTACAACATTGCTTATGCTTAACAACATCATTTGTCGTTGTTCTTGCCCTTTGCAAAATAATTTGCCCTTGATTTTTTGCTTATGAACCTCATTTGCATTTGTTCTTTTGCTCATGAACCTCATTTGTCCTTGTTTGTGTGCTTAACAACTACAATTGGCATTGTTCGTGTGCTTAACGACCTCTTTTGCCCTTGATCTTGTGCTTATGAACCTCATTTGTATTTTTTCTTGTGCTTAGAAACCTCATTTGCTCATGTTCGTGTGCTTAACAAAATTGTCGTTGTTCATATGTTTCTTAACCTCTTTGGCCCACGTGCTTCTGCTTGGCAACATCATTTACACTTGTTCTTGT
Organism: Carex cristatella; assembly: GCA_024447775.1. Classification (NCBI taxonomy): domain Eukaryota; kingdom Viridiplantae; phylum Streptophyta; class Magnoliopsida; order Poales; family Cyperaceae; genus Carex; species Carex cristatella. The sequence goes on from JAJHPF010000018.1 coordinate 3,668,217, forward strand.
GCTTAACAACCTCATTTGTCGTTCTTCTTGCGCTTTGCAACATAATTTAGCCTTGATGTTGTACTTATGAACCTCATTTGCATTTGTTCTTGTCCGCAACAACCACATTTGCCCTTGTTTGTGTGCTTAACAACTACAATTGGCATTGTTCGTGTACTTAACGACCTCTTTTGCCCATGATCTTGTGCTTATGAACCTCATTTGTATTTTTTCTTGTGCTTAGAAACCTCATTTGCTCATGTTCGTGTGCTTAACAAAGTTGTCGTTGTTCATATGTTTCTTAACCTCTTTGGCCCATGTGCTTGTGCTTAGCAACATCATTTACACTTGTTCTTGTGCTTAACAACCTCATTTGTCGTTGTTCTTGCGCTTTGGAACATATTTTGCCCTTGATCTTGTATTTATGAACCTCATTTGCATGTGTTCTTGTCCTCAGGAACATTATTTGCCCTTGTTTGTGTGCTTAACAACTTGAATGTGCATTGTTCGTGTGTTTAACAACCTATTTTACCATTGATCTTCAGCTTATGAACCACATTTGCATTTGTTCTTGTGCTCAAGAACCTCATTTGCATTTGTTCGTGTGCTCAACAACCTCAATTGTCGTTGTTCATATGCTTATTAACCTCTTTTGCCCTTGTTCTTCTTCTTAGCAACATCATTTACACTAATTCTTATGCTTAACAACCTCATTTGTCGTTGTTCTTGCCCTTTGCAAAATAATTTGCCCGTGATATATTTCTTATGAACCTCATTTGCATTTGTTCTTTTGCTCATGAACCTCATTTGCCCTTGTTTGTGTGCTTAACAACTACAATTGGCATTGTTCGTGTGCTTAACGACCTCTTTTGCCCATAATCTTGTGCTTATGAACCTCATTTGTATTTTTTCTTGTGCTTAGAAACCTCATTTGCTCATGTTCGTGTGCTTAACAAAGTTGTCGTTGTTCATATGTTTCTTAACCTCTTTGGCCCATGTGCTTGTGCTTAGCAACATCATTTACACTTGTTCTTGTGCTTAACAATCTCATTTGTCGTTGTTCTTGCGCTTTGCAACATAATTTGCCCTTGATCTTGTATTTATGAACCTCATTTGCATGTGTTCTTGTCCTCAGGAACATTATTTGTCCTTGTTTGTGTGCTTAACAACATGAATGTGCATTGTTTGTGTGCTTAACAACCTATTTTACCATTGATCTTCTGCTTATGAACCACATTTGCATTTGTTCTTGTGCTCAAGAACCTCATTTGCATTTGTTCGTGTACTCAACAACCTCAATTATCGTTGTTCCTATGCTTATTAACCTCTTTTGCCCTTGTTCTTCTTCTTAGCAACATCATTTACACTAATTCTTATGCTTAACAACCTCATTTGTCGTTGTTCTTTCCCTTTGCAAAATAATTTGCCCGTGATCTTTTGCTTATGAACCTCATTTGCATTTGTTCTTTTGCTCATGAACCTCATTTGCCCTTGTTTGTGTGCTTAACAACTACAATTGGTATTGTTCGTGTGCTTAACAACCTCTTTTGCCCTTGATCTTGTGCTTATGAACCTCATTTGTATTTGTTCTTGTGCATAGAAACCGCATTTGCTCATGTTCGTGTGCTTAACAAAATTGTCGTTGTTCGTATGTTTCTTAACCTCTTTGGCCTATGTGCTTGTGCTTAGCAACATCATTTACACTTGTTCTTGTGCTTAACAACCTCAGTTGTCGTTGTTCTTGCGCTTTGCAACATAATTTGCCCTTGATCTTGTATTTATGAACCTCATTTGCATGTGTTCTTGTCCTCAGGAAGATCATTTGCCTTGCTATTGTGCTTATGAACCACATTTGCCTTTGTTCTTGTGCTCAGGAACCTCATTTGCCCTTGTTTGTGTGCTTAACTGGCGTTGTTCGTGTACTTAACAACCTCTTTTGCCGTTGTTCTTGTGCTTATGAATCTCATTGGCATTTGTTCTTGTCCTCAGGAACCTCATTTGCCCTTGTTTGAGTGCTTAACAACTTCAATTGGCGTTGTTCATGAGCTTAACAACATCTTTTACCCTTGATCTTGTTCCTATGAACCTCATTTGCATTTGTTCTTGTGCTTAGGAACCTCATTTGCAGTTGTTCGTTTGCTTAACAACCTCAATTGTCGTTGTTCATATGCTTCTTAGCCTCATTTGCCCTTCTTCTTGTCCTTAGAACATCATTTACACATGTTCTTGTGTTTAACAACCTCATTTGTAGTTGTTCTTGCGCTTTGCAACATAATTTGCCATTGATATTATGTTTGTGAACCTCAGTTGCATTTGTTCTTGTCCTCAGAACCCTCATTTACCCTTGTTCATGAGCTTAACTACCTCAATTATCGTTGTTCATATGTTTCTTAACCTCTTTGGCCCTTGTGCTCGTGCTTAGCAACATCATTTTCACTTGTTCTTATTCTTAACAGCCTCATTTGTAGCATTTCTTGCGCTTTGCAACATAATTTATCCTTGATCATGTACTTATGAACCACATTTGCAGGTGTTCCTGTCCTCAGGAACCTCATTTGTACTTGTTTGTGTGCTTAACATCTTCAATTGGTATTGTTCGTGTACTTAACAACCTATTTTACCGTTGAACTTGTGCTTATGATCCTCATTTACATTTGTTCTTGTGCTGAGAAACCTCATTTGCACTTGTTCGTTTGCTTAACAACCTCTGATGTCCTTGTTCATATGCTCCATAGCTAATTTTGCCCTTGTTCCTGTGCTTAGCAACATTATTTACACTTGTTCTTGTGTTTAGCAACCTCATTTGTCGTTGTTGTTGCACTTTACAACATAATTTACCCTTGATATTGTGCTTATGAACCTTATTTGCTATTGTTTGTGTGCTTAACTACCTCAACTGGCGTTGTTCGTGTGCTTAACAACCTGTTTTGCCCTTACTCTTGTGCTCATGAACCACATTTGTATTTGTTCTTGTGCTGAGGAACCTCATTTGCCCTTGTTCGTGTGCTTATCAACCTCAATTGTCGTTGTTCATATATTTCCTAGTCTCTTTGGCCCTTGTGCTTGTGGTTAGCAAAATCATTTACACTTGTTCTTGTGCTTAACGACCTCATTTGTCGTTGTTCTTGCGCTTTGCAAAATAATTTGCCCTTGATCTTGTGCTTATGAACCTCATTTGCATTTGTTCTTGTGCTTAGGAACCTCATTTGCCCTTGTTTTTGTACTTAACAACCTTGATTGGCGTTGTTGCTTAGGAACCTCATTTTCCCTTGTTCGTGTGCTTAACAACCACAATTGTCGTTTTTCATATGCTTCTTACTCTCTTTCGCCCTCGTTCTTGTGCTTAGCAACATCATTTACACTTGTAATTGTGCTTAACAACCTCATTTGTCGTTGTTCTTGCGCTTTGCAACATAATTTGCCCTTGATCTTGTATATATGAACCTCATTTGCATGTGTTCTTGTCCTCAGGAACATTATTTGCCCTTGTTTGTGTGCTTGACAACTTGAATGTGGATTGTTCGTGTGCTTAACAACCAATTTCACCCTTGATCTTGTGCTTTTGAACCTCATTTGTATTTTTTCTTGTGCTTAGGAATCTCATTTGCAGTTGTCCGTTTGCTTAACAACCTCAATTGTCGTTGTTCATATGCTTCTTAGCCTCTTTAGCCCCTGTTCTTATGCTTAGTAACATCATTTACACTTGTTCTTGTGCTTAACAACCTCATTTGAAGTTGTTCTTGCAATTTGCAACATAATTTGCCCTTGATATTGTGCTTATGAACCACATTTGTATTTGTTCTTGTACTCAGGAAGATCATTTGCCTTCCTATTGTGCTTATGAACCACATTTGCCTTTGTTCTTGTGCTCAGGAACCTCATTTGCCCTTGTTTGTGTGCTTAACTGGCGTTGTTCGTGTGTTTAACAACCTCTTTTGCCATTGCTCTTGTGCTTATGAATCTCATTTGCATTTGTTCTTGTCCTTAGGAATCTCATTTGCCCTTGTTTTTGTGCTTAACTACCTCAATTGACGTTGTTCGTGTGCTTAACAACCTCTTTTGCCACTGATCTTGTGCTTATGAATCTCATTTGTATTTGTTCTTGTACTTAGGAACCTCATTTGCCCTAGTTTGTGTGCGTAACAACCTCAATTGGCGTTGTTTGTGTGCTTGACAACCTCTTTTGCCCTTTATCTTGTGCTGATGCACCTTATTTGCATTTTTTCTTGTGCTTAGGAACCTCATTTGCATTTGTTCGTGTGCTCAACAACTCAATTGTCGTTGTTCGTATGCTTATTAACCTCTTTTGCCCTTGTTCTTGTTCTAAGCAACATCATTTACACTAATTCTTATGCTTAACAATCTGATTTGTCGTTGTTCTTGCACTTTCCAAAATAATTTGCCCTTGATCTTTAGCTCAGGAACCTCATTTGTCCTTGTTTATGTGCTTAACAACTACAATTGGCATTGTTCGTGTGCTTAATGACATCTTTTGCCCTTGATCTTGTGCTTGTGAACCTCATTTGTATTTGTTGTTGTGCATAGAAACCTCATTTGCTCATGTTCGTGTGCTTAACAACCTCAATTTTCGTTGTTCATATGTTTTTTAACCTCTTTGGCCCATGTGCTTGTGCTTAGCAACATCGTTTACACTTGTTCTTGTACTTAACAATCTCATTTGTCGTTGTTCTTGCGCTTTGCAAGATAATTTGCCCTTGATCTTGTAGTTATGAACCTCATTTGCCTTGTTTGAATGCTTGACAACTTGAATTGGTATTGTTCGTGTGCTTAACAACATCTTTTACTCTTGATTTTGTGCTTATGAACCTCATTTACATTTGTTCTTGTGCTTAGGAACCTCATTCGCACTTGTTCGTTTTCTTGACAACCTCAATTGTCGTTGTTCATATGCTTCTTAGCCTCTTTCACCCTTGTTCTTGTGCTTATAAAAATCATTTACACTTGTTCTTGTGCTTAAGAACTTCATTTGTCGTTGTTCGTGTGTTTTGCAACATAATTTTCCATTGATATTGTGCTTATGAACCTCATTCACATAGGTTCTTGTGCTCAGGAACCTCATTTGCCCTTGTTTTTGTGCTTAACTACCTCAATTGACGACGTTCGTGTGCTTAACAACCTCTTTTGCCCGTGATCTTGTGCTTATGAATCTCATTTGTATTTGTTCTTGTACTTAGGAACCTCATTTGCCCTTGTTTGTGTGCGTAACAACCTCAATTGGCGTTGTTTGTGTGCTTGACAACCTCTTTTGCCATTGATCTTGTGCTGATGCACCTTATTTGCATTTGTTCTTGTGCTTAGGAACCTCATTTGCATTTGTTCGTGTGCTCAACAACCTCAATTGTCGTTGTTCGTATGCTTATTAACCTCTTTTGCCCTTGTTCTTGTTCTTAGCAACATCATTTACACTAATTCTTATGCTTAACAATCTCATTTGTCGTTGTTGTTGCACTTTGCAAAATAATTTGCCCTTGATCTTTTGCTCATGAACCTCATTTGCATTTGTTCTTTTGCTCAGGAACCTCATTTGTCCTTGTTTGTGTGCTTAACAACTACAATTGGCATTGTTCGTGTGCTTAACGACATCTTTTGCCCTTGATCTTGTGCTTATGAACCTCATTTGTATTTGTTGTTGTGCATAGAAACCTCATTTGCTCATGTTCGTGTGCTTAACAACCTCAATTTTCGTTGTTCATATGTTTGTTAATCTCTTTGGCCCATGTGCTTGTGCTTAGCAACATCTTTTACTCTTGTTCTTGTACTTAACAACCTCATTTGTCGTTGTTCTTGTGCTTTGCAAGATAATTTGCCCTTGATCTTGTAGTTATGAACCTCATTTGCCATTGTTTGAATGCTTAACAACTTGAATTGGCATTGTTCGTGTGCTTAACAACATCTTTTACCCTTGATCTTGTGCTTATGAACCTCATTTGCATTTGTTCTTGTTCTTAGGAATCTCATTTGCACTTGTTCGTTAGCTTAACAACCTCAATTGTCGTTGTTCATATGCTTCTTAGCCTCTTTTGCCCCTGTTCTTATGCTTAGTAACATCATTTACACTTGTTCTTGTGCTTAACAACCTCATTTGTTGTTGTTCTTGCGCTTTGCAACATAATTTGCCCTTGATATTGTGCTTATGAACCTCATTTGTATTTGTTCTTGTGCTCAGGAAGCTCATTTGCCTTGATATTTTGCTTATGAACCTCATTTGCCTTTGTTCTTGTGCTCAGGAACCTCATTTGCCCTTGTTTGTGTGCTTAACAACCTTAATTGGCGTTGTTCGTGTGCTTAACAACCTCTTTTGCCCTTGCTCTTGTGCTTATGAATCTCATTTGCATTTGTTCTTGTTCTCAGGAACCTCATTTGCCCTTGTTTGAATGCTTAACAACGTCAATTGGCGTTGTTCATGTGCTTAACAACATCTTTAACTTTGATGTTGTGCTTATGAATCTCATTTGCATTTGTTCTTCTGCTTAGGAACCTCATTTGCACTTGTTCGTTTGCTGAACAACCTCAATTGTCGTTGTTCATATGCTTCTTAGCATCAATTGCCCTTCTTCTTGTCCTAAGAACATCATTTACACTTGTTCCTATGCTTAACAACCTCATTTGTCGTTGTTCTTGAGCTTTGCAACATAATTTGCCATTGATATTATGCTTATGAACCTCATTTGCATTTGTTCTTGTGCTCAGGAACCTCATTTACCCATGTTCATGAGCTTAACAACTTCAATTGTCGTTGTTCATATGTTTCTTAACCTCTTTGGCCCTTGTGCTTGTGCTTAGCAATATTATTTTCACTTGTTCTTGTGCTTAACTGCCTCATTTGTAGCATTTCTTGCGCTTTGCAACATAATTTTCACTTGTTCATGAGCTTAAATGATGTTGTTAATCACAAGAACAAGGGCAAAAGAGGCTAAGAACAATATGAACAATAACAATTGAGATTGTTAGGCAAACGAACAAGTCCAAATGAGGTTCCTAAGCACAAGAACAAATGCAAATGAGGTTCATAAGCACAAGATCAATGCTAAAAGAGGTTGGTAAGCACACGAACAACGCCAATTGAAGTTGTGAAGCACACAAACAATGACAAATGAGATTCCTGAGGACAAGAACAAATTCAAATGAGATTTATAAGTACAAGATCAACGGCAAATTATGTTGCAAAGCGCAAGAACGACGACAAATGAAGTTGTTAAGCACAAGAAGAAGTGTAAATGATGTTACTGAGCATAAGAACAAGGGCAAAAGAGGCTAAGAAGCGTATGAACAACGACAATTGAGGTTGTTAAGCACATGAACAAGGGCAAATAAGGTTCCTAAGCACAAGAACAAATGCAAATGAGTTTCATAAGCACAAGATCAAGGGAAAAAGAGGTTGTTAAGCACATGAACAATGCCAATTGAAGTTATTAAGCACACAAACAAGGGCAAATGAGGTTACTGAGGACAAGAACAAATGCAAATGATGGTCATAAGCACAAGAGCAAGGGCAAATTATGTTGCAAAGCGCAATAATATCGAAAAATGAGATTGTTAAGCACAAGAACAAGTTTAAATGATGTTGCTAAGAACAAGAACAATGACATAATAGGTTAAGAAGCATATGAACAATGATAATTGAGGTTGTTAAGCACTTGAACAAGGGCTAATGAGGTTTCTAAGCACAAGAACAAATGCAAATGAGGTACATAAGCACAAGATCAAGAGCAAAAGAGATTGTTAAGCACACGAACAACTCCAATTGAGGTTGCACACAAACAAGTGCAAAGGTGGTTCTTGAGGACAAGAATAAATTTAAATGAGGTTCATAAGCACAAGAGCAAGGGCAAATTATGTTGCAAAGTACAAGAACGAGGGCAAAAGTGGTTTGGAAGCATTTGAACAATGACAATTGAGGTTGTTAAGGATACGGACAAATGCAAATGAGGTTCCTAAGCACAAGAACAAATGCAAATGAAGTTTATAAGCACAAGATCAATGGCAAAAGAGGTTGTTAAGCACATAAACAACGCCAATTAAGGTTGTTAAGCACACAAACAAGGGCAAATGACGTTCCTGAGGACAAGAACAAATGCAAATGAGGTTCATAAGCACAAGAGCAAGGGCAAAAGAGATTGTTAAGCACACGAACAACGCTAATTGAGGTTCTTAAGCACACAAACAAGGCAAAATGAGGTTCCTAAGTACAAGAACAATTGCAAATGAGGTTCATAAGCACAAGATGAAGGTCAAATTATGATGCAAAGTGCAAGAACAAGGGCAAAAAAGGTTAGGAAGCATATGAACAACGAAAATTGAGGTAGTTAAGGACACAAAAAGGGCAAATGAAGTTCCCAAGAACAAGAATAAATGCAAATGAGGTTCATAAGCACACGATCAAGGGCAAAAGAGGTTGTTAAGCACACGAACAACACCAATTGAAGTTATTAAGCACACAAACAAGGGGAAATGAGGTTCCCGAGGACAAGAACAATTGCAAATTAGGTTCATAAGCACAAGAGCAAGGGAAAATTATGTTGCAAAGTATAAGAACAACGACAAATGAGGTTGTTAAGTACAATAACAAGTGTAAAAGATGTTGCTAAGCACAAATACAAGGCCATAAGAGGTTAAGAAACATATGAACAACAACAATTAAGGTTGTTGAGCACACGAACAAGGGCAAATGAGGTTCCTAATCACAAGAACAAATGCAAATGAGGTTCATCAGCACAAGATCAAGGGAAAAAGAGGTTGTTAAGCACACGAACACCGCCAATTAAGGTTGTTAAGCACACAAACAAGGGCAAATGAGGTTCATGAGCAAAAGAACAAATGCAAATGAGGTTCATAAGCAAAAGATCACGGGCAAATTATTTTGCAAAGGGCAAGAACAACGACAAATGAGATTGTTAAGCATAAGAATTAGTGTAAATGATGTTGCTAAGAAGAAGAAAAAGGGCAAAAGAGGTTAATAAGCATATGAACAACGACAATTGAGGTTGTTAAGGATACGGACAAATGCAAATGAGGTTCCTAAGCACAAGAACAAATGCAAATGAAGTTTATAAGCACAAGATCAATGGCAAAAGAGGTTGTTAAGCACATAAACAACGCCAATTAAGGTTGTTAAGCACACAAACAAGGGCAAATGAAGTTCCTGAGGACAAGAACAAATGCAAATGAGGTTCATATGCACAAGAGCAAGGGCAAAAGAGATTGTTAAGCACACGAACAACGCTAATTGAGGTTCTTAAGCACACAAACAAGGCAAAATGAGGTTCCTAAGTACAAGAACAATTGCAAATGAGGTTCATAAGCACAAGATGAAGGTCAAATTATGATGCAAAGTGCAAGAACAAGGGCAAAAAAGGTTAAGAAGCATATGAACAACGAAAATTGAGGTAGTTAAGGACACAAAAAGGGCAAATGAAGTTCCCAAGAACAAGAACAAATGCAAATGAGGTTCATAAGCACAGGATCAAGGGAAAAAGAGGTTGTTAAGAACACGAACAATGCCAATTGAGGAAGTTAAGCACACAAAGAAGGGCAAATGAGGTTCCTAAGCACAAGAACAAATGCAAATGAGGTTCATAAGCAGAAGATCAATGGTAAAATAGGTTGTTAAGCACACGAACAACGCCAATTAAGGTTGTTAAGCAGACAAACATGGACTAATGTGGTTCTTGAGGACAAGAACAAATTGAAATGAGGTTCATAAGCTCAAGAGCAAGGGCAAATTCTGTTGCAGAGCGCAAGAACAACGACAAATGAGGATGTTAAGTACAAGAACAAGAGTAAATGACAGCTCAGCACAGGAACGATGGCAAAAGTTGTTAAGGAGCATATGAAAAATGACAATTGAGGTTGTTAAGCACACAGACAAGTGCAAATGAGGTTCCTAAGCACAAGAACAAATGCAAATGAGGTTCACAAGCACAAGATCAAGGGTGAAAGACGTTGTTAAGAACACGAACAACGCCAATTAAGGTTGTTAAGCACCCAAACAAGGGCAAATGAGATTCATAAGCACAATATAAAGGGCAAAAGAGGTTGTTAAGCACACTAACAACGCCAATTGAGGTTGTTAAGCACACAAACAAGGGCAAATGACGTTCCCGAGGACAAGAACAAATACAAATGATGTTCATATGCATAAGATCAAGGGAAATTATGTTGCAAAGCGCAAGAACAATGACAAATTAAGTTGTTAAGCACAAGAAAAAGTTTAAATGATATTGGTCAGCACAAATAAAAGGGCAAAAGAGGTTAAGAAGCATATGAACAACGACAATTGAGGTTGTTGAGCACACGATAAAGGGCAAATGAGTTCCTAATCACAAGAACAAATGCAAATGATGTTTATCAGCGCAAGATCAAGGGAGAAAGAGGTTGTTAAGCACACGGACAACGTCAATTGAAGTTGTTAAGCACACAAACAAGGGTAAATGAGGTTCCCGAGGACAAGAACAATTGCAAATTAGGTTCATAAGCACAAGAGCAAGAGAAAAAGAGGTTGTTAAGCACACGAACGACGCCAATTGAGGTAGTTAAGCACACAAATAAGGGCAAATGAGGTTCCTGAGCACAAAAACAAATGCAAATGAGGTTCATAAGTACAAGATCAAGGTCAAATTATGTTGCAAAGCGCAAGAACAACGACAAATTAGGTTGTTAAGCACGAGAACAAGTGTAAATTATGTTGCTAAGCACAAGCACAAGGGCCAAAGATGTTAAGAAATATATGAATAACGACAATTGAGGTTGTTAAGCACACAAAGCTAATGTGTGACCTTGATCTTGTTCTAAGCAACCTCATTTGACCTTGTTGTCATTGTTCTTGTGCTTTGCAGTTTCATTGCCCTTGATCTTGTGCTTATCAATCTCATTTGCATTTGTTTTTGTGCTTAGCATTTGCTCTTATTCTTGTGCCTCACAACCTCAATTGTCGTTGTTCATATGCTTATCAACTCTTTTAACCTTGTTCTTGTTCTTAAGAACCTCATTTTCCCTTATTTGTGTGCTTAGGAATCTCAGCTGCCCTTATTCATGTGCTTAGCAACCTCTTTTGTCGTTTTTTGTATGCTTATCAACTATTTTTTCCCTTGCTGTTGTGCTCAGCAAACCTCATTTGTTGTTGTAGATATGCTAATCAATCTCTTTTGTCCTTGTTCTTGTACGTAGCAACCATATTTGCCGTTGTTCTGGTGCTGAGCATATCATTTTCATTTGTTCTGGTGCTTAACAACCTCATTAGTCTTTGTTTTCTGTTACAGAAACTTGATTTTCCCTTGTTCTTGTGTTTGGCAACCTCATTTATCATTGTTCTTGTGTCTCACAATCTTATTTGTCGTTGCTCTTGTGCTTTGCAACATCATTTGCCTTGGTTCTTTTGCTTGACAACCTCATTTGCCATTGTTCTTGTGTCTAATAATCTCATTTGTCGTTTTTGTACTTTGCGTTCTTACTTGCCCTTAATCTTGTGCTAATGAACCGCATTTACATTTATTTTTGAGCTTAGGAATCTCATTTTCTCTTGTTCTTGTGCTTTACAATCTCAATTGTTATTGTTTTTGTTCTTAGCAACATCATTTGCATTTGTTCTTATGTTTATCATCCTCTTTTGTCATTGTTTTTGTTCTTAGCAAGAACATTGTATTTTTTCTTGTGCAAACACCATTTGCCCTTTTTATACTTAGCAGCCTCACTTGTCCTTGTTCTTGTGCTTAGGAGTCTCAGTTGCCATTGTTCTCATGCATAGCAACCTTATTTGTCGTTGTTCATATGCTTATCAATCTGTTTTGCCCTTGTTGTTGTGCGTAGCAACCTCATTTGTCATTGTTGATATACTTATCAACTACTTTTGCCCTTATCTTGTGATTAACAACCAAATTTGCCCTTGTTTTGCTACTCAGCACATCATTTGTATTTGTTTTGGTGCATAACAACTTCATTAATCTTTGTTTTTTTATTATAGAAACCTGATTTGCTCTTGTTCTTGAGCTTAGCAACCTGATTTGCCATTGTTCTTGTGTTTAACAATCTCATTTATCGTTGTTCTTGTACTTTGCAACATCATTTGCCCTTGATGTTGTGCTTATCAACCCCATTTACATTTGTTCTTGTACTTAGGAACCTCATTTGCCATTGATCTTGTGCTTATCAACCTTATATGCATTTGTTCTTGTTCTTAGGAGCCTCATTTGCCATTGTTCTTGATCTCAACAAACTCAATTAGCGTTGTTCATATGCTTATCATCCATTTTTGCCCTTGTTGTTGTGCCTAGCAAACTCATTTGTCGTTGTTGATATGATTATCAATCCCTTTTACCCTTGTTGTTCTGCTTAACAATCACATTTGCCATTGTTCTTGTGTTTAGTAACATCATTAGCATTTTTTTGTGTGGTTACCTCATTAGTCGTTGTATTTGTTCTTAGGATCCTAATTTGCCCTTTATCTTGTGCTATGCAACCTCATTTGTTATTGTTCTTGTGCTTATCAATTCCTTTGTCATTGTTCTTGTGCTTAGCAATATAATTTGTATTTCTTCTGATGCTTAACAACCTAATGTGTCCTTGATCTTGTTCTAAGCAACCTTATTTGCCCTTGTTGTCATTGTTCTTATGCTTTGCAACAGAATTTGCCCTTGATCTTGTACTTATCAACCTCATTTATATTTGTTCTTGTGCTTATGAATTTAATTTGCCCTTATTTTTGTACTTAACAAACTCAATTAGTGTTGTTCATATGCTTATCAATCTCTTTTGTTCTTGTTCTTATTCTTGAAAACATCACTTGCCCTTGTTCTTATGCTTTACCATTATTTTATGTAATGGATCCCTCGTCTCACACACACACACACAAAACAGCCTATGCTTGTACATAATTTGTACCATAAGCTTTCTTACACGGGGTAATTAGCTAGCCCGTCTGTTGGCCCAAGTACTAACTCACCAGCAATCCAAGTAATTGGTGTTGCGGATCCGCATGGGCCTTTCAATCATTTGTGAGATTAGTTCCCCCTGAACTAATTATCTCAACAATTGTTCTTACGAATTGGGGAATAGCTATGAACCATGAACTATGAAAAGGCATAGTAAAAAAGGTCGACCATTTTGTTCATCATCACCAAATTGTACTGAGACAACATCATATCTCATCCTAGCCGTCAATTAACATTAAGATCCTCACAAGCACCACCACATGAGTGTGAACACAATCCATATGACAAGGACAATGATCTATCTATATTGATTATCGATTAAAAATTGAGGAGGGTTCAAATGCAGATTTTGTGTTTCAATATGCTTCATATTTTTTATTTTTGTTTTCAAAGTCCGGACAGTCAATCTGAACCGCTCAACATGATCTTCATAATAAAATATGCTTGGAGACCAAATTTTATATTTTTCAGATTTTTTTTTACTATTATTTTTACGTTGGTACAATAGCACTTTATCGGATGGTCTATAAACTTCTTAAAACAGTGATTTTGTACATATCTGAAAAAATAGTAAAATAATTCTAAAAATTATATAAAATTTGGTCTCCAAGTATATTTTATTATGAAAATCATATTGAGCAGTTCAAAATGACTGTTTAGACTTTGAAAACGGAGATAAATGATGTGGAGTATATTGGATCACAAAAAAAATGATGCATTTGAACCATCCTCTTAAAAATTAATCTTTTTCTTTCACATAAACTTGATATCAATTTGTTGAAATATTAATCCTTTTCTTTTCTTTTTTTTTAAAAGGCCTTGCCCGTTTCATTGCCATGAAACATCAGTCATACACATAGTTAACCAAAAGAAAGGAAAGCATAAATGCAGTTCATTATAGCAGCTGTTGTGCACGCAGGCACCAGAAAAAAGATACTAATATCGCCCCAAAACTCAATATTCTGTCTGAAACTACAACTAATGTGCTGGTTAATCAGAATCTATCCATTCTATCATCTGTTCCACCGCTGGTGCTGTAATCCGCAGCAGCACCTCATCAGTATCCGCAGGCAGCCACTCATTGACAGCAGCCTGGAGATCTTCTGTCAAAGTACCTATCCAATGAATAACGATAGAAATAATAGTAAGAATAACAGATCTACAAGAATGAACAATAAAATTGTGAAAACACAAAGCATTGTGTTGTTTCCAGATACACCAGATGACCGCACTTACCACTATCAGAAAAGCAGTTCTAGAAAGTTTAGGGAGAGAAAGAGCATACTGTATTACATCACTCATGGATGACCATTGTCGACTTATGTCTTGACACTTTCTCATATAAAACCAGATGGATTGAGCAAAATAACATTGAAAGAATAAATGATCATTATCACCTGTCTACAAATATATGAACTTATTCAGTTCTATCTTTTTTTATATTTTATGTTCCCTTTTTTTGTGGGAAAATTTGATTGATGAATAAGTTTGACTGGTACAATAAGTAATTCAAGTCGACTGTGGCGCAATAGTGTTAATTCTAAAAGTGTGAAGATGTACATTTCTTGAAGCAAGAGTCTTCTTCAAAGGTTCGATCCTTAATCAGTAATTATTTTGTAGAACAATTGTACTCATCTTAGCTCTGACCAATGAATTTGAAATGCAGAGATTACTAAAGAAGATAAATAAAGGACCGCCAAAAGTCAGGACACATGTTTCTTTTCTGTTTATTTTTTCCATTTGAAAATCTGTATTATAATATTTGTAGACACCAAACTGATATTTTGGAATTTCAATATTTATAGACACAAAACGGATGGACTTTTAAAACTGGTATAGATGGTTTTCTCTCATCAAGGTCTTTGTTTTCTTTCCCAATTTTCTTTTTATTCTAACTTTGGTTAGCTTTTCGAGTTTGTTGGAATGTTGTCGTTTTCACTGGTGACCAATTTTGTGCATGTACACTTGTGCATGTGTTTCCAATTTTGTGCATGAATTTCCAATAAGTGGTTAAATTTTGATTGTTTCATTAATATGATATTATCATTTTTCAGTAAACATTATTTTGACATATTTGTCTGCACGCTTCTCAAGGATATTTTGACATTTTGATATTATCATTTTGTTTTTCAAATTGATACTTGAATGCTTGTTTCAAGGGGGATATATCTGCTATTCGCCATTTTTCAATATATATTTTTTTCTTTAGAAAATTTCTTTGGATCGTGTAATTCTATACCTGCTGTAGAATTAACTAAATACATATCTTGCTAATAAATAAAAGCAAAGCTTGTAGAATTGACTAAAAAAATAAATAATTGCATATATATTCATTTTATGTAAGTGCAATAATGTGGTACTTTCAAATAATTTAAATAATTGCATATGCATTCATTTTACCGAAATTTTTATAAATATACAAAATCCCAAATTAATTTAACAATCTATACATTTTTTATATTAATTTTCAAATCTATCCAAACCGCTGACTGTGTCAGCGGTTTGACATATATATAACCACTGACAGTGTTAGCGGTTTAAGCCAAGCACGAATTTTGATGCTTTTTGCACACTTTTTGAAACAACGAACAATTCAGATTAAAACAACGAACGACTCAGATCCAAACAAAAAATATAATCATTACAACTTGCGGCAATTCATCCCAATTGAATTTAATATAATTTTTTATTTAATTAGAAAATATTATAATTTATTTATTTTTTCTATTAAAATATTAGAAATATTTTTATATATTTTTTAAATTAGATATAATACCATATAATTTGATTTATTAGAAAGACTTAAACAAATAACCCGGATCAATATTTTTCAAATCGAATTTTTCATGGCCGTAAGAAAAATGAAAATATTTCTTTGTGTGTTATTAGAAAAAATTAAAAATACTTTGAATCTGAATTATTGATCCCGGTTCAAAAGTCATTTCTAGGTAAATACAAAAAATATTATGGTCTTTCTATTTTTGAAAAAATAAAAAATTTAACAAAAATATCTCACAATTCGTCTGACACGGCACACTTTGAATTTGTTAAATTCAATTGGGATGAATTGCCGCAAGTTTTAATGATTATATTTTTTGTTTGGATCTGAGTCGTTCGTTGTTTTAATCTGAATCGTTCGTTGTTTCAAAAAGTGTGCAGAAAACATCAAAATTTGTGATTGGTTTAAACCGCTAACACTGTCAGCGGTTATATATATCTCAAACCGCTCACACAATCAGCGGTTTGGATAGATTTGGAAATTAATATAAAAAATGTATAGATTGTTAAATTAATTTGGGATTTTGTATATTTATAAAAATTTCGGTTCATTTTATCAAGCTCTAAGATTATTATTTGTTCTCATTATTAACTAATACATGAACAAGACCAGTGATCTGGATATACCTTTAATTTTATATAGTTCAGATCAATTAATATAGTTATTTTCATCATCTTCCATTACATCATATGCAATTATAAATAAATAAATTTCAACACTTAACTTATCACTATAACTCATGAAATTAATGAAATTAAAGGTATATTCTTAAGCCATTCTTCATGCAATTTAGAAATTTAAAAACTATTTGTGGTGACATTGTAAGTTTATAATCTAAAATTAGTGATAAATATTTGATAACTAAATTTTTTATTTACCCGTTGCAAACCACGGACACTTGACTAGTAATTATAATTTATGGTCATGCACTTACGCTCGCATTTAACTAACTATCAAAATCAAACCCTTTCATTTTTTTTTTCATTTTCCATTTCTCCTATGAAGCAATGTTTATTTCGTTTCTCCATACGTGCATCCGTGTCATTAGATGAATTTTATAATCCAACAGACGATAAAGAGAATAAGAAAAATATTTGACTTGATTTTCCTCTAACAAACATTCCTCACGTCATAGGATATTGCATTTATACGCCATACGTGGTTGTTACCATTGGCTAAGTCTCATATATAGCTTAATTTCTTCAAGTAATTAATCATATAAATTATTATCTCTAGTCTCCAACTGCCAAATATAAAATTAGCAACCAACTACCATTTCCCAATCAATTATTCCATTCACTCATGGCACGAAATACATCGTTCTTCAAAAGCCGGACTCGTTCCTCTCTCTTGAAAATACTAATAAATAATTTGCATACCTTGTTTGGCTTTTATATCTCTCTCTAGCTCTCTCCCTCCTCTTTCTCCATCCTCATATTCCAACAACAAAAATTCAAATAAGAAGGAGAAGAGCCATATGACAGAGATGTCTAACAATTCAGATGTGGAGTCAGCTGGCCAACGCATATCGCCTCCTCCGGGAAGAGGTGTACCGAGGTATGGCAACGGCGCCCACATACCACCGACACCATTTTACAATGACCCGATAACATTGGAGAAAACACACAAGCCGTGGCTAGTGCCTACTATTGTGGTGGTGGAGATAATAGTGTTCGTCTTTGAGATGGTGGTGAATAACTGCCCGGGTCATGACAGTGCGTATGGTTCGTGCGTCGCAAAATTCCTTGGCCGGCTCTCTTTTCAGCCGTGGAAGGAGAACCCCTTGTTGGGACCGTCGTCTGACACGTATGTTTTTTATAATTATTTTCCTAAATTTAATTTTGATATGATTGATTTATTGACAAATAAGTATAGTTGATTAATTATTCTATGTAATATGTTTAAAATCAACATGAATCGTGCATTATTATATATGTTGAATTGTGGATACTTAGTCAAGAACAATATGAGAAGCCATTAGTCTGGTTATTATTCATATTAATATAAAACCATAATTAATTCTGGCATAGACTGTGACAGAATAACTACTAAAGATTGACTTTCTCATTGTTGTCATTGAAATATTTAATGAAGCAATGCATGGGCTTACTGTTCCAATTTGGACTTCAATGTAATCTTATTCCTTAGGTTGAGAAAAATGGGAGCACTAGACTGGGATAAGGTGGTACATCAAGATCAAGGGTGGAGGCTTGTGTCATGCATGTGGTTACATGCTGGTTTGATTCATCTGCTTGCTAATATGATCTGCCTCATTTTCATAGGGGTTCGCCTTGAACAACAATTTGGATTTTGTAAGCTTTCAATACTTACAAAACAACATAAACAATAAAGCCGAAATTTTTATTTATTTCATATTAAAAAAAAAATTACCACTTTTCCTAGGTAATTTCATATATACCACGTCTGCCAATTCAATTGGCGGACCCAAAAATAGAATTCTGCTGATTGAATTGGCCTAAATTTTTATTTGTATCATATTAAAAATAAATAAAAATGCCACTTTTCCTAGGTAATTTCATATATACCACGTCTGCCAATTCAATTGGCGGACCCAAAAATAGAATTCTGCTGATTGAATTGGCGGACCCGCCAACCCATCTGGAGAATAAGCTGAATTATCATACTAGGTCTGCTAACTCCTAGTTCAATTGGTGGACTCTATATTGGGTCCGCCAATCGAATGGCGGATGTAGTATATATGGAATTCTCCAGAAAAAGTGGCCAAATAGTTTATTTTTTTTAATATGGTATAAATAAAAATTTCGGATAATAAAAGAACTCAGATGTTATCAATTTCTTCCCTAAAATATTGAAGAAATATTGTTTTGACCCTTTCTTCTCTTGAATTTTTCTTTGCTTCTTTTTCAAAAGGTATCTATAATTAATACAAATCTAATACACAATTTTTTTTTGTTTAATTGCTACGAAATTTGCAGTGAGAGTTGCACCGATTTATCTGATATCAGGATTTGGTGGTAGTGTTTTATCAGCTCTCTTCATACAAAACAATATTTCTGTTGGTGCATCAGGCGCTCTGTTTGGAATTCTTGGAGCAATGATAGCAGAGCTGCTCACTAATTGGACCATCTACACTAACAGAGTATGTATATGTCCAAAGTAGTTTTATAATCCTTTAAATGAAGTTCAAAATTTTGCTAAAATAAAATAAATACAGGTATTCATTTTGTAAATAAATTTATTAAAATTTTGCTGCCTCAGGTAGCAGCTCTTTTCAACATATTGGTTATTGCCATTATAAACTTAGTGATTGGCATACTGCCCCATGTCGATAATTTTGCGCATATTGGAGGGTTCTTGGCTGGATTTCTCCTAGGATTTATTCTCTTATTCGAGCCTCAGTACGAATGGGTGAAGTCAAGAGGCCGAGGTTCTGTGTCGAAGTACGCGATTTACCAGCTCATTTTGGCTGGTGTTGCAGCTCTCTTGCTTGCAGCAGGGTAAGTATAATGTTTCTTTAATGATCTAATAAGAAGCAGCTTAATTCAAAGACAGTTTGTAGGGATTTGACCTGTTCTTTAGTTTTGTCTGGTATCTTCTTGTTCTCTTTTTAATTTGTTTATGGTTTCCCACTTGGCTTTCTAAACAATTAGTTTATGATATCTTTGATTCTATCTTAAAATATAATTAAACAAATCAACATAAATTTTGATGCTCCTGCAACATCTGTCCAAGAGCTGGACTACTTAATGATATTCTCAATACAAACCTCTTAGCTGTATATAACTATTATAACCATTATAACAACTTTGCAGCATCTGCGAAGGTTTAAAAAAAAAAAAAAACTATTATAACCATTATAATATAATTAAATTGAATTTGTATGATTCTGTAGCTTCTAAGTACCTAATTTGAAATTTTCACCCTTCTTATGCAGTTTGGCAGTGGGATTGGTAGCTTTATTCAGTGGGAAGAATGGCAATGAGCATTGTTCATGGTGCCATTACCTTACCTGTGTACCGACTTCTAGTTGGAAGTGTTCTTCCTAAGAAAAGACAAGAGGTTGATTCGTTTCTCAGAGAGATCAACATATCTTCGTTTTTGTTTAGCATTAAATACATATTTATTCAATTTGTTTATACTGTAAATCAAAGGGTTAAAGTTGTTTTCGGAGCGTTATCGTGAAGGTCGTTAGGCATATATTTTTGTTGATATTATTTTCATATTAAACCATTTTCATATATATTTTTCCAGCTGAGAGTGTGACTTGTGCTTGTTGTTTGGTTATAATGAACTTAAATTTGAACTGATAATTAATTTTTATCCTATTATGAGCTGTATGCCGTTTTCTTACTGAAATTATAACCAATTGTCTGAATTATTTGTTTCTTATCGCATAACAGGCAATTAATATTAACAAAGAACTCCAGAAGAAAACTATATATTGCAGAACAAAGTGCACTTTGATTAGCCCTCTTTTACAAGAATTAATCACAATTCATCTTATAACAGGCAAAGTACCTTGTCATTATTAAACACAGTGTAGTTGATCAAGTAAATGATGGTAATTAAATATTGGATTTGACAATTAGACATTGGTTAACTGTGTATGTTCCACACGTTGAAAGTTTATTGTATCGCTTTCATCCAGCTTTAATCCACCCATTGAAATTTAGCCCAAGTAGAGAGTCTAGGAATGGAGACCGAATCCTCTGTCTCCAGGGGGAAGGATTTTCCTGCTCAGTGTTGCTGACACGTGGGTCTACAGCAAAACTAAATCCAGTATTTAAATTTTTAAATCCGTCCGGACTCATTTGTCAGCGACACTGGGAGCAAGTGATCCGAGTTCCTAAGAAAGAGTCAAATATTGATATATTAATTATGTCATACTTTTCTTTCCTAATAATTCTATTGCCATTTGCCAACTTGGAGGAACATTAGAGTTTACTTTTTTTTTTAAATAACAACCTAATTGGCAATAATAAATTTGATCGTAGAAGTGAAAAAAAGGCACGCATAATTCATAAATCAACAGCAGTAGTATAGTATTAGCCAGAAAATGCAAAAATTTCAATCTGCAATGACCTTTTCCAATTCATGTCCTCCTGGCACTCCAATTTGCGGTTAGAATATGCAATAATTCAAATGCTGAATTTAAAGAAGTTTCCCCTTCTAAGCATAAAAAACTCTCAAATTTACTAATTTTATTGTCTTTTATATTAAAACTCATTCTGAATTTATAAAATACTCATTTTACCCTTTATTAAAACCATATAAATCTCATAAGACTCAAATTTTAACCCGCCAACACTTTGATAGAATGTCGAATTTGCTGTAAAATTTTATTGTACTTATTTACCATGTCGAATTTGGGTGTGCTCTTAACAAAATTTGCATCAAATTTGGTTGCTTGGTAAAGTACGTACCAGGTCTTTGTATGTTGAGTTTTAACTTTTGCCGAAGCCTGTGTGGGAAACCCGGATCACGTATTCTTGAATAAGGTTGACATGTCTTTCTTTGTTTTTTTCTTTTTAAAGTTGTCTATTGCCAACCAACAATTTCGTTAAACAAATACACGCCTTTCCAATTGTTGTTAACTAATTTTTTTTGGAATTCCCACGTATATATCACAAGTCAGAACGTAGTTTAAGGTCTGCATTACTGGAAACTTTTTATATTACGAGGGCTCAAATGCCTTGATGTTTTCATGCTCCAATCATAATCTCATTATTTATAATTTCAAAGTTCAAACAGATGATCCGAACTGCACAACATGATATTAACATTAAAATATACTTGGAGAATGGAGACCAAATTTTATAATTTTTGAAATATTTACTATTTTTTAAGATGGATACAAAATGATTGCTTTTAAATGGTCCAATTTTTTTTTTGAAAAACATTGATTTTATATCTATCTTAAAAAATAGTAAAAAAAATATAAAATTTGGTCTCCAAGTACATTTTAATGTGGATATCACATCAAGTAGCTCAGATTGTATTTTTAGATTTTGAAATTGAAGATAATAATGTGAGATATAATTAGATTATGAAAGCAATAAGAAATTTGAGCCCTCTTAGGATAATATATACATATATTTATATGAATTTTTTTTGGGAAGATACAGCCGTCTAAACGTCCTGGCATTATACTTGTTTATTCAAGAGACAGCTGTTTATCAAATCATGACCAGCATATCAAGCCCATTCGGGCAAATTTTTAAATTTGCTATTAGGTAAAGTCTTTGCATAACTAACATATATCAACAATTAAAAATAGTTTCGCCACGCTTTCTTTAATTGCCAATAGGATGTTACAAAATGTTATCGTATTAACTTATCTAAACCTCGGATATTACAAAGTTATTCACCTAAAGATAAGCCATTATAAAGTTAGTCACCACAAAAATCAGGACCTACTCACGTATTACCTTAACCAAAATATTTTAGGCTATCAAAACAACCTAACTGTATATCCTATACTCAAGCAAAACCTCTCAAAACTAGATAAATAAATGAAAGAACAATAAACTTAAGGTAACTTCCAATAAGTCTTTTTGGCAACGAGTATTTTCTCACCCTTATTTGATTCAGGTTCATTTTCATATACCTCAGTGGTCCATCTGATTGTATGTGCAATGCTTGTGATCTTATTAATTACATCACGCCCGTCTCTTATAATGACGGTACCTTCTGGCCTTAGTATTCTATCCATCTCCACTAGTACATCAACTAGGTGGCATCTGCATGGGAAAGAAAGAAAAGTGTTGTTCAAATCAGGTCACAAAAGAATTTACTGAGAAACAAGACGAAATGAGGACAGTCGAGAACCGCTCAATTCTAGGACGAGTAAAAGAATTTTACTTTTGTCTTTTTTGGGTGCTAATTCTAGGACGAGTAGGGTTAAAATGCACCATTGGTTTTGTGCTCCAACCATATCCCACATCTCTATCTCCATTTTCAAAGTTCAAATAGAGCTGCTCAACATGATTACCATATTACAATGTGCTTACAATGTGCTTAGAGAAATTTTTTTATAATTTTTGAAATTTTGTTTACTACCTTTCTACATAGTTACAAAATCAGTGTTTTTGGGTGACTATCTAAAAAAATTGTAAAAAAATTTCAAAAAATATAAAACTTCTCTAAGCATATTTTAATATAGAGATCATGTTGAGTAGTTCAGGTCGTCTATTTGAATTTTCAGATAAAGATGTGGGGTATGGTTGGATCACAAAACCAATGGTGCATTTTAACCCCTCTTCTAGGACTGCCAATCACAATAGCTTCAAAACCAGCTCATTTTTTTTTCTGGTAAATTCTTTGAAGAAGATGCTTTGCTTGTTCTTCATCATTTGAATTAAAAATATGAATGACATGATTTCAGTTAAATTTGCAGTCAAGGAAAATAATAAAAGCAGAAATGGGCAAAATCAACATTTAAGAGACATCTTTAAGAAACCGCAATCTTATGATAGCGTATCAGTATCACTTAGAATATCTACAAACTTTGACCAGATATCACCGTCTCTGACAGTATTGACACCTGTAGGTGTGCATGATTCCAGAGGCAAAATGAAAAGTTCAAGAAATAAATTTGCTTGGTGAGACAGCAGTGAACCCTGCCTCTCCCCTACTATTCTCTCTTCCTCTTCCCCTATTTTTCGTTCCTCTACTTAACAAGACAACATTTATGAACCACATTTAAAATTTTCAGAGTTTGTTTTGTATAGATAAAAATGTTGAAATGAATTATTTTGGTGCGTTCAATTTACAACATTTTTCGACCTCTTGATTTGTTTAATACAGAACAAACTCAATAAATTAAAATCTTGGAACGTTGACAGTCAGTTGGAATTCCATTTTGAAACCGATCTAATTGTTTTTGAGATTAACCTCATGAAACCCTTGTTGAGCTTATTTTCACAGGAAACATCAGAATGTTCCGTGTACTTTGCAAATGCAGAAAACACCAAGTATTATTGCAAAAAGCCAAGCATTACCTGGTATGACCAGAAGATGAGTCTCGTATCAAGGAGCTGATTCCTGAAACATGAAGTAGATCATATGTGCGAGGATAAGTCGAGAAAGCTTCACACCTGAAATGATAAATTCACACTTTTGAAAGCTTATACAGCAAATGATCCACAACATCATAACCAAAAAATAACCAAGGGCTCACCAATCATGGTATACTCCAATAAGGCCTCTATCATATATTACATCCAGTGTTAGTGGCTTCTTGGCTGGAACCACATTCATGACCCAAACTGGATCGTTTATCAGAGCTGCCGCAAAGCCCCCATAAAATGCATTCATGTCCATCACATTCCTAACATGCGGGGTCCCTAGTCTGATGTTGAGTGAATTTTTGTAATATGCCACCCGTCGACCCCATCTCCTTGTATCTGCTTCAAACACATTTGCCCCTGTTTGCATGAGAGGAATCCTAGGTGAGGGATTTGAGAGCCTCTTTGGCCAGTTTGGCAGATTATTCATGGATATTTCGACTGTTAAGGTGCCTTGGGTCACACAACTCTTCAACTTGTAGTACCTGTGTAGAAAGTATGAATGTAACAATTCAGATGGTGCATTAACTATACATGAGTGTTGAAGTACCAGTATGGTAAATAGGACATTAAACCCTCACAACAAGCAAATCATTGTGGCTAATAACAAAAAATATTATTCCCAAATTAGCAAATAAGACCCATTCATTTGCATGTTAGTATTACAATCCTGATAATTAGTCTCATGATATATGCATATAACACCAATATTAGGCTAGTGTAATTGTAAAAACATATTTCATCAACAAGTTATAACCTATTTTGTTTGAAACTGCAAGCCATTTCTTCCTCAGCCAGTTGAAACAAAAAATCAGGCCAAATGGATTCCAATTTTCAGTAATTGAAATAAATTTACTATAAGCAACTCGAATTAACCATAACTTATACCAAGGTCTTATGTTCAAAACATCTAGTGTTAGATGCAAATATGAGAAACTTCAGGTTATTTTCATCAATGATGAAATATAGGGTCTAGCTAAAAGCCATTTTACAATCAAAGTATAACTGCAGAAAAGAAAAATAAATACTTCGACTGAAATTGTAACTCTACCGGACAGCCCCAATCCTTTATTGCAATAAAAAAAAATTAAGAGAGTTTTATCTTACTAAATTTACCATGCTTCGCTTGAATCATCATGATTCGCAACAGGGCAGAAGTATTTTCCAAGTTCCTGGCATGAGGGCTCCACGGGCTTCTTCCATATGGCAGTGTTACCATCCACTGTAATTAATTCATAACACAAGCCACTTGCTAGCTTTTGTAAATCAGCCCATTCCTTCTCTTGCTTGGCCCATTCCACTGGAGGCCCAGAGATGACTAAATATCCTCCCGGCCTCAGTAACCGATTCACCTCAATCAGGTAGGTTCCATCTGCAACCGTTGTAAATTTTTACTTGCACCCTCGAATAAGGATGCGTTTGTTTTGGAATTTTAAAAATTGTGATATGAAAAGCTTACTATGAGCAGTGAACGGTATCAAGCACCGGGAGCAGTGGACCAAGTCAAATGAGTGTGCTGAGAAAGGAAGGCGGCGTGTGCCAAGCATAGCAACAAACGCAGGAATGCCTCTCTCTAAGGCAAACTGTATTTGAGATTTATGTGAATCCCGAGGGGCAAAAGACATTGTTATGATGTTCTCTTTGAGCATGTACCCACCAAAACTAGCGACCTGAATAACCAAAATAAAATAATGCATAAAACTTTTGGCAAATACTAGGTATATGTGTAAGGTCAATGTATAAGTAAGATATAATTACCCCACAACCCATGTCAAGGGCAGTTCTTATTAGGCCACCTTTAATCGGTATAAACTGCCCCAATTTAGCAATGTATTGTTCAGCTCCATCAGGAAACATGGTTCCACCTCCTGGAAAAATAAAGTATGAACCCTCTTGCTTCATCCATCCTTGGTGCCCTTTTCTCTCTGCAATTTTTCCATATGGCATGTTATCATGCCATATCTGCAATAAAAAATTACAACACAATATCACATAATATATTCGTTTTCCCCAGAAAAACCAAGTAAAATCGTGCATGAGACTGGCATACCTTGTGAAGGCCGTCAGGCCACGGTACCGGAATCCGGTACCCTTTAGGAGGGGGTACAAGGCACAGTGGAGTTTCCCCAGTTAGTGGGCAGTGCCTCTCCCGATAAAAATTCATGTCCCTGCTAAAATGGCTGCTACGCTTTGGATCCTCGCAAGGCATATAATCAACGTCCTCTGTCGGGCACACATCGACGGAAACCCGCCCCGATCCGCCACCGCGAGAAGGTGAGTCGAGGGCGGAGATGATAGTGGCTCGTAAAGGGGAGGATTCAGTAGCGAGTGAGCGTCGGCCGGTCTCAGCGAGGTGGTCGCCAAGAGGGGTGAGGATGAGGAGGAGGAGGAAGAGCGAGGCAGCGAAGAGGGAGAAGGCGGCGATGTCGAGCAGAGTCCATGGGCGGTGTGGGCTGCGGCGCGGCGGTGGAAGGTTGATGTGGCCCATGGTTGGATCAGATCGGGAACATGAGGATTGAGGAAGAGAGAGATCTAAGAAAGAAGCGTCTCGTCAGTGAGGAGAGGAGTGGAGGCAGGGAAAGAGTCCGAGTGACACACACTGTAGGAA
The DNA here is from genome assembly GCA_024447775.1 of Carex cristatella. Lineage (NCBI taxonomy): Eukaryota > Viridiplantae > Streptophyta > Magnoliopsida > Poales > Cyperaceae > Carex > Carex cristatella. Next base: position 3,694,578 of record JAJHPF010000018.1, read on the forward strand.
TCTATGATTATGATAACAACAATTAATTAGCTAATCAATGAATGTCATATCACGCTTAATGCTTTGTCGGATCGGTGGATGCCGCTTCAATTTATATCCTCTGCGTTAACTCAAATAATGCAAAAGGGAATTTTTGAGTTAATGCATTGGAATCATCCGATTTGTTTTAAGATCCGTACAAGTTAGATCTATACTATTATTAAAAGAATCATGTGTTAAGATCTGTACAGGTTAGATCTATACTATTATTAAAAGAATCATGTGTTAAAATCAGACGGTCGAATTGATTCCGTTTAAAATTAGATGACTGAGATGTATTAACTCAAAAAGTTTTAAACAGATGGCCGAGATGCATTAACTCAAAAGAAATAGATGGTCGAGATGAATTAACGATGTGTTTGGTGGCACTTGCTCAGATCATATTTGCTCCATGATTTAAAAAAAATGAAAATTTCTGGTGTAACAATGTAAACTTTTAAAATAGCTAATATTTTCATCAAAACACTCTAATATACAATATTTCCATACAACTTTAACTTTATTTTTTCTATCTTTTTAAATTAACATTTTTATTTAATTATTTTAAAAATAAAATAGACAAATATACTCTCCTCCCTCTCTCCTCTTTTAAAAATTGACGTACTTTAGTTGAAAAACTGAAAATTACAGAGAAACCAAGACCCTTTTTATTTCTATTAGAATGTATTAGTCTTTTATTTTTCTCAAAGAATTATCTTCATTATTTCGGTACTCTTCATTATATATACTTTTGTAATTGCTGTTGATTGAAGAGCCGAAGTCCAATTTCAAATAGCTGGCTCCAGTCTAATTGACTACTTGAAAGGGGTTTCATAAACAAGGAGAGGTTTTCGAGCGCACGATAATTTGAATTCTAAAAAACCTACAAAGTCAATTGAAACTCAATTGCACTTGAACTCCAATCCAGTACCATTTGCTTCGAGTCTGTGTCCTCCCAGGTACCTGAGCCTGAGGTACAATCTACAAAAACGGACAGTCTAGATTAATTCCAGCCGAATCAATCTCAATCCAGTGTCTATATATGGAGACTGTAAGAGGTCTGCTTTGAGATTTGTGTCAAGTAAAATGAATGGTCCGAGTTCAACACTTGCACCTCAAGTATCTGAGGTGATAATTATTCATTCGCTTCGGCAAATGGGAGCCCCGTGAATAGGGGTGTTCATCGGTTCGGTTCAGTTAAAATCAAATCGAATTAGGCAAACGAAAGTTATAATTTGGTTTCAAAAATAGAACCGAACCGAACCAAAAGTTTTATTTCGGTTTGTTCGGTTCAAACCGAAATATATTATTTTTTTATTTAAAGCAATTATTTTGTAATAAACCGAAGTATATTAAGCAATTGATTAAGAAATAAACCTAGACGGTCCGGACCAAATTCATAGTATATAAAAGTTTAGTCAGTTCGGATATTTTAGTTTTGAAAGTTTCCAAACTGAACCGAAGTTATAATTCGGTTTTAAAAAGTAAACCGAACCATTTGATCAAAACCGACTAAATTGGACCCAACGAACACCCCTACTCGTGAAGGAGAAGATCGATTAGAGTCCATACTATCAGATGAAACAAGAAAAAGTTTGGTGTTTTTGTCAGATATGCTCAATAGAAATAGAGATACGAACTATCTGTATAGTTGTTTTCACTTAATCATCATATTACGGGTATCTATTATTCATTAGCTTAATGTAATCGATTGAGGGTTTTAGATTTTGTTACTTAGTTATGCTTCCACAAATAAAGCATCATGGTATAAAAACGCGAGGAGAGAGGAGAGTATATAGTATAGAGTGAAGGAGAGAAAGAAAAGAAGAGGGTATATTTGTTAATTTTATTTTCAAAATAGTTATTTAAAAGGTGAAATATAAAATGGAAAGTAAAAGAAAGAAAGTTAAAGTGTACGGGATATTAGATATTAGAGTGTTTTGATGGGATGTTGGCTATTTTGAAAATTTGCATGGGTATACTAGAATTTTCTTAAAAAAAAAATAAGAAAGGGAACATTCATTATAAATGATAATTCGATTCAAATCCGCATAAATGAATTCACATGTTAAACTAAAAAATATTTCCAATGGTTTAAAAAATGATCCATCTTATTTACTGTATTCGTACATAGATCATGCACAATCCGAATTGCACTCTATATATGTAATATTATTTCACATTAAATTTGTTTTGATATGTTTCAAAATTTGATATTTAAATTAGAACAGGATCCGAAAATCCTTAAGTGTTACTTCGCGAGTCGATATGACATCCAAGCTCCCCCCCCCAATCCTACCATGCATCTCCACTAATCAACCTTACCCCTCCTAGTCTCCACCTCACCTACCGGGTCAATATCCTCTCAGATATTGCACAATATTCTCCTCACTTTACGATTTGAGATTTACTTTCAGTAAGTTTGGGATTCGCACTAGCGTAGAGGGCAATATTGTTGGACTTTAAGATTTGTGCCGAGTTAAAAAGAACGGTCTGAATCCACTAGTTGTAAAAGATTGTCTTTTCAGGTACCTGGGAGGATGTGAATTCTCAACTTTTCCTCCCCAAATCCGGTCTCTTCTCTTTCATCCTCCAATTCTTCTATTAGCTTTCGCTGCGCCATCTCGAGCTCATTTCTATGCCCCTCTCCTCCTCCGCCCTCGCCTAGTCTGCTTTTCATTCTCTAGTATGTGCTCCTTTCTCCCTTTCTCAACTTTGTACAATTCTCCCTCAAATAAACATTTTTATATTGCACACAAGTGCTCGCTGAAATGTCTTAATGTTTTTCCTTTGTATTTTTTAGATTTCTCTGTCCTCATGCAAAACTATGAATTTTGATATATTATACACTTCATAACTTAAAATGATTGGAAAGTTATGAAATAATTATGAAACTGATGACATGGCAAGCTCTGATTGGTGTCACGTAGGCGTAGAGAGCCAATAAGCTCATTTAAAACAATCTGGGTGTAATATGGGAGCCGCATGTCCCCTGGACCCACTGTCAGTGACACATTGGTTAATTTCGCTAAGTGTGAGACTTGGATGGACCCAAGAGCACAAATAATGCGCTGCATGAACCAAGTCGTCAGCGCCCCAGACTACCATGAACCAGGACTACTCGATATGCGACTGAATGTCGTTGAGATTTAAACTCAGCATTCTGACCCCTCACTACAGCAGATTAGACCATCAGCGACCGGTTTCAAAGTGTCGGTCGTTGATAATAAAACTGGTTGTTGATGGCAAAAACTGGTAGTTGAAAGTGTTGTCGCTAATGCCTGTACGATGACGTCACCGGTTGTTGATGCTTTATTAGCGACCAATTTTTTTTGTCGCTGTTGGGTTTTGCTGACGTCATATAAAGGCATCAGCGACCAAAAAATTGGTCGCTGATACTCAAAACCGGTTACAGAAGGGTAATTTATTTTTTCTTTTTACCAATTGATACGAAATGTACCAAACAAATTAATATACCCATTATGTTCATATATTTTTCCCCAACCCAATCGGTACAAATCGTACCAAACAATTCACAAGAGAGACATATATAATATAAAACTTTTATCTCAGATGATAACATGACATCTTCATAATCAACAAAAACAAAATAAATTACACAAGATCAATAATAGAAATGCATACATTACATAAAATCTTACAAAATCTTACAATTCACAATTCATTATTAGGTATACCAACTTGCGCAACATTTCGAACTATGCAAACAATTTCACAATTCAATTCACAATACAAGAGAAGCAATATACACGCCAAATCCGCTATATATATATATACCTGCCGAATCTGCTAATAGTTGCGAAAATTTAAGCTTCTTCTTCTGAAAAAACATCAAAAATTCAGCAAAAACAAGACATTAGCAAAAATCAATTAACAAAACTAATTAAACAAATTAACCAAAATAATCAAATGAATTAATAAAATCAATTAATCAAAACAATTAACCTAACTAATGTTGCATGATTTTGTATTACTAACTTTGGATTACCAATCAATTAAGCAAATAATCAAACCAGTCTATCAAAATACTAATGATATAATTAATCAAACATGTAAGTTTTTTAGTATCATATAATTACATGACAGATTTTTGTTTTTCTCTTAAATTTTAATTTGTATCAATGAAGCAATTAAATATGTCTAGACAGAAAGGAACTCAGACCTGTTGAATATAAGTGCAATGGACTCCAGATTTGCCGGTTCCTTAAGGAAAAACCCTGCTGGCTATAACATGCAATAAATCTATGATCGACCAAGTGATTAATGGATGACTAATAAGTAATTAAAACACCTTGTTTCTTTCAAACATATTATTATCTAACAGTAGTAGCTATCAGGTTCATAACTTCATATGATATTCTGATAGTCTCATAACTTGCAAATTTGGGAATTAAAGTAAAACTATAAAAATAAAGATAGAAAATATCTTCGAATCGCATTCAGATCAATCTCCTCCTAATTTGCTACTGCTCTAAATGATTCAAATTAATCTAAAAAACATAATTTTAGTAATTAGGTCAAAATTTCTAAAAAACAGAAATAAAAAACTAAAAAAAAGAAGAAAAAAACAGAGTAAAAATAGAAATAACACATAAATAAAAAAACCTAAAAAACAGAAAAAAAAAAAAAAGGAGGACAAACAAAAAAAAAGAGTAAAAAAAGGAAAAAAAAAAGCAGTAAAACAAAACATTTAAAAAAAAACAGAAAAAAAAATGGAGAGGGAGAGAAGCAGGGAGACAATACCGAGAGAGAGTCAGAGAGAAGCAGGGATTGTCGAGTGGAGGTGGAGCAGATCGGCGGGCGGCACCGTCGGTTTTTAAATCCTAAACCTAAAACACGAGAGACAGCAAGGAAAAAGAAGGCTCTGCGCGTGTGGGTTTTTCTGTCGAAACTTTCAGCGACCGGTCCAAATTGGTCGCTAATATTATTTTTGCCGGTCGTTGATGCTTGATTTTTTTTTCTTTTTTAAAAAAAAAAATTGATCTTCAGCGACCGGTAACCCAACCGGTTGCTGAAAGGTTGGTCGCATGATTTTTGGGGTTATTTTATTTTATTTTATTTTATTTTGGAAGCAAAAGGAAATCAGCAACCGGCGACAGAACTGGTCACTGGTGCTCAGTTTTGCGGTAGTGCCTTTAACTTGGATACGCTAAGTGTTCCGTGGACCATGCCCAAGCCAATGCACGACGCATAGAACGCCAAGGCCAGCCATGACGCAAGACCAATAAAAAAAAAGGGAAAAGAGGAACGGGTTAGACGGGTTGTCACCTTCCTTCTTTCTCTAATGCTTCAAAAGGAAATCTAAGTTCTAAATGCGCTCAAACAGGTGAATAATTGGGAAGAAGCTCATTAAATACTGAAGAAACCTTTCTCCACCTATCCCTCTATGCTCTCTATCAATCCCAGTCAGCACTATTGACTCCCAATTAAGGCCGAGAAATAGGAAAATGGGAAAATGACTTAGAGAGAGTTGAGCCAAATTGGAACTCAAGGATTTAAAGCGCCTTCTCACATACAATATGATGCTACTGGAGGCTTCAATTTAATCTAGAAGGCATTAATTCGGGCCTACACACGATTGTGATGTGATGCAGTGCAGTTACAACCGAAATTCAGTGAATTGGCTCGCATGAGGGTGCAATGAGCCTTGGAGCACCTTAGTGGACATGCCATGATGCTAAATGTCCTTCTCTGGATGAATGTAGCGCAAGAACCGAGAAGGGCATATGTTAAAGTCGGTGTACTGCCGGCACAGCACAACAGGGAATCCCCAGCTGTTAATGCGTCAGTGTGGTCCCTGGGCATGTGTCCCTTAGCCTGTGGAAGACGACAAGGATAGAAACTTCCTCCCCAGAGCTGCAGGAGCACGCAATTGAAGCCATGCCATATTTGGCCGGTTAATGGATGGTCTTGATGCAATGAATGATATCCAAGATTAATCAAGGGCTGATATTGCTTCAAGAGAGGATTAATGACATGCCAAGCCTCAATTGGACAACCAATGCCACATGCACATGCATATATGCTGCTGATGCACCTAAACCATAGATCAAACAGCTGATGGATGTGATAAAAACACATCAGCTGATGCCAAGACCCAAACCCTAATGTTTGCCTATAAAAAGGCACCCCATGCTATGCTCAAAACACAATACCTACATCTGATATACACCCAAACTATAATATATAGCTCTGCTAGCTTAAGTTCATATAGTTCATAACTAAGCCTTGTGCTTTTTCCCTTTTCCTGCAATTCTATAGGCAATTAGATAGTTTTGTAAAGCCTTGAAGGTTGTATGATGCATTAACTTACTTGGAGAATAAAATCTAATTTGAAAAGCTTGCATCTCTTTACTGTTCTTGTTCTTTCTTTTTGATTTTCTTTTCTTTTCTATTTTGTTCTTTTGATATGAAGTTTTGAAGTCATAAATGCTTTCTTCTTGACCTTTTCTTCACTGTTTTCAAAATAAAAAATATACAACATGATGTCAAACAATGCCCCGAATTTGGTGTCCTGTTCATTTTTGTTTGGAAACTAGAGCACTGAACCCATGCGGGAGCATTCCCTCAATATATATATATATCCGTATCGTTAGCTAACTTAACAATGCAACTTTTTGCGCCCTACATTGAGATGTGGAAAATTGCATTATAAATTGGAATAATTAAAAGTATCGGTATGTACATGAGTTATATTACTTGTTACATGTACATGTTCCTTTGCCTATAGAAGTAATCACTGCCTTGCATGTTATAATAAAAATACATGTTGTAAAATCGGTAAACATAATTTCATATAAGTTATCAATTCTACCCAAGTTACGTTGAGGAGATTTTTTTATAAAACATAAATAAAATAATTAAATTTACACTTTCGATATGATTACTCTCAGTTTTATAAAAACCATAAGGAACGACTTGTCAAGTCGTTCCCCAATTTTTTTTTTTCCACCAGAACGACTTCGCAGGTCGTTCTTGATCATTTTTCATCTGTTTCTCTGCTGGCGCACAATAGCTGCAACAGAAAATTCGAAAACCTAAAAAAAATGAGGGAACGGTTTGGGAAGTGGATCTTCCACAAAAAAAAAAGAGAGAACGGTTTGCGAAACCGTTCCCGTGGGGCATAGGTTTTTATGTTTATTATTATGTTTTTATGTTTTTATTATGTGTATGTGGGTGTTTTATTATGTGTGTGTATGTTTGAACAATTAAGTTAGCTAGATAAAATTAAAAAAAACAATAATACAAACATTAATACAAATATTAGGTCAAACAATAATACAAATTATCGTTCTTTACGTTTGAATATTAATTATGTGATTTAGAAAACATTGAGTATATTTTCATTGTGAGGTCTTTTTTGTAAATCACATAATTAATATTTTTTTAAGGAAAATGTCCTTAGCTTAATCAAATAATTAATATTAAATAACTAGAAATATGATTTTTTTGTATAGAAATATCAAGTTAGTAAAAACAATTTATAGTAATTTTGCATTGATTGTGTGTTTTACATTTTTTTCACATTTTATAATTTATAAGCAAACTGTAAAAAAAAAAAAATTATATAATATTGGAGAACGAATTGGCAACTCGTTCTCCACTTAAAAAATAGTTTTTTTTCAGTAAAAAAAATGAAAAAAAACTTGTTGACTCAAGGGGACCGAACTCCCAAACCGTTCCCTAGCTAGCAAGTGGGAAAAAAAATTGGAGAACGACTTGCTAAGTCGTTCCTTATGGTTTTTATAAAACTGAGAGTAATCATCTCGAAAGCGTAAATTTAATTTTTTTTTATTTATGGTTTATAAAAAAATCTCTACGTTGAGTATATAAATAATTGATTAAAAATGTGTAAAGTGGTTCATGTATTGCCTTTTCCTCTTCCTCTAGAATTTTTTGTTTGGCCTGTTTAACTATCTTATCCTGTGTAAAGTAATTAAGAAAATACATGTTGCCAATTCATCAAACATATGCAAGAGAATCTGTATTGTTTGTTGTTTAATTCTGTAAACTATTTGATGTAGTACCTTTACCTATGGTTATGCCTGTTAAATCACAAATTTCTTTTCCAATTGTTTCACGAATAACAAGATCACCTGTTATGACAACTAAAGCTAGTGTTATGACTGATGCGAAAAAAATATATAAAATGTATTATTTGATATAAATTATATAAAATGTTTCATGTATTACCTTTTCCTCTACCTCTGGCTTTTTTTTACTTTGGCCTGTTGAACCGTCTTGTGCTGTTGTGGCAATACCTCTACCTATTGAAGTAACCACTGCCTTCCTAATTATTTCATCAATCACTGCCTCACCTGTTATATTAAGATACATGTTGCTCATTCAACAAAGATTTTTCACGGATTCTGTATTGTTTGGTGCTTAATTCTGTAAACTATTTCATGTATTATCTCTATCTATAGTTATGCCTGTCGAATCAACAATTCCATTCTCCGTTATTTTAGGAATAATTGGATCACCCGAAAATGTTATGTACGATGTAAACAATTTTTGTAGAATATGTAAAACTTTGATATAAATTACTCGATGTATAAATTGCTTGATGTATTACTTTTTTCTCTATCTCTAGATCTTTTTCTTTGGTTAATTGAACAATGCTGTCCTTATCCTTTTGAACTACCATTTCTTCTAGAAATCTTTGTTCCAGATCAAACATTATTATTTGTGTTTGAAGCATCCACAACTTTTTCATCTCCAGATCAAGAAACAACATTTCCTGATTATAATAATAAAATTTGAAATAAATTATGAAGTCATGCTGAGAACTTCATATCGACTATTTAAACTTCGAAAATGAAAATATGAGTGAGAAGTAAAACACTCTCTTTACTTTTCAAAGCATCTAGCATCACTATATATATATATTAAACCAGAGGATTTCCGTTATAAAGTACATGAATTGGCCATAGAACTTTCACTGCTAAGCTCCTACCGTTAGGATAGAGTCCTATATCCTACGAAGTTATTTTTGCGATTTCAAAGTCCAAACAATCAATATGAAGCACTCAACATATTCTCCATATTAAAATATGGTTGGAGACAAATTTTTTTGCTATTTTTTTGGAATTTTCGAGAAATTTTTTTTTTACCATTTAAAACAGTGATTTAAAAAAATTCTACTGGTGTTAGGAATTAGTTTGACCAACATATGAACTAAAGTTAAAACTTTCAATCCTTAATTAAGTTTGACCAATTTGTACTGAAGTTAAAGTTTCAATTTTCTTGATTATGTGGCCATATCGTGGCCACATTTATCATTTGGCACAATTTCAACAGTTATCTACATCAATTCGGTACCAAACAGCAAAGGATTTGTTCAACCATCGCCATGCCCAACTTCGAAATGTTGTTGAGAGGACCTTTGGAGTATTAAAAATGAGATTCAAGATTCTTAGAATCATGCAACCTTACAAATACAGAAAGCAAGGTTTAATTGTGTTTGCATGTTGTATTTTACATAATTTCATCAAACGACAAAATGAGATTGAAACTGAAAATGATATTTTCTTGGAGGAGCAGACAATAGATGAGGAAGACGATGATGAAGATGTTGAGCAATCCGGAATCACCACCGGTCTCAACGAAACACAGCTTGGAGATTTACTCCGAACGGGCATTAGAAATAGTTTGTGGGAAAATATGCCAAACCGAGCAAGAAATCGAAGAGGATATATGGAAACTAAATATTGCAGTTATTTTTTTTAATTACTCATACATGCTGGAAAGGAATTCAACATCCAATCCATTTTGATCTTTATATTTAGAAATCATTACTTCTTCAAATTTAGGTCTCATATCTATGGAGCCGCATTTTGTAATATGCTTATTAGATTCTATTTTGAAATCTAAAACTCTTGTATTTCTAATTTCTAATTTATTTTGTAATATACAAACTTTCTTTATCTTGTTCAGTGGTGGGTGTATTTATTATTTTCTATTATTACTTTTATTTATATTTTAATTATATTTGTAATAATAATTTTGGCCAAATTTGACACAGTTCATTTTAGTGAAATTTATTTAATTATATTTAATTAAAATCATCACACAATTTGATTCATCAATCATATTATATGACAAGAACAATATAAGGGGTAATATGGTCTTTCACTCATCATATATATATATTTTATTCAAGTACATACTACAATCTTAATCCTTTACATTTGCCGACACGAACTTCTTAGCGCTCCTTAAGCTCTTAATCCTTTACCTCTTAATCCATATTGCCGAACGGGACCGTTAGGAATTAGTCCATATCATCGAACAACTTGTTCAAATTAAAAATCTGTCCAATCAGTGTTTCTGTTTATAAAAAAAAGTAATGTATGATTGAACAAATGATAACCTTGGCCAGCCTCTGCCAAGTTCTAAAAAAAAAAGAAAAATAAATAATTGAAGAAATGATGTATCCTGCTTACCTATTCCCCCCTCCCAGAAACCAAAGTTAATTAATTGATTATTTGTCATCGTGGTAAAATAAAACACAGAGTGAATATATTATTGGCTAGCTATGACGATTTTGATTTTATAAAAATGCATGTCCCCTAAAAAAAAAACAACTTTCCGAAGTTTTTTTAATATGATTTTTAATACTCATGTACGTTAATGAGATGTGTTTTTTCATGTGGAAGATGCAAATTAAAATTTTAGAAGGAGAAACTATGGTGATTTGAAGACTTTAACACTCGTATAATTATTGAACATTTCACAGCTAGTTCATTTTACATATATATTACGTATACCAATAACAGATCAGCTAGCAGGCTCTCTTTTTAAGTTAATCGTTTGCATCAATCACATGGGTTTGACACTAATTTGGCTACTACTGCGTTTCACGAACAGTGACCAACAGAACCATCAAATATGATATTAGTAAATAAATCAAGATAACTTATAGCATGCTTAATGTTAGCTATATAAAGATTAAAAAAAGAAATTAAGTAATGTTGGCCAGCTATCAGATCAGATGTCATGTCATTCAAGAAAGATAAGATAATATAAAATTTAGAGAGTGACAGAGAGAACACAATTACATACATAAGACAAACAAATAGCATCACATGCCAAAAACTATCTATCAGCTGTTGTATCAATAATTGCAGAAGAAATATTAAACAAAGACTGGATCGGCGCATATAACTGAACTCCATGGATTGAATTAAACCCCCACTCAGCTTGAAAATCCAGATCTCACATTCCAACCAACACAAGTAAGAGAGACGGTGCAAGAAATGGAGGCGGCGGTGGCAGGTTACGCTGAGGGTGTCCTGAAGAGTAGCTTGGGGAAGCTGGGATCCTTCCTATGGAGTGAGGCTCTGCTCGTGGGGACTGTTCGACAGGACATCCAGTTCATCCGGGACGAGTTGCTGAGCATGGATGCAGTGCTGCAGGATGTGATCCGCTCGGGCCACCTCAACCAGCAGACAAAGGCCTGGATGCTCCAGGTGCTTGAGGTTGCCTGTGATGCTGAGCTATGCACCGACGAGTTCAAAGAAAAGGTCGGCACACGACCTGGCCGTGGGTTTGCTGCAGCTGTGTTGCACTATATCCGCTCTTCGTTGACATTAATGCCCCGATACCGTATTGCCAAGGGTATACAGGTCTGTGTATGTATGATTGTGTGTGTGTGTAAAATTAATAACTCTTATTCTCTGTTACTAGATGATCAGCATATGATGCTGGTTGTCAGTTTGCAAGATATCAAGCTTTACATATTCCACTTGGATGAGAGTCGGTCTCCTCTCAAATTATGCAGAATTATTGAATAGGGTACAAGTTATTGGTTTGTAAAATAAGCAAGTCTAAAGTGAACCTATGATTCATGGAGCTTCATCCAAAAATTTTCAAAACATTAAAAAAAATATATATATAAAAAACCGTAGTGAGCAATCATTGCCAGAACTTTCATTAAAATGGAAGGTGAGAGCTTGAATATCTCAAAGTCTCAGTGTGGTACTCAACTCTAGTTTATGGGCATGTAATGCCCGCTAAGTAGAATCAAAATATGGAAATTTTTTATCAAGAATATAACAAACCGAAGACAATTTCTTTCATAATTATGGATCATGCTCAAAAGAAACCAATATATAATGGCATGTCAATTGACAGTGAAAAATTAAATATATAAATATAGCATAAATGCCCCAATTTAGCAAAATATCTTAGTTGAAATTAATTCGGTAACATTCGATCTGTCTTGAATTTCAACTAGTCATTACCTGACAGGAAACCCGCTGAAATAATTGTGGAAATATTTTACCATCCCATTCCTTTGTTCAAGCGTAATAGACAACATAGAGGGTCAATACTTTTGACTATCCTAGGTTTGCTTGCATAGATTCTTTCAGGAACTAGTTATTAATTAATCATTTTGTTTAATTTTTTTGAAGACTTAAATCATAGATGCTGGCTAAAGATTTATTCTGACAACAGGAGCTGAAGGGCAGAGCCAAGGAAGTCAGCGAGCGGCGCTCAAGGTACAACACCACAATCCAATCTATGGAGATAAAAAATCCTGAATTGACTTGGGTCACCAGCAAAAGAGACACTGATGTGATCCAGTACAACCATTTGGTGGCGGAGGGCGCACTGGTGGGCCTCCACACTAGTGGCACGCAGGAGATTTGTAACAAAGTAGCAACTGATTATCAGTTTAAGATGCTAGTCATTGTTGGATCCGCTGGGTCTGGAAAAACTGCTCTTGCTCGGATGGTGTACCGCAGGAGGAGCAACAATTTGGGCATGGGCATCACAGCCACTGCTTGGGTAACGGTTTCAGATAAACCTGATATGAAGCGGGTTCTGGAGGAAATTCTGAGGCAAGTCATGAAGAGTCCCCTCCAAGGTATTGAAGAGTATGACGTGAAGCGGTTATCAGACAAATTACGCGAAGAGTTGGCGAATGATTGGTACTTCTTAGTTTATGGAATCTTATTTCATAACCGGTTTCTGTCTAAAGCTTTTCTAGAGTTTAGACTCATGAATAACGTTTCAGCAGCACAAGGAATTAAAGAACAACAACAACTAATGAAGATCAATCTTTCTTGAATAATTTTGGTATAATTCACTGAATAAAGCCATCTTTCCACCATAATCAAGCGTTTGGTATAATTCACTAATCAAATGCCTCTCTCTTTGTTATTTGTCAAATAATAAAAAATTAGACAAATTAAAACAGGTTTAGTAGAGTTCAATTCAACCCATTGAGATATAGTCGAACAAATATACCCAATTTTCAGTGGCTGTCCATACTTTCGTAATCAAAATTTAAATGATTGCAGCCTCATCATTAATCAACGCAAACATGTTGTTGTTATTCATTATTTTGCACTTTATATTTACTACGGAGCACAATGAATCCATCTTTTCTAATTTCTATCTGTTCGAACAATAAAACCCATGATAATTTTTTTTTTAAAACCCATGATATATTGGTTAGTTTGATTATTTTGAGAACCGGTGATATTGTTAGTTGCTGTCACTTATGCAGGTATCTCATTGTCTTGGATTCATTATGGTCAGTGGAACATTGGCAAACAATAAAAGATGCTTTGCCTGGTACGGGTCTAGGTAGAGTAGTAGTGACTACTTGCAAAGAGGACTTGGCAGAAGAGTGTGTCCACGGCATCTGTGACAGGAATAAACAAATATATAAGATGCAGCCATTACCAGAGGAACAAATCGACAAATTGATCATTGAGCTGTTATCTAATGCTAGACTAGAAAGGGCTCACAGTCAACTCTGGGATATGGTGAAAATGGGAATGTTACATACTTGCCCCGTGCCACTGGCACTGAAGTGCATATGTGGTGCCCTCGCTGGCGTGGACATGGAACTCATCTGGCTTACTCAAATGAATAATGATTTGGTGACAGTATTCAAGAGTTTCACTGATCAAGAGGACAGAACCAAAGAAATGCTCAAGTACTGCTGGAGCAAATATCTTCCCCCTAGGCTGCAGCAGTGTTGTCAGGATCTCAGATTCCTTCCAGAGGGTTATGCAATTAACAGGAAAAAATTGATGTGGCGGTGGATAACTAAAGGTTTTATAAACCCAGGAAGAGGTTTGAGCACAGAAGAGGTGGCGGAAGGTTATTTTGATGAGCTTATAAGTAGGTGCATTATCGAACCGGAAAGTGTACATCCCAGTGGCAGTATACGAAGGTGTCTAATTAATGGTGTGTTCAAGGAGTTCATTGCCCCTATACCGATTCCTAGCCCAAATCCAGGCAATAACCAATCACAAGTGAAACATAATAATGAAAGTACAAGCCCAATCGAGAACGAAAAAGTGCCAAATCCAGAAAGTGTGAACCCAGGCAATAACCAACCGGTGCCAAATCCTGAAACTGTGAACCCAGCACAAGTACCAAACTCTGAAAATCAAAACACAGGTAATGAACAACTCCCAGATCCTGATCTTGCTGCTTTTCAACTATACAATATCAATCCCTCTGCTGCACTTGGCTTTGTCAAAAAGCAGCTCTTTTCTAGAATACCTGAATTGTTAACCTTTCTTGATTTAGAAGGTTGCAAAGGCCTTAGCAACAGAGAATTGAATAAGCTATGCGAGTTTGTTCAGCTGAGATTCCTTAGTCTTAGGAATACAGATGTTAATCATCTTCCTGAGAAGATAGGGAAACTCAAGCTCTTAGAAACACTGGATATAAGGCAAACAAAAATTAAGAAGGTGCCTCATGGCATTATCGGCCTCAACCGTCTAAAGCATCTGCTTGCCGGTTATGTTTATAAGCCAGAAAGGAATGCTGATGTTGACTCTGTTCCATGTTCAAGGGCAGTCGAGGTGCCTATGGAGATAAACGAGATGCGAGTGCTCCAGACATTGGCACATGTAAATGCCACGCAAGCCTCCGAAATATTGCATGCCGTGCGTGAACTGACCCAACTAAAAAAATTGGGTCTTGTTATTTGTGAGGAAAAACTGAACTCCAGGCCTCTGTGCATCTCAATTATGGTGTTGAGTGCCTCACTCCACTCACTTTCGGTTTGCGACGAGCGTGAGGGGGGCTCACTCGATTTTCTCGAGTACCTGTGCTTTCCACCTCAGAAGCTCGAGAGCCTCAACCTAAGGGGCCATTTAGGGAGGCTACCTAAATGGGTTGCCAACCACATATGCCTAACCAAAATCACTCTTTCTCATACCCAGCTTGGGAGCAATGATATTAAATTACTTGGGGGAATCCGGAGTCTTCTCTGCCTTAAACTCTACTCAGATTCATTCTGTGAACCTGAACTAGTTCTCAGCGAAGATGAGTTCAACCACCTTCGGGTGTTGGTCGTGCATTGTGATGCCATTCGAACCATAAGCTTCATGGAACATGCAGCACCTAGCCTAGAAATCTTCAAGTGGGTCCTGTTTCAAAACCGAACCGGCAACATTAACGGCATCATGGAGCTGCCAATGCTCAAAGATGTATCACTCATTGGCAGTTTCGATCAAGGGCTTCAATTACGTTTGGGCAAAATCCTTGAAGAACATGAAAATCACGCAAAATCGTTGGCTTTGAATATCATTAAGAAAGAAATATGGTACACAATCTTTTACTAGCTATCTTTATAATATATATATATATATATATATATATATATATATATATATATATATATATATATATATATATATATATATTTTGGTAAACTGCCCTTGGGCTTGGCTCTTTTTATTTCATTAGCTAAAAAAAACTAACGACGCTCCTTCAAGAAGCAATTTGAAAAGTCAACGATTTACACTTTATCACTAATCAAGCCTTTTCAAATTACATTAATTTTATATTTGGTCCATTGAAATTAGCAAGTATGTGTTTACAATTTTAATTTTTAATTTTGATAACTATTTTATAAAAATTCATTGGTTGTCAAACTTTTATAATGCAGCTTTTATTTATGTATATTTTTTTTTCCTTTTTTCAGGGATGCCACAGAAGATGAAACCGAAAACGAAACCGCAAATTCCAATTGTAACATCTTTTGGAGCTAATTTATGTTTCATGTTATATATATTGCTCTGTGAATTTAAATATTTGGATGGTATAAGGTTATTTTTTTTCCTACTGTGATGTTCTTATTGAACTTATTTGTTTGGATAAATTCTGGTAATGTGGCTGTAGTCTGTCCTGTATATCTATGAATTAATTAGTCACTAAATATTGATTTATTTTTCAAATTATAGATTATTCGATTTTACACTGTAAAAATGTCTCCACGTACACAAAAGTTCGTCGATAATTAAGCACAATGTTTAAAAAAAAAAAAAAAAAAAACTATGGAGTGAGCTAGTTCACCTGTTGAACAAATTCAAAGTTGATCTATATAAGACACGAGACAAGCTATTCTGAAGCAAGCAGGGCGGATCCAGAATTTTTGTCAGGGAGGGCAAAAAAATATCAAATCGGATTTAAATAGCTAATTATGTTCAAATCCATTAACTAATTAAGTACTCAATAAAAAAATAATGCTTTAATTTATACTTTTGAATGCTCTGACTTGTAATTTCTGGTATTTTAATCTATAATTCTAATTATTAATCATAATTGAAGAAATTTATTTTAATTTTAACTCTAAATTTAACCTGAACTAAAAATTAAACATCCAGCGAAGGGCAAAAATTTTTCCAGGAAGGGGTAGAGTCGATCGAAACGTCCCGACTTTCACTAAAATGCAAAATCCATGAGGGATAATTGCCACCCCCTCCCCGCGGATGCACATGGGTCCGCCCCTAGAAGCAAGCTGCTAATTTATTATTGAACATTTTATACATTTGTTTTCTCTTGTTATTTATATAATAACCCATATACCCACCCTAACAATTAAGAATTCTAACAATATAAATATAAATATGAAGGATTTTAGAAAGATAAATGAATTTGAGAGAATGATTCTTTTGTGTGGTCTTTCTTGATACAGTGTGCATCGTAACTATTATCTGATATTAATCCTAGTTACATTTGTCTGTTAATCGAAATATTAATTGTCTAACAGAATGTTTAATAACTGCAAACGGTCTAGGATACACTAACTGCTTACCAGCCTTGATGAGTCTTTAACTGCCAGCATCAGTTCTGTTATTCCCTTTAAAATGATAAACAGTGTATATAGAAACATTCATGTAATATTATCATAGTGCGAGGACAGAGACCGTGAATGCATGAATTTGCACGGAGAGCGTGGGCGCTAAAGCGTATATAATTTTGGGAGAATTTCATATTTACCACTCAAAAACTGTGAAATTACGTATTTACTATCTAAAAATCTAATAATTTACATATTTACCGATAGCTGGAGGACTTATATATTAAACGAGTCTCATTTGCATCTGGTTCTCTTTGTTCTTGTTGGGCAATATCTATCACTTCATCATCATTAACAAAGTTCGATGCGTTCATGTTCAAATCCTATTCATGAATGCCTGAATTTGAAACTACGTCCTTTACAAATTCTTCATTCAAGTTCAAATCCATTATATAATCCTGATTATAAAAAAAATAAGCATATATATATATAGATATATAGATAGATAGAGAGAGAGAGAGAGAGATGGGCTAACTTGCTTTAGGAAGTGAAGAGAGTTCTTTACTTCCTGCTCGTATCTCCATTTTCAAAGTTCAAATAGCCGATTCGAACCGCTCAACATGTTCTTCATATTGAAATGTGCTTGGAGACCAAATTTTACATTTTTTGAAATTTTTTTATTATTTATTAAGCCACTTTGAAAATCGCTGATCCAACGGTTTCACTATTCAAACAGTGAAACCGTTGGATCAGCGATTTTCAAAGTGACTTAATAAATAGTAAAAAAATTCCAAAAAAATGTAAAATTTGGTCTCCAAGCACATTTCAATATGGAGAACATGTTGAGCGGTTCGGATCGGCTATTTAAACTTTGCAAATGGAAATACGAGCGGGAAGTAAAGAACCATCTTTACTTCCCAAAGCAAGTTAGCCCATCTCTCTCTCTCTCTCTCTCTCTCTCTCTCTCTCTCTCTCTCTATATATATATATATATATATATATATATATATATATATTACTTAATAATTAATTACCATATAAAGTATGCAACCAAAACCACAAATTCTGCAAACATAACATATCACAAAGTCCATATAAACTATGTAATATATAATAATAAATCCTGTAAACATAGACATCAATTGTGTAAAGCAATTATCAATCTATGCAGCATAAGCAAATGTATAAATGTCGGCCTACCAGCAGGAAATAATTAGATTCCACTCTCCTCTGTCTCACTCAAGTGACTGAGACCCGACCTAAACCGACCAAAGGCATTGTACACCATTATATAGAGATCACAATTTACAAAAACGTCAACTTAATATACAAATTCTGTAAACACAACACCTAAATACTATAAATAGTTTCCTATAATTCTATGAACATACAAAACATAATACATAAATTTTGAAAACATAATTCATAAATTCTATAAACACATCACCTAAATTATATAAACATATTTCCATAATTCTATGAACATATCACCATAAAACTGTTAGCGCATCACCATAAGAACATAGAAACAAAATCCCAAACACATCATTAATTGAATAAAAAATATTTGCATATTACATAGATCCTGTAAACAAAAAAGATAAGTCATGCAAATCTATATGGAAGATCCTGTTAATATATTAAAATATGAGAAAATCATAAATCATATGAGATCTATAGATTGAACTAAACATAATCTATAGAATGCGAAATTAGCAATCTATCTCAACAAATTTGATAATCCTTGGTAGAATGCGAAATTCGATACGAGTACATAATTAGACAAGGTATTCACATAAAAAAAACATGATATTATTCGAACAATTACAATAAAATTTCAAATTTGTAAGAAACTCACTCAATAGATAAACAATGACATTCTGCTCTTAATTGGAGAACCTGCGATGGAAATCCTACTCTTCAATGGAACTAGATGTTGCTCTTAATCGGAGAAGCTGCGATTGAAATCATGCTATTCAATGGAGATCTTGCTCTTCAATGGAGATGGTGATCTCCGATCGTGAAAATCAATATCGATCGTAAGGATAAAAGAAGAACGAGAAGAGGAAAGAACGATAAGAGAAAATATTCAAAATTCAAAAAATGAAAAGAAGAAAGAATGAAAAACAAAAGAGGAAGGTTTTAAATAGGAAACTCCGGAAGTGGGGATCAAGTTCGTTATCAGAAGTAAAAAAATGTCGGCGTAGACAGTTGAAACCACGTGAAAATTATAAAAGGAGGTTTTACGGAGATGGAAGGTCGGGAGATATTACCTTTTCTCTTATTGAATATGGACTCACACATGAATCACAAACTTTCTTATTGAAATAATTTAATCGAATATGCTCCATTTCCAATCCTAATTATTATTTTCTCCAAACTGATGTGTAAAGAATGTGAATTAATTTTGCGGTGTACAATCCACGGAGGATAATTTTATTCATCCTTCGAAATTTCATCAGAGTTGGCTCAGTAATGTTCTTGCGCCACGTGTAAATAACACGCTATGCAATTTATAATTTGTATGAATTTTGCACAATATTAACACGTTACACAAATTTGAAATTTGTATATAATTCATGTTTTTAAAGATGAAAATGTTGTGCTATATACAGCCTGCTAAATGAGTAGGGCCAACTCATGGGCTTTGAGTTGGACTCTTGAATAAGTCAAATTGAGTTGAGCCTGAACTCGACTCAAACTCGTGATTATTCTACATTTCCCTAACCAGTCGATTTGATTTGAGCCGAGCTGCCCATTAAGTCGAACCATTCCCTATTTTCCCTTCCTTTTGCTTCTCCCTGTCGCAACAGCTCCGTTGCTCCGTCTTCATAGACAATTCGTCGCTCCGACTTCTCTCAGGTGTTCTCTCACTCTCTGAGTTGTTTTTGGAGGAATTTCATTTATTAGAAGGAATACTAGAAAGTCCCTATTTTTTACATCTATTTACAAAATTAAAAACGAAATCCTTTATAACCCATAAAATTAAATACTAGAATATCCTAAAAAACTATATCTTTACTGGTTAAGTAATGGTATAACTATTGTTTAAAGAAATTTATTCTTTATATCAAGGTTCTAAATAGCGTGTTATATCGACACTATAGCGGCGCTATAGTAGTTTCGGATCATAAAAGTTATGGTACTATTGACGCTATTATGCGCTATAGCGGCGCTATATGGCAATAGCGTCGTTTTTTTAGCTGCTCTGATATAACGCAATAAACGCTATTTAAACCTTTGCTTTATGTAATTACCTATTTCAGGATTAGGCTTGGGAATGTATTGCTGGTATAGGTCATGCCTTCATTAATTTATTGTTCTTTCCATTTTGTTTGTATATTGATTATGCAAGGCTTGAGGGTTAATTGAAACAAAATTGGGTCAATTTGAGGTTAATTGGGTTTAGGGGTGCAGACGGATCGGATAATATCCAACCATATCCGATTCGTATTCGAAAATTTGATATGGATATCCGATATCTGAATATCTATGCAGATACGGATACGTATACGGTTTTGAATTTTAATTATCCGTATCCGAATAGTAGATATATACCATATAGTTTAATATATATTATGAAAATATTTATGTATATATTTACGAATATCCGATATCCAATCCGTATCCGTCTAATATTTGATCTGTATCCAGATTCGAAAAATAATAGCGGATACGGATATAGTTTTACCACTATCCGATCCATTTGCACTCCTAATTGGGGTTATTGCTAATTTTTGAGCTGGTACTGTACTGTTAAGGCTATATATTGTATGGCACTTTCAATCATATTGCAATCAAGATATCTAATATATTTTATCTGACTTAACGGTATTCTACAGAGTGGCAGGTTCAGTTTATGAGATTTTTATTCTTTGGTAGCTATACCCTCAGCTGCAATTTCAGTGGATTTATGATGAATGAACCATGTGTTAAATTATAATTGCAAAGGAACTATTACCAGTGTTTCTAAATTAGCATTTTATATTGTTGTTTTCGACTTGCAGATTTGTTTCAGGAAAGAGCAAGTATTAAGTATGTTTCTGATTACCTGTTATGAATGGGCGTCAGATTTATGATGAATAGCCATGTTTTAATCTAGTTGCGAAGATACTGCTACCAGTGTTTCTATCTTAGCAATTAATGTTGCTGTTATATGATGATTCAGTAACCATTGTATATATGCTGTCATAATTGTGCTGGCTAGCTACTGTTCTGTGATTTGATTGTAGAAATTATTGAGACTAGTACTCTATTATATATTTAGGTCTTTTGTACTGGCTTCAGTGAAATATTACCGCCAACATCAACCATTCGAATCTTTGTACTCATCTAAACATAGTACAAATAAACATTGTTGAGAATCATAAAGGCCAAACAATTACGTCTTATCTAGAGATCAAACAATTATATCTCATCTAGAGACCAAACACTTACACCTGGGGAAGGTGAAATAGTTCCCCACCTTAACCAAGGACCATCATATGCTAAAGAGACTCAAAACATAAATCAGAAGTGCGGAACACAATACCTTGATTCCTCACCGTTTGTCATGGAATATCCAAAGTCTTGGTAAAGCAACAGCCGTCTTCGTGATCACGAGACAAGTCTTCAATGACAAGAAGCCCTTCTAGTCTTTTATGTCGTATGGTCGTGGAATAGATCTTCCAAGACAATAAGATATAACCCTTGAAAAATTATCTCCAGATTTTCTAATGGATTTTTCTTCTCTATTCTTTAATGGTGAAAGAAGAAGAGAAAACACATATATCTGTATTTTTTTAAAGAGAAAAATGTATGTTCAGTTTTTGTGTTTTTCTGTATTATCTTGTACATTGGGGACTAATTCTTATATATGATAACCTATTTGGTTATCTGCCAACTTGAAAAATGTATTTTGTGCAACTGTATAAAAACCGTGATGTCACATCAAAATCCGTGCAACCGCATTGATATCCATGTGACCCATACAAACCTCTAAAAAGACATAATTGCAAATCTCATAATCAGTCTATCAACGATTTGATCTTTGCCTAAATCATTTTACACATTTATAGACAACACTCTATTGAATACATAGATTGTCTAATATCTTAATTTATTATTAGATCATTTAATTGTGACAATCATATATGACAGTATACAATCCATAATTATATTACATATATGCTTAATGTTGGATATATGATCGAGCAAACATAGTTAACAATAGCAGTATGAAATTATGGGAAGACAAAAGGGAGTACAATACATACCAGTGTAATATGTTGTTCTCGTTAAATTTACAAGTTTTGACAATTAATTACCAAGCAAATTCATTCATATAGTTCCCAACATGAAACACCAATCAATCCCCAGCTTCTAAATACTTTGAACGAGTCCTTATTAATTAACAGTATCCATGTTTTATATATACATTACCTAACCAGGGAAGCATCATTACAATCAGTGGCGGAGGTAGTGTACTGCAGGGGTAGGCAGTTGCCTACCCCTGGAATATATTTTTTTATGGACCCAGTTCTAAAATAAGTATTTCTACTTCTGGAAATAAAATCTGCCTACCCCTGGCCCAGCCCACGACCTTCAAACTTTGACAGTCCAAAATAAATTCTAGTATCTCACCAACTAAGCCGCCCATACCCGCTAACCAAACTAAATCCAAATCGACTGAGGTGCAACGCAGAGAGGACAGAGGAGAATCTGAGGCGATTTAGAAAATCGCTGATTTAGAGTCTTAGCCGAGGTCGCTCCTCGGAGGAGAAAAAGAGGCTGCCGGAGGAGATCACTGAGGAGATTCTCGAAGCGTGCGGATCTCTGATTTGTCCTGATTGAATGAAATTGGGGCAAAGTTGTCCTGATTGAACTAATTTAAGAATTGTATTCCCGGGATGTGTGACGGTCCTTCAAGTTAGGTAATTATGCAAAGTTGTCTACTTATGTCTACTACTAATTATCTCAGCACAAGCTTTTAATTTATGTTTAAAGAAAGAAAAGGTGCCCAGATACATGATGCTTGGAATGGACCTCCAATAGACCAATAGTTGCTTACAGTGATAATTTTAGGTCTTCTTTACGGGAGAGGGGGTCGTCCGATGCCCATGCTCACAGATCTTGAAGTGAATCGGACGGTAGAAACCACCTATGGAACCGAGTTTGGTCCGATGGGCATCGGACACCCTCCTCTCCCCTTCTTTACCTTTAATTTCCCTCAGAGCAGCACAACACCTTCTTTACCTTTAATTTCCCTCAGAGCAGCACAACACCTGCTGGATTAAATAGCGTCAAATTTAAATATCACCTTTTAAGTCTCAAGAAGATGCAATTTCATGGAAATGGGGTCCAACTGGCAATCATAGTTTTAAATCGATTTATCGAGTTTTAATGGAGGGAGGAAGGAAGGACATTATGGCCTTTTAAGTCGATTTGGAATGCAAAAGTACCACCTACAGTGAGACTGCTTTGGTATTTTCTCCTAAACGATAAGATTTTGACAAGATTAGTTTTGCAAATAAGGCACATCAATTATGAAACTCAATGCAAATAAGGTTACTCTTGACAGCCATAGTTAAGGATTTTAAAAAATAATTATATATGTTCTTCCATACATGTTCGCCTGCCCCTGACAAAATTCATGGCTTCGCTACTGATTACAATGGGACAAACTTGGGTTCGATGCCCATCAGACTCAACTTTGGATTTGGAAAAGCAGGGATTTTAGGAACACTGTTCCTCAACTTTGGATTGCAGCAGATGTGAATCCAAAACAATAAGGAATACATATCTCTTAGGTCCTTGCTAAGTGTCAGAATAGTGAATTACATCTTCTATATATTGCCAAAATACTAAAATTATCTTGACATTGACCTAACCAAAACTATACTTGCCTAACCCAATTACATTGAATGAACAAATGATCCACAGTTTCTAGTTCATAACAGAACTGTAGTTGATGGCACCAGTCTTCTGGAGTCACAGCTTCTGTAAAGTGGTTAGTGGTGTGGCCAACTTATTTTCCCTAAATATATTAGTCCAACTTTTTGTAAAAGATTGGATTTTGTCAAAAAATAAAATAAAATAAAAACTTTTATGCTAGCCTCATATATCTATTATTAATATTTTACTAATTGAAAAGATTTGAAGAACAAGTGCCATAATTTTTGTATTGTAATTAAAAATATTTTGTAAATCATTAAATTAGAAAAATAGCAAACACAAGTCCAGCATTTAATATACTCTCATCTAATGCATATGCTCGCTTTACAGAATTCCAATTTATAAAAAACTAAACCTAAAAAAACTAGCCAGATCATTATTCATGATGTTTTTATTTTTATTTTTATTTTCAAATAACAATCTTTTGAAGCTGGTGACAATCAGTTCAGCAAGTCGACTGAGCATGTTAAGACTTCTTATTGGCCAGAGACAAAACCATTTTAATTAGGGTCTGACTGCTTGACTTTATACTAAATGAATAAAAAATTTATAATCTTTACATGTAAACGCATCACTGGTGAAGTAGATTGGTTTCAACAGTTTAATTCATCGTTGAAGCATATCCAATAAGTTTTTGAGGAAATAGCACAGTATATCACTATGCTACATATAACACACTTGCTTTATTAATTCTAGAAACAATGCAAGTCATTTTTGTTTTGTTTAATTTAGTATTGCTAATTGGTTAATTTTTATTTCTTTAGAAAACAACGGATTAGTTTACCTTTAGTAATTTAGTGTTGTCTCAATAACAGGCAATTGGCATGACGCCATTAGTTGGTGTTGGAATATTAAATTTATAATTAGTGTTTCATGTTGGAATATTAATTCATTTGAGTGTTATACAAGTTTTTTAAAGCATGGGTGCATTTTACATCCTTTCATGTAGTTTTTAAAGTCTAAACAGATGATTTGAACTACTCAATATAATTTTTATATTAAAAAGTGCTAGGAAATTAATTTTTATATTTACTCATAAAAAAATATTTACTATTTTTTTATTTTTTTAGATAGATACAAAATAACTTTTTAAAATTATTTCAGAATCTTTCGAAAATAGTAGTTTTCACCTATTTTAAAAAAAATTGTTAAAAAAAATGTTTCAAAAAAAATTCTCTCCAAGCTCAAGTTAATATGGAGATTACGTTTGAGCGATTCAAATCAATTCTTTAAACTTTCAAAAACAAGAAATTAGTTTAAAGGCGTGGATAAAAAAATGATTATTCCCGTACAGAAAGAGGTATTTCCGTGGATTATTACCGACGGTAATAATTCATTATATCCACGCTTTGAATACAATTTTCTTGTAGTGACACATAACACACTAGCTTTATTCAAGAAACAATGCAGGACATTTTTGTTTTGTTTTAGTATTGGCTAATTAGTTAATTTTTATTTTTTTAGAAAACAACAGATTAGTTTACCTTTAGTAATTTAGTCTTGTCTCAATAACAGGCAATTGACATGATGCCATGGGTTGTTGGAATATTAAATTTATAATTAGTGTTTTATGTTGGAATATTAATTCATTTGAGTGCTATACATGTTTTTTAAAGCATGGGTGTGTTTTATGCCTTTAAAGTCTAAACAATGGATTCGAACTACTTAATATGATTTTTATATTAAAAATGTGCTAGGAAATTAATTTTTATATTTACTCATAATAAAATATTTACTATTTTTTTAGATAGATACAAAATAACTTTTTTAAATGATTTCAGAATCTTTCGAAAATAGTAGTTTTCCACCTATTTATAAAATTAGTATTTTTTTTCAAAAAAAAAAAACCCTCTCCAAGCCGGATTTTTTTTTTACCACTCAGAAAATTTGTTTTAAATTAAAAACCACTCATTGTCACTTTCCTACAAAAATACCACCCCCGCACAACCCTTGTGCGCACCAGACCGAACTGGATCCGCAAAGCCTTGTTCGCACCCAATCCCGGCAAGATTGGATCCGCACAACCCTTGTGCGCACCCGATCTCGCCAAAACTGGATCCGCGCAGCCCTTATGCGCACCCGATCCGGATCCGCGCAGTGCTTGTGCGCACCCACGGGTTCGCACAGCTATTTGGCGCACCCAAAAAAAAAATCTAAAAAAGGAGTTTCTGGAAACTGTGTTCATTTCACAACACTGCGAAGGAGCAGAGAGCATAAGCGACAGCAGAGAGGTAAACTTTAGTTCTTTATTTTTTTTAAATTATTTATTTTACATTATTTTTAAAATTAACATTAAATTTATTAATTGATATGTTTGTTCAATTATGATTGGAATTGCTTGTTATTTTGGTGGTGAAGTTTTAAACGGGCCAAATGGTGCTTATTACAGTACTCAATCTTCAAAAATGTTCAATCTCATACCAGATTTAGATTTTAGAGGTATAACTAGAGAAGTGTACCAGCAAGTTGGTATTGATCCGAATTATTATGAACTGGTAATTTCCGCAAGGATCAATATTGGTCAAGGGAACCAAACCTGGTTCCAACAGCTACCGGTACAAGATGATAATAGCTGGAGGTTGTATACCCAAATGACAATGAATCTGACCACTCCTTTCAAGTTCCTAGAGTTATATGTTGTAGCTAACCCTAGACAGAACCCCAGACGTAACCCAAACCAAAACACCAGAACTATGCCGCAAATGACCAAGGGTCGGGTTTGTGAGCAATCTGTGACGGGTCCTGTTCGGGCCCTAACTTTAGGGAGTGCTAGTCAGTCCTCATCTGCAGGGGCTGGACCTAGTCGTTCCCAACCTAACCGGGGACGTCCTCGGGTTCCATCTACTAGTTCTAGCAGGGCCGAAACTGATGGGAATCGATCTCCAACCCCGGAACCGTTTTATTATGCTGAAAATACAGATGAAGATCCTGAAGAGCGAGAGGCAGAGGAAAATTGGGATGCCAGTGACGGCGGTGGGGCAACTGATTTTAGTGATGTGGATACAAATTTTCCTGTACTTGGTAGACGACAGTGGCAGGTGTCGGGTGGTGCATCAGGACACCCGTTCGAGCAATTTCATGACACATCGGGGTTTGAAGAAGCTGACAGCTCTTTTTTTGCAACTTCTGAGGTGTGTTTCATTTTTAATTAATTAAAAAATTATTTATTTATATTTGTTAATTTGTTAATTTTTCAGCTGACAGCTCTTTTTTTGCAACTTCTGAGGTGTGTTTCATTTTTAATTAATTAAAAAATTATTTATTTATATTTGTTAATTTTTTAATTTTTCAAATAGGGTGAAAAATAACATGAATTGTCTGAGGGGATGACGTACTCCAGCAAAGAGCAAATGCAAGAAAAAATTTACCGTTGGCATATAAAGAAAAATATCGAGGTGAATCAGACACACAGTGACACAAAAATGTTGAGTTATAAGTGCAAGAGCGACCGTTGCCAGTGGGGGATGGCTGCGAGAGCTACAGGTTTTGGTAATGACTGGGCGGTCACGAAATATAAGGGACCTCACACATGCCACGTTGATACATCAAGGTCAGATCATGCGCAGTCGACGTCCGTAATGGTCGCCAACTGCATAAAGTTGTCATTACGAAAAAATGCTGATATTAGTATCAGCACCATCAGCGATTTGGTTGCTGAAAGGTACGAGTGCATCGTCCCTAAGTACAACAAATTGTGGCGTGGTAGGGAGTTAGCCATTGCTCGGTCATTTGGTAGTTGGGAGGGGTCTTACGGGCTTCTTATCTCTTTGTTGGATGCAGTCAAAAGGGCAAATCCGGGAACCCAATATAAATTTGTTTCAAAGCAAACCAAAAGAGATGTGTACCGGTATTTCATGAGATTAGCATGGGCTTGGGGGCCATGTATTGAAGCAGCGAGTCACCTCAGACCAGTCATCAGCATCGATGCTTGTTTCCTATCAGGTAGATACAATGGTAAATTGTTGATTGTAACCGGATATGATGCGGAGAACCAGTTAATCCCGCTAGCATTTGGGTTGGTAGAGAGTGAGCATTTTGATAATTGGGGGTGGTTTATGAAGTGGGTGAGGCAGGTTGTAATTGGTCCAAATAGATTCATGTGTGTCATATCTGACCGGGCCATGGGTATAAAAAAGGTGTTCATACAGGATGATCTGGGTTGGTCTGAGGAGAACGGGGAATGTGTTCACCGGTACTTCAGGACAACAATCGCATGGAATGCACCTGCCAAAAGCTGCAGCTAAGTGGAATACCATGTGTTCATGTGATGTCTGTGTGTCGTTTAAGGTACTAATCTCTGATGATAATTTCATAACCATTGTATAATAATTTGATAAGATTGACATAATTTGTGTAAAATTGTAGAAACTTCGATCCAAATGTTTTCGTAAATTACTACTACAACATTGATCAATTAATCGCCACATGGAGTGGTCAATTCCACGTGTATGACAATCAAAGTGATTGGCCGGCGCACGAAGGCCCGATCTTAGTTCCGGAGCGGAGAATGATTAAATTGGGCAGGAGGCAACATAATCGGATCCGAATGTGGATGGATATACTGGAAGGAAGACCAACAGGTAACCAGCCCAACAGAGAAAACCTGGAAAGGAATGCGAGAACAAGAAGGAATGCACGGGGCAATACTCAATAAGGATGTTTGATTGTGATATTTGTATTATTTATGATGTTTGTATGTTGTATTAGTTATTAGCTGAATGAGATTAGACAATATTATGATGTTTGTATGTTGTATTATTTATTAGCTTATGTTTAGGTTATTTATTAGCTAAATAAAATAAGTCTTAAACACGAAATAACAACATAAAATATACGTAACAGTCCCAAAAAAAATATGCATAACAGTCACAAATATAAAATCTAAATAAAAGTTCCAACACAAAATAATTACCTGTACTGTTGGGCACCAGGGGGGGGTGCGCACAATCCTTGTGCGGATCTGATCCGTGTGCCAAATTGCTGCGAGCACCCGGTGCGCGAATTCTTCCGTGGACCCGACTTCAGGTGCGCCAAACCCTTGTGCGTGCCCGTTTTTAGGTGCGCACAAGCCTTGTGCGGGGGTGGTGTTTTTGTAGGAAACTGCCAATGGGTGGTTTTTAATTTAAAACAATTTTTCTGAGTGGTAAAAATAAAAAATCCGTCTCCAAGCTCAAGTTAATAATAAAGAGATTACGTTTTAGCGGTTCAAATGCATTCTTTGAACTTTCAAAAACAAGATAATTAAGGATCAGCATATATGTGAAGCACAAAAAGATTCATGCTTCATATACAAAAAAAAAAAAAAAAAACTCTCTAAGCTCAAGTTAATATGGAGATTACGTTTGAGCGGTTCAAATTAATGCATTCTTTGATCTTTCAAAAACAAGATAAGGATCAATCAGCATATATGTGAAGCACAAGAAGATTCATGCTTTATATACAAAAAAAAAAAAAATTCTCTAACCTCAAGTTAATATGGAGATTACGTTTGAGCGGTTCAAATTAATGCATTCTTTGAACTTTCGAAAACAAGATAAGGATCAATCAGCATATATGTGAAGCACAGGAAGATTCAGAATCTTTATATACCGCATTATTAATTCGCATGAAACATGCCCGTAATTTGGTGGCTTGTCGTTGTTCGGCAACAATTGGGGGCCCACGTTATAGTCTTTTAATGATATTCAATTTTATTTTATAGTCCTTTACTGTTCTTTGTAGATATTTTTAAAGGAAAAATAAAGTTCCCGGACTCTATTTGTTTTATTGAAATAGGTACACCTATATTTTTAAATTTGGCATATATTATAACGTGTGTATCGATAGCAACTAGATTTGTAAAATTGATACTTCACAGAATTAAACATCTAATATTTGCTATGACACTTGAACAAAATATTTGTTTATCCAAAATTTTCTGAATGAAAATTACTTTCTGTAAAAATGATTTTATTTTAAAGATAATGTTCTATTTATTTTTCCTTGCGTATCAAATAAAAAAAAAATTAGTCAACAGAAACTGAGTGCAAATATTATTGTATCCCACACGTTATAATATATGCCAAATTTAAAACTGAGTGGCTTTAATTGAGACCTGTTGTTTAATTCATTTTTCCGATGTTTTTGTGAATTCGCATCCACTCAGATATCTTATGTTGCGTGACTTTTTGAAAAATGTTAACATCAGTTCAAATACGTTATGTACGAATCTCAAAACTTAAATAATATTTGCCCACTACGCTATGTCCGAATAGACACCGGACACGTCAGTCACGCAAAATATGAGATATCTCAGATTATATGCACTCCGTTTTGGTTGGTCCAATTTTACGGTTTAACTTCAGAATAATTGTAATAAACTATTATAACTCAAACATCAGCTACCTCCCTATAAATTTGCATCCAAATTAAGCACTAAGCAGAAACCAAAAGGACATTACATTCATCCAACCGACTCAAGAGAACCACAAAAAACTAAACTACAAAACCAACATGGAGTGCCATGACATGCTCAATGCTCAATCAGAGTTATGGAACCTAACCTTAAGTTTTATCAAATCCATGTCTCTAAAATGTGCAATTGAACTCGGTATTCCCAATGCAATCCATAACCATGGCCAGCCCATGACCCTTCATGAGCTTCATGCTGCTCTCTTACTTCCCATAGACAACAAACCTAATTTGTGGCGCCTTCTACGCCTGCTTACTCATTTAGGTTTCCTAGTTGTTCAGGATACTAGCAAGAACAAAGAGGCAGTCTATGACCTTACTCCGATCTCACGCCTTGTTATTAGCAAAGCCGATTCATCGAGTTTGTTCTCTTGGTCTTTAGGTGCATTGGATTTTGCTCTACTGAAACCATCACTTCATTTGGGTGATTGGTTCAAGCAAGATAAGCTTGAGACCTTTGAGATGGCGCATGGTTGCACCTTCTGGGAACTGGCGGACCAAAGGCCTGAATTTAACAAGCTGTTTAATGATGCAATGGCTAGTGATAGCTCCTTTGTATCTGATTTTATAACCAATGAACATGGTAATGTATTTCAGGGAATATCTTCTTTAGTTGATGTAGGAGGTGGATCTGGATATGTTGCTATTGCAATAGCTAAAGTTTTTCCAAAGATAGAGTGCATTGTTTTGGACCTGCCTCAAGTTGTAGGCCACCTTCCACATGATGGTTTAGTAAAATTTGTTTCTGGAGACATGTTTAGTAATATTCCACCTGCTGATGCTATTTTCCTCAAGGTACTGTAGATTTTCTGGAGACATGTCTTCTATAATACCAACACTAACATATATATACATTAACTAATCCTTTTATATCCATTATATTTTCTCTTAGTGGATCCTACATGATTGGTGCGATGAAGATTGCATAAAGATATTACAACGATGCAAAGAGGCAATTCCTTCGAGAGATGCTGGGGGTAAGCTCATCATTGTTGATATTGTTGTCGGATCAGTAGGTAGTTTCCACCGAGAATCACAACTGTTGTTTGATGTGTTAATGATGACATTAATGAAAGGAAAAGAGCGAGATGAAGAGGAGTGGTGGAACTTATTCAAAGAAGCAGGATTTACTTTTTACAAGATTGTTGCTAGTCTTGGTGTTCAATCAATCATTGAAGTTTATCCTTAAGTTTCACGGGATATCATTGATGTTCATGAATTATATCCCGGGATTCTGAACACTTTCTCTTTTAAGCATATTGTCGATCGATATAACGTTCCCAATAATTTCATTGTAAATAAAAAGTTAATTGTTTATGGCATGGGAGAATTTTGGCCAAGTTAATGTAATATCTCATATATATAATTTCATTGTTAGTTAATATTTGTTTTCATTTTAGAACCATGAGCATAGTGCAGTAGCACGAACCCCATCTCTCTAATGAAAGGTCACAGGTTGAAGTGTACCGTGGCCCTTAATTAAGTTCATGCCAATATCATGACGAAATCAAATGAATAGGAAAATTCAATCCATTAAAATATATTTTAAAGTAAAAATGTGAAAGCGTACTTTAATTATGAATGTTGAGCTTAATTGCTTAGCGGCGGCAGCAGTGGTGGTAGAGTGGTGGTGGTAGTGGTGATGATGACGATGATAATGATTCTAACAGTCATCATCTTCATCAGTTCATGTCTATGTTTTTCATCTTGAGTAACAGTACCCAAGAATGAAAATCCTCCTCCCTTGAAAAGGAGCGGTAAGTTGCAGAAAGAATATCTTCTGAGATACCTCAGTTAAGTCAAAATAGAACTAATTTTTTTCCTGACTAAATTATTTCTTGTGTAGGAAGTTAACTTAATTAAATTAAATGATTCATATTTAATATAATAAGGTTAGGTACCTTACCAAATTCGAACTTGTCAGATACATGGGAGAGTTAATGGAATTCACATCCTCTCTAATATTGCACAAGGGAATCTTTTACAATTAGTGAATCCGGACCATTCTTTTTAACTTGGCACGAATCTCAAAGTCCAATACTATTGCCTCCTAGTTCTCCCCGAATCTCAAACCATAAAGTGAGGCACATCCTCTGCAGTATTGGAGAGGATTTGAATCCGAGTGATCAATTTTTTTCTGCAACCGTTCAATTTGAGTTTGAAGGCGCACTGATCATAACTTGAGACTAACAAGTAACACAAAGGGAAGGTTGCCCCCACAAACAACTGTGGGCCTGGAGAGGCCTGGGTCAATCCATTATATACATGGGCCGTGAGATCCATTTGATAAATTGTTATTCATCTAATCATACGTTATGAATGTCAAAATATGGTCCAAATTAATTAAGAAAATGGTAATTCGATCATTAAGTAGCACGCAACAATTTGTAAATGTATTATAAGAGAGTTTTTAGCTTAATATTTATTTATTTTTCAATTTTGTATAAATTATAATTTAGCTGCATTACTGAGTTTAGCAATTAGATATTCATAATTTATAAATCACTCCATTCCAATAATTAATTTTGTTAAGAAAGGGAGAGTGCTATAATTAATTTCAATCAATTAATTAGTCACGTGTCATTAAACAAACATTTTATTTAAAGAAAATTTGCTAATTTAAAAACTGTACTACATTCCAACAATTCTATTAACAATTAACACATCAGATTAGCAATCCAAGAACAATCACTATTGTAGATGCTCATATTCCTCCCCCGCAAAAAAAACAGTTATTTGCAATAACAAAAATATTCAAATTTATTAATTTTTTTATGCTTAGTTAAATTTTAAATGACACTAATACTTGAACAATAAAATGTTAGATATGAAGAAAAAGAATAAAAAGTGTTAGGAAAGAGGGGTTTTTCTGTGGTTGCTTATCGTGCAGTGGTGTGAAATTCTAAGGAACCGCATATTATGCGTTCATTAGCGAATTCCTAAAGGAACAACATATTTTGTGTGGACATAAAAGAACTGATCATCTTTGTAGTTCTTTAAAAATATATATATATTTCCAAAGATTAAAAAAAAAAAAAACCCTCTAAATCTCCAATATTCGTGAGGTCTCGAGCTTAAGAAAGCAGTTTGGTCAGATGCCTATTGAACTCAAATTTGAGTCCGATGGACATTGAAGCAAATGCACACACAGATATTGAAACAAACACGTATGCACGTATGTTAAAGCAACAAGCACGGATCTTAAAACGAATCAGACAATTATAGAGCCTATTATTTGAGTCCGATGGGCATCGGACACAAACTGATCTCCGAGCTTAAACCTAAAAATAAAAAAAATAAAAAAAAAACTCCAATGAACTAAAAACCGGACAAACCCATGCGACTCGCACGAACCTCGATCGGTAGGTATCTTGCAATATGCATACAGAAATGTACCCTCAGAAAGCGCCAATCGAACAAGGAGGCCATGTGGGTGTGTCGGGTGCGTATCGATCTCTTCAGAGTTGTGTGTTTGTGACTTGTGATTCGTAATTCGTAATTTGTAAAGTAGGCATTAATGCATCGATGGATTTTGCCCAATAAAAACCAGCAAGAATGGGGTTATATATACTCTATAGTACATAATGTGAATGTAAGTTCGTTCACGGGCTAATTGATTTGAGGTGACAAACTGTACAAGTTAAAACCTTTTCGATCGGTGTTCTACTCCCTATAATATTTTCACATAATTTGGTACAACTTAATTGCATTAATTTGCTACTTTCACAACTGAGATTTGGTCCGATGGATTCTATAACTGTCTGATCTGTGCATACAGATATTAAAGCGAATACGCACGAATATTAAAACAACACACAAATTAAGATCTTAAAGTAAATCAGACAGCTATAGAACCTATCGAACTCAATTGAGTCCGATGAGCATCGGACCCAAACTGCTCTCTTCACAACTTGCATTCTGCTCATGCTACCACCCATATACAATCTATAATTGCTGTGACATTCTACACAGCACACTGACCCAATTTACATTTAATTAAGTTTAATTATAAACGAAGAATACATTATTTAATAACTCTAGTCTAGTCTAGTATATATAGTTCATTAAAATAATATTCTTTATATGATAAAAAATAGAGTACCTTTTTTCCTTACATATTGCTTATGATGTTTCTTATTATTATCTTGTTAAGTTTGGGACTCCAATTTAGCAGCATATATGCAACAATATATTTATTGTTGCTTGAACCTGTTCATGTCACCCATTAATTTTCTTATTTTTGATATGGTCGTTACATTTAATATTGATTTATAACATAATACTATATAATTATTTTATTAATATTTAGTTTGTTTTAATCCTTTACTTTCATTGATGTTTATAAAAAAAAAATTGCTACCTCTCCCGTAATGTACAATCATAACAACCATGTATTTAAAATTTGGCATCTTTTTTTTTTTAAAGTAAGGCTGCTTAATTAGGCCGGTTTCATTGCATGAAACTTAAATGACATAGTAACCAGTTTCACCTATCAGGCTATCTTTTTGATATTAGAATGACTAGTTCTCCTAAGTATGCACCAGTTAAAGGCACAAATTTGGGTCCGATGGGTTCCATAACCGTTCGATCCCCTTTAAGATCCATGCACACAGATATTAAAACAACATGCACAGATCTTAAAGCAGATCAGACGGTTATGGAACCCATAGAACTCAGTTTGAGTCCGATGGGCATCGGATCCAAACTGCTCTCCTGGTTAAAAAACCAACTAAGGTGGTATCTAAACATAACTCATCTTGTGAAAAGACAGTATCAACAAAACATAGAGCACAATCATAACTGGACACAACCAGCAAAATAAAAGCAAGTTCTAGAGCATTAGAATCTAAAGTAGGTTTGTTGATGTTCAATCTTTATCACGGGACATCCTATCCTGTTCGGATTCCACTGGCACCATCTCCTTTCCTGCTGAAACATATATAGCAGAGGAATGTTCTCCAAATCAACAGGTAGCCAGTCCTGTATTCCCTCCTGCACTGCACCTTCTCCATCACAATCACATGTCCAATAATAAGTTAGAGACATGATTAGTATTATAATATTTCTACCAGTAGGGCATGCAGCATATATTATTGAAATAGGATTTCCAGATTATACCTATGCCAGAGCACTAAAAACAATAAGGAATACATATCTCTTAGGTCCTTACAAAGTATCTGAACAGTGAATTACATCTTCTATATCTTGCCAAATTACAAAAAATATCTTGACGTTCACCTAACCAAAACTATACTTGCCTAATTAACCCAATTACATTGAGGGTGCGTTTGGATGGGTGAAGAATAGCTACTATTCCAGAGTAGCACCATTCTGAGCTACTATCCAGCGTTTGGGTGTGTTTGGATTAGCGAATAGTCACTATTCTTTATTTGTCTTTTGTGGGATAGCTCACTATTCTACTATTCCTACAAAATGTTGGAATAGCTATTATCCTAAAATTGAGGATAGCTCTATCCTTGCACTATTCTTGATTCATCCAAACGCAACCTCATAAATGAACAAATGATCCACAGTTTCTAGTTCATGACAGAATGCAGTTGGTGGCACCACTTCTGTAAAGCGGTTAGAGGTGTGGCCAAGCTATTTTCCCTAAATATAATAGTCCAACTTTTTCTAAAAAAGAATGGATTTTGTCAAAAAAAAAAAAAAACTTTTGTGCTAGCCACGTAAGACTTTAATTTTTTTTTGGGGGGGGCGGGGGGGGAGTTTCAGTTCCACCATAACATAGTTTTATCTACTTGGAGTCCTCTAAAATTTAGGAAGTTGTAGAGAGATTTGACAGTGATGATCATCTCCATTTTAAATTAGACATCTTATTAAGTTGTTGAAGGTTGTCAATGAAATGGGCATTAATGTCTTTTATAAAAAAAAAAAGAAAATGTTGAAGGTTTTTTTTTTTTTTTTTTTTGTGGGCGGTGGCCGCCAACAGTTGTATTAAATAAGAAAAATTGTTGAAGGTTGTGAGTTGTAGTCCCAAAAATGCTGTGGTGTAAACAACATTCGTAATTGCATAAAAATTCATAAATATATTTTACCGATTACTGAGCAAACTATTCAGCTTGTGACATATATGGTTTTTTTTTTTTTTTTTTTTTGGAGAGTTTGGAGGAGAAACCCGTAGGAGTGCTTGTGACATATATGTGGAGCTCTTCAATAGGAACAAAAAAGGTTATAGGCTAGAGAATAAATTGTATAAAGGCTTTTCTGGATTTTGGACCCTTCCATACTTGTCCAGTGCAAAAGCCCAAAAGCAAGATGCCAAGACAATTGCTTCATTCTTCTATAACCATAGCCATGTAGCACTTTTTATATAGAGTTAATTTTGTGTATATCCTCACAGATCGTTTCTTTTAAATACCATCAATAAAAAAAATACTGAATCTACCCTGAATTTTTTTTAAAAATAACCTGACCGCCTCTGGATAAGAAAGTTTGCTTTCAAAACCTGGTCGTCCCTTAGTAGGGCAGTCTACTGTCTAAATCTGAACCAAACCTCCCCACTGTGGGGCGGTCAACTATATATAAACCCTATAAAAAAATATTTTCTCTCCTTCCCACTCACAAATCATTCCGGCATCTCCAGCAAAGAGGAAGAGCTTGGAAGGTGATATTTCAAGTGATTTTTAGCCGATTTTAGGTATTTTTTTTATAGTTCAATTTTTATAGTCCAAAATTTATAATAAAAAAAAACAAATTAGTAGTTTAGTAGTGTTTATAGTCCAAAATTTATAAAAAATTATAGTCCAAAATTTATAAAACAAAATTTAGTTCAAAATTGAATAGTCTTTATAATCTAAAATTTATAAAAATAATAATTATGTGCAGCTTTTGAAAGCTATAGAGGACTCGCAAATAACATTGTGATAATGGTGAAAAAGTTTTGAAAAAAGATAGGTAGTGGCATGCTATGCCACAATGCGCCAGTTGAGAGACGCCAATGAGAGCATCAACGAGGGGTGCACAACGGAAGAGAAGGATGAGGCGGAGGACATTAGTTGTTTTTGTTATGTTTGATTGCAGATTTAGTTAGTTTCGATTGTGGTAGTTTATGTTTGTTTATTAATGTATTTTAGCAAACTACTTTATTTTGTTTGGATGTTTGCTTACTTAGTTTTCTTTATGGATTGAACTCTTTTAGTTATATTGTTGTATTTGAGACTACTTCTTAGACAAAAATGATGAACAATATCAAACGAGGTAGATTGTCTAATCGTGGTGTAGTCAGAGAATGGTCAACAAGTGGTTGAGGGAAAAAAGAGGGAAAAAAATAACTATCAAGTATGCTTTACAGATAAAAAGAACTGTCAAGTTTGTTTTATGGACGAGTTTCTTAGACTACCTATTCTGCTTGAAATTTCACATGAGGACTTTGTGGAAAACCCCTATGGCTATGGTTTGAAAAAAAAAAATAGTTGAGCACCGGACGAAGAGTTTGTTCCTTGTACTTATACTGGTAAGGCTAGCACTTCATCTGTTGTGACTAATCTAGAGCCGCCAACATCAGACAATGATTTTGTTCCCTATACTTTCAAAGCTCGTTCTAATAAGTAGTATTATCGTAAAAAGATCGGTAGGATTTCTACTGATCCAAACTAGTTTGATTTTTTTTTCTTTTATTTTTTCTAGTAAGATATACAAATATTTTATAAGAATAGATAAAGTATCTTAAAATTTAGATATAACATAAATGTTATATCTATTTTTGAAAAATCTTTCCAAATATTTACTAAAGATCTAATATATTAATTCTCTCCATCTATGCATCAGATTTAAGAAAAAAGACAAAACTGAGGTTGGATCGGTAAAATTCTTACTGATTCAAACTTTTTTATTTTTAAAATCGGTAGAAATTCTACCAATTTTTCTACCAATAAAAAATATGATGTACTCTTTCTATTTCTCTCTTTTCTTTTTCTTTAATTTCTAGAGACAAATTTATTTCCTAGCACCCAAGGCCAAGAGCCAAGAAGTAGCCATACAAACGAACAAACAATAAACATAGGTCATCCGATCAAATAAAGCCATCCTCACAGTTAGATTTCCTCATCCTCTATTGAGACGCAATTAGTATAATTCAAAGTAACGCCCCCAAATTGTGAAGACACAGACACGTATGGGTTCCAGGCGTAGCAGAACGCTCAAGTTCAGGAACACAGATTAACAGCACATCCCCATGCCAACGGAACGCATACATGATACAAAAACAGTACAACACTACAACCTATTAATTTATTCAATCAATGCTGTCCAAAATACAAACGTACCATCACCGGCACTCAGACTCACTCCTGTCCTCACCGACAAACTATCTTTTATTCTCTATCGTCTCCCATCTCTTTCTTCCACTTTATTGTTGCTCACTTTTTCCCATGCTGTGCTTACAACTGCATAACTGTTTGTATATATATATGGTCAACCCTCTTCTTCTTCTGTCCTTTGTCGTTCTTTTTTTCCTTGTGGACTAATTGCATTATTTTTTAGGCCGTTTGGCAACAAATAATAAGAATTAAGAATTTAAAGAGCATTATGGAACCGATATACGGTTGTCTTAATCTGTA
This sequence comes from Carex cristatella, assembly GCA_024447775.1. NCBI lineage: Eukaryota > Viridiplantae > Streptophyta > Magnoliopsida > Poales > Cyperaceae > Carex > Carex cristatella. Next base: position 3,733,635 of record JAJHPF010000018.1, read on the forward strand.
AGTGAAAGCTAAGAAATCTAAAGAATAGAGATGTCTTAAGGTCCGAACAAAAAATTAAGATTCAGCAAAAATAAATAAATTAAAAGTGATGATCTTAATCTACAATAAGAAAGTGAATTAATTCTTAATAATACTTAATCCGTTGTTGTTTTAATCCGTTGTTGTTGAATAATTCCAAAAGATGAAGAAGTAATTGTTTGTCATTTCAGTGTGGGTGAGGTAAATTATTGGTATTTTGTAGGTATAGGACAAAACACCCATATATCATATATGGGTCCGGAAACAAAGAGGACCACCAGAAAATTACCAAACACACATTATGTACATAAGAGAGATTAAAAAGGTGGAGAGAAAATGGTGAAATAAGACACTACATTTTGATTACAGAAGAAGATTACAAGATAAGCCAGAATGCACATTGTAAAAAAACTTATCATAACCAGCTACTCCACTAATTAGACACTGTTACTTGGAATGCCACCCGTTAAAAGCTTCAACCCACATATCTTCAATTAATAAACTACCACCAACAATTTTTAACTAATTAAGATCTGCATCTAATACCTAACAACTGGCATGCCTAATCTGTCAAGCTTACCAGATCCGGGATACCCCTTCTTGGCAAAATTGGTTTCAATGGAAAATGCAGAGCCCTGGGCCAATGTACCATGACCTGAACTCAGTATCCGTTTACCCGATCTGAACTTTTCATGCTCAGGCCTTTGCCTAGGGGCACTCTGTGAGCGGGCCTTTGCCTTAAATGACTTGGTATTAGCCATGTAATTAGGGTAGTCAGTGTATCCCCCAAATGAGCACTCACTCTTAGCAGGTGTAAACGGGCCCCGCCTTGCACTTGTAGCCCGTGAAGTGGCCGAATAGAACTGGGGGCTCTCGATCGAAACCGAAGTCACTATAGGGAATCTAATTGGGCTCAGAGAATGCTCAATTCCAACTGAGGGTGGGCTCGGTATCGACAATTGGGCACCTGTGGAGTCCTTCGATGGGGACCCTTGCACAGTGGTAAAACTTCGGCTATTTGGGTCTGAAATGCGAGTAGAGGAAGAAAAGTGCATTGGATGACAATTGTGTGGGTTGGTTTGTCTTCCGGAGCTGCCATATTTTGGTTTGCCTGGATCGACTTCTAGGATTTTATCATTTTTGGCATCATCCCAATATTTTTCTTCAATCCATTGGTCAAGCCAGTTGTGCCCAGATGTGTGAGATCTTTCACTGCTGAGCTTGCTGCTTCCGATTGACTTTGTTGAGCTTCTCTGCATATTCAAAAACTAAATCATTATTATCTTGTTTTCTTTCCAAATTAAAGAACATTTTATTTTCCATCCAATTCTTTGAGGTAATTTTTTTTTACCTTGAGAGGGCTTAAGTGGTCAGATCTTGAAGCATTAGATCGAGGGGCATGTTCACGCTTCTCTGGGGTTGGAGAGACCTGAAAACAACCAAACAAAAATATTTAGACATTTATTTTAAACTGAAAAATATTATATACCATGCTTTGCTAGATCATTGTGAAAATATAATTCTAAGAGCTATTTTTTTTAATTATATTACAATTCATGATGAGCAACAATTTGACACATGAGATGATTTGCACAGTGGCCTTTCAAGCAAGGACATGTACAAACCGTTTCATAAAAATAACACCTCAAATAAAAAAAATAACACCATAACAACCTTTTAACTGGGGCCCAATAAGTATACCTTTTGCTATGAAACCCCCCTGAACCAAAAGGCATTTTGCTTTTTCAATATCATCAAATTAAGTAACTAGCATTTAGTTAAAATGACAAAATTTTGTATGTAACAACTGAAAGGAATTAATTACCGGGTTAGGATGTAGGGCTCTATCGGATCTGCATCTCTCAGCTTTAAGCGCCCGGCAAGATCGAGCCCTTGTCTGGACTCGAACCAGCGCATGCATGCACCGAAGCGTCTCAGTTGCCTGTTTCCTCACAATGTAACCTCTGACCAGAGCCTGAAGTTTTACCAGCCCTCTCAGTGCCTTAAGCGCCCTTCTTGCCTAATTAAACCCACAAAAGAAAGAAAACCAAAAATAAGGTACAACTGTACAAGCCAGACTTTACAATCTTAACAAAAGAGGATCCGCATCTGCTGCGATTCTTCGCTGATCAACAGTGCCCTGCGATCCCTGCTTTTCCAAATCCAATCGTTCAATTGTTTCGAGATTCGTGCAAGAAAAAATCAGATGCTTTGAGATACGTGCACGAAATTACTGGACAGTCAGATTTGGAAAAGCAGGAATTTTAGAGTTACTGTTCAACCTTTTAGAATCGCAGCAGATGTGAATCCAACAAAAAGATAGATAACTTTAGATTCCTCTCTATCTTGTATTTCCTCAAGAACTCTATTTGGTACAAACAGTAGTCATGTGCCTCACAATCAGACCCAGGTCAGACTGCTTTGACCTCTGGTTAAGCAAGCAAGCAACCAATCACTGTACCAACCTGGTGGACCCAAACGAGATTACGAAACAAAGGTATAAAACAAAAATCACAGCTCTATGCCTATTTCTAACATTAGTCATGATTAATTAGAGCAGTACAAGCTGTGTAGTAGTAGTGTATTAAATGCAAGGAAGATCAGGACCACCCACTTTAAATGTGAAAAGATTGGATGCCTAATTAATGGAAAGAGCCAGAACGAGAGGGTTCCAGAAACGGATCACGATGTAAATAGGACAAATGCGAATTAAAGAGGGAATGGAGGCAGAGAAGAGAAGAAAACAAACCGCTAGGTTCGTCTATCCAATCCTATATGGAATTATTTATTCACAAAAGAGATTTCTATAGATTATGTAGATGGTCTATAGAGGAGGTAAAAAAGAGAAATTTTGAGGTGACAGCTTCTCTTCGTTCACGAGTTCCAATTACCTACTCATTAATCCTTTTTCGGGGTAAAATCAACATACAAAAGGAAAATAAATCGTAGTTAATCAGAATTGTAATGAACTATTACTAATTAATTACAAACTAACCAAATAGCCACGGAACGAAGATTGGATCTTGATTGCTGCTAACTCCTCACGCCTCGTTGGGACGCAACGACCAGAGCTCGTTAGTCTGACAACAGCGGCAGCGGCATGTGCTGCGGCGACCGCTGCGTCAGCTACAGCCGCAGTGGCAGCTGCCACAGCAATTGCACGCTTGTTTTGCTCGTCGGGATCTCCAGCGACAGCCACCACTTCTCTGTACACCCTCCAGTCTTCATTCACTCGAGGAGGTGGTGAAGGTGGAGGTGGAGGTGGCGCTTCGGGTTTATGCCTGAAGGATTTCCCCAAGGCCCATTTCTTTCTGTCAGCTTGTGTCGATTTGATGTCGGATGCGGTTTTTTTCTGGGTAAAAAGGTTTCGGAGCCACCGGGTTGCCCAGCCCATTTACCGTTTCACTCCAAACTTGTCTACCTTGGAAGTGCTATTTAGAGGAGAAATGGCGTGGCATTTCAGTTGCTTGTTTAGTTTGCTATGGTTGAAGTAGAGTAGAGATGGAGCGAATAAATTAGCGGGAGAGGGAGAGAGTGGGGAGAGCAAAGAGTGCAAAGAGTCGGTCAGTGAAGCTGGGTCGCGGATTCCTGCCTATATAATACAAATAATGTGGGGTTAAATCTTAAATGTATTGTAATTTTGCGGCCTTGCGGAAAAGGAAGATTGCGACTGACTGACAGAAAAGAAAAGAAAGGGTATTACTAGAGAAGGAAATACGTGCCGTGACGTGACAAACACGCCGTGATTTGGTTACGTGACGTGATTAATTTTTTTTTTCACGTGACGTGACGTGACGTGACTAAAATGGTGGCTGATGGTCACGTCACGCGAATGGTCACGTCACGCGTAGTCACGCCGTGACTATACGTGACGTGATCACACGTGACGTGACGTGTCGTGACGTAAATTAGCCGTGTCAATTTTTTTTATATTTTAATTTAAATTGTTGAAAATTTAGAAAAAAAGATAAAAAAAAATTATAAAACAAGTAAATAATATTGTAAAGATTATATTTTTTAGGAAATATTACATCTGATATTACTTTAAAAATTCAAATTACAAACATTCATTAAACTAAACTAAAGAAAATAAAAATCGTACTACATGAGTACCAATATCACTTAATTTACACTAAAATAAAAATCTGAATACTCTATACATATAAAAAAAGTTGGATACTTTATGTTTCATACCGTGACGTGACGTAACGTGATCACGTGACGTGACGTGACGTGACTGGTTCGCGTGACGTGACGTGACATATATTTTCACTAGAATGTGGTCACGTCACGCGAATGATCACGTCACGCGTCACGCGAGTCACGTCACATAATTGACACACGTGACGTGACGTGACGTTAACGTGACGTGACTAGTCACGCCGTGACAAATTTCCTTCTCCAGGTATTACTGTTATCAGTGTGAAAAGGTTTGTAACTATGAATATGGAATATGAATCACTTGATAGAAGCTAGAAGGCAATTAATAGATAACTGTTTCCAATGCTTCTATACGCGTTATAGGTAATTATGAAAGACGGTGACATTCTCACGGAGCTAACAGTTTACAGTTCCCTTCTCCCTTCATTTTTTTTTTCTTTTGTCAAGCCGTACCCAATCCGTCCACAAAACTAGAGATACGTAACAGAATATTATGAATGTCACATCACGTCATATGTATTGATTACGTAATGTAACTCGCATGTCGCGTGACGTGACCGCATTTGAGTAAAAATTACACGTCACGTCACGCGAACCAGTCACATCATGTGAAAGAAAAAAGTTGATCACGTTACATTACGTGATCAAATCATAGTGTGTTTGTCACGTCACGTTACGTCAATGCGCATATTATATTACTCAATTTGTAATGTACATAATTATGTCATTTTTTTTCTAAAAAAATATTTATTGTTATCATTGGCAGATTTAAATTGATTGAATGGCGGTCATTGTTTCCTATTATTTTTGTAGGGTAAATTTAATTGGAGGTAACTAGACTTTTTCATTTGTTAACGAATTGATCACATAAATTAGATTTATCTATTTTAAGTCACTAAACTTTGTCATTTGTTCTAATTGAGTCATTTATATTTTTCGTCTAAAATATAAATAAAATATACTTATTTCGTTATTATTTTGGATGGAAGGAGTTTATTCTGTTAATATTTTGGACGGAATGGAAATATTTCATTAAGTTTTTGGACGAAAAAATATAGAGTGACTTAATTGAAACAAATGATAATGTTGAGTAATGAGAAATAAACAATTCAAACTTGAGTGATAAATTTGTGACAAATTATAAAATTTAGTGATTTTCGGTAAAATTTATCTTTTTTTTCTTATTTAAACACTTTTACATAATAGTTTTCATGCAGTACGTCTGGACATGCAATTTTATTTTATTTTTGTTACTATATATATTCGTGATTAAAAGATGGGACGGAACAAAAAAATTCTATGGAGATTCTATGGGGTGACAAACATAAAAACCAAAATTCAACAGTGAATCCTGTGAGTTTCTTTGCGGCTGGGTGATTTGGTTCTGAACGCGACAATTAAAAATGATTAACCACAAGAAGACAAAGTCAGGAGTCCGAATTTGCTGTTATTTCGAGAAAAATTACATGATTTTGAAATTCTAAGATTAACTGTTTAAACTTTTTTGTGTGCAGATTTCAAAAATATTCTCACAAAAATAAATTTTTATATACGCATTTTGAAAAAAAACCAACTGTTGGGATCAAAAGAATTACAGAAAATTTATTTTTCAAAGTCTGATATGCTCTTTCATCAAAAAAAAAATGTGAATTTTTCTGAAGGAAAAAATTGTAAGTTTCATCCTGAACATAAATGTACATCCAAAACCATAATTTATTAGATTATTTATGATGGCTCGGTCACCATAAATTATTCTAGTCCTTTATGTTCAAGCTTTGTATACATAGAAAATGATCATATTAGTCATGGAAGCTTTGAGTTTAGAATCCAAATATATAGAATACATGTTGGGCAGCAAAAATTGTATCTGCTATCATGACCAATGTTCCGCAACAACAGATTAAGAGTGGAGGATTAAGAACTTAAGGAACGCTAAGGAATCAATATTCGATTGTCTTAATTCATAAATGAAAGTTAATGAAGTTAAAGTAAGAGGTACAAGTGCCTTAAGATCCGAACAGAGAATTAAAATACGGGCAAATTGAGACTAAATGAAGTGATCTTAATCCGCACTAAGAAATTAATGTTTGGCAAAATTAAGCAGCTAAAAAAGCTAAAAGAAGTGGATTACGCCTCATATTGCTGAACGGCCAATATTTCAAACAAAGAATACTTGAGTTTATTGTATCTCTTAAACACTAGTGTCCCTACATCCAATCTTCCATGTAATAAGAAACTTTTTGGCTGCCATAATTTGATAATTATTCATTTCAGCTCAGTAATAATATTATAATTAGTTCATCAATTTTATTGCATGAAATATCCATATTGTATATAACAAATGATAGAATAAATTAACATATATGGCATTGCTTAATTGAACATAAAATAAACAATATATAACACATGATTATTTACATATAAACATTGTAATCTAGTATTGAATAACCTGTCGAAATATATATTTTTAGATAGATAATTTTATGTGGATATAAAGCATTAAGACGATCAGCTGCTATATACTGATTATTTTATTTAAGAAATATAAAATTTCTAATTAAAACGGAGAAAATATTAAATAAATTTCAGAATTTAGGTAGGTCGAGATTTGAAATTTTAATTCTAACTATGAAATTTCTAACATAAACAAGAAAAAAAATTAAAACTTTTACTAAGGTCATTGTTTGATTATCCGGTCGTAAGAAGGGGCTGGATTAGGGCTGCAAACGAATCAAACCGAATCAAATTTAATTCAGTTTGAATTTGAATAAATTTCGAACCAAACTGGTTGGAAATTGATGTTGGGTTTCGAACTGAAAAGAGTACGAGTTTGATTTGGTACGATTCGAATCAGTTTTGAACCCAACTGGTTCGAAATTGAAGCATAATTTAGAACTAAAAAGAAGAGTTTTAAACCGAGCCAGACTCAATTCAAGTTCGATTCGAACCAATTTCAAACTGTATTGTGTTTGATTCATTTTGAACCGATTTTTTTTCAAATCAAACTCAATCAAATCACGAATTACGAGCTTTTAGTGCATCTCTAAACCGGATTCTCAAACCTCAATCTAAACTCGTTTTTTTAATACAAAAATAAAGGATCAAATTTGAACCCTTGAAAGGCCGGATTATGAAGAGTCGGAAACTTGAATAACTGTACATAATCGGTTAAAATTTAGAATACGGCCCTTGATTTTTTATTTTTTTTTCATACCGAATATGTAGAATATAGATGGACTGAAATTTTAAATAATACTTTTCTAGAAGTTTTAAAAAAAAATTGGAGGTTTAATTTAAAATTCTTAATATTAAATTGAATTATAAATTCTTAAATTAAACTATTTTTCTTAAACTTCTAGAAGTTTAATTTAAAAATTTATAATTCAGAATTATATTTTAAGGATCAGAGGCACTGACCAAGATCCATAAAACTTGTTGAAATGTGACACTTTCATTACAGATTTCAACCTAATTAGAAAACTAATAATAAAACACGGATCTTAGTTAGTGACTCCGATTTTACTATATTTGTTGAAAACTGAGATACTCTTTTATTATTATATTTTCTTAAACTTCTAGAAGTTTAATTTAAAAATTTATAATTTATAATTATATTTTATGGATCGGAATCACTGACCAAGATCCATAAAACTTGATGAAATGTGGCACTTTCATTACAGATTTCAACCTAATTAGAAAAATAATAATAAAACACGGATCTTATAAGTTCTTGACACTCCGAGTAATTCGTGGATTAGCAAAATTATAGTGACAGTTTACACAAATAGGAGTCTATATGGAAAAAGGGTTAGTATGTTCTAGATTAAATTTTAAAGCATCCATATATAAATTCAGAAGAAATGCGGAAGAAATCAATTAACTAGCAGTTTGCCATGAGCAGAAATTTTGATTAATACGAAAATAAATAAAAAATATTGACAATGAAGAAGGATTTTTGGGAAATGCAATACGTAAGAAAAATATGATGGTTTATAACGTCATAAACTACAATGTTCTAATTAGCGAAAGCTAATTAACTACGGTCCTGAACATTATGTAGTATCACGATCTGATTCCAGCAAAAAGAAATAAATAAACTTCGGTTGTTCACTTCTATCATGCCCAAAATCTAACGATTTTTTTTCGTCAGTCTCTTCTATCACGGCTTGGACCCAACCAAAAAAAAATATTTCTGACCGTTCTAGACCCCATATTATTTTTCACACCCCGTCTCTTTCTTTTTGTCTCTCATTGTCTCTAACTCTATTCGGTTTTAATTTTCCGTCTTCCCAGATGTTCGGGACAACAACATCAAGATTTGTTTTCCCCGCTTCGCTGGACCTTTTTTTTTTGTCTCTCTGGACGTTCTCAGCAGTAACGTCTCTTTTTTGGGTTGTTTCGCTGATTAGCAATAATCTGATTTCTATAATAGAGACGTTGTCATCTGTAACGTCCTAGATGTTATACATAACAACATTTTTCTTACACATCAAATTTCTCAAAAATTCTTTCTATTAATAAAAATTTCGGCTGCAATGAGCTGAATTTATGACATATCAATGGGGCCGATCGAATCTTTGCCACGAGAAGCCACGAGGAAATGATGTGCAAAAGTTGTGTGATTGTACCACACGACGGAATGGAGAAAGAACCCATGGAAAATAATATAGACTCACTTGTGTTACTTCACTTGATGATCATATGTTCCCCACAATTTTATTAATATCCTAAGTTAAATAAAAAATTTCAAATGTATCCATCATTGTTCAATAATTATAAAAATATTCAAATTGACCAATTATTAGCTGTTTCCATTTTTTTTAAAACATGCTAATTATTAGCCGGTTCTAATTTTTTTAGAAAATATTATAATTTTTTTATTAAAATATTGGATATATTTTTTTATTTCTCTGAAAATATATAGTATACTATGTAATTTGATTTATTAGGAAGATTGTAGCAAATAACCTGTATCAATATTTTTCAGGGCGGGTTTTTTGTAGTTGTAAAAAAAATTAAAATATTTTTTGTGTTATTGAAAAAAAATAAAAATATTTTGAACCGGAGTTATTGATCCCGGTTCAAAATTCATTTCTATATAAATAGAGAAAATATTGTGGTCTTTCTGAAAAAATAAAAATTTAATCTAATTTTTTTGTCAGATGTAATAATTTATTACAATTATTTTTCAAAATATATACAAAATCTTAAAAATTAAATGTACTAGAAGGACCACAATATTTTATGTATTTATCTGGAAATAACTTTTGAACCAGGATCGATAACTCAGATTTAAAGCATGTTTAATTTCCAATAACAAATAAATAAATATTTTAATTTTTCTTACATCCGCGAAAAATCCGACCTGAAAAATATTGGCCTAGATTATTTGTTGTAGTCTTTCTAATAAGTCATATTATATAGTATTCTATCTATTTTTAAAGAAATATAAAAATATATAATATTTTTAATACAAAAAATAAATAAATTATAATATTTCTAAACGAAAATAGTTTAAAACCGGTTAATTATTAGTTGGTTTTGAAAAAAAAATTGAAAACTGGCCAATTATTGACTGGTTAAAATTTTTTATAATTACTTAAAAAAAATGGGCATATTTCGAATTTTTTATTTAATGTAGGATATTAATAAAAATGTCGGCACATGTTCCAGCTGACACACTGTTCCACTAGTAGCCGACCCGTTTAAAGGAAAATGGGTATAATTAATAGCTCAAAAAGATCAATTGAGCATTTGGGCCACAAATATTTAAGTGGGTCTCAAATAATTTGCCAGTGCAGCTCTTAATGGGCCTCAAAGGCTTATATTGATATAGTTAGGCTTTGGTATTGGGCCCGTTTGGAATATTCGGGGGATAAACAAATTTGCTGCTGCCACCACCGTTATCTGCACCATGTTTTATGCTTTTATTACGCTCTCTGTTTTATCTCTATTTTTAAAATCTGAACTGCTCAAAATAATTATTACAATAAAATATACTTAGAGACCAAATTTTACATTTTTTAGAATTTGTTTACTATTATTTTTGGTAGGTACAAAATCTCAGATTTCAAGAGATCATGGGCCATCCAAAAAAGCGATATCATACCTACTAAAAAAATAGTAACCATATTCTAAAAAATATAAAATTTGGTCTTCAAGCATATTTTATTACAATAATTATTTTGAGTGGTTTGGATTTTGAAAACAGAAATAAAGATGTGGAACATAATTAGAGCACAAAACATAGTGCATTTGAACCCTCCTCATCTCTGAATACGTCCAAAATTATTCTAAAAAAGTAATAGTTATATATTTCAAGTACGTAGACATTATTCTAACTCGTAATTTTGTCAAATATTCCACCTCAAATCTTATTAAAATTTTGAATCAGATCTTCACTGCCAAAAGAAAAAAATTGCCATTAGTATCAATCTATAGGCTTGAGAGTGGGAATGCAATATCTTAGTTTATTGTGAACAAATATGTTCTATTTTTTTTTTTTTTTCATTTGTAGTAGACCATCGTTTTAAAATATCTTGTATTTGAAGTAGATATATAATATGGACAATTGTAGAATTTAAGTAATATCATTCAGAGATTTTCTTTTACGATATTATTATTATTATTATTTAAAGTACATTTTTAAAAATAGAGAAATCAAACTTGATATCTCGGAAGAGAGAACATTTTGTTTATAGAAATTAATAAAATAATATATACAAAAATAGAAAGAGTACCAGTATTGTAAAAGTTTTAAAAATATCAGGACAAATGGTCCCGATTCAACTTTTGGGTCAGACTCAACGGTTCTGATCCATTGTATTTTTTTAATCTTCACAAAAAGGTGATTTTTCTGCCACAGAAAATCACCCAATTTTCTCTTTCCTTAAATCCTATTACCTTTCTTTATCTAATTGATGTAGAATTAGCCTATTATCTTTCTTTATCAATTTGTAGAATTAGTGTATGAAGAGTTGAAACTTGAGATAGCCCAGCCTACTTTTAAAGTATTCACATTGTCCTTTTTCTTAATTGAGATGATGAATGATTTGATAAATCTTTTATCAAAAATTTAATTTGATCAATCGTCATCCATTTTGCAAAGGTTTCTTTTTCCCAATTGGAATGAAATAACAGGCCGCCGAAATGATACAAGGGTCAAATTGTCTTAATTGAGATGATGAATGATTTGATAAATCTTTTATCAAAAATTTAATTTGATCAATCGTCATCCATTTTGCAAAGGTTTCTTTTTCCCAATTGGAATGAAATAACAGGCCGTCGAAATGATACAAGGGTCAAATTGTTTCGAGAGGAGGGATCCAATTACACTCTTTTTTTGACACATCTTGACACTGTTTTTTTTATAGGTCAATTTTGTAATTTCAAAATTCAAACAGTCGATCCGAACCATTCAACACGATAACCATATTAAAATGTGCTTGGAGATCAAATTTTATATTTTTTTGAATTTTTTTACTATTTATTAAGATGGTTACAAAATCGTTGTTTTTCAATGGTCCGAAAACAACGATTTTGTAACCATCTTAATAAATGTTAAAAAATTTAAAAAAATGTAAATTTTATCTCCAAGCACATTTTAATATATTAATCATGTTGAACAGTTTGAATTGACTATTTGAATTTTGAAAATAGTAGATGTCAAAATATGTTAACAAAAAGAGTGTAATCTAATCCCTCCTCTTGTTTCAATCAATTTACCAACGTCACCATCTTGCTTTCTATTTTCTTTCATTTTCTTTCAAAAACAGTTCAAATCCAGAGAAGTTGTTTTCATCTTTGGATGATTTCAATCCATAGATTTGTTTGCACATTTTTCAATTTTGACCTTTTGAGGTGTGACTCCAAGATTTGCATTTATGATCCCGGCCTACTCTATTATTCTGTTTGATAAGTTGAAGGCTTAATGCATCATACAACAAATAAAGTCAAAATGAAATTAAAATTGTCAATACATTTAATAACTCATTAATTCACCTCCTAGTCAAATGTAAACTTTAAGAATTTGGTGTATCACTAATGACCGTCACATATTCTCTAATTCTATCTTAGCTTCCTTCAAATTTTTTTTTTAAATACAACACTTCATTTAATTTAATTCTTAATTAAATATAGTAGAACAGTGTTTTGATCATCTGAACAATTTTGAGAGCAAATACATATATTTATAAAAGAGAATGATAAAGCTATCACATATAGTGATGAACTTCGCCTCTCTATGAAGAGACACAAGTGCATTTTATTTTCTCAAGAGGCATTTAAAAGATATAGATATTGAAATTTACAGAGCCATTATTTAAAAAGAAATATTTAAAAAATGTTTTTATATTTGAGCAAAAGAGGGACTCAAATATTTTTTTTTCTATTAAAAAAATTATAGAATTAGTAACAAAACAATCTCAAGGTCTGTTTCTTGGTCCCAACTCTTAAATAATCTATAATCCACCCAAACTCTAAACATTACTTACATAGTAAATAATGTCTGGCATCATCCCAATTAGTGATGTTTGGAATGATCAGACGGTTTTATTTTTATTTCTATATTATATATATATTTTTATTTACTATACGAGTAGTATTTATCCCAATCACATTTTATTTTCAGAAAATATATTAAACTAGTTCAACATTGTTTTTAATTATTCAAAGAGGAGAGTTCCAATGCATCCAAAATTCTATGCTTCTATTTACATCCAATTCTTTATCTTTATTTTGAAAGTCCAAATAGTCGATCCGAACCGATCAACATAACCTTCATAATAAAATATGCTTGGAGACCAAATTTTATATTTTTTAGGATTTTTTTACTATTTTTTAAGATAGGTACAAAATAACTTTATCAAATGGTCCAGAATCTCCTGAAAATAATGATTTTGTCTTCAGGCATTGTCTCCAGGCATATTTTATTATGAAAATCATGTCGAGCGGTTCGGATTGACAATTCGGACTTTCAAAATAAAAATAAAGGAGATAAATGATTGGGTGCAGATGTGAGCATAGAATTTTGGGTGCATTGGAACCCTTCTCTTATTCAAATTATATTCGTATTCGTATTCATATTCATATCCGTCCAATATTCAATCCGTATATGTATCCATTTAACATCTGATCCGTATCCATATTAATCGAAAACTATTTGTATTCCAAAAAAATTAATGGATAAAAATACAGCATGATTACTATCCAATCAATATCGGACCGTTTACACTCATAACACCTCTATATTAGAAACCTCTATATTAGAAGCAATCATTAGAAAAATTCAAAATAGATTGATGTGGAAAGAGTAGAAAAATATATAGTGAAATAAATTTTCTCTCCACTACATTTTTTTTTTATATAAAAAGCGGCACGACAGTTTTAGTATATGCGCACTTCAAATTGTGTAAGTGAATCGTATTTCTCTTTTAAGAATGCGCAAATCAAATCTGTGTACATGCTACCTCCCAATTTTTATTTGTTTTGAAATTCTAAGAAAAATAATATGGTCTTTTTTAATCTGCTTGGTCAAACTCACGTGAGAGTGGACCTGTCCCTCAAAATATGAAGCTCAAGCTGATAAAGTGATAACTTGTAATTTCTTCTAGAGTTCGAGCTTAATTTTCTAAGAAATAGTACTGATAATTTTTTTTTTCAATGAAACATTAAAAAAATCAATAGCTCCAATAGGGGGAACATCAAAACAACATATTTTGAAGAACAACAATACAACTTAAAAAAATCGTAAAAAATTTCTTATTGATGTAACTAATAAATCGGCTATTCTCTGTGCTAATTCTTCTTAATAGCGCTATTAGAATAACGATTATTTCCTCGGAGAAAGAATTAAAACATGATCTAGTTATTAATCAATCATGGGTCGGTACATGTTGATCATTCTATCATAGATATTTTGTAGAGGCCGGGAGTTGTCATGCGCATCCTGCAAAAATATTGATCCAAGACTTAATAAATCATCCATGCATGAGACCTATAATTTACAAATAGACGCAAACTAGAATATTTACAAAAGGAATAAAATTTGGTCCAAATAGCTTTAGATCGGACACCGTCCAAAGCTTCTAAAAATCGTACGATTAAAGTCTGAACAGTCGTTCCGAACTGCTCAACATGATTTTTATATTAAAATGTGTTCAGAGATCAAATATTATATTTTTTTTGAAAATTATTTACTATTATTTTAGATACGTACAACATTACTGTTTCTGAACGGTCGAAAAACGTAATTTTGTACGTATCTAAAAAAAATAGTAAAAAATTTCCGAAAAATATAAAATTTGGTCTCTTAACACATTTTAATATGAAAATTATATTGAGCGGTTCGGATCGACTGTTCGAACTTTAATCGTACGATTTTTAGAGGCTTTGGACGGTGTCTGGTCCAAAGCCATTTGGACCAAACCTTATCCCTTTACAAAAAATAAAAAATAGAAAATTTGTGATTACAGAGTAAACTTACTTCATGAACAACATCTTTTAGCAAATCTATCTGATCTTTGGATACAGTCCTTATCTATCAACAATGACACATACCATTAATCGTCTCAAAACATCCAAACTAAAGCACAATCAAAACACAAATAACAGAAGAACTAAATGCAATTAAGTTTATAGAATTTTCTGATACCAACCTTTCTGACAATTGTCCAAACTACCCCCTCGGTACATGGCGGGACGGTAAGAGAACCCATGTATCTGTAGTATTTTCTACTTCCTAACTTAATTTCCTTGGATCAACAATTCCAACCGATTCTTCTTCATCATTTTTGTTTGTAATCTCCTTGATGTATGGTTCCAGCTGCATATTAAAAATAAAATAAAAAATTAAAGCTTCTTAGATGCGCATGCACTAGAAATATTCTTTTGAAAATTCTATCCATGAATCCAGCCATATATATAAACAATAAGGCGAAATTTCAAGAAAATATACACAATCAACTGAAAAAAGAGAGAGAGAAAGCAATTTCTTTTGACATAAGCCAGAAATTTAAAGCAAGTAGGATATAATATATTAAATATTGTTTGATACAGCTAGCTAAATCAGGATTTAATTAGAGAACAGCTTAATTGGGTCGTGTTAATTAATTGTCAAACAAATTACCTCATCCAGTAACGGGTCAGGACGCCCGTACTTGTACAAAAACCCAATAACTGCAATCTTCTTGCCATCTGGAGTCATGTGAACCATGTGCATCTCCATTGCAAACCTGTCAGTATTCTTCCATCCACTTAATCTCAAGCAAAAGATACTTCTAATGAATTATAAGGAGTACCAGTTAGCAAGAACTAATTTTAATAAATGAGAACCAAGATGCTTCTCTGCTCCGTTTACATCGACATTAATAGTTTAAACCGACATTTGTTCAGTTTATGACTTCTTTAATGTCTTTTGTTTTTTAAACCTTATGACATTTTTTGGAAAAATAGGCAAAAGCCCGTCCATTATATTACTAATCAGGTCAAGCAGAGTCTTGAGAGTTGAGAATAAAAGAACAAAAAATGCAAAACTACCCCCAAAAAACCCAAATTCCAAAGCGGTCTCAAGGGTGTGTACAACATCCTCAACTAGATACTAAACTCTGAGTAGTATCAACGTTTCGGAAACAAATCTGCTGTGATTATTTGGAATCGCAGGGTCCCTGCTTGTCCAAATCAAACTATTCATTTGTTTTGAGATTCGTACATAAAATCAATTGCTTTGAGATTCGTGCATTAAAAAAAATGAATGATTTGATCTGAACAAGCAGGGACCTGTGATTCCAAAGAATCGCAGCAGATTTATTTCCCAAGGTTTCAGCTGATTTATTTACGTACGCATCATAGACCAGTAAAAAACACAATTACACCCTTACCTAACCAAAGCATCAACAGTAAAAACATTGTGTCAGCAGCAGAACCTTATCGGAACACCCAATAATATTATTACATCACAACACATCAAATAGTCTAACAAGAAGGGAAAGAAGTTTTTAAAGAATTTCATGAGGGTTAGGCAAACTCGGCACCCTAATGGCCAAGCAACAGGGAAACCAGTGACATATTGGTAAAACCTTATGACTTCTTTAATATCAAAGAGCATTCAATAAATGCATCCAAAAGTCATCTTACTAAGCTATCTGATTGATATACCCCACTCTAGGTATGTCCCGGAGTTTAAGAGGGATTATATCCTACTAATTAAGAGCGATAATTTCATATGATATCTTAATTAAGTATAATAACAATTCACCTCCTGCCATTGATTGTGTGCTCAGATGGAGTGTTACATTACGAAACAAAATATTCTAATCGATTTATATATATATGTGGGCTTATAGGTAAATTTTATATAATATGACATGAATTTATTTTTATTCAAAATGAATAGATATTGATGCTTTTGATATTTAGTCAAATAAATTCTATATATATTATGCAAAAAGGGGTTTATTCTAAGAACCATATATTGATATAAGGGTTTATGTGCATATATTACATCCCTATGTAATATTAATTAAATTAAGGGGCTTATAGGCAAAATTACCAAATTTATTAACCAAACCTTTTCTTTCTTCCTTCTCCACCGTGTAGTCTCTTAAAAGAAACCGTGAGTGTGTGTGGGTGAGTGGCGCAAGAGGAGGAAGAAGAGAGAGAGAGATCAAATTCCGCGAAATCGATCGATTCGATCTGAAATTCGAGATTCGAGCCAAGTAGATACTCTAATCCTCTTCTCATTTGGTAAATTTCCTTTCTTAAATTATCAAGAACCTAATTCTCGATTTAAATGTCGAATTTTCGGTTAAAGTTTGGAATTGGATTCGGGTTTTCGAATTATCGTTCAACTTCGGTTGCTTGAATCGAATTTCTAAATTGAATTTGATAGATATGGATGGATTATTGGATTTAGGGTTTTTGAATTGATTCTAGGGTTTTAGTGATTCAAAGAATACGGAATGATCGATTATTCGACCAAATTAAACCGTTAAGCCGAAATGAACGATCGATGGTTTCAAACCTAATACCAAATTTTATCGACCAAATTAGAAGTTATTTGACCTAATTTAAATTGGGTAAATGAATAAGTATTTATGGTTATATGGTATTGAATTAGGAAATGATGCCGCAATCGACCGTACCAACCCGGTACCAAAAACCTGAACTTAATTAACGATTATGCGTATCTTTCAAATAGATTTGGTAAGGTGTCCGGGCCGTGCGGCGCCCTGCGTAGGGGGTCGAGTAGGGTATTACACGGTCCGGTGTGGATTGTGACTCGGCCCGAGTAGGGTTTGACACGGTCCGTGTGAATTGTGACTCGGCCGTGTAGGAAGTCCAGATTTTAGAATCTATTAACGATCATCATACTCGGGTGCGGGGTTTCGGACTTGTTTGATATTTTATTTTCGGAATTAAACTTGTTGTTTCATTTGTCATGTTGATTACTCTTTGTTGCATAAACTGAATTAAGCATTGCATTCGCATAACCAATCTATTTCAATTCGAATTGCTGTAATCTGGGTGATTTGCATGCTGGTATGGTTTATTATTGTGTCGATCTATGAGATCGATCCGTAGTTGAAAGTCACCGAATTTGATAAATAAACGGATACGTGTCACCTAGCGAGTGACAGTCACCTAGTGTGACATTCGCAAAACCTGGATATCCGGTTTTGCAAGGATCTTAAAGCTTTAAGTCGGGCCCGGGTAAGTCCTCGGACCGGTTGGGGGCGTGGCAATGCGATATGATGATGGTTATGGATATAGGTGACTAGTGTGAAACGTCTAAAGCATTATCCGTTATGATAATGCGGTTGAAAAGTCTATTGATATTACGTTCTCGAATGATTTCAAATGAATTTTCTTGATATGATCCGAAACCGAGTTTAGGAAATGGTTAAGCCAAGCGATACGAGATGGGTGTCACATAAAGGGTCCAAGGTAGGGTGGTCCATCTCAGTAGGCGTCTGGAACCCTACAGGTGTCGACGGGCTAGTGAGTAGGGTGGAACATCTGTATTTGCTACCAGACGTAATAACCTGAGTTAAACCGAATGTTTTTGTGTAGTTGAATTTCAATTTGACAATTCCTTTATTGTGATTTCATTTGTTTACTTGTAGTCGTATCGATGCACTTCTGTTTAATCATATATTGTTATATACATGTTAGGTAATTTGTTTATGGTTTATTTTTGAAAATAAAACTTGATTGCAAGTCCAGCAACTTATCTGTGGCAAATATTCGCACTGGGAATTTTATTCTCATCCCGTTTTGGGTAATTCTTTTCAGGTTCCGGGGCGGTTGATTCGGGAGAGGCACGACAGGTCTAGACTCCCGATTACCTGTTTTGTTTGGTATTTGACTAGAGATGTGTATTTATGTTTTTGGTTGTATATATCTATTCTCTATGTCATGAACCATGTCGTATCCGTATGTGATACCGTTCTGTTTTTATTATGACGTACCTGACTTTGATATTTGATCGGTTATGTATATTGTGTTTTTATGTGCTTGTTTGGGGGTTGGTTTTAATTTATATCGTAATTGCCTTGTAAGCATATGGGAAACTGTATGTTTACGGCAGGGATCCTGTCGCATTCTGTATCTGATGGCTACGGGGTGTGACAGGTCTCCTTCGGTGGTATCAGAGCATGGTTAAGCCTGAACCTAAACCAGCCTGTTAGGATACGTGAGAGTAATACGAACTAATGGGATCGTCACGAATGACGAGGTATTTTGTAGAATAAGTAGAGAATTAATTTCTTATAATCGATTCTTACCTTGTATAGAACAGAGATATGGAGTCACGTAGAGGCAGAGGACGACCTCGAATTAACCCTGTGGTCGAGACAGCTGCTGCTAGGGCCGGGGATGAATCAGGAAGCTCTGGGGGAGTGCAGGAACCGAGATCGGGAAATGGATGAACGTTTAATTGCGGCCTATGAGAGAGGTCGTCAGGCAGAAAGACGAGAAGAAGCAGCACCGGTAGTTCAAAGGGATGCACCGGAGGAGTTCAGAAGGATATATGACTCGTTTATGCGGTTGAATCCACCGCAGTTTGACGGAACAGGTGGGTATGCAGGGGCAGAGGAATGGCTGGAGAAAATTAATGCAAAGCTCGCTCTGTGTCGGGCACCTGCAGATGACATGGTGGAGTTGGCAGAACAACAGCTAGACGGAGATGCAAGATTTTGGTGGAACGGGGCCCGACGCACTTATGTCGGGGAAGCTGTAAAGATTCCGTGGGAATGGTTTGAACAACAATTTACTCGACGGTTCTCGAGCAATATCCACCGAGAAGCCCTACGAAGAAAATTTACGGAAGTGAGACAAAATGGGAGACCGGTAGCTGAATATAACAATGAGTTTCTTGCCTTTGTCCGGGTATGCAGCGGATATACAGAATGATACAGTCAGATACCACAGGCAGTATCTAGATGGGTTAGACGGGAGTATATCTATGATTGTTGATACTCCAACAGCTACAGAGTTACAAGCCATGATGGATCATGCCGAACAGGTCGAAATGCACGCAAAAAGAAAGAACAAACAGTTGGCGGAAAGAAATGTTAAACAACGGGTTGATCAGAGTCGGCCAGTTGTGAGGTCGAGGGGAGGACCGTGGGCTGTTAGACCCCCTCCGAGGCAAGTTGTGACTCCCAGGCCATCTTTTGGGCCTGCATTTACCCCGGGTTTCCGGCCGGGATTTTCATCGAGTTTTGCACCTAAGTGGTGTCGTTCTTGCAATGAGGCGCACGATGAAATAGAGTGCAGACGCCGCAACAGATCATGTTTCACATGCGGCAGCGGAGAACATTGGGCAAGAGAATGCCCGCAAGCGCAGGCACAGTCCTCGAGGGATAGTAATGCACGCAGCTCGGTAAACCGTGGGCGGGGCGGACCACCGTCGCGAGGACGGGGTATTCCGCAAGGCCGTGGAGGTAGGACAGCAGGAGGAGTATCAGCACATGCATTGGGCGTTTCAGAAATTGCTCGCGACATCTCAGGCGGGTTAGAAGAAGGTGATGCAGAGAGGATATCTGAGTATCAGACTGACGTGATGACAGGTATACTATCTATATCGGATCATGATGCATACTGTTTGATAGATACAGGGTGTAGTCATTCCATCGTGTCGAGGGTGTTCGTAGAGAGTTGTCAATGGGCCGTCGAGACAGGTAACCAAGTTTTAAATGTTCAGACTCCTTTCAGTTCCACCGATCAAGCTATTACAATCTGCCGAAACCGAAAGGTCAGAGTAGATGGAAGAGATTTAGAGGTGAACCTATTAGTGATGAATATTGCCGGGTACGATGTCTTATTGGGAATGGACTGGTTAACTCAGCACGCAGCAACAATTGATTGTATGCATCACCGGATTCAGTTTTCGACCGCAAGAGGTATGTCATGTATACTCAACTGCAGAAAAATTGGAGGACTGATACCTTTTGTTTCAGCTGTAGAGGTGAGGCGGTTAATAGATTCAGGATGTACTGCATATTTAGCAACGGTGATTTATGCTACAACAGAAGTTCCAACAATTAATACAATTCCGGTGGTATCGGAATTCGTGGACGTGTTTCCCGATGAAATAGCGGGGCTACCACCAGAACGGGAAATCGAATTTGGCATCGAATTGGTACCGAGCCTTTGCACCGATTTTGAAAACACCATACCGAATGGCTCCAGGCGAATGAAGGAACTCAAAGCACGGTTAGAAGATATGTTGGAACACGGGTTTATCGGACCCAAGACATCGCCATGGGGTGCCCGTGTTGTTTGTGAAAAAGAAGGACGGAACCCTACGCTTATGTATTGATTATCGGGAGGCTGAATAAGGTAACCGTGAAAAATAAATACCCATTGCCCCGTATTGACGATTTATTTGATCGATTCTGGGGTTCTTCGATTTATTCGAAAATTGATTTGCGAACCGGGTACCATCGGTTGAGGATCCGTACGAGTGATATAGACAAGACAAAGCATTTCGTACACTGTACGGGCATTATGAATACCTGGTCATGCCGTTTGGGCTAACGAATGCTCCAAGCAGCATTTATGGATTTGATGCATCGGGTATTCCACGACCTATTGGACTCGACAGTGGTGGTTTTCATTGATGACATTCTGGTGTACTCGAAATCTCAAGAAGAACATGAAGTGCATTTGCGGATAGTGTTACAGAGGCTGCGGGAACATCAGCTGTTTGCAAAGTTCTCAAAATGCGAATTTTGGTTGGAAAAAGTGGCGTTCTTAGGGCATGTGATCTCGGGAGAAGGTTTAACCGTTGATTCCGAAAAGATTCGGGCAGTAACAGAATGGAAGAGACCCGAAACGGTGACAGATATTCGTAGCTTCCTAGGTTTGGCAGGTTATTACCGAAGGTTCGTGCTTGGATTTTCACAGTTAGCAGCTCCACTTACAAAATTATTGCATAAAGGTGTGAAGTTTGATTGGGGTACCGCACAGGAACAGAGTTTTCAGGAATTAAAAGATCGATTGGTATCCGCACCCGTACTGGCCATGCCGATTGCTGATAAAGACTATACAGTTTTCACTGATGCATCCCGATCAGGATTGGGATGCGTACTGATCCAAGATGATCATGTAATTGCCTACGCATCTCGGCAATTGCGACCGCACGAACAAAACTACCCGACGCATGACTTGGAGTTAGCGGCGGTGATATTTGCGCTGAAGATTTGGCGGCATTATCTGTATGGCGTGAGGTGCCGTATATTTACAGATCACCAAAGTTTGAAATACATTTTCACGCAAAAAGAGCTGAATTTGAGACAAAGGCGGTGGTTAGAATTGATGAAAGACTATGACTTGGATATCCAGTATCATGCAGGAAAAGCGAACAGTGTAGCAGACGCATTAAGTAGAAAGAGTCAGGTAAACCTGGCGTCAGTGATTACAAGTGAAGCGCATCTTCTTGAGGAAATGCGCAGATTGGAAATACATGTTGGCGCATCACGCGAATTTGCGTTGGATATTGCATCTAAGTGTATTGGAGGTGGGATTGAGGCGGGTACACCCGCAATTACATCAATTGTACTAGCAGCGGTTGAGATCCGATCAGAATTACATGAGCAAATTCGTGCAGCGCAACAAAATGATCCGAAATGTCAGAAATTTAAACTGCACTACGAGTCAAATGCTGATTCACCGTTTCAAGTTCAAAGAGATGGCATCTTGCGGTTTCACGACCGTATTTGTGTTCCGAATGATTCGGAGTTAAAAGATTTGATTTTATCAGAGGCGCACGAGTCGGGATACGCTATTCACCCTGGAGAAGTAAAGATGTATCAAGATTTAAAGAAATATTTCTGGTGGCCAAAAATGAAAAGAAATGTACAGATTTATGTCGAGAAGTGTCAGACTTGTCAGCAGGTTAAAGCCGACAGACGAAAAAAGGCGGGATTACTGAGACCTTTAGAGATACCTATCAGGAAGTTTGAATCAATCACGATGGATTTCGTGACTGGATTACCGAGAACCAATGGAAGGTATGATGCTATCTGGGTTATCGTGGATCGATTGACGAAACTAGCCCATTTTATCCCACTCCGGATTGAGACATCCGGTAGAGAGTTAGCTGATCTGTTTTTGAAATATCAGTTCAAGTATCACGGTTGTTCAAGAAATATCATTTCTTGATCGAGATCCTCGATTTACTTCACATTTTTGGGAAAGTTTTCAAGAGGCGATGGGTACCAAGTTGAGGTTCAGTACAGCGCACCACCCGCAAACCGACGGACAATCTGAGCGAACTATACAGACGTTAGAAGACATGCTCAGGTCCTGTGCATTGGAGTTCCGAGGCTCCTGGATTGATCATTTATACTTGGTGGAATTTGCATATAACAACAGCTACCATTCGAGCATCGGGATGTCACCGCAGGAAGCCCTAACAGGACAGCAATGCCGTACTCCACTTTGGTGGGGACCAGCGGGTACCTATTCACCCACCGGACCTCAGATGTTAGAAGAAATTGCTGCAAAGACACAAGTCGTTTTGAATCGGCTTAAATCAGCTCAGGAGCGACAGAAAAGATATGCAAACATTCATCGAAGACCGTTGGAATTTCCGGATGGGGATCACGTATGGCTCCGAGTTTCACCGGTTAGAGGTGTGCACAGATTTGGCGTTTCGGGGAAGCTAAGTCCCCGATATATTGGACCGTTTCAGATTACCCGGCGAGTCGGGCCAGTAGCTTATGAGCTGGCATTGCCACCGGCACTGGATAGAGTCCATCCGGTATTTCATGTATCACAGTTACGTCGGTACGTACGAGACCCGTCGCACTGCATTGATCATTCCAATCTGCACGTGCAAGATGATCTGACCTATCAAGAAGAACCGATGCAAATCCTGGACCGAAAAGAACAACGGTTGCGAACTAAGGTAATCAGACTCGTGCTGGTCAAGTGGGGCCGCCATTCGAATAAGGAAGCGACGTGGGAAAGCGAGGACACCATTCGAGCGAAATATCCTCAGTTGTTCGACAATACAGGTACAAAATCAAGTTCAGCGGACTGAACTTTATTTTAAGGGGAGGAGAAATGTTACATTACGAAACAAAATATTCTAATCGATTTATATATATATGTGGGCTTATAGGTAAATTTTATATAATATGACATGAATTTATTTTTATTCAAAATGAATAGATATTGATGCTTTTGATATTTAGTCAAATAAATTCTATATATATTATGCAAAAAGGGGTTTATTCTAAGAACCATATATTGATATAAGGGTTTATGTGCATATATTACATCCCTATGTAATATTAATTAAATTAAGGGGCTTATAGGCAAAATTACCAAATTTATTAACCAAACCTTTTCTTTCTTCCTTCTCCACCGTGTAGTCTTTTAAAAGAAACCGTGAGTGTGTGTGGGTGAGTGGCGCAAGAGGAGGAAGAAGAGAGAGAGAGATCAAATTCCGCGAAATCGATCGATTCGATCTGAAATTCGAGATTCGAGCCAAGTAGATACTCTAATCCTCTTCTCATTTGGTAAATTTCCTTTCTTAAATTATCAAGAACCTAATTCTCGATTTAAATGTCGAATTTTCGGTTAAAGTTTGGAATTGGATTCGGGTTTTCGAATTATCGTTCAACTTCGGTTGCTTGAATCGAATTTCTAAATTGAATTTGATAGATATGGATGGATTATTGGATTTAGGGTTTTTGAATTGATTCTAGGGTTTTAGTGATTCAAAGAATACGGAATGATCGATTATTCGACCAAATTAAACCGTTAAGCCGAAATGAACGATCGATGGTTTCAAACCTAATACCAAATTTTATCGACCAAATTAGAAGTTATTTGACCTAATTTAAATTGGGTAAATGAATAAGTATTTATGGTTATATGGTATTGAATTAGGAAATGATGCCGCAATCGACCGTACCAACCCGGTACCAAAACCCGAACTTAATTAACGATTATGCGTATCTTTCAAATAGATTTGGTAAGGTGTCCGGGCCGTGCAGCGCCTGCGTAGGGGGTCGAGTAGGGTATTACACGGTCCGTGTGGATTGTGACTCGGCCCGAGTAGGGTTTGACACGGTCCGTGTGAATTGTGACTCGGCCCGTGTAGGAAGTCCAGATTTTAGAATCTATTAACGATCATCATACTCGGAGTGCGGGGTTTCGGACTTGTTTGATATTTTATTTTCGGAATTAAACTGTTGTTTCATTTGTCATGTTGATTACTCTTTGTTGCATAAACTGAATTAAGCATTGCATTCGCATAACCAATCTATTTCAATTCGAATTGCTGTAACTGGGTGATTTGCATGCTTGGTATGGTTTATTATTGTGTCGATCTATGAGATCGATCCGTAGTTGAAAGTCACCGAGAATTTGATAAATAAACGGATACGTGTCACCGGCGAGTGACAGTCACCTAGTGTGACATTCGCAAAACCTGGATATCCGGTTTTTGCAAGGATCTTAAAGCTTTAAGTCGGGCCCGGGTAAGTCCTCGGTGCACGGTTGGGGGCGGTGGCAATGCGATATGATGATGGTTATGGATATAGGTGACTAGTGTGAAACGTCTAAAGCATTATCCGTTATGATAATGCGGTTGAAAAGTCTATTGATATTACGTTCTCGAATGATTTCAAATGAATTTTCTTGATATGATCTGAAACCAGAGTTTAGGAAATGGTTAAGCCAAGCGATACAGATGGGTGTCACATAAAGGGTCCAGTAGGGTGGTCCATCTCTAGGCGTCTGGAACCCTACAGGTGTCGACGGGCTAGTGAGTAGGGTGGAACATCTGTATTTGCTACCAGACGTAATAACCTGAGTTAAACCGAATGTTTTTGTGTAGTTGAATTTCAATTTGACAATTCCTTTATTGTGATTTCATTTGTTTACTGTAGTCGTATCGATGCACTTCTGTTTAATCATATATTGTTATATACATGTTAGGTAATTTGTTTATGGTTTATTTTTGAAAATAAAACTTGATTGCAAGTCCAGCAACTTATCTGTGGCAAATATTCGCACTGGGAATTTTATTCTCATCCCGTTTTGGGTAATTCTTTTCAGGTTCCGGGGCGGTTGATTCGGGAGAGGCACGACAGGTCTAGACTCCCGATTACCTGTTTTGTTTGGTATTTGACTAGAGATGTGTATTTATGTTTTTGGTTGTATATATCTATTCTCTATGTCATGAACCATGTCGTATCTGTATGTGATACCGTTCTGTTTATTATGACGTACCTGACTTTGATATTTGATCGGTTATGTATATTGTGTTTTTATGTGCTTGTTTGGGGGTTGGTTTTAATTTATATCGTAATTGCCTTGTAAGCATATGGGAAACTGTATGTTTACGGCAGGGATCCTGTCGCATTCTGTATCTGATGGCTACGGGGTGTGACATGGAGAATGCCAATGCAACTGAGTAAGATGATAATGATTTCCATCTATTTGTATGCTCCCGGCATCATCGTGCCATTTCAGCTGTACAATCAAAGAATCAAACAACAAACAAATTAATTGAACTGCATGATCCTGGTACAGCAAACAATATCTCTCAATAAAGAAGTTGAAATTACCTCTATGTCATGGCCACGGTTCTTCATTATGGCATTGGTCGGCCGGTACGACCGGTGCAGCCTCCCCATGTAAGGATTCACTTGAACTCTTTCATTCAGTAAATCAATGGGGGATTGCTGGTGACCGGTACCGCACTAGTCCAATTTACATTTATATCACCCCAGTGCTCTGGCCCACTTTCGGCACCTAGTTCGTAACTAAACTCGAGCTCATCCTCTGCACAATTGAAAATAACAATTGTAAATTTATACCGGAGGAAGATTAAGCACCAGATTGATGAAAAAATAGCTGAGAAAATCTGTAAGTTTGGTTGGAAAAGGAAAGCAAGACTAACCAACTTCTTGAGATGATGCCAAAGGAATGGAGAGGAGGAGAGAAATGGTGAGAAATGTGGAGATCACCATTGTTTTCATTTTCATTCCTTTCAAACTTCTAGTGTTGTATTTCCTTCGTTTTGGTGGGAAATAATTTTTGAGAACTGGGAAATGTGAGATGGGTTTTGATAAAGGCACGGGCACCTGGGTATTAAAATACAGTTTTTTTTATTAATACCCTCAAAATAAACATAAATGACAAATATGTCATCAGGCTAATTTTTTATTTTTTTTTAAATGCTCCAACTACTCAGAAGGAGGGAATTTACTATTGCCTATCAAACTGCCTAGCTTTTGGACGGTTAGATTCATTTTCTTTTACCAACCACCTAGCAGCTGCACGTTCTGGTCAGCTACAGTATTTTTTTTAGAAATCTTAACATTTCCAACTAAGATTGAGAAATGAAAAATATTCAGTTTTATAGAAAACAAAAATATTCAATTTTACACTATTTCTTAAATTTTCTCCACCATACTCCAAAATAAAAATTTATAACAAGATTAGAGTCTTATTTATTTATCATTTTATTTATTATGTGCTCTATGGTAAAAAATGCAAACACCAGGCAGTCAGCTACAATATATATATTTTATTTTTTGAGATCTTAATATTGTAGATCATATGGTTGAGAAAAACAATAATAAATGTGTTTATAAATGTACATTGGTTTGGATATTATATAATAGTAAAATAGTACGATTTTGATCATTTAATACCTAATATGCGGTACATAGGAAAACATTTATTTGTACATCTTTCTATTTAATAAATTTGTATATTACAACATTAGTAAAAAAAAAAAGTAATCTTAATTGATTATATGATGTGAAAAAAAACAATCAATTCGTTAATCTTTCCACGACACATGATGCACACATATTAATATACTTATAAATATTGTTTGGGTATAGAGAATCTAAAATAATATAAAACTGGTACATAAACAAAATAATTTTCTTATTTTATTGGGAACAAAACCTCTAATTACAAAAATAAAATAAAAAATAGTTTTTAATTTTAGAATTCTAGCTACTATTTTAATATATTATATTGTTGAAAACATTATTTGTATTTTTTATTCTCGAGCACATAATAAATAAAATAATAAATAAATAAGATTCTACGCTTGTTATAAATTTTAATTTTGACGTATGAGGTTGGTGAAGAAAATTGAGGACATATTATAAGATTGAACATTTTTCATTTTTAGATGAAATATTAAGTTATGTAAAATATATATATATATATATATTACTGTAGCTGACTTGACTGCCTAGCGGCTGGGCGGTTTGGTAAAAAAAAAAAAAAACTGAAGTTGATTGCTCAAATGCTGCACGGTCTGATAGGCAACAGTGAACTGCTCCTCACCTAGACGGTTGGTGGCATTTTTTTTTTTTTCAGCTTGAGAAGATATTTGCTATTTATTTTTATTTTGAGGGTACTAATAAAAAAAAAAACAGTATTAAATAAAAGCAGTCTTTTTTTTTTTTGCAAATAAAATAAATGCTGTCTTTGTGAACTGAACCTCCGTCAGGTGAGAATAATTTATTTACTTGCTACAACAAGATACTCGGTTGGACCGAAAAAGAGAGAACTAGTAAAAGTGTGCATGTTCAAAATGTTGCGACAATAAACAAAGAAAGTAAAACGAGGTGTTGTCACTTGTAATTAAAAACACTCCAATGCCCGGGTCATGTATGCCCATACAGACATACTAAGGATAAATGAATTTCTTGTAACGGAAAAAATAGTTGTTTAGGGGATAATATGATTGAGGCTGTTCGGTATCACCTCCTTAGAGGGGAAGGATTAAAATTTAATCCCTCTTAAGGAGCGGGTGTTTGTTTGAGTAGTAGGCTTAAGAACAAAGACTTAATATGAATAAAATATATGTTATAGTGTGTAAAGACATAAATACTCTCATATTTTTTCTTCTTCTTTAATGTGCTAAGCGGGCTCAAAGTTTCAAACAAAGTAAAACTAAATCACGTTGAATTAACTAGTACAAAATAAACTAGTTTTCTTATGATTTCCGTTTTAATTTAAAATAGTACTAACAGTAGCTCCTTTGATAATAATATTTTTCTACTTAAAAAAATGAAATATATACATCAAAAGAACCTTTCCATGTACCGGTGAGTAGAATTTTAAATAGATCAGGTACCATCTGAACCTAGACTTGATGAGTTATTTTTTTTCCAGGTACACACAATATTAGCAAAATAACTACAACCGAACCTAGGAAAAAGTACTTAAATAAATTGAGAAAGATAAAAAAATGAGAAACTTGTAAATACTGACAAGTTGGAAATTATTTCATTTCAGTTAACAATTACTCCTCTTACTTGACATGAAACAATTATAAAACCCATCACCAAATTACAACTAAGTTAATATCTGCACAACTATACTCTCAAAAATCTTGGTAAAGCCATGTACCAAATCAAATGAATTAACCAAATACTGACAGCACTGTCATTTCTAATGCTTGTTTGCAGGGCGGATCTAAGGCTTAGCCAGAGATGACTAAGTCATCTCTATGATTTGAAAATTTTAATTATAGAAATTTAATTAAATTTTATCTATTTTAAACTTTTAATATAGTCTAGTCACCTTCAATAAATGACAAATGTTTAGTTGTAACATAGTGGTTAAAGCTTTATTTTGTGATTGAGATGTCTTGGATTCAAATTCCGCTCATCACAATTTTGCATTTAAATTTTCAGTCCTCTCTTTCAAAATATTTTAGTTCCGCCTCTGCTTGTTTGGCAGTGACCTTAGATTCCATACCTTCGACGATTTCTGTTGTGATTTTGCATATCCTACCACAACATATTTCTAATGCCTGTTCGAAGCAAGTCTTGAGGTACAAATTCACATTTGCTGTGATTCTAAAATGATGAATAGTAATTCTAAAATTCCTGTTTTTCTAAATCCAGCCATCCAATAATTTCTGTACACATATCTCAAAACAAATAATTTTTATTTGCACAAGTCTCGATACAATTCAACAATTGGATTTGAAAAAACAAAAATTGGAGGATACGTTCATGGATAAAGAATTGCAACAGACTCGGATCCCTCTAGGTACACTATTTGCCTCAAAGGTTTGGGAGGTGCATAAAAAGCTCCCTCAAGATTTTTGAAACAAAATCTGAAATGTACAACCAACTCGATCCCAATTTGTTAAAAATCATGAAAAGTCAACTGGATGTTGACTGAAATAAAATTGATGAAGTTATTGAAGATACAAATATATTCCCAACTTTGCTCCAATTGAACATACAAGATGATTAAACAGAAGTACATGGAAAGCTTATTGCTTGAGATATATAGAACAATTGCGAGATCACCACGGAGGCCGGAAGAAGCTGATTCTGTTGTCGCGCGCCTAGGTAAGCACTCAGCCAGGGCCCAGGGGAGAGAGGAGAAACGCTAAAAATATAAAAAAAAAAAATGAGAAGAGATTTGAGCTGAGGGCAAAATTGTAATAAAAAAAAAATACTTTCTGGCTTAAGGAGACGCTAAAGGAAGCTGGTTTCGTAAGGAAGGGAAATACCCAGCTTAATTTTTGGTTCTAAGTAGTCATAAGGAAGAGCGCTTTAAGTCCACCTAAGACAATGTTCGGCCCACTTAAGGCGTTAAGGAGCCGGCATTTTTTTCCATAACCAAAAAATTAAATAATATAATATTAATAACCAAATTTTAAAAAAAAAATTATCCATAACCAGACCGCCCAAACGTGGGGCGGTCCAGGACTCTATCAGACCGCCCTCCCACTGGGCGGTCCAGGACCCAGCGACCGCGCGGGTGGGGGCGGTCTGCTTAATTTTTTTTTTTTTGTATTTTGTGTATAAAATGATTATTTTCTCTCTCCAGAGTCACAATAATCCACTCACTCTTCTTCCAAACCGACTTCTCGCTCTCAAACAAGGTGTTGCGAGGCGATTTTTTAGGCGATTACGAGGCGATTGCGATCAACAGTGCGCTCAACAAAGGACCGAGGTTTTTTTAATTTTTTTTTTTAAATGTTAAAAATTTCATAAATAAACAAAATAACTAATATTGAACGACAAATTTGTTTTCTAATGTCAGAAAAAAAAACTCAAAAATGTTCATTGCATTGTACTTGGGTGGAAAAATCACGAAAAGAGAGTTCGGATGCCAATACTCGAAAGATGCGACTTACGGCTTCCGGGTGAATGCCAATACTTCAATTTATGAAGTAAAGGAAATAATAATGCAACAAACCGGTTGGGACCGTGTCCAATTTACCGTACAAATCGGTACCCGAATTAACAATCAACCCCTAGGTGCCAAACTTTACTATATAAAATATCCTATAGAAGAGGAGGATATATGGAAAGCTATGTACGGATTTTTTGAGTCCAATTTAATCCCGGTAATGGACCTATTTTGCAAAAAAGTTTCGATTCAACCGGTTGGTGTCCCGAGAGAACCTTCTACCCGAAACAACCTCGGATACTTGGGGCGGACCTTCTACCCGAAAACAACCTCGGATACCGGGACCTTCTACCCGAAACAACCTTGGATACTGGGGCCGGACCTTCTACCCGAAACAACCCGGATACTTGGGGATGGACCTTCTACCCAAAACAACCTGGATTATGATCACAACTCTTGGATTATGATCACAACCGGGATTATGATCACAACCGGGATGTGAACTCACCCCCTCGTGAGCCTATGAGACGAGATAGATATTTGCAAGTACCTGAGTATAGTGTTGCACCCCGGGCCGAAACTAGAAGACGGTCATGTGTTGGTCGGGTTGGATACCAATCGTGCACCTGATCCATTACCTAACTACAGCCCCCGAACCTAGAAGACAGTCCACAATCGATCGAAATGATAGAGGCATTGATTTTGATGATATTGATGAGATACCGACAAAGGAAATTGATACTGGTGATGATTGGGATGGGGATTGAGGTTTAGACAGATTATCAGAGGGCGACGATGAGGAGATTATGCCTCCTCCAATTGAAGACAGATTTCCGATCAGGGGACGAGGAGACAAGCACCCGGTAAGGACATTCAATGACACAACTTCTTTTGAAGAAGCAGACATTTCTTTTTTTGGGTCACGCGTTGTATACAACGAAGAGATTAGCCCTAGCGCCTTTACACCAACATAGAAGAACTGTCGACCAAAGTTAAGCGGTTCCATTTGAAGGGTAATTGGGAGTTTACAGTGGCCAGGCGGGAGAGGAACCGGTATGTTGTAATTTGCAAGGATACAAAGTGCAAATGGAAAATGTCTGCCGCGCCTAAAGGCAAGGGAGAGGCATGGATAATTAAGAAGGTCGAAGGACCACACACTTGCAAGAGTGCGTCAAGAAGATCGGATCATAGTGCGGCGACGGCGGCACTTATTGCCGATGTAATTATGACGGACATTAAGGAGGACCCCTGCGATGAGCATTAAGGAGGTCGCTCGTGCGGTGAGATGAGTCTATGAACATGTAGTCCCACATTACAATAGGTTGTGGAGGGGTCGGGAACTTGCAGTATGCAGATGCTTCGGAACCTGGAAGGGGTCGTACAATCTCCTCGCACCATTGCTGATGGCCATAACAAGTACAAATCCGGGAACCAGGTTCGAGCAGTGGCATGTACCAACCGATACACCCGGGGAGGTACAATTCAAGGGCATAGCATGGGCTTTCGGTCAATGTATTGAAGCATTTCAATATGTTGGACCTGTGATCAGCATCGATGCATGCTTCATGTCCGGCCGGTATGGTGGGGCTCTGCTTATAGCATGTGCATATGATGCTGAAAACCAGCTGCTACCCATAGCTTTTGCCATTGTTCAACAGGAGGATGGTCCAAATTGGGTTTTTTCATGTCATTCCTGAGAAGAGAGGTGATAGGGAACAGGTTCGTCTGCGTGATATCAGACCAGCACAAGGGCATCAAGCATGTATTTGATAGCCTCAACTATGGGTGGAACACGAATACGGGAGAGTCTGTGCACAGGTACTGCATGCAACACATTTCAGAGAACTTGTGCAAAAATACCGGCGGCGGAGAATGGGTTGCTGACAGGTTCAAAATTGGCTGCAAGAGGAAAAAACCACGACGAATGGAAGAGATGTTCAGAGATTTTGCCAGAGTATGTATGCATTATTTTTTTTTTTTTACATTTGCACGACTTGTATCACTGAGGTATATTTCTATTTTTTGTAGACATTTCCAAAGGCAAATGCCTACTTAGCGAAGGCGGGCAAGAGACGTCCGCGCGATCTGATGGAGCCGTCAGCATATGAGAAGATATTTCAATCATGTGATGGAGATTGGAGATGGGGAATTATGACCACTAATGGGTCAGAGTCGTTAAACAATGTCTTCAAACAGAGCCGTATGTTACCCGTGGTTTCACTGGTGGAGGATACATTTTACAAGTTAAATGCTTGGTTTGTTGAGAGGCATGCTAAAGCCACTGTATTAGCGAGTAGGGACCAACTGTTCTCAGATAGAGTAGAGGAGAAATTAAGAAAACACAGAGAAAAAGGCTCTGTCATGCACGTTGTAGCATATGGAAGCACAGGTACGGAATATGAAGTGCAGGTTCCAAGTGAGATCATTCCACCGGTGGTGGGACAAAGTGGCATTATACAAACTCATGAACGCGCATGCAAGTACAGAGTCGTTTTAGGCGCGAACAATCAAGTAACGTGTGAGTGCCAAGGCCCCCAATTAGTTCGCATTCCGTGTTCTCATGTTATGGCGGTTTGTCGAAAACGGAATTTCCTTGAAGATGTCTTTGTTGACAACTATTACCGTACTGATTGCCTTCTGAACACCTAGGGAGCATCATTTCACAGCTACCCCAACCAGTACCGGTGGCCATACTACCTTGGACCTACGGTGGTTCCTGATAAGAAATGGATCAGGAAGGGGAGGAGGAAACACAAGCGGCGCGTAATGGAAATGGACAGGATGCAAGGTCGGCGAGTGGGACATGAGGCTCACCGTTCGACTACCGAGAGGCGAGATTAGAGGTATGTAGATGATCGTACACAACTTAAAAATGATTTGAAATTAAATTTAAATATTGATACTTAATGTTCAATGAAATGCATTGCAGAGGCAATAAACGAAGCCAACGAAAGAGAGAATGCTAGAGTGGTTGCCGATGCGGGACCTTTTGGAAGCAGGCGACCCAGTCAGGGAAGCCACTCAGGGAGTAGTCAGGGCTCTACAACTGCTAGTGTCGCGCCGTCATCCACTTCCAGAACCCTAAGAAGTAGACTTGGTCTGTTCGGACGCAGGAAGAGTTAATTCAATAAATATTGTATTTATATTTGTAAGTTATTTAATTAACTTATGTTGTGAACCATTTTACTTAGAAATTGCGGACTTGGGCATATATTGTTATGTATCCATCATCGCATTAAAATTATTTCTGAGTTTTCAAAGCACCGCTCAGTTCAGTCCGGAGAAAATTATTTCTGAGAAGTTAATTATGCATGAAAATCATTTTGTCGACGGCCTAGATTAGTCAAGTTACCCATTTATTTCATATCTATAATTTCAAACAAAATACATTCATTATTTAGATTGAAAATTCAAATCCTAAAAAAAAAAAAAAAAAAATAATAATAATTCAGACCGCCCCACGGGGGGGGCGGTTTGGCTTGGACACTGGACCGCCCCATATTTGGGCGGTCTGGTTATGGATAAAAAAATTTTAAAATTTGATTATTAATATTATATTATTTATTTTTTTGGTTATGGAAAAAAATGCCGGGTCAAGGAGTCTTAAGGAATCTAAATCATTGTTGCCAAACAGATACATTGAGGTTGTCAGATAAAATAAAATAAAATAAAAGTGAAAAAAGTGTAAATAAACCAACTCCTAGATACAACTAGTAGAATTTTTTTTTTTTAAATCATCACTAAATCATTAAATGTTTCGAAACCAACTTGATTAGAATCTTTTTTACAAAAATCATCACATCTAAGATGATCGCCGGTATTTAATTTGACCCCATTTTGATATTCTTCCTTGTTAGAATGTCACAGAAAAAAAAAAAAATTGAAACCGGATATCAAACTCGGTTTGGAGAATTAAAAACTGGACATCAAATTTGGTTTTGAAGTATTAAATACCAGACTTTATGCGTTTGGCTTTATGCATTTGGTGATATATGCAATGGAGACATGCAGCATGGACTGTCAAGGAACTCATTGTTCGATCTTAGGATCTGAGTCGAGTCATTTTTCCTTTTTGTTTTAAATATTCAGTTAGTTAGATTTTAGAGGTTGGGTTTTTTATAGGGGTGTAAAGGGAGCGGATTCGGAGCGGATAATGCTAATACCATATTCATATCCATATTTCAATAAGCAGATACGAATACGGATACGGATAGCAAACGGATGTCAAAATGTAAAACCAAATCCACATTAAACGAATACGGATACAGAGCTGATACGAATACGGATTCGGAACGAATAATTGTCAGATAATTGAGTTATATGAACTTTAAGATATAATAATAATTAATAAAGTTTAAACCCGATTACTTTTAGTTAAACAAAAAAACAAAAGATATAGAATTATGATTTGAGGCCTTATATACTTTTAGTTAAACCCGATTATTTTTAGTTAAGCAAAAAAACAAAAAAAAACTATATCGCATATTATTAAAACAGTCAACTCATTCTCAACAGAATGCATATCCGGTTTGATTACATTTGTAAGTCCCACAAGAGATATAGAATTATGATTTGAGGCCTTATATACTTGGAAAGAGTGGACAGCATCAAATCCACATCGCATGGGAGTCCTTCAATGTAGCCACGTGACCTAGCATGAAAACCGCTTCACTTCACCCCACGTGGAAAAAGTTGGTTCGGGCCTGTTTGGCGAAGCCTTCAGTAACCCACTTTAATTTGCTATTCGGATATCTTCGGATATCCGCTCCGTTTAACATTATACGAATATATCCATATCCGAATCCGACACTGTTGGTCACATAGACGAATTAGCTCTCTCTGACCCCGTTCTTGATCCAATGTTGAGATTATGATCCATAATCTTAATATACCTATTTTGTTAAGCAGCCATGGCTGAATGGTTAAAGCGCCCAACTCATAATTGGCAAATTTGTAGGTTCAATTCCTACTGGATGCACGCTAATGGGAACGTTCAAAAAGTCTATCGGAATTGGCTCTCTATCACCACTTTAATTTGCTATTCGGATATCTTCGGATATCCGCTCCGTTTAACATTATACGAATATATCCATATCCGAATCCGACACTGTTGGTCACATGTAACAAATTATCCGGATCCGTATCCGGATACTATCCACTCCGTTTAATTCGAATCCGGAGTGTAAGCGAATCTGGAGCGGATAATCTGGCTCCGTTTACACCCCTAGTTTTTTACCATGCAGCGAGCCGCTTGACACCAAGTCACGTTGGCTCTTTCTCTTTTGCATATTTACATTTCATACTTTGAATTTTTCTCATTGCATAAATAAGTTCAAAAATAAATTACAGACAAAATATTATATTACAATTTCCGGTTGTTACATGACATATAAATTATTAATGACGTTTTTAAAATTTGGAAACAATTGTCTGTATGTATTGCTGATTGAATCTTATATTAATGGATTACAAATAACTCAAATATATTTTTATGATGACAGTGACTGTTTTGTGATGAATACAAGGTTGTTGCAGAAATGCCAAAATCTTTCTTTTACTGTTCATATCAGACCTGACATTTATCGGAAAAATTGGCAAATATGTCCAACCAATAAAAGGTAGGGGTGTAAACGGAGCAGATAATGCTACTACCATATCCGTATCCGTTTTCAACAAGCGAATACGGATACAGATAGTAAACGGATACAGATACGGAAAGGATAATCCACGGATACAGATTCGAATACGAATATGGAGCGGATAATTGTCAAATATTGAGTAATTCTATTAAATTTCATAATTTTAAATTACCTAATTTGATTATCTAAATTGACAAAAATTTAATAGTTTTTTAAGTTTGCATAGTGCTGATTATGCATGACTAATTACTTATTAATTCAGATAATCAATTCATTATCCTAATAGATTATATGATTTTTCTATCAAGATTCTTGGACTTAAACGAATATGTATGTTTTTTGAGAATTTCGCAAGGGTGAAATGAATTGAAAGCTGCTGAAAGATTAAATTTCAGATCCAGATATATACGGATATCCGCTCCGTTTATATCCTCACAGAATTATCTGTATCCGTGTTATTTTTTCATATACTAAAATTATCCGTATCCGTATCCGTAAGTATCCGTATCCATTTAATTCGGATACGGACAATAAGCGGATTCGGAGCGGATTATCCGTGGATAATCCGTATCCGTTTACACCCCTAATAAAAGGCCATATGATTGAAGTAAAGTAAGACTATATATTAACGGAGTTGGTGGGTCTGGTTAATTAATTAATCACTCAAGTTGTTATATCGAATGACCAAACATATCTATCTAAACAAGTTTTTTATTCCGATTACAGTCGACTCTTTCAACACAATGTCAAATCTGAGAGAGCGCTGACTATGGAGTATTGTCTTTGTAAATGATTTCTTTTTGTTTTTGTATTTTAACTTTATCCGCCTTTTTTTTATTTCCCCATGTTTTTGCTTCGTTTTTCCTTTTTTATTTTTCCTTTTTTCCTTTTTCTTTTTCCTTTTTCCTTTTTCCTTTTTCCTTTGTCCTTTGTCCTTTTTTTCCTTTGTTTTTGCTTCTTGCTTCCTTTTTTTTTTTTTTTTTTTTCTTGCTTCTTGCTTCCTTTTTTTTTTCGTAACTTGACAACTCTGTTAAGGCTCCATATTTTATTTTATTTTTATTTAAAAAAATAAAAGAAATTTTAATCGGATTGGTACCGGGTTGTCCTTTCTTTTTGAGACTAGCTAGATTGGTCGAATTTAAATTAAAACAGCATCAATTGTCTAGAACATTAAATAATGACGTTCAAGTAGAACAATATTATTTCCTCTTTTAACCTATTTCCACAAGTACGTAGTTTGATGTTCGATTTCTAAACTTCTGACATCTGAGATTTAGAGGTTAATTTTATTAAGAATTTCCTAATTGGAGACTGCTGATTCCTTTAATAAAATTGCTAACAGTAAAAAAGAGACAACTTATATAATTTTGTTTTTTCTAATTAAACATTAACAAAGCAACGGATCAAAAATAGCGGGGAACATAAAAAATAAAAAATAAATAAAATTGTGAAGAACAACATAGAAAAATATTGAGAAGAAAAGCATGATCTATTTATTAATCTTCATAGGTCGGTACATGTTAATCATTCTATCGTAGATACTTTGTAGAGGCCGAGAGTTGTCATGCGCATCCTACAAAAATATTGATCCAAGACTTAATAAATCTACCATGAGACCTCTAATTTTTAAAATAGAGGCAAACATAAACTGAAAATGTTTACAAAAAAAAAATAGAAAATTTGTGATTAAAAGTAAACTTACTTCATGAACGGCATCTTTTAGCAAATATACCTGATCTTTGGATACAGTCCTTATCTATCAACAACAATAGCACGAACCATTAGTTTGTCTCAAACCAATCAAACTGAAGCACAGTCAAAACACAAATAACAGAAGAAACTAAATACAATTAAAGTTTGTAGAATTTTCTGATACCAACCTTTTTGACAATTGTCCAAACTACCCCCTCGGTACATGGTGGGACGGTAAGAGAACCCATGTATCTGTAGTATTTTCTACTTCCTAACTTAATTTTCCTTGGATCAACAATTCCAACCGATTCTTCTTCATGTTTTTTATTTGCAATCTCCTTGATGTATGGTTCCAGCTGCAGATTAAAATTAAAGCTTCTTAGTTAGATACGTACGTGCTGGAAACATTCTTTTCAAAATCAAATCCATATAAATAATAGGGAGAATTAAATTTAAGAAAATATACACAATCAATGAAAAAAGAGAGAGAAAATAATTTCTTTTACATAAGCCAGCAAAGCAAGAAGGGTATAATTCATTAAATATTGTTTGATACAGCTAGCTAGATCAGGCTTTAATTAATTAGACAACAACATGGGTTAATTATCAAACAAACCTCATCCAGTAATGGGTCAGGACGCCCGTACTTGTACAAAAACCCGATAACCGCAATCTTGCCATTTGGAGTCAGGTGAACCATGTGCATCTCCATTGCAAACCTGTCAAAATTCTTCCATCAACTTAATCTCAAGGAAAATATACTTCTAACTAACTTTAAGCATGTCTTCTAGCCAGAACCAATTTAAATAGAGATTCTCCTCTGCTCTGTTTACATCCACATTTAATATATAGTTTAAGCCAAAATCTGTTCTGTTCATTACCACATTACTGTCAAAAGAACATTCAATAAATGCATCCAATATTCATCTTACGTACTGAGCTGTTTGATTGAAATGCCCACACCAGGTACGTCCTTTATTAGTTTGAGAGGGATATTTTCATATGAATTCTAAATTAAGTATATATCATAATGAAATATAAAACAATTCACCTTCTGCCATTGATTGTGTGCTCAGATGGAGAATGCCAATGCAGCTGCGTGAGATTATAATGATCTCCATCTATTTGTATGCTCCCTGCATCCTCGTACTTCAGCTGTACATTCACAGAATAAAAAATCAATTACAAATTACTTAGACTACAAGATCCCATTACAGCAAACAATATCCCAATAAAGAAGTTGAAATTACCTCTACATCATGGCCACGGTTCTTCATTATGGCATTGGTCGGCCGGTACGATCGGTGCAGCCTCCCCATGTAAGGATTCACTTGAACCCTTTCATTCAGTAAATCAATGGGGGATTGCTGGTGACCGGTACCGCACTTAGTCCAATTTACATTTATCTTACCCCAGTGCTCTGGCCCATTTTCGGCACCCGATTCATAACTAAACTCATGCTCATCCTCTGCACAATTGAAGACATGAAAATAATTGTAAATTTATACTGGGGGAAGGTTAAACACACCAGACTGGAGAAAAAAAAATTAGATGATGAAATGTAAAAGTTTAGAGGAAGAGGAAAGCAAGACATACCAACTTCTTGGGATGATGTCAAGGGGATGGAGAGGAGGAGAGAAATGGTGAGAAACATGGAGATCACAATGGTTTTCATTTTCATTTTCATTCCTTGTGAACTTTAATTCTAGTGCTGTTGGGAAATGAATTTTGGGAATTGGGAAGTGTGAGACAGGTTTTTATAAAGGTACAGTGTGAAGAATTTGTTTATTGCTGAGAATAGGTTGCTCGGTTGGTAGGACTGGAAAGAAAGAATTGGTAAAAGTGTGCATGTTCAAAATGTTCCCGTAATAAACAAAGAAAATACGTACGTACAAGAGGTGTTATAACACTCCAAAGGCTTGGTCGTGTATGCACATTCAAAGGACAATTTTAGTTTCTTGTAGTAACGGATAATTAGTTGTTTATGGTAATTAATTATTTGTATTCTTAATCGTTTTGGCCGTTCAAGTGGCGCAGGTTAATAGCAATGTATACTGCATAATTAAGCTATATATAGGTATCATTATTCGTAGCACATAGCTAAAATTATGTAGGCGTGCTATTATTCAGATAGTGTACGACCATCTGTCACATCGTGCAAACCAGTCACATCACGTTACGTCATGTGAAAAAAAAAAGAGTTGATTACGTCATGTTTGTCACATCATGTCATGATGTTTCACATATTTTTTTCTCTACACAAAACTTTGAATTTTTTATTTCTACCGTATTAAAAAATAAATAAACTAGAACACCATTTTTTCTGGACAACGGACAAAAAAAGACCGAGTCCGCCATTTCATTTGGAGTGAACTCATATAAATTTTTTCAGACCATAAACCTTAATGCTACAAAACTAATTGGAGTGAACTCATATAAATTTTTTCAGACCATAAACCTTGCTCTTTAAAGATGGCTTCTTTGATCCATATGTACACAATTAGTTGATATGTGGCCTGAGCAACACTGAACCCATTCTCAAATGATAAAAATTGGAATATATGCTGATTTGGATTATACTTTCTTAGATACCCTATTAAATATTTAGTCTTAGAAGCATTAGCACAGTACTTGACGAAGGGCATAAACGCGGGAAAAAGAAATATTGGAAGGATCAGCGGGAAGATAAATAACGATGATGATAGAAAGGAAGGGATTAGCACAGTAATTGATTAGGGGTAAAATTGTCTTTTAAGTTTTTTAGTAATATTAATTTTAAATTTTAAATGGTTAAATGAAGTAATGGGATATAAATAAAACAGTAGAGTTTCGATTGGGATATAACTAAATTTAGAATTGTGATGGAGAAATATCTAAAAAGACAAGTTTTGATGGAGATATAACTAAATTTCTCTTTCAATTTTGAGGTGTGACTCCATGATTTGCATTTATGATTCCGGCCTACCCTATTATTCTGTTTGACAAGTTGAAGGCTTAATGCATCATACAACAAATAAAGTCAAAATGAAACAAATATATAACGTGTGTAATGTATGAAATTAAAATTGTCAATACATTTAATAACTCATTAATTCACTTCCTAGTCAAATGTAAACTTTTAGAATTTGGTGTATCACTAATGACCGTCACATTCTCTAATTCTATTTTAGCTTCCTTCAATTATTATTATTTTTTTAAATACAACACTTCATTTAATTTAATTCTTAATTAAATATAGTAGAACAGTGTTTTCATCTGAACAATTTTGAGAGAAAATGCATATATTTATAAAAGAGAATGATAAAGCTATATATCACATATAGAAGAGGGGGTTTCCAATGCCCATCGAACCAGAGTCTGTTCGATGAGTGGTTTCTACCATCCGATCCACTTCTGT
Organism: Carex cristatella; assembly: GCA_024447775.1. Classification (NCBI taxonomy): domain Eukaryota; kingdom Viridiplantae; phylum Streptophyta; class Magnoliopsida; order Poales; family Cyperaceae; genus Carex; species Carex cristatella. The sequence continues at coordinate 3,775,188 of JAJHPF010000018.1, forward strand.
GCGCACTGATATTAAATTAAACAACATGGATATTAAAGTAATGCGCACAGATCTTGAAGTGAATCGGACGGTAGAAACCACCCATCGAACAGACTCTGGTCCGATGGTCATCGGACACCCCCCTCTCCCATCACATATAGTGATGAACTTCGCCTCTCTACGAAGAGACACAAGTGCATTTTCCCAAGAGAACCATATCCATGTAATAAGAAACTATTTGGCAGCAATAATTTGATAATTATTCATTTCATCTCACTAATAATATTATAATTACCTCATCAATTTTATTGCATGAAATATCCATATTATATATAACAAATGATAGAATGCAATTGAACATAAAATAAACAATATATAACACATGATTATTTACATATAAACATTGTAATCTAGTATTGAATAACCAGCTGTCGAAATATATATGTTTAGATAGATAATTTTATGTGGTTATTAAGTGTTAAGACGATCAGCTGCTATATACTGATTATTTTATTTAAGAAATATAAAATTTCTAATTAAAACGGAGAAAAATATTAATATAAATTTCCGAATTTAGGTAGGTCGAGATTTGAAATTTTAATTCTAAGGTCATCGTTTGATTATTTGATTATTTGATTATCCGGTCGTAAGAAGGGGCTGGATTAGGGCTGCAAACGAATCAAACTGAATCTTTGCTAGATTGAATTACAGATAATGACAACATCTCTATTATGAAAATCCTTCTCTATTGTCTATATTTTTTTATTTTTTTTTCTATTAATAAAAATTTGGGCTGCTATGAGCTGAATTTATGACATATCAAGTAACGGGGCCGATCGAATCTTTGCCACAAGAAGCCAAGAGAAAATGATGTGCAAAAGTTGTTTGATTGTACCACACGACGGAATGGAGAAAGAACCCATGGAATTGAGCTCTGTATGAAATGATATAGACTCACTCATGTGTTACTTCACTTAGCGTTTAAAGGATGATGGGTATAATTAATAGCTCAAAAAGATTAATTGAGCAACAAATATTAAGTGGTCTCAAATAATTTGCCGGTGAAGCTCTTAATGGGCCTCAAAGCCTTATATTGATATACATACATGGTTCAGTTAGGCTTTGGTATTGGGCCCGTTTGGAATATTCGTGGGATAAACAAATTTGCTGCCACCACCGTTTAGAGGTGCTATCGGGTCGGGTAGGGTCCGGATACTATTATATTTGGATTCGTATCCAAAAACGTTCGGATCCAAATTTCGATCCATATACTTGTTAGATTCAAATCGGATCGGTTCCGGATCCGGACACCTATCTACCTATAGATATTTCGGGTCCAGTTTTTCGGTTTTGGGTAGATAAATACCCATAACTTGTTTGTAGATTATCGGGTCCAGTTCGAATCAGGGGCAGGTTCGAATTCAGAGTGGGTACATGTTACAACTCACAAACATTTGAGAAATCCTTTACATTTAGATATAATTATAATTTTTAAACATCTCACATAATATATCATTATAATATAAATTAAAATATGCTTCAAAATATTGAAAGTGAGATAATTTTAGAAAGTAAAATATTAGAGATAGTGATTTATTTCTATGGTTCCAAAAACTCATGAATAGAATATTAATACTAATTTGTTTCAATCAACGAAGAGAGCAATAAATTTCAATGATTTGTGCAGAAAGACAGATATATGATAGACAAAGATATAAAAAAAGAAATTAAATAGCTTCGAAAATGTATAGGCAAAAGATGAACGTGGCATTTGATTTCAATGATCTATGTGAAAAAACAATAAATTTCATTCTAGAAATTAGAAAATACTACAAATGATTGTCTTTTCATAGTTATTAATATATGTTTTTATATTAAATAATTACAAATAAATGATATTATTATTTTATCGGGTATTTATACGGGTATCAGGTCAGGTTCGGTTATGAGTCAGATATTTAAATCAAGGGAAAATTATTTTTATGCCACATCAAAACATGAAAATTAGAAAATTGCCACCCCAAAACATAAAATTAGTTATTTGTCACTCTAAAATTATTAAATTTATGAAATTAACACAATTATACATCTAATATATATATTTGATTAAAATTATTTTGAAAAGTATTGTATAAAAATGAATTTTAATATTTTCAAAATTACCCTTCTCTCAAGCTTATACTCAAACACCTTCTATGCAAGCTCAAACTCACTGACCCTTCTGCCTTGCGCAACAATTCATTGAAGCTGGTCAAACTAGGAGATAAACCACGTTCTATAACATACTTACAAGCATCAAAAGCAGGTACAACCATTGATAATTTCACATAACTCTGCACAAGGAGATCAAAAACCCTGGAACCAGGAAGAATCAATTCATAGGTGTCCCAAAACATTTCGAGAAGTGAAAAATTATTTTTGATGGCCGATTCCAGTAATGCATGTGCATCTCTGAGAAAACCGGCACATACCAGTATATATGTGCACCATCAAGCAGTACGACCTCAGGCCATGCTGAAACGGCGCCAGGTTCGAGTTGGAAGCGCACCAATGAAAAAAAGAGAGCGCCTTTCTGGCATAGATAGGTTCTTTGAGGTTAAGAAGCAGCGATTCGATAACGGGTTGGGTTAAACGGGTGGATCCGAAATTACTGGTGAGAGTGGCCCAGTTACAGTGGGTGGATCCGTGGTGATTTCAAGAAACTGGAGATAAGATTTGACGAGAGAGGTGACGTGCCCTGTTGAATTGAGGAGCTGAAGCGAGAGGTTGTCCTCCTCGAAAGAAGATAAATTGATTTCGCAATAAATCTATGCACATTCATGGAGAAACGCTTCGCGTGCAGAGATGGAAAGGAAATTGAAGGGTAATTTTGGAAATACCAAAATATATTTTTTATACACTACTTTTCAGAATAATTTTAATCAAATATGTATATTAGATGTATAATTGTGACAATTTTATAAATTTAATGATTTTAGAGTGGCAAATAACTAATTTCATATTTTGGTGTGGCAATTTTCTAATTTTCATGTTTTGAAGTTGCATAAATTTTTTTTCCCTTAAATCAAACCTATATCCTATCTATTACAGTATCGGTTCCGATTCGGAACTGGATCAGATATTTAATTATTAGTTATGACATCTCGATTTTGTTTTGATTGACATAAAAATTAATAAAAATGTATTAATTTAGATAATTTTTGGATGTTGATTTTTTAAGTTATTAATTTTTATAAAAAAAACTAAAAAGTAATAATTATTTATGTGTAAAGAAAATAATATATATATATATATATATAGGGATGTCAATGGCATCTTTTTATCTGTTTATCCGACCTGTACCGTATTAGATGATAAGACATACGGTTATAATTTTTTTCATACCCGGGTAAAGATTTTTTTGTAATATAAATGGGTAAAGTCTATGTCGTACCTGTCATCCGATTGGATAATTATAAAAAATTATATATATTATATATATTAATTAGTATTGAAAAAGTATTTTAATTGATTTACTTGTTCTTATCATGATCAAAATTTATTTTTAATAAAGTATTATATATGTGTGAAATGTGTATATATGTTTTAACATTTTATTTAATAAATAATAAAAATAATAAAGATTTTATTTAAAATTTTCACATTAAACACATCACTCGTAAGGTAGAAGGATTTCAACAGTTTGAATTCGTTGTTTGAAGTCAATCCAATAAGTTTTACAGTTGAGTTCACAAAGGTGCTTGGTGAACTTAGGAGCATCCTAGTTAATTTATTTAGAATATTAAGGTCTTGAGATTTAGCCGAGATGATAAATACTTGATAGAGTGGGCAATTGTGACACAATATAACTCAATTCTTCAAGGGGAGGAATTGAACTTTGTTAGACATAGTTCATTCAAGTATATGCTAAGTTGACTTTTAATATATATATACTTATAGTATATAATGAAATGTTGTTTTTCTCTAAAATAGGATTATATCAAAGGAAAATAGAATTGACACCATATGGGATATGGACCGGAAAGGATTCTAGTATGTCATATCTAAAGATTTATGTATGTAAAGCTTATAGATTAAGTGATTTATATTTGATAAGCTAACATCTAAATTAGAAAACTATTTCTTTATTGGATATCCTAAATAAACCAAGGTTTTACTACTATAATAGGATTGAGAACAAAGTATTTGTTGCTCAAAATAGTATCTTTTGAAGAAAGAGTTTGTCTTCAAAAAAGTTAGTGGGAGTAAAAGTGCATCTCAAAGAAATATTGAAGATACGCAGGAGAATACTCCTATAACTCAAACGGAAACCATAAGATATCATGGAACATGTGCAAAAGATATTAAAGCTACAAAGGTCAAATAAGTAATATCATATGTCTTAGATGTATATGTTCATAGTGATAAGAACATCATGATATATATATATTGTTGTTGGACAACAATAAGCTTATAACGTTTCGTGAAGCGATGGTGAGTCTTGAGTCTAATAAATGACTGGGAGCTATGAAATTCGAAATGTAATCCATGAAAAGACAATCAAGTTTTGAACTTAATCAATTTATCTAATGGTGTAAAACCATTGAGAGTAAATAGATCTTTAAGAAGAAAATAAGCATGGATGAGAAGTTTTACAAACCATGCTTGATGGAAAAATGTTTCAAGCAAATTCATAATATAGACTATGATGAAACTTATTTACTAAATGCAAAGGCTTAAGTAAACTTGTATAATCTTAGCAATTGCCATATATTATGTTATTTCGTACATGGATGACAAAACTTAGGGGTGTCAATGGGTACGGTACGGGGTCGGGTGAAGGCATTTTCATACCCATACCCATTAAAATTGGTCTTATCCATACCCTACCCTTACCCATTAAAAATTGACCGTACCCTACCCTACCCTTACCCGTTAATAATGTTGGGTAACGAAACGGTAGCGGGTGAATAATGGATAATACTAATATAATAATTAATTTTATTATATTTTACAAATTGAATATCAAAAACTAATTAATTTCACACACATATAATTGCATTACTAATAAAAATAAAAATAAATATATATGCAATCAATTCCAACTGAATTATTTTTTATAAAGCAAGAAAATTCAAAAGCATGAATATCTATTTGAAAAAATTCAATTATTTAACAAAATAAAAAACCATGCAAATAAAATAATATATTTAACATTTTTCTAATAACAAAAGACATACACTACTAAATAACAAAAACACATCACTAATTATTACTCAAACTTTATTATAGAGGCACCAAAATAGAATCATGGAAGAGTAAATAAATATTGAATTTGAATATATATAATTTTAGATTTTATAATTATCCTATAAGGTAACGGGTACGAAATAATCATTACCCATACTCATACCCATTTGGTTAACGAAAAAAAATTCTTACCCATACCCATACCCAATAAACTAACGAAAAAAAATCTTACCCACACCCGCCTTATCGAATACGATACGGATCGGGTAAACGGCTAAAAAGATACCATTGACACCCCTAACAAAACTACTTTCTTTAATGAAACTTAAACGATCGAGAATGTGTATATGATATATATTTAACACAACCCGAAGGTTTTGTCGATCCTAGTAAAACTAGGAAAGTATACAAACTTCATTCATCAAAGTTGTCATTACTACTGAGAGGTATGTTATTCCAATATTTAAGATGCTGTGTTTTATTCTCTCACTTGTGGAACTTTATAAGATACTGCCTTTAATAGGGTGGCATTTTCATTTTTCTTGATTAAAAATATTGGCCAGTGTTGGAGATACCTATCAATACCTACACAATGCGGGATGCAAGTATTGGAGATCTAAAGCCTAGCTACGTGGGAAATTTGCAAATTAATCCTTCTCTACCCGCTTTTCTTCCCTAGTTCCCCATCTTCCTATCAGTGGCGGAGCTAGCATATCACAGGAGTAGGCAACTACCTACCCTGGATTTGAAAATTTTAATAGAACCCTATATAAATTGCTGCCTTTGCTTATTCCTAAATTGAAATTTGCCTACCCCTGTACTTTTGACAGTCTAATTTCTACCTTGTTCTTCTTCAGTTATTTATTTTTTAGATTAATTTTTCTCTCTTCATGTCATGTCTTTTTTTCTGCCTACTCCTGACAAAATCCTGGCTACGCCACTGCTTCCTATACTAACCAAATAAGGAAATAACACAACGCCTTTGATCGCCATTTTTAGCTTTCTTGCCAAGTTCCATCGACTCTAAAGCCTTGACAAGAAATTGTATGCTATTAAACACAAGAATTAATCAATAAATGCTGTAAATTAATATCATATCTAGCTTAATTAGGTTATATATTTGCTCAATACTTGGTACTCGATCTTTGACACATTTAAATTCTTGTACGGAGTACAAGAATTTAAAAATAATAACAATAGTGTACGGAGTACCTAAATGAAATTTGAAAATAATAACATATATTCTACAGTCTCTTAATTCTCTACCGGCCTTCAATTCCGGTTATGGTCAGTTGATCCACAGAGAAAACAGTTGATGAATCATGTTGGTAGAAGGACCAATCTGAGGGATAACCTCTAATTCTTGTACCAAACAAGGGTTTCTTGGGTTCCTGTAGCAATGTGTCACTTGATAGCATTGTGAAAACAGAGCTCATCGATGGCCTATCATCAGCACACTCTTGCACACACAAAAGACCCACATGAACATATCTCATTAGTTCTGTTACAAAGGCTGAGCTTTCTACCGCGTCGTCAAGCAAGTTTATAATGTTTCCTTCTTCCCATAATTTCCATGCCTACATGATGATTTACACAGTTCAAATTGACTTGTTTTATATCAGTATTGATAAAAAAAAAAAAAAATTGGGATTATGACATGTCACTCACATAAGCAAGAAGGTTTTGATTGCCTTGATTTTTTTTCCCACTTATTATCTCAAGAAGTAGAACTCCAAAGCTATAGACATCAGTTTTAACTGAAATTACACCCTCCAACATATACTCAGGAGGCATGTATCCGCTTCAAATATGTGAAATGAAAGAAGAAAAACAATCAACATGAATTTAGTCAAATGGAATTGATTTATGAGGTATAAAAACTGAATCGGCACATACCGAGTTCCTATTAGAGTTTCTGTGTTTATCATTCCCTGCTCTCTTTTAAACAATCTTGCTGTGCCAAAATCAGAAATTTTAGGATTCATTTGTTCATCTAATAAAACATTTGCTGCTTTCAGATCCCTGTGGATTACATTGAATCTGGAGTCTTGATGAAGATAAAGAAGCCCTCTAGCAATCCCAAATACAATTTCTAATCTCATTGTCCAATTTAAGGAGGAACGCTTTGTAGCATCTGTTACATGAGATAACAAAATATGAAATACCCCTTTGCAGTTCTAAAGTTGCATGCAACAATTGTAAGAGAAATCTTACTGTAATTGTTGAATTGATGGATGGTGAAGAAGAACTTTAAAATGATATTCAATAGTGTTTCAAATTTGGGATGCATACCAAAGATATAAAAATCTAAACTTTTGTTGGCCATGAACTCATAAATCAACATCCTCTCATCGTCCTCAATGCAGCATCCAACGAGTTTAACAAGGTTCCTATGCTGTAGCTTTGCGACCACCAAGACTTCATTCATGAACTCGTTTAATCCTTGCAGGGATTCTCTTGATAGCCTTTTCACTGCGATTTCTTGGCCACAAGGCAATTGACCCTAGGATGTTTTGTGATTGTGAGTGCCTTTTGATTTTATTAGAATAAGGACTGGAAGATGCTTTTAAAAAAGGGAAAATAACAGAGTTTGTTTTTGCAGTATTATTTTTTTCCTTACTGTTTTTCACATTAGCTCTTTTTTTTTTTTTAATATTAATAAGTAATTACATAAAGGATGAATCATGAGTATTTCTTCTGAACAAACATGTGATCCTACTGCAAATATATAGCAAGGAGTACCTTGTAGACAATGCCAAATCCACCTTCTCCTAATTTATTTGTACTCGAAAAGTTTTCTGTCGCTCGTAAAATCATGTCCATGTCAAAGACAGGGAGATCTGTTCCTTTGAATGACTCATTTCGCACCAAATACTTCAGGTTTTTACCTGTTGTAGAAGATATGGCTGCATAGTTATTACAAAGACATCTAAAAGCAGAAAATTTGCTATAGTCGGGTTACAAATTTTTTTATCTGGAACTAACCAATTAAGATATAAATCATTCAATCAGGGACAGTAGGTTTAATTAATAAAAATGAAAAATTGTGAAAATACTACTTCAAAATTTTCAAATTGTGAAAATGTCACTTCAAATTTTGAAATTGTCAAAATGCCACTCCAAACTTCATTAATTTTTAAAAATGTTACTCCAAATAATTAATGACTAAAATACCCTTCTTCTCTTCTTCTTTCTCCTGCTTTCTCTTCTTCTTCTGTTCGAATGGCGACTGAGTGCGGCTGGAGGGGGTCGTAGAGGAGGGTTTGATGGTGTTGGTGTTTGTCGGAGGAGGAGGAGCTGCGAAGAATGAGAAGGCGGACGAGGGTATTTTAGTTATTAATTATTTGGAGTGACATTTTTACAAATTAATAAGTTTGGGGTGGCATTTTGACAATTTCAAAATTTAAAGTGGCATTTTCGCAATTTCCCCTAATAAAAACTATTTCTAAAAAACATAAGAAACAATTAGTTATAATTGGAAAAAGTACAAATAAGAATGTAATATACTCTAACTAACAATATAATAGAGAAAGTTTTATTTAAATATAAAATTAACAATATTCTCACATTCTATAATAATATTACTGTTGTAGTTTTTTTTTAAGGTAAAGTACGGCTAATATTACTGTTATGTTATGTATAAATAACTTCAATTTCTTTAGAAAAATAATGTACTGTGGTCAGGTGGGGTACTCAAACATTTTTCAAAGTACGTATCCAAAAATTATTTGCAAGATTTATCAAAATACAATCTATATCTAACAAATCAAATTCTAAATCTGCAACATTTCGGGTCGGATTGGTTGGGCCAGTCAGAATTGTCAGATTAATCAAATTTTACTTACAACGCTACTGTTACCTTGTTTTGAATATCTCATCTTTTTCCTCCATAGTAGACATACAATTAAAGATATCAGCACTAATATTATGCTACTTGATATTATTCCAATAATTGCTGCCCTCCGTTTTCTCTTATTTGTACCTACATTGAAAGACAGTTCCTTAAAATCTAAATTGGTTTTGATCTAAACTTGCTAAACAATATGGAAAGTTATTTTTTTTCTTTTTCTGATATTCAAGAAAAATGCATCAAAACATATCTCCTAAAACCCTTATTTACTTTAACTTACTATTGCCATAGTTGTTATTGCTAAAACAGAATACTACTGTGATTACTTAAAAAAAAAGATGTTTAAAGAATCCCTGCAAATTATCAATACACATAGGCAAGATGAAAATTGAGGTAAAACTCACTAAGCTCAGACTTTGAAACCTTCACGTATAGAACTTGTCCACCACCAATGTACTTCGTATCAGTAAGTACAGATTGCCACATAACACAGCCGCTCCCATGTTGCCTGATATCCAAGGGGGCATATGCCATGCATGAGCAATTCATCAAGCACCTGCTCCTGCACTCATTAACACTGATGCTCGCATCAACAGTTGCATTATGTGAATATGGAACCATTACTCCTTCAATTTCATAAAACCCATCACTATTAGCACTACAACCTAACGGTACCATGCGTTTGCACCCACCTGAAGTGTTTCTCATGTTCCACTCCATTGGTGTCAGTGGCTCAAATCCTCTCAGACAATTACAGGCTTGCATATCATCTCTCTGGCAAATACTGAAAGGCCCACACCTTGCGAATTGGCTGCACTCATCTTGTGGTTTCGACCAGAACAACTCCCAAGTCTGCTGAGGTTGATCCCAGATAAAACGTTGAATTATACCATTTTCATTCAGCACTAATATCGACAAGGTCGAGGTTGACTTGGTTACAAATCCATATGACACCTTATCTTGATCCCACACAAATAAGAAGTTAAACATGTCTTGATAAGTTAACATCTGGGGTGCCCAGTCAAAATATTCACCATTCCAAATACCGGTACGGCCAAATATCTGCGAACGGTCCCATATAATAATCTCAGGAGCACCTTCAGTGTCCATCTCATACCTGTAGTTACCTTCTGATGGGTCATTGCTACTTTTCCAGGAAGAGAGAGATGTCTCAAAGCCGGTCCTCAAGTTTTTGCCAACTTTCATGCCGGAGAGCAATGTATTAGTTGGGTGATCAAAACTTTGCCATATGATACTATTGCTCGTTTGATCTTTCAGTATAAGATTTCCAGAATCATTCAGCTCCAATATTGGACTGAAATTATTGGCATCACTTGAGGAGTTAGAGCTAGATGACCATACTATCCTTCCTGTTGAATCATATAGCATTATTGACCCTCTCTTATTTATAGTTATTGTGCCAGAGGTGTTGTTCAAGGGACAATCTCTGTTTGCGACCCATACGACAGTGGCTGGTGAGACTGTGAACCATACACCCACGAAACGAGTTTTGGATGAGCCAGGGCTGAAGAACCCGAGCACAAATACGGATTCTGGTGAGACAAGAGTCTCTCCATCTGTAAGGTTTTGAGCACTCGGTAAGGAATCGTTTGGGATGGCAAAAGGTGAGAAAGAAAGGAGAAAGAGAGTAATTGTGGACATTTTAGAAATCATCTCTTTGTTCATCTCTTCTAGTACCAAAAACAAGGATATTAAATGGATTTTTAAGGCAATGTGTATGCTGTCGATCTGGTTATATAATGTAGGGAAAAAAGTACAAGCCTTTAAATAGGAAAAGTAATACAATCCTTCAAGAGGTTCTGGGTCATTTGTTGCAGCCGCGAAAATATTTCTTTGTTGCAGTATTTCAAATAATGATCCGGGTCATTTTTAACACACAAATAAATATTTTAATTTTTCTTACAGCCGCGAAAAATCCAGCCTGAAAAATAATGATCCAGGTGATTTGTTGCAGTATTTCAAATAAATCAAATTATATAGTATTCTATCTAATTTGAAAGATATATAAAAAATATTTCTAATATTTTAATACAAGAAAATTTCTAAATAATCCGGATCAATATTTTTCAGGATGGATTTTTCACAGCTATAATAAAATTTAAAATATTTCTTTGTGTGTTATTAAAAAAAATAAGCATGATTTGAATATGAGTTATTCACCCCGGTTCAAAAGTTACTTCTAGGAAAATACAAAAATATTGTGGTCCTTCTAGTACATTTAATTTTTAAAATTTTGTATCTGTTTTGAAAAAAATTGTAATAGATGATTAAATCTGACAAAAAGTTAGAGTAATTTTTTATTTTTCAAAAATAGAATGATCACAATATTTTCTGTATTTTCTGACTTTTTAACTGGGATCAATAACTCAGATTCAAAGCATTTTTAGTGTTTTTTTTCATTAACACACAAAAAAATATTTTAATTTTTCTTACAGCCGCGAAAACTCCATCCTGAAAATTATTGATCCAAATAATTTGTTGCAGTCTTTCTAATAAATCAAATTATATAGTATTCTATCTAATTTCAAAGAAATATAAAAAATATTTCTAATATTTTAATATAAAAAATAAATAAGGACCGGCCAATTATTGACCAATTTCTATTTTTTTAGAAACCGGCAAATAATTGGCTGGTTTGGATACTTTTATAATTTTGGGCCGGAGCTTGACAAATTAGGCATTTTTTATTTAATGTTGGATATTAATAAAAATCAGGGCGGGATAATCTACACCATGTTTGATTTGGAGGTCAATGTAAAGTGACCTTCAATAAAGAGAAGTAATGGAATGGAAATTGAATTATGATTTTTCTTATCTTCCTATCTGGTTGGTTGCTATATTATTTTCATTACTCTTTTACAGGTTCCCTATTCTACACGTTAGATAGTTACCAGTGGGAAATCAAATTCTGGCATTTATTCCTGATTCTGATATATAGGGACTTTCTGATGAGAGAACAACTATGTTGCAGTCTAGCAAGAAAGAAAAATCGCTCGATAGTAATACTAATTAAATACTAATTTGTGCTTAGGCTGAATGCAATTGACTTGGCCAAGCCCCAAGAGAATGACACTTTTGACCCAAGAGAATGCCACTATCAATTTTTCAAAAAAAAAAAAAAAATCCATACCCATTAACCTAATAAAAAAAATCTTTACTCATATTCATATCTGATAAACTAAAGAAAGAATATATTTATCGATAACTATCTTATTAATTAAAAATATTACTATTTTGTTTCCAAAAAAATATTTTTCAAAACAAAAGAATGAAAGGAAAAATAAATTTACAAATGAATTGAAAATAATTAAATTTAGAGTTATATTATATACACTTGGATCATGAATAAAACCATGGTTTGCAAAATTAGAATTGAAATTGGTATCAGTCACTTGACCGTAGAATCAGAATCGACCTAATTAGATCGAAAACTCAATTTTTTTTTTCTAGAAGTTCGTTTTGTACTAAAAAAAATTTAAAAGTTGGTAAAAAAAAATAATTTGTCAAAAAAATTATAGTCAAATATTGTTGATCCCTTAAAAAAAACAAAATGAAAAAAATATTTCCAAATTGAAGAAAAGAAAACTAAAATATAATAAAATTAAGAAAAACCAACCCCAGAAATCCAAGTATAAACCAAAATTAAAATGACAAAATATCTAAAGTTATATTTTATTGTACGCTAATTAAAATAGGACCATTGACTGTAAATTTCTTCCACAAGCTCGTTTGTTGTTTTGATCCGATCTTTAAATATCATATTACATTTTTCTCTTCATGTGATAAAATGTTTGATTGTCATAACTTCTCTAGTCTTTTTGAAAATCTTCAAGTCTGTAAAGATTTGCAACATTTCCATATTTGCACCCATTACCTCCGATTGGTCGATAAAAAATAGGTTGTCATCTTACAAAAAAAAAAAAAAGAATTTTTACAAATTGTCCTACTTTAAAAAAATTTCAAACAAAATATCACTCCTCTAAAATAATTAATAAAATATCCTTGTAAGGGGAGCAACTTGGGTCTGGTGCCCATCGAACTCAAACTGGGTCCGATGAGTTCTATCACCGTCCTATCCACTTTGTGATATGTGCGCATCGCTTTAATATCCGTGTGCATTGGCTTTAATATGTGTTCACATTGATCTTAAAGCGAATCAAACGGTTATGGAACCCATCGAACCTAGTTAGAGTCGATGGGCATCGGACCCAAGCTCGTCCCCCTTGTAAGACCCTCCTTTCCCCCTTCTTCCCCCTCCCTTCTATTTACTCTCCTTATATTTTTGACAGCTCCACATCTTTCATTGGACTTTAATGAGTGCATAACAAGTAATAATTTTTTTGTAAACATGCAACAAATTTTTTATTTAGATATATATATAGAGAGAGAGAGATGGGCTATGGTGCTTCATGAAGTACAACAAGTTTTTACTCCATGACACTATATTTCTATTTTGAAAATCCTAACAACTCATTCGAACCGCTCAACATGTTCTCCATATTGAAATGTGCTTGGAGACCACATTTTTCATTTTTTGGATTTTTTTTTTTACTATTTATTATGCTGGTTTGAAAACTGCTGTTTTTCAATGCTGCAGAAATTTAATAAAAGTAGTGGTTTTCAAACCAGCTTAATAAATAGTAAAAAAATTCCAAAAAAAGTAAAATTTGGTCTCCAAGTACATTTTAATATAGATTGAACATCTAATGATTTGGATTTGTTGTTTGAACATCAAATACTAAAAGATGACCCAGTAGCACTTCGGACCAAAGTGCTACTAGTAGCAATTTAGCCACACTACAGATATATATATATATATATATATATATATATATATATATAGAGAGAGAGAGAGAGAGAGAGAGAGAGAGAGAGAGGGTTGGCTAATATCAAATCAGTTGTTCCTGAGGTCCTGTGCAACCAAGTCGTTTTTCAATTTTCAAAGTTCAAATTGTCGATCCAAACCGTTAGATGCGTTTTCTATATTAAAATGTGCCTGGAGACCAAATTTTACATTTTTTTGAAATTTTTTTACTATTTATTAAGCCACTTCGAAAATCGCTGATCCAACGGTGGCTTCTAATTTTACTGTTTTGTTAAGCCACCGTTGGATCAGCGTTTTTCAAAGGGGCTTAATAAATAGTAAAAAAATTCCAAAAAAATGTAAAATTTGGTCTCCAAGCACATTTTAATATAGAGAACACATCTAACGGTTTGGATCGACGATTTGGACTTCAAAAATTGAAAAACGACTTGGTTGCACGGTACCTTAGGAACAACTGATTTGATATTAGCCAACCTCTAGACACACACACACACACACACACACACACACACACACACACATATATCTACATACACACACACACACACAGATAGTGTGACTAATATGCTTTCGGTTGTATTTCGGCCGAAATATAACCAATTTATTTTTCAATTTCTAAAGTCCAAAGAGTCGATCCAAACCGTTAGATGTGTTCTCCATATTGAAATGTGCTTGGAGACCAAATTTTATATTTTTCAGAATTTTTTTACTATTTATTAAGCCACTTTGAAAATCGTTGATCCAACGATTTCACTGTTTGGTTAAGCCACCATTAGATCAGCTATTTTCAAAGTGACTTAGTAAATAGTAAAAAAAATCCAAAAAATATAAAATTTGGTCTCTAAGATCATTTCAATATGGAGAACACATCTAACGGTTTGAATCGACTTTTTGGACTTCGAAAATTGAAAAATGAATTGGTTGTATTTCGGCCAAAATACAACTGAAAGCATATTAGTCACACTCTATATATATATATATATATATATATATATATATATATATATATATATATATATATAGGCTATATATTGGCTATATATTTTTTAATTAGGCAATCATATTTTTGCTCAAGTTGTATAAAGTGAAACATATACTCTTATGAAAGAATCTAGAAAGCATGATTCTATAAGCATAGATTATTATATTTAGACATATTTTAGTAACAAAACAGTACAATAATTTTTTATTTATAAAAAGTATTATAAAATATAAAAAGTGCTTAGTAATTTCATATGAATTATTGTCATAAAATATATGAAAGCCGTGTATTGTATGTTATTAATACTATATTTGATGCATATTTTTCGGCACATAATATAGGACACTACAAACCACACAAAGTAATATGTGGCCGTATATATAAATTAATAAGTTTAAGATGAAATAAAAAAAAACTGAAATTTTCACCGCGACCATAATCTTGTATTTATGTTTTGTTACTAAAATATGTCTAAATATAATAATCTATGCTTATACAATAATGCTTTCCAAACTCTCATAAGAGTATATGTTTTACTTTGGAAAACTTGAGCAAAAAAATTGTTGCCTAATTGACAAACATATATTCGAGATATATATCTAATTGAAAAACATATATTCAAGATATATATTATCTAACTGAAAAAATTGTCGCATGTTTATAAAAAAATGTTACTTGTTATGCGTTCATTAAAATCTAATAAAAAAAGAGGTGTTAAAATCTAATCAAAGTAAATAGAAGAGAGGGGAAGAAGGGAGGAAGGAGGGGGACAAGGAGTTGTCAAAATCTGATTCAAACTTTTGTGAATCAGGCCGAAACGATTCAAATTAAGGCCCAAGACAATTCAGATATTTGGAAATCCTGTCCGCAACTGAAGAATCTGTGAAGACTCAGCTTGATTGAACGCGTATCCTCTGCATTAACTCAAAAGAGAATCTTTTGAGTTAATAAATCCCAACCATCAAATATGCTTTAAGATCCATGCAAACTAGATCCGCACTAATATTACAAGATTCCTGTGTTAAAATAGACGGCCAGATTACTCAGTTTCAAATCAGACGGCTGAGGCGAATTAACTCAAAAGATTCCATTTTGAGTTAATGCAGAGGATACGTGTTCAGCTTGATTGGCCGAGTCAAACTGTTTTTTTTTTTTTTCTATAAGTTCGTATATCGTATAACATAGTAAAATTAAAATATGTACTAAATGGTCTCTTTTTTAATTTTACTAGATTTTATTCAAAAATATATGATCGATGATTAATTTTAATTAAATAGATTTATATTTTGTAATTGCATAACAAGTTAATTATAAATCTATATATGTATATATATGACAAATGCTTCTATTTAATTAGAAATCCGAGTTATATCTGTATCCGTATCCATATCCGATTTGTATCCGTATCCATTAAATATCTTATCTGTATCTGTATCCAATTAATATCCGATCCGTATCCGTATCCGTTAAATATCCAATCTGTATCCGTATCCGTTAAATATCCGATCAATATCCGATCTGTATCTGTATCCGATAAAAAAAAAATACAGATACATATATGGTTTTATCACTATTCGATCTGTATCCGATCCGTTTGCACCCCTAGATTTATATGCTTTTGATAAAAAATAAAATGGATATTTTATAAATTTAGAATGAGTTTTAATATAAAAGACAATAAAATGGATAAATTTGTGAGTTTTTGAAATTTAGAGGGAGGAATACGTAATTTTTAACTTTAGAGGGGGGGATACATAATTTTGAAGTTTTTTAAGGGGTAACGTGAAATTCCCCCTTAGTTTTATTGTGAAGAAATATGTTCTATTTTTATTTTTTCATTTGTAGTAGACAATCGTTTTAAAATATCTTTTATTTGATGTAGATATATAATATGGACAATTGTAGAATTTAATTCAGAGATTTTCTTTTGCGATATTATTATTATTTAAAGTACCTTTTTAAAGAATAAAGCAGAGAAATCAAACTTGATTTTTAACTAGATTAAAAATTCAATTTATAGAAAATGGCTATATGGATTTTTGTTTTCTTTATATTAAAATAAAGGTATGTAAATCTAGTTTCTAGATAATATAATTTCTCTGTACAAAACTATTACAGATTGGTACAGTTTTATTGATTAATTGACAGAGGTCAGAAATCAATAAAACTAAAATTCCTACGAGCAGTGTCAGTTTTTTACTATCTTCAAAATTCAATTTAGATAAAATGACTACATGGGTTTTTTTTTGTTCTTTATAAAAGTATGGAAGTCTAGTTTCCAAATAATATAATTTCTCTATACAAAAATATTACAAATTGGTACAGTTTTAACGATTAATTGATAGATGTCAGAATAACTTGAAAGGACGCATATTTAAAATCTGAATTCTAGCCACGGGTTAGTCCGTTCCGGTTCTACACGGTTCCACGGGTTAGTCTGGTCTGATTCTACACATTTCCACGGGTTAGTCCGGTATGATTTTGCACAGTGAAAAAAAGTTCGATCAAAATTCTTGCTAGACCCATTTCTAGTGACGGTCCGATCTGAATTTGAAACACAGTCAAGGTCCGAACCACAAGTGGTCCGATCCGATTCTGAAGTGGCCGATCCATTTCAATACACAAGATCAGAATCAGTGGTTCAAGATCCATAAATGGGGTGGTTTTATGTGGCAGCAAAACCCCCTCTCTTTGCGTGGAGTTAACAAAGAAGAAGACAATAGATATAGATATAGATTAGTAGTTGAGTATGATCCAAAGATTAAATCAGAATCATTAATTCTGATATTTTTTAAAATATTGTAATTTTAATACTCCTTTTATTTCCGTACATATTATTTGATTAATATTCATGAATAAAAAATTCTCCTCGGAAGACATGGCCTTGGGATTTTTCAAAAAAATAAATTTGATACAAAATACAACATTTTATTTCAGGCTTTCAGGAGGCCAGCCTCATAATGAATATCGATGGATTTAGAGGCCCAAAAAGATCAGCGTAACCAACAAATTCCAATATTTTTTTTAATTAAGGAGCATTAATTGTAGGCTTTATTTCATGCAAGATTTATTATAGGCCTTGTATTGTTGACTAAGTGGGTTTTTGCTCTCTCTCCTATCATATGAAATAGGCCTG
The DNA here is from genome assembly GCA_024447775.1 of Carex cristatella. NCBI lineage: Eukaryota > Viridiplantae > Streptophyta > Magnoliopsida > Poales > Cyperaceae > Carex > Carex cristatella. Next base: position 3,793,210 of record JAJHPF010000018.1, read on the forward strand.
GTGAATTAATTTGGACTCTAGATTTAGGAGTAAAACTAGGGCTCTTAAGTTCACCAAGACTTTTTGTGAAATTCACTCTAAAATTTATCGGATTGATTTTAAATGTCGAATTTAAATTATTGAAACTGTTATACATTACGAGTGATGCGTCTACATGTAAAAAATTTAAAATTTTGAATTAATTATGTATAGAGTCAAGTAGACAAAAGTTGTTCAAAAAATGAATGCATTAAAATTAATTTATAAATATTTTACTTTTGACTGTTTGACCTAATACTAAAATAATTCGAAAATTTAAATTTTTTACATGTAACTAATAAGGTAGAAGAGTTTCAACAGTTCGTATTCGTCATTTAAAGTCAATCTTGATAGGTTTTAGAGTTGAGTTCACAAATAAGCTTGGTGAACTTAAGTGCACCCTAGTTCTACTCCTAGATTTAGAGTAGAACTAGGGTGTTCCTAAGCTCACGAAGTTTCCTTTTTAGCTTAATTCGAAAATCTATTGAATTGGCTTCAAACGATGTATCCAAACTGTTGAAACTGATCTACTTCACGAGTAATGCGTTTACATGTCAAATTTATAAATATTCGAATTAATTTAATATAAGGTCAAGTGGTAAAAAAAAAGATGGTTTAAAAGTTAATTTTACTGTGTTCATTTTTCATCTTTTTTTAACTGTTTGACTTTATATTAAATTAGTTTGAAAATTTATAAATTTAACATGTAAACTCATAACTCGTGAAATAGATCGGTTTTAACGGTTTGGATGCGTCATTTGAAACCAATTCAATGAGTTTTGAGTTAAGCTCACAAAGAAGCTTGGTGAGCTTAAGAACACCCTAGTTCTACTAGATTTATAATATTATATATGTATGTTGGTGAAATCTACTTACAAGGAACAAATTATATTAATTTACAACTGATCGATGCACCAAATTAATTAAGAGTTAAGACCCCCAAAAATAAGCACCTCAAATCAAGAGCTTGCAAAGTAAGAATACAATTTGGTTCCAAGACCAAAGCAAGCTTTTATGGTTCAACCTAAGTCTAACATGAAATCAATCATATATAATATACACATTATTCCTTTGGAAAGAGCTGAATGTGAAATCCATCGGGAAACCCGAGACCAGGAGTTCGAACTATGTTGCCTCCTCTAACTGCTTTCCACCTAGAAAAGATTAAAAAAAAACAAATTAATAAGAGATATATTAGCCAATTAATATAATATGGTGATCTTGATCATAAAATGAAGCAACTATTTAGTTACCTATACTTGGTGACCAAGTTATGCAAGAAAAGGGCCATGAAGACCCGGCTAAAATCCGCCCCTACGCAAAACCGGATTCCACCTCCAAAGGCCATGTATTGTTTTGTGCCTCCTGCCATGTCTGGTTTAACCTTCCATCTCCAGGGGTTAAATACTAAAGGATCTTCATATATCTCTGGGTTTATATGAACTGATGGCGCACTCAGCATTACTGCCCATCCTTCTGGTATTGTATATCCTGTTTAAACACCCATAATATATCATTAATTACCCTAATTAAGTCAACTGTACACTTAATTTATTATTATTCATTTCCTTGATTAAAACCACCTAGTTGTTTACTACATGGTAATTAAGTTTTTTAAACTTAATACTTACCTCCAACCTCAGAATCCTGCAAAGACTTTCTGAACATTACTGGGACAATGTTCGCCAATCGGACAGCCTCATATATTACCTTCAAATCATATACAAAAAATATACATATATATTAGTCCAAATTGATATTTGTTTATGTGCAACTTAATGACGATATATATGGTTAAGGAATATATAATCATGGAATATATATTTGGCTCACCTGGGAAGTGAAAGTCATAGATTTGTACTCTGCCCATGTGACACCGGAGTCTGGATCCTTTCTGTTTCTTATAATTGCTTCATGTTCCTCCTGATATAACAAGGCTACCTCCATTAGCACATATATATAATTAAGAATTAACCAAGTAAAATTTGTAAATGAAATTAATGGTCACGTACCGTCAACTCTTGTACAACTTTCGGGTTGTCAGAGAGGAACTTCATGGCGAGAGTCAAGGTCAAGGAGGTGGTTTCGTAACTCGCGAAGAGAAGTACAAACATCAAGTCTAAAGCAATTGGTTCAGTCATAAGAGATCTTTCTTTTTTTAACTCTTCTATGACAAGGTCAAAGAAATCTTCACATTGCCTGTCTGTTGTGCTCATTCTTTCCTTCAGCATCCTTTTCAACACCTTCATGGCTCTTTTTCTCCCCTTAATTTGCATAAAAATAAAAAATAATAAAATTAATAAAACACAGACCACAAGACCATTAATAAACTAACTAACTTACTTGTTTTCAAACTTTGAAGTTGCATGTTAGTGCGGTACCTGTAAGCACTGGTGATAGGCTGTCCCCGGAATATCAAAAGGGTAAGAAATTAATCCCCGTATGAATGCAACGAAGCACCCTCTTAGATTCTCAACCGAACCGGAAGGATCATAGCTAATCAGCCTCTTAGCAGTGATGTCAAATATCATCTAATATTTTACAAAGTAAAATGAAGATCAACATGCAGCTAATTAATTAATTAATTAATTAATTAGATCATCAATAGAATATGTACATATTGGAGCATAATAAAGAAGGTATTAGAGTTCTTACAACAGAGAGAGCTTCTTTCAAATCAAAGCATGGTTGGCTGGACCAAGATTGGAAAGTGGTGTGGCATGATTTCTCAATGTCGGGAAGAAAAACTGATTTGAGATTCTCCGGGCCATACAGCCTAAGAATTAAGGTTTTTAAGTACTTGTACATGAATCCATGGAGAGAGCCGACATTATATCGCCCAAATACCTCAGTAAATGTGTCTGGATACCAGCTTTCAAATAGCTTGCCTTCTTGCCTTAGAACATAATAAACTAGCTCCGGATCAGTTATTGCCACCACTGGTCGGCCGATCAAGTTTGTCTTAAATATAGGCCCGTATCTACATGTATTGAAAGAAAAAAGAAGAGAGAAAATTTCCAAGTAAGCACAAGCAAATGAAAACAATCTGGTAAGAAAAGTGTACACTGCATGCTATGACTGATATTAAGCAAAAACTTGGTGCAATCAGGACTGTAGAAAATTTCATACTGGTAAAATATACTTGTATAGTAGAAATAAAAGGATAACATTAAAATGAGCAAATTAATTAAATTACCTCTTTTCTCTCTCTTTAACGAAAGGAGATACGTCACTTGTAAAATTCGGACGGAAGAACTGAATAGTTTCACCAAGAAAGGGGAGTCCCATGGATCCCGGTGGAAGAACTCCACTAATGCATTTTGGATTTCTCCATCTATAGATCCAATTTGAAACCCATATAGTGATAAATGTTGCAATGCATATTCCAATATATGACATCACATTCACCTCCACTGTATTAATGGTAGCTACAATATTCATGCTTAATTAATCTCTTCTTCCTCTCTAACTTGGTCAAAATTATACAATGCCAAGTAAAGAGAAGATGAAGAGATAGTAAAAGGACAGAGAGTATCTGATGCAAAGAATGAGGGAGATCAGTTGTTTATATATAGACTAGACAGAGAATGGAGATGTTAGCTGTATGGAAATTAAATTAATAATGTAAATATGTAATTAAACAAAAATAAAGGTACATTTGTGTATCATATTTTAATGCTTAATTTAATTTTACTTGGTTGGCAATACAGGGAGATGTAGTTAGGGATAGATAATACAAATTAATCAAGGTGTTTGTCTGGTTTGTCCCAGGACCATATTTTTTATGTATACTTTATTTTGATATTAGTGCGCATTATTTGCAATATACGGTTGGTCGTGTAGCATGAGATTGCATTATATTTTTTAATCTCTTTTCTCTATGCTGATTCGTGGTGGAAGTTAACCTGACCATACAAAAGTTAAAAACAGGAAGAAAAAAAAAGGATATCTTCAGGATCTAACTGAATATTGAACTAATTTGTATGGCCAAATAATTAAGGTAAATCTGATAAATCAGAATAAGATTTCTTGCTCTCCAATGAAACGCAACGGTTGTATCTGAAAACAGATCTAGCATAGATATTAGATCCAAATGAAAGGCTATTAATTTCTCACCAAGTGATGCATGGAGGACCTAATTAGCTTTTTACTTCAGCTGTAAGCCTGTAATAGATGTAACATTGATGTCAATTAATTACCTTTCATACCTAACATAATCTCTAGCAAACTTCTGAGAATGGTCCGGCTAACTTTCAGCAGTAGTTTGGTAAAGTTTCGGCAATGATCCGACAAACTAGGTGTTGTTTCGACAAATTTCAAGCGGTAGCTAGTAATAATGTTTTAGTGTTTTAGTCCATATATTTTCAATGGAGTAGGATAAAATGCATCATGTCTCTTTCATGTTTCAATCGTGCCTCACAATTTTATTTATACTTTCAAAGTCCAAATAGTCGAAACGAAACGAAATGAAACGCTCAACATATCCATATTATAATGTGCTTGGAGACCAAATTTTATATTTTGTGAAAAAAGATTAACTATTTTTTAGATAGGTACAAAATTACTATTTTAGATGGTCTAGAATCTTCTGAAAAATATTAATTTTGTACATATAAAAATCACCGATCATTATCAGCTATTGTGGGTATGGGGTTCAAATGGAGTATACTCAGCAAAATCAGCTTATTCATTGTTAGCAGGAGGTGGTAAGATAAGATGGCCTTTTGAAAAGATTTGGAGTTATAAGATTCCCCCAAGTGTACGCATTTTTGTTCATTTGCTGCTCAAAGATAGACTGCTCACTCATGAGCTGATGGTTAAAAAGGGTTTTGAGGTGTCATTGGACTGTGAATCATGTAACCTTGGAGCAATTGAGTCATCTTTCCATCTGTTTTTTCAATGTCCAACATCGGTAAGATTATGGAAAAGGATGGCATCTATTTTTGGAGTGCCTCTTTTGCACAGGGATAGGTCAGTACAGGAGACATGGCGAATCTCAACTTCTAGAACAGCTACAGCGGGAATGGGGATGAGGCAGTGGCACGTATACTTCGTCTCAACCTGCTGGGCAATCTGGAAGCTGCAGAATAAGAAGATTTTCGAAGGACAAGTAATTCCAGCAGAGGTGATGGTGGAACACATCTGGCAAGAGTCCAAATTATGGCTGAGATTATGTTAGAATATCAAATCTGTTGTTGTGTTGTGTTATATGATGTATTTCTTTGTCATTTTTTAATTTAGGACACTTGTACCCCTGACAGCCGCTATCAGTATTTTCAAAAAAAAAAAATCACCGATCATTTGTTTGATAATTGGACTCAATGCATCTCAAATATATTTGACAATAAATAACATCATTTAATGGATTTCATTTTAAATGTTCGTAGGCTATCACTAAATGCAGAGTTCATATTACAAGAAAGCTGCTATATTGGGAGCAGCATTCATTCACATAAAATAGAGAAACTGGTACGTGCTCAGATTGCTTACCAGCACACCTATCAGTTCATACCAATACACCCATCAGCCCCTTACTAGTACAGAGATACTATAACTAGATCCCCCGTGACATAAGTATGGAACAAAACAGAAACAAAGAACTGGTACGTGCTGGTATTGAGCTGTCAGCTCATCATGCTCAGATGGAGATGTATTGAGCCATCACAAGAGCTGCCAGTTCATCATGCTCAGTAAGGAACTACCGGATCAGATACACACCAGTACAGTTGGGTAAGAAGATCAGGACCAGTTGATTTAGATATAATTAATGAGCTTTTTAATGTACTAATTATATATGTTGACTCATGGTTATTTTTGTTTGTTAGGCTTTCTATTAGATTGCTGTTATAAGAATTTTGTTGTTGTATTGTGGTATTTGTAACAAGTGATGAGGTACCAGCTGTTTAGTGTTTATCGATCCCAATTCGATTTCATTGAAATCGGGATGTTTACCTCACTTTATGTGTCATGACTATTCACGTGACGTGAGCATCTTTCGGAAAATTGGCACGGTATGACACAAAATGCGAACTGGTTTGATCATGGCACGGCACAATATATAGTCACGTAAATTACATGTGATCAAGACCGTTAGATCTTGATAAAATGGTAAATTTTGAATAAACTAACTTAAATTACAAAATAATAATCAAACATGATGAAACATAGCTAGTTCATATCGTGACTGTGCATTCTAATTTGATCACGACACAACACGTAAAAATCTAACTTGGTCACAACACGACAAGTGACTTAAATCACAGCACATATCACGACACAATATGTATTTACATCCCTACATTATTGAATAATGAAGATGGTTTAATAGTATTATTGAGAAACTACAATGGCTGTTTTATTTTATTCTGATTCTGAGACTGTAATGACGCTTCTTTTTTTTAATATAAACCCTGGCAGACTCTGCCAAGATTTAAAAAGAAAAGAGAAACTACAATGAAACTTCGATTGCTTTTAAAGAAGTTCAAGTGGAAGTCAGAGTTCTCCGGAAAAAGTGTTCTTCCTTTTACTAATTAAATTGTTGTTTGACAAATTGAAGCAGGAAGAGAAGTCCAACATTAACTCTTCCAAATTATACTAGATCTCTGTCTTTCATATCTAGTATAGTTACGGTACGGTTACGGAACGGTTACGGAATGGCATGTGTGACTGTTATGTGTCATGATTCACATGTCATGTGCCGTGACCATTCGCGTGCCATGACCATCTTTCAAAAATTTGGCACGGCATGGCATGTCATGCGAAAGATCCAGTCACGGCACGTGGTCACGTCTAATTATGACGGTTAGGTCTTGATCAAATGATGAATCTTGAATAAAGTAACCTAAATTATAAAAAAAAAAAAAAAAAAGTTAAACGTGAGAAATGTGACCAGTTACGTTTGAACATAGCACGCAAGTCATAACGTACGTAACTCGCGCGCCGTGATCATCCCTCGACATTTAGGTCACAGCACAACACATGTGACTATTTACTTGGTTACAACACGGAACGGCACGAGACCAAAATCACTTAGTTCCGTAGGCATGTTTTTCCCGACTCTATTCATACCCTTTTTTATCGTTGAAGTTGTTATTATTTTTTTTATAAACGGTAAATTGACTAATTTATCCTTCTTGTATGGCAAACACATCTCTTATAATTTCTTCATTTTATTAATTCTTTCTCACTCAACAACTAACTTAATACTTTTGTGTTACTTAAATTAACACTGAAAATACTAATTAAGCGCATTTCCTTTGATAACAAAAATATGGGAAACACTAAATAAAAGAAAAGAAAATTACAACAGTAATCAGCGTTTTTGTTCTGTCTTAGAGGATTATCAATTAACTAAGGGGCATCTTAATTGGACTTCAACTTTTTTTTTTTGAAATCCTGGCATCTTGGACTTCAACGTAGAAATACAAAGCGGACTGTCACATTTTCAATTTTTTTTTACATAGATTTTTTTTTCGGTCGTGTACATGTATTCTCTTGATCTAAATTTCGTTTTAAATATTAACCATGAGAAATAAAAGAATTGAACTGGAAAAAATGGAAGAGAAGCATCCCTTATATAAAAGGTTAATTTGGTCATTTATTTTTTAATAAGAGTTTAATTATGTATTAATAGAAGGAATATGAATAAGTTAAAATATTTTGTCTTAATAAAAAAAAAAGATATTTTAATGTTTTAATGAAAAAGTTCAAATTGTTGTCAATGGGATAGTACCAATAATGATCCCAAATAATAAAGTGATTAATATTAATGAACCGTCAGGTAAATGAATTAATTTGAGACGGAGTGGGCACATGGGGATGGGAAGACTAAACTTAGAATAGATTTGATGAATGTACCAATGGGGTAATATTATAGTGAGCACGAGCATTGCATGGTAGCTAGCTTATGATAAAATGAGCATTGTACGGGAGATAAGTTAGTTAAAACTTAGATAATTCATGATTCTGGATTCACTTGGATTTGTTCAAAGCTGTACACAGATTGTTCCAAGATTATGGCAACATCAACAAATCTTCCAATAAGATTAATTACACAGAGCTAGGCATACCTAAAATAGGCTGACTATATATATATAACCATGTGCTCATTTTTTATTGTAAATTTTTTGTTTGTCAAAACTCATAAGGATAGAATATAAATATATACATTACCTAATTGTCCAACAAAATTGTAGTCCCCCAGAGAGAAGCAACCCTTGATCAACAATAATAAACAATATTGACAATGATCCTAGATAGATGTTTCTAGCAGAGAGTATTTCTCTTTGAGGATGTTTCTATCTCCCAACTTTTAAGTAGAGAAAATTTTGCAACTAATTAAATAGAAAATTTTGCAACTAATTTTGCAACTTCCATGAAATTAATTAACACTATATAATGTTGAGGTTTACAGACTTGAAAGATTCAATTTATTATTTGGATGCAACATATTTAGAAAATAAACTTCATAGTTTATTTTTAGGTTTACAAACTTGAAATCAGCATTTTACAAAATTTTGTAGCAATGTTTACATGAAAAACCTTGAATTTAATTAATTTGAACCAACAAGGATTGAAAAAGATTAACTTTTTGTATTACTTGATAAGTTTACATAGTTCAAATTATCAGTTTACAGACTTGTAGACGGTTTACGAACTTGAAACTCGCTAACTCTAAAAGTTGCTAGCAACATTCTAGAAGGTGGTCCCGGTCAAAACTGTTAGTATGAAAATTACACCAGAGATTGAGTCTTGGAACAATTAGCCGACTCCTTAAAATTATTTATTTTTTATAAAAAAAAAAAAAATTGTATATGATGACTAGAATATGTATATATTATGAACAGTATAGAACAGAGCTTGAAAATTCAGATTAATCTAGTACAATGTAATTTATTAGTGTAATTTCAGGAAATAAATCTGCTGTGATTCTATCACAGGACCTGTAATTTCAAATCTAGTAATTTATTTGTTTTGATATTTGTGCACAAAAATTATTTGTTTTGGAGATTTGCTCATAAAAACAAATGAATGGATGGATTTGAAATTACAAAAGAATCACATCAGATTTATTTCCGTAATTTCATTTTATGAAAGGAGCGGAACAATATTAGTTACATAATATAAAGGACGAAATTGCAGGGTTTAAATTTCTGTCTAACAAAAAAAATAGGCATGTTATAACTTATAACATATATAGCAAAGAGTTGGTTAATCTGTTTGCGAGAGAAGAAAAAAATTCAGTTCAACTGAATTTCAACTGAATTTTTTTTCTATGCAAATAATAAAAATTAGTTCAAATTTTATTTCTGTTTCTGTTTTCATTTCTAACTGGTGGTCGAACACGTCGTTAATGAAGAAGAATAAAAAGAAAGCACGACTTGCTGATGAGTGAGTTGCGTATGAACTGATTAAAGATACATTGAACGTGCATATATAATTGTAGCCATATTTGATCAGAATTTCAAATGTAATCTTGAGAATCCTGTGTAACCAATTAATTATATTTGGATGATTTTTTTTAAAACTAGAATAATATATACAGCCACAAAATCTGCAACTTAAAAACCAGCTACATTTCTGTCATAATAAACTTTAAATATACGACCTGGAGAAATTATTTGTCAGTATTATTATATAAGCATTTTCTCAAGTGAAAGATTATTTTTGGCGGCGCTTTCTATATAAATGCACATTCGAGACAAATAATAAATGGGACAATAAATTGAGAGTGACTCCATGATACTATGCATATTACGAATTGGTCCATAATACGAATTAATATTTTTGTTTTTAAAATTCTAACAGTCGATCCGAATAGTTCAACATGATTCTCATCTGAATATATATTTGCAAACATAATTTTATATTTTTTTTAGATTTTTTTTACTATTTTTAAGATAGGTAGAAATTTACTTGATCTAAAAATTCTAAACCATCCAAAACAGTGATTTTCTACATGTCTTAAAAAGTAGTAAAAAAATTATAAAAAATATTAAATTTGATCTGCAAGTACATATTTTTATAAAAATTATGTTGACCGGTTCGGATTGACCATTAAAATTTTGAAAACAAAAATATTAATTCGTAATACAGACCAAATCGTGTTGTGCATAGTACCATAGACTCACTCATAAATTGAAGATTTTTTTTTAAATCGAACTCATACAAAAGAAATTAACTAAAGCAGCCTCGTTTACAAGCTATAAAAATAGCCTCCACCGATCATGTGGACCGGTGTAGCTTGAGGAGCCCTTACTCCACCGATCGTGTGGATCGGTGGAGCCATTTTACAGCCCGACACGACCAGCGCCACAGAAAATCCACACATAAGCCTCCACCGATCCACAAGACCGGTGGAGCTTGGCTTTTGAAATTTTGCGCCAAAATTTTGCACCAAATTTGGTCAGCTAGAATAGCTCCATCTTGTCACATGACAAGTGGAGGCATTTTTGGAGCTTCACTGATTTCATGGATCGATGTAGGTTAATTTTTGTGTAATCTTGCGTGTAGCCACTGTGGCAGATGAGAAAATGACTCCACCGGTTATGTGGATCGGTGGAGCTAGGCCCTTGCAAGTTACACCGGTCCACAGGACCAGTGGAGGCTATTTTTATAGCTTTCAAGAGTACAGTGCTGTTTTGGTTAATTTTTCTGTATGAGTTATATTTAAAAAAAAAAATCTAAATTGGACACCAATTAAGATTGCATAAATATGTCTGGTCGTTCTTAGGTTGTTATAATTGTTTAAGAGAAACAAATCTGCATAGTTGACAGGAGAGATATGGGTTGAGCATACACGATTTGCTAGTTGTTCCTTAAAAACTAATAGATCATTACAGCCTGTTTAAATTCTTTTGAGATTTAGATGGTTTAACAGCATTACACGTTCTCTGTTTATTTTAATTAAATTGTATTTCATTGTTTAGTGGCACTATTTAGTTAGTCACTGATGACATCAAAATTAACGTAAGTTGGAAATAAGCGTGGTTAAACAATTAGTTCACATGAATTCAAAGAGAGGTATAGATGTAGAGTAGAACTAGGGGTGTTTCTAACTTCACCAAGTTTTTTTGTGAATTTAATTCTAAAATTATTAAATTGGCTTCAAATGTACGAATTTAAAATATTGTTGGAATCCTTCTAACTTACGAGTGATGTGTCTACATGTGAAAATTTAAAAAATTTAAATTAATTTTGTATAGAGTCAAGTGGTTAAAAGGTGTTCAAAAAATTAATGTATTAAATTTAATTTATAAACATTCTAATTTTGACCACTTGATTTTATATTAAAATAATTTGAAACTTTAAAATATTCACATGTAGATGCATCACTCATAAAGTAGAAGGATTTTAATAATTTGGATTCATCGTTTGAAGGATTGCAAACAAATCAAACCAAATTAAACTTACCCCGGTTTGAGTTTGAAGAATATTCGAACCGAATTGGTTTAATTTGTTTCATAATAAACTAATTTTAAATCGAATTAATTACGAACTTTTTTATGAATTGAATTGAAGTCAATTGAATCACGAACTATGAAATTTTTTGTAGTCACCGGTAGTTTATGCATTCGTTTTCTTTACGCGGTTTTCTTTTACCTTTACGCGGTAGGTTTTTTGGTAGTTTTTTTTTGTAGTCACCGGTAGTTTCACGAATTGACACTGATGGATTATGGGCAAGTTCAAAATTATCTTATCTTTTACACTACTGAATTGATTAAAATCACGGCATGTAACTAGTCAAATAGAACTTATTTCATTGTTAATTTGTTATGCTGCTGAAGTATTTTTCTATTATTATAAGTTGCCATTATATTAACAATTTTTGGGCTTTGATATTTGGTTCCTGCATTATTAAAGATTGGTAGTTGAAACCATTAGTTATATTATTTAAGATTCAAACCTAAATAGATCGCAAACCAATTTTGAACAAACTATACCTAGTTTGAGTTTGAATAAGATTCGAACCGAACTGGTTTGATTTGTTTCAAATCAAATTAATTTCAAATTGAATTAATTACAAACTTTTTTCTAATCAAATTCAAATCGAATTACGAACTATGAATTTTTTTGTGCAACTCTAGTTTGAAGTCAATTCAATAGATTTAGAGTTGAATTCACGCAGAAAGAGACTTGGTGAACTTAAGAACACCCTAGTTGATGTATATGCTTTTCAAATAATTAAAATGGTATATGTGGAGTCTTGAAAATGAAAAAATATATATATATATATTTTAAGGCATGGCGGAAACTTTGGTGGAGACGTGTCAAACATTTTGAGAAAATGTGTCAAATATTGGAGAGAATGTTTCGATAATTTCAGCATGAGACCAACATGAATTGCTTACAACAACAAAGTCCCCTCCCAAACCTTTTATTGAAATTGTTTCCAAATATTTTTTTCTTTGAGAAAATATCACATCGAAAGTCAAGATTGTTCCGATGAATTTTCTGTTAAAAAAATTACTGGCGGTGCTGCAAATTTTGAGTGATCTCAAAACCTACAAAAATGAAACAGGTAGCTATTAAATTGTATTCCACTTTTGTCCCCTCCCAAAAGAAACACAAGTTAGCTCACGCACAAAATCCAGTATAAAAAATAACAGCACAAATTTGCTAAGGATTAAACTATGCAAACATTTTTATAAACTCACATAGGCCTGAAAAAGGGGAATACAAAAAAAAAATCTCATGAATTCTTTTCCGGCATATACAAAACTCAGGATGAAAAAAAATCAATGCTTGTACAAAATCTGGAGTTCCCTGCTGGTATCATCATTTAATCTCTATGATACCAGAATTCCTGAATTTGCCTTACTGGTACCTCATTAGTTAAATAGTTACATCGGAGTCATACTTTTTCCTTTTAGAAGTTTGTAAGGCCACCCTCTCTAGTTCTCTTCATCTGGCATCATCATTTAATCTCTATGTTGCATCTCATGTCAAAATCTCTAATTCTACATTCCCTTCTGAGGTGGTTATTTGACATTGTAAGTTCAATGCAATAAATATTGAAGAAAACAGTCAATAAACAAATGCCACATTAAATAGTGTGAACTTGTCCTGCATAATTAACTAACAAATTAGCTGCCCCTTTCTATGGTGGTTTAGCATGCCAGTCGGCAAGTCATCACTCGTTAACATTAGGTAGCATTTTTCAGGTAATGGGACTGGTTTATGCCACTGCAATCGGTCATTACTGTTTCTGATATAGACACCTATACCAATTAAATTGGTAATCTTCCCTAATAGAGCAGAAGTAACAGAATTAAGGAGGGGGCATCTAGGAATATCATAAACAAAATTAGGTGGGTGAGAAGAGAATCAGTTGTATTTCCTACCTAATGTTGAGGTGCATTATTTACTTCCTGATATCTTCTAAGGTGTATAAGGAAAAACCAACTTGACCGCCCGCCCCAACCTTCCAAGCCCAAACCAACCAACCCACCGACACAAAAAAAAAAAAAAAATTAACATTATGTGTGCCTCTATTTTCTAAATCAACTGGCACATGCACATGATGTCTGTATGGTAATCGACCTCGATTTCCAATGCTGAGATGGAAGTCAGAAGGCAAATGAGTACCGTTAAGGGTTAAATGAAGCATTATTGGGTCAAATTTATTCAATTTGCTGATCAGAGACTTAACAAGAATTTATTGTGCAATTCTGTCAATGAAATCAAGTTTAATCACGTAAACACAAGTGCCTATATGATAGTTGCTATTGAAGATGCCTATTCAAACCTGCAGTCAAAACCAAATGAAAGAATCAATGAATATACTAACAACAACATGCAAGCTAACATCTAATTAGAAAAAAGTAAATTTCTAATAATTAAACACTTGCAGGTACTGTCCTTTTAATTAAGTCAAATTGATTTCTCAACTTGCAGTGAGCACATAACAGGTTGTCTTTCCACAAAATTCTTGTCCTAATTTTATCATCCTTTTTTTTTCTTTGAAATAAAGATGGAGGTCTTTGCCTTCCAAAATCCAGTACCCTGTTATTACAACAAAGGATTTCCCCTTTTATGCTGCATTACAAGATCTCTTTGGTTAAACTTCTTTTGTTGAATTTTATTCAAACATGTCAAGAAGAAGAGAAAATTTCCCCCCTTAATAAAACATCCAGGAAAACAAACAACTTTGCCCACTGCCAGAGCGAATTGCTGTTGAGTATGTTGAAATACAGCACTGAGGCATAAGCCCATGTTCTTAATTATTCAAGAAAATCAATATTCGGTAGTATAGTCTAGAATATCATGAATAAATTGAGTATAAACTAGAACTATCTAACCGACTTACATGGTCGGTAGAAAAATAATATGCTAGAACTTATTAAACCGACTTTAGACACATATAAATAGGTGAATGCTTATGCATGAGTGTGTGTCCGTGAGTGAGAAAATTAAGTGAGTTAGTTGTGTAAGATATTGTAGTACTCTTCTCTAGTGTTAGAAATAAAAGTTAATATTCAACAGAGTACTAATCACCAATCCACTATATCAGACTGGAATAGAAAGATACACCTAAATGACAGCATACCAAGGCAAGTATACATTACATTAATAAACAAATTATGTTGGACAAAATTGTCTTAAAACTTTTTGGAAAAGAAAAATTTACTTGATTGACCTTTGAGAGCAACGGAAAATATATGAAAATATAATCGTATTTAGAAAACAAGTAAAATTAACAAATCATAGGCAAAACAGAACTAATTGAACAGCAAAGGATGTATATGTGATATTCTGTTAGAATGCCAGAAAAGAACATAACTTTTATATTGGTAAGATGCAATCGATGACAATGTACTATACAAAATGGCTGAAAAACCATGAAAAGAATAATATTGGAGAAAAAAAATTACCAGCCACTTAAATGTAGAACATTCATTTACTTTGTGACACTACTACGGTCATTAAGTATTGAGTTGAGCACGAGAAATGGGAGGAATTCATGAATGCCTCAATGATTTTCATTAATTCCTGATTCCTTCCTGATTTGAGCAAGGTTTAGGGTTTCCGACGCGGAGAAATGGAGAATCAGGAGGGAAGATGGATCGATTGATAAGGCCCAAAACCAAATGGGTGGATCCTAAAGTAATCCAAACTAAGAATTTAGATTTGGACCGTCCGATCATAATTCGGACCAATCTGGTCCGATATGAGGTGAAATCGATCATATCGAACCGTCAGATTCCAAACACAAATTTTGAGTTACTTTAGGGAATATAAATTCAACAGAGACAACATCCGAGTTCCAAGCTATCCAGTAATCCAGGAGTCCGGATCCCCTAAAGTAACTCAATTTTTGAATTTTGGATCAAGACCATACGACTCCAATCCATTGATCAGAATCATTTCGGAATGTGTGCACTCTAGATCTGAATAGATTGTCTCGGATTCAAATTAGACCGTCCCAATTTAAAACCCAAAAATTGAGTTACTTCATTGGATCTGAAATATCCAGTCCATCCCTTCTTAATTCAACGGACTGGATCGGATTTGATTAGTGGAATCTTAGAGCATCTCCATCTCAACAATTGCTGAAATTTTTTATTTTTACCATTTGAGAAAAAGAAGATAAATAAAAAGCAACGATTTGGTCAGAATTATCACAATGTAAAATTACAAACAGAATTTTAGTGTCCGCAATGTGAAGTTGCGAACAACTACTTTTTTTTTTCTTTCGCTCAAAGCCGCTGCAACACAATTTTTGGGCTTCCAAATTGTTTCGGCCGATCAAATCATGTTGTCTGGTAAGTTGATGGAAAAAAAGCTGATCAAATCAATTTTTCATAAATTTATTAGGTATGGGTACAGGTAAAGATTTTTATCGTAATCTAAACGGGTAAGGATACGAGTAAAGTCTATTTCATACCCGTTATCCGATCGGGTAATTATAAAATATATATATTATATATATTAATTAGTATTAAAAAGAGTATTTTAATTGATTTACTTGAGCTTATCATTATCAAAATTTATTTTTCAATAAAGTATTATATGTGTGATATAAATATATATGTTTTAATATTTTATTTAATAAATAATAAAAAAATATTATATTAGCATTACTCGTTATTTATCCGTTACCGTTTCGTTATCCGACAACCACAACGGATAAGAGTAGGGTACGGATAAGATAATTTGCAGCGGGTAAGAGTAAGATACAAGTAAGAACAATTTGTAACGGATACGGATATGAAAATTCTTCCACCTGATTCTTACCGTACCCGTTATGACCCCTAAATATATATCACATTTATAAAGATTAATCTTAACAATTGAATTTAAATTTTATTTTATTATTACAAATAGAAATTAAAAAAAAAAAAACAGAGATATGACGAACCACAAGAGAATGTTTAATTGACATTCTGATCCGAAAGCGCGTTAACCTAGTATAAATGTATAAGCAAATTCAATGATTGTAGTTGATGTAGCTAACATCAACTACATTACTACAATCATAGTTTAATTAGCTATAATCTGTAGGCTATCGTCCATTATAGTCATCGGCCCTAACAAGTTTATCAAGGGTCAATTTTACCGTGTTCATAAACACTTTCCATGTTTTTTTTTTTTTTCCTTTGAAACATTAATTATTATTCCTTTATGTTTGAAACTAAAATTTCTAGTATTACTAAAATCATGCATGTAGTAATATAATTAATGTTATGGGCTATGGTGATTTATGGAGTAAAAAAAAAATTTACTTCATTACACTATATTTTCATTTCCAAAGTTCAAATAGCCGATCCGAACCGCTCAACATGTTCTCCATATTGAAATGGACTTGGAGACCAAATTTTATATTTTTTGGAATTGTTTTACTATTTATTAAGTCACTTTGAAAATCACTGATCTGATGGTCCATAATTTTTTACTGTTTTTTTTACTGTTCACAGTGGATCAGCGATATTCAAAATGACTTAATAAATAGTAAAAAAAATTCCAGAAAAATATAAAATTTGGTCTCCAAGCACATTTCAATATGGAGAACATGTTAAGCGGTTCGGATCAACTATTTGAATTTTAAAAATAAAAATATAGTATGGAGTACAAACATGTTTTACTCCACGTCTCACCATAGTGAGACTCCTCGTACTGCATCGGATTTGAGTTTATTACTTCTTCATCAATGCAGCCTATGTTCGAACACATACATCACTGCTTTGTTGCCTCCTCTAAAGAATTTCAGTCAAAGTTCTAATTCATCCTTAATCCGCTCCGCCAACAGATCAACACCTCTGAATATAGTTTCCCGTTGCGTTGTTTCCAAAGAAACCAGATCGTACATAGCAATTGTGTTGCCCATACTCTCCTAGACATGCCAGTTAGAATAGAGTTGCCTCATATGTGCTCCATCGAAACACGACTCCTCATCAATTGAAAGCCCAGCAGTGCATTCATGCTTCTCCAAATTCTTTGCGCATAGGATCAATTAAATAAAAAGTGTACAGCATCCTCCCACCTACATGTGATTTCGAGAACGGAGTGGGTCTGATGGCCATCGGATCTACTTTTAGGTTTAACGAGTTTCATGATTATCCGATTCATCTTAAGATATGTGCGCACGAAAATCAAATCAGATGAGTACGTAACTGCACGAATCTTAAAGCATGTTAAACGGTGATTGAACCAGTCGAACTAAAGTAGGTCCGATGTCCATTATACCTACTCTCAAGTCGTATCGCATAGGTGGCATCTCATGTCACATATAATTCCCCTTTCCTCCATCACATGTGATGAAAAAGAAGACAACCATAAGCCTTAGAAAATTTATTCCCGTACAATTCCATCGAATTCTAAAGAAACATGCACTTAATGTGAGCAAGATTCTTCTTTGGTCAACTAAAAGTTCCTATGAAGAAACATTAATTGGACCATATTATATATACATAAATATATCCATGAAGGCATGAAATCTGCCCCATAAAATGACCGGAAATAATCGTCGACAGTGTGGCAATTCGAGTATAATAAACCGATAATATTACTCAAGTTCTTTTTAAAATAGGTAGCTTAGCTTGGCTAAGAAAAAATAATAATAGTACTTGTCTACTTGCATTTTCAAGTCTCAACTAGTAGTTGAATAGCGCGTGATGTGAATTAATATTTAATAAGGATTTTTGTTCAGTTACAGAATTATATAGGATGAGATTTTACAGAAAAATAAATATGTTGTTATTTCAAAAGAATAACATGACCTGTTATTCTGATCTCAGCCGTTGATCTTTATCTAGATTCACATATGAAAAAAAAAACTTTTTTGAAATTCATGCGTGAAAAAATTTGAGTAGTTGGGATAAGAATAACAGAGTCTTGTTATCCCTTTAGAATAACAGCAGATTTATTTCCATTTTACGGATACAAAAATTTACAAATTATTTTTTTAGAATCTATACCCGTAATATGCATGGAAATAGCTATGTAAATGAGCTGAAATGAATGTTTGGTTATATCGTAAAAATAATTGTGAAAAAATCTATTTTTCTTTCTAAAATGCTTGATATCAGTATAATTATTTTTATTAATATAGTTAAATAAGATTTATTAAACAATAAATTACAATACTTATTAATTATTATTTCACAACTGGCTTTTTGAATCATTGAAATAAAATAAAAATATTTACTTTTTATAATTTTGTTATACTGAAAACTATTGTTGTTTATTAAATATTCTGAATTCAATTTCATATGACAACAAATAGTATAAATTAAATTGCAAATAAAACTAAGTTAATTTTTAATTAAGAGCCTACGTGCTAATTTAATTTGGAAATTTCTTAATACTAATGCTACAACTGCATAGAAGTACATTGCCTATGACATGATATTAATGCTTACGGTTACATTATACATGATTTTTTTTTATTACATTATCCTCATTTCATACAAACTTCCATCTGATCGGGTTATGAGAATTTTATTCCAATTATGGCAAAAATTATTTTACACAAAAAAATTATGACAAAATTCCATTCATTCCCATGAAAATTTAAAATATAACGCCATCAAACCTGTGAATCTTTTTAAGTTTCTAATCTAATAACCTGTGAATATTTTATTTGAATAAGAGGCGTGACTTTTCATTGTATTTATTATTTTCAATCATTTTTTTTAAGAAATGTAAAATAAACAATTAATTTTATTTCTATTTAAACATAAAGAAACTTATAACTTTATCAATCATGGAATCAACATTTTTTTATAAAAATGGCATAAGTTTCTAAATTAACAAAATATGCAATTTAGAAAATTCAAAAAGTAAATATTTTTGAAATTGTACTACAAATAAATATTTTTTTGTTCAGCAACCCGACATATTTCTAACAAAATAAATTGTTATGCACATAAGTTTAATTAAACAAGATTTACTAAATGCAATGTACATATCTAAGATATAGAATTCATTTGTACATGACTTATTTTCTTGTACAATTTCTTTCAATCAAAATGAATAAAAAATATGAAGAGTATTTTTAGTATTGAAATTATATTTTTTGTAAGAGAAAATAATTTGTAACATCAAACCATGCCTTAAGCCACCAAATTATTTCCAAGTAAGGAATAACTTAAGCAAGATATAACTTTAAACATCAATCAAACATAAACAATTTAGACTGGTCTAAAGTTGAAATAACCAAGTTAGATCTCCTTAGTTTTAGTCCACAACCAAACACCACCAAAATAATGTGGCTCAAGTGGATAAAGAGGCTAGTGATGCATGCAGTAGTAATATTATTAGCTCAAATTTAATTTGCTAATCAATCCCTATTTTGTATTTGAAAAGGTATGGGCCTTTTTGTAGCTCTTGGACTTGGATAAGTAATAAATGGAATATGGGCCTTGTTGTAGGTCGGCCCAAAAAGAGATAGCCTCTTGAGAAGACTTAATTAGTGGATCTACAACAGTACTCCTCTCTTCTAGAGGCAGGCCTTAATTGGACCAATCCATGCAACACTACTACAACAGGAGTATATCTATTAACAATGAATAATTGAATAAACCATCCATACCAACAACAACACATTCATAATTGAATAATCTGGAATTTTACACGAATCTTAAAATCCTCCCCTCCCCCACATAAAGGCCACATATCATATTGTGTGCTTTCGATTTGAATTGGACGATTGATATTGCGTGCCATAGAATCTCTGCCATCACAATGGCAGCGGATACGGACTCGAGGATTGTCATGCCTTGAAACACTAGTCCAGTATTAGAAAATACTACAAAATTTGATAATCTAATTCAAGGCTAAGAATTACAATTTCCTTGTAACAAATACTGAACATCTGATCTACTCAACTCTGCTCCGTATTACAATCCACCATATGGTTCAATTGATCCCTTTATGGTTTCATTAATATTAGTTCAAAGATTTATATATATACAATTTTGTAACTACGATCTTCTTAAGGGAACCGAATTTCCTACCCCTGTGGCCTGTGGGTAAGAAATTTTTGTCCTTGCAGTAACTGATAAGTGAATTCGGAGCAAAATTATATCCAATATTTAAATGTAAAAACACACATCAGATTCATGTATCAGTGACTTTAGAAGTAAAAATTTTATGTCTGCAAGGAGTAAGTGATCCGGTTCCCTTCTTAAGTATATGATAAGTACGTGGGTAGCTGATATACACTGGAAAATCAGTGAAGTGACTACGATATGGATGTTACGATATGGATGTAAGAAATTTGAAATTTGAAATTTGAAATTTGTTTACGAAAATAATAGTAGATCAAGTGGCTTCTGATCACCTTTTTTTATTTCAGGAGGAAGTTTTTTCCCGTAGTTGGGACCACACATTTGCCATAAAAAAGTTTCAAATGGAAGTTGTATATGCAGTATGCTGTATGCACATGGACAGAATATTAAATTATTAATTGTTGTGCCTTAAAATGTAGCTAGGTCAAAGCATTGAAAATAGAGAACAAACAAAACGGTCCAGTCACGATTTCTATTCCTAATTAATAAAATATCATACCATAATTGTGCACAGACAATGTTAGTTATTCATCACCAAAACATGATCAAGCGGCTTATTGAAATATGAACTTAAAAAATTAAAATTAAATTGTATATTGTGTAGACAACTGTGCATTAATCTTCAATTCAGGATCTGTTCTCAGATCCAAAGCTCCTTCAAAAGTTTTCACGCATTTCATGCTGCAGCCAACTTGTAGGGTATAACGGATAATTTAATAAGCAATAAATTAGTTATAATCCCAATTAATATATTAAAGTAAATATTTCTAACTGCAATTACCAATTAGTACTTAGTAGCAAGTTCCAATCAATAAATCATGTCTCTTTTAATCAAGGTTATAAGTGCAATCTCTATAAAGAAGAAAGCAACGTTAACGAGGTTAATGCTAAAATTAATATACTGTGGCTATCACAATCTTGTAGAGTGGACAAAACGTGTTGTGCCGTAACCAAATAAACAGTCACACGTGCCGTGTCGTGACTAAAATGTGGAGGGGTGGTCACGGCACGTGAACGGTCACGGTATGCGAGTCACACCGTGACTTCCGTGTCATGATTATTCGTGTGCCGTGTCTAAACGTAACTGGTCACGTTTCTCACATTTAACAATTTTTTCATAATTTATCATTTGATCAAGATTTAACGGTCCAATTATACGTGACTCGCGTGACCACGTGCCGTATCGTGCTGTGACCAGATCTTTTGCGTGACATGCCGTGCCGTGTCAAATTTTCAAAAGATGGTCACGGCACGCAACACGCGAGTCACGCCACGCGAACAGTCACACGTGCCGTGCCATTTCTTGCCGTAACCGTTCCGTTCCGTGACGGAACCAGCTCCGGCGTGTCATTTTTTCCACTCTGCAATCTTGGCAAAGACAAGGAACGAAACGGACTCCGGCGTGCCATTTTTTCCACTCTACAATCTTGGCAAAGACAAAGAAAAACGAAACAAAAAAAACAGAGTAATTTTTTTGATAGAATTAAAACAGAGGAATTAATTAGCTGTAAACAGTGGATAGCAAAGGTCCTCAACTGCTGCAACTGCTCCAACCCTACATGTCCCTATGCCTATGACCTTTTAGGAACTAATTAAAATTTCAATTATTTTGTTATTGGTGGAAATAATTAGTTGCAAACAGTGGATGTACGAACAAAAACAGAGACAACTCAAAGTAAAAGGTACTAATTATAAATACCAACTACTTGTAGGCTTCTCAACTTTAGTAGTTTTATCTGATAAAACCTTGTCACACTAATGTAAGGTAATAAAATTATATGGTGCCTGTCAATTGTTCCTAATGTATTCAATTATTTCAGTACATAATCTATAACCCATTATTTATGAAGTATTATAAACCTGGGTGTAACAAAAATTCATTAATTGTAGGGTTAGTAACTTAGTATATGTCAAAAAATATATGAAATTCATGATATGGTAATCTTGAAATCCCATAATTTCAGGAGGATTTAATATTTCTAAAACAAGGACATGGTGGTACGCTATTAGACAAATCGTATCAAATGGGACCAATATGATTATTGTATAAAGACGTTTTAACAGATTGTCATCAATGTGTTATATAATGTCAGTACCACATTATATAATGATAATAATAATAATAATAATAATATATTTATACTCGCTTTTATCAAATGAGTTGATATTAATATTTTAGAAATAAAATTTCGTTACTTAGCAAGTACGGACAAATCATATAATTGACAAATTTCCTTTTAATTTGATTAAAAGCCCGTAGGCTATGTTAGGTGAGTTGATTGACATTTGTAAAACACTAATTAAACAATGAAAACACTTGCACCTCAATCAATTTCCAACACTATTAATAAAGGTTCTTCAGCTCCAAGCCTCCAACATTCACACACAAAAATAAAACCCTAATTTTTTTTTTATTACCATTATGTTTGTCAGATATAAAAGGTTGCAAAATTGACTTTGGGAGATATATTAAAGGAATTAATCCTGTTCTTTTTTTTAGAAGACCATGGAAAAGAAACCTCTCGAGAAAAAAAAAAAAAGTTGCTAACGCTAGAGTTTACTTAGCTAGCTGAAACTTTTCAAATTAACAGGAATATTTTTTTTTTTCATTTTTGTAATAATGATATGAGGGTCAAAATTCTCAAATAATTTCATCTCTTAGAGTCAGCCCCAGAAAGGGCTATGCGGAGAGAGGGGACGGGAGAATCACTGGACTACGCGGAGAGAGGGGAAGAGAGAATCACTGTGCGAGAATGAGACTCATCCCACTGTTCCTACATGATTGTTTCACCTGCTTCAGAAGAGATCAATCAGAGAGGGAGCGGAGGTGAACAAGCACTGTTCAGAGAGAAGGGAAGTCCAATTTTGTGTTGATTTTTGACGACAATCTTCAGAAAATCACTGTGCAGAGGTGAGTCTCACTCCCGATCTCTTCCCTTTTTCTTCCATTAATGAGGTTTCAACCTCAATTTGTGGAGCACGTCCTTAGTGAATTTCAAACATGTTGCTTCTTACATTAATGTCTTAATTAGCTACCTATTTCCATTAGAGATGTAAATTATTATCTGTTTATAGCTACTAATCTCCAAAGAATTATAAAAAAAAATGAAATAAATATTGGAAGGAAAAAATATACTAAACATGTAATAAGGTCCCGATAATATGCTAAATTTTTAAAAATTAATTATGGTAAAACTATTGAGGTTGATTTTGATCCTCAGCTGTCCAGTATGTTTTCACAATCAATAGAAGTTTCTCTCTGACAAGGGGGCCATGTTCATGATCTACAATCTGGCTCTGCCATCTCATTCTCTCTGCAATGCTTTTTGTTTTCACCAAAATATCTACATCATCTCTAAATATAACTGTTCCTTCTGGCCTTAATATTCTATCCAGCTCTAGTAACATATCCTCTGTCTCACACCTGATACACAAACAAGTTTAATTTCCCATAATGTTATTAATTGTATGATAATATTATTTGTGAAATTTAAAAATGGTTACCAAGGTAGATAGTTGGCAATTATGTTATAATTAATCATCAATCTCTTGGTATCACATTTTATGCTACTAGCTGGGGATTTGGATACAAGTATATATAATGGTGAATTTTTTTTGCATTTTTCTGATGTTCTTTAATGGTGACATTTTTATTCTTCCAGAAGTTTTTTAATGGTAAAAGTGCATTCAAATGTATTCTTCTCAGGTTTCCTTCATGGTGCAAATTTTTATAGTTGAAAAATATAATGCAAAAAATAGATATATGCTACTAACTAATTCTTGTATTACCTATCCTTATACAGGGTCAACAGAGTATCAGCATGAATGAGATCATATGTCCTCGGGTACGTAGACACCGCCTCACACCTGAATTATTCAGATCGAGATATAAGATTATGAAAAGAAAACTCTTCCAATTGGGGATAATACATAACAAATATATTTGATGAAAAAACATGAACTCACCAGTCCTGATAAGATCCAATCAGTCCCCGCTCGTAAATCACACCGAGGGTATCCTTCCCAATTGTTGGTACCATGTTTACAACCCAAACTGGATCGTCTATAAGTGCAGCAGCAAATCCACCAAACTGAGCATTCGTGTCGAGTAAATTTCGGTATCTGCCCTTCTGACCCAATTGACTAATTAATTTTTTGTAATAGCCAACCCGACTTTTCCATAGCTCTGTATCTTGTAAGAATATCTCAGCTGTAACGCCTTCCACACTTCCTGAACTAATTCTTGGTGGAATTGCTGTTAACCTCTCGGGCCATCTCTTTAGTTCCCCTCCTGCCACTTGATCAATGCTTGTCACCTCGGGAAGTGGGGTGATGCACGGCTCCATTTTGTTGTACCTAATTATTGAACTAAATTAGAAAATGAGCAGTTCATAGGATGTCGATAAGCTAAACCATAAAATGCAAATACTATTGTATTACAAGATTCATATACAGTTCCCAAATAATAGGAAACCATATGAAAAAGGCAATGACATCAAAGATAAAAAGGAGCAATTTAAAATTTAAATTAATTACCAAGCAGCATCAGGGCTCTCGGCACTGCAGAACTGAGGTGACTTAATGACCTTTCGGTTAATCTTGCAATGGACATGATTG
This sequence comes from Carex cristatella, assembly GCA_024447775.1. Lineage (NCBI taxonomy): Eukaryota > Viridiplantae > Streptophyta > Magnoliopsida > Poales > Cyperaceae > Carex > Carex cristatella. Next base: position 3,818,355 of record JAJHPF010000018.1, read on the forward strand.
GTTGGTTTCTGCCAGATGGCAAGATCACCCTTCTCCTGAACTTTCTTCCAACACAATGACTTCGCCACATTTTCAATCTGGTTTTGCTCATTGTTTAAATCCTCTTCAGTCCTCTGCCATCCCTTCCAGTGCTTCTTCCAGTTGATGGGCGGCCCCGACAGGATCCAATAGCCACCAGGTCTTAAAATACGGTCTACCTCAATCAAATATAGTCCATCTGTTTTTTTACCATGAAAAAATAATTAATCTATAAAGGTGTGCCAGGAATATCATATTGAATGTGGACCACAAATGAGGATGGTTTCATAGAAAAATTTTGAACAGGGAATAAGTTTTTCCCTTTTTTTCATAGTTTAATCTATCTGTAAGGATAAGAGCTTACTTTATAAACATAATTAAGAACCAGATCAATGGCGTGGGGTGCACTATTATGTGATACAACATGAGATAATTAATAATGAACAAAAATATTTTGATGACAAGACATTTCAATGAACAAAGTAATAAACATATAAAACAATAAAAAAAAATGAAGTTAGGGAATTAAATTAACCATATAGATGCCAGGGGATGAGGCAGCGGGAGCAATGAGCCATGTCGAAGGCACGGGAAGGATAGGGAAGACGGTTGGAAGCAAGGACACCGATCATTGCGGGGACACCCCGCTCCAATGCAAACTGCACCTGTGCCTCATGTGTATCCCGTGGTGCGAACGACATTGTTACTATATTTCTTGACAGCAAGTATGCACCCCAGCTTGCTACCTATATATAATTAATATCGAATTACACAATTGGAGGAGGGGAAGTTCAAGCACGGATCTGAATCTGCTGCGATTCTTTATCCATGAACATATCCTACAATCTCTGTTTTTCAAAATCCAACTATTGAATTGTTTCGATATTCGTGCATAGAAAAAAAAATCAGCTGTTTTGAGATACGTACACAAAAATTATTAGACGACTGGATTTGAAAAGACAGAAATTTTAGAATTACTGTTCATAACATCCTAATTGCAGCAGATCAAATTCCGTTGCAGCACACAAACAAAATGTTTAAGATGTCAGTTGTGTCCTAGTTGAACCCTGAATTAAGTGTGATACTGGCATGTTTATTTTTACTTGTAAGAGTTTGCAGCAATGCCCCTTGGATTTGGATAATTTAATGTATTAAGATCCTAAATGATTCTATAGGGGAAAAAAAACCACTAAAGCCCCTGGGGCTGGGTTGGGCCCAAGAGATTACTTCTAGAGTTCCGGTACAGTTCAATTCTAGCACATATTAACCAAAAAATTCCAAAAGAAAAAATGTATCTCCTAATTTCGTAGAGTCTGAGTTCGACATCTGGCATCTGTTCACCACATGTAATGAAACCACAGAGAAAATGTGCCATGTATGTTTTATAATTTATATATTTATAACAAGGAGAAAACTGAAATCCTTGGACCGAGTATGGACTTGCGACTCGTATAACGAGTCAAAGACAGTTGGATTGGACCCACATATAGTAAAATTAAAAATAAATCTCCACAAAATAAAAAAAAAAATTAGTAGGTCAAAGACAGTTGGATTGAACAGTATTCTAAAATCTATGTTTTTCTAAATCCAACCATTCAATATTTTTCATGCACTTATCTTAAAAAAACTGATTTTTCTGTATACAAATCTCAAAACAATTCAACAGTTAAATTTAAAAAAATATAAATTTTAAAATACTATTCATATGTGAAGGGATCGCAGTAGATTTGAATCTGACGACACTATGACAACATAACATTAACATACTAAAATAAATCTGCTGAAATTATGAAACAATATTCTAAAATTTCTGTAATTTTGAATTCAACCGTCGATCTTTTTTCAAAAATGTATTTCGAAACAGTTAGTTTTTTCATACACGCATTTTAAATAGATCGACAGCTGAATTTAGAATTACAAAAATTTTAGAGTATTGTTGACTGAATTCGGCAGATTCGAATTCTTAACGTACATCTAGGAGCAAAGTACCAAAAGACAAAAGGTTTGGTTGTACTTGTACAGTTAACACTTAGCAGAACTAACCAAACCCAGCTTCAAAAGCTACTTGTTCTTTTGTCAGGTAACGGAAGCGGTGGGTACACTCATTCCATTATCCAAGTGATGTAATATGGTCCATATGGATGGTTCTTTTGCATATTCACCCCACTTAAAAGAATGTTTTTTAGAATCACTTTACATAATTAGATATAATTCACATATAACGATGTATCGTACAGCAATTTTTTATAAAATATATTACTAGAATATCCAAATTAATACTGTCTAAATCTGTCAACGCGCAATAAAGCAATATCCATATTTGAAGAAACCCAATTCCAATTCCTTAATTGCATGGTTACCATTAATTTCCCATTAGCGCTCCACTACATAATTACCAAAGATTTACTAAAAGTAACGTAAAACTTACAATCCCAAATTCATCAATCAAACAGAGAGATGAGAATTAAAAGCCGAAATTAAACAAAGATCATAGAATTGAACTTACCCCGCAACCGGTATCAATGGCGGTACGAATAGTCCCGTCATGAAGAGAGATCAATTTATCAATGTCATCGATGTATGCATCGGCACCACGGGGAAACATGGTCCCGCCTCCGGGAAATCGGAACTTGTCCCCATCAACTCTGATCCAATTTTGCACCGCCTTCTCAACCGACAACTCTTTATGTGGCACGTTCGCAAACCACGCCACATCCCGACTTACCGGCCAAGGAAATGGGTTCCTGTATCCAGCTGGTGCAGGTATCAGACATTTCAACAGCTCCCTTTTCTCAGGACAGTGTCTCTCTCTGTATATCAACCTATCTCGATCGAACCGTAATGATCGGTCGACATCCTCACAAGGGGTATATTCGGAATATTTAATGTCACACGGCGGGAAATCGCTCAGCGGTGGTGATGCAAAGGTAGAATCATTAGCTGCGTGATGTGCGGAAAAATCAAGACCGAACTCTGTTGATGTCGAGACGGTTGCGGGATCACAAGCAGCTCTTGATAGTACGGCGGTGGTGGAAACAGGAGACGTGAAGCCGCCGTGTTGCCATAAGCCAAGGAAGTAAGAGAGGGAACAGAGGAGGGCTACAAAAGCTATGGAGAGGATATTGGTGCGCTTGGTATACCTTTGGTAGTGTTGAATCAGCCCTGCCATGTTTGTGTGTTTTATCCTTAGACCTTAAGAGGTGGCTATTAATGGGTTTTGGTTTCCTTTGGGCGAGGAAGAAGGAAAAGAATTGTGGGTGCAATGATGGGATAAAAGAGGAGATGCATGTGGTAGGATGATCTAATTGAATTTTTTTTTTTTAAGGATGACATTAGAGGGGTAACCAATTAAAATAGACCATTAATTAATTCAATTTTGCGGGAGGGGGGTGCGTACCTAATTAATGAGTGGATAAATTGGGAGGAAATTAATAAATGGTAAGATAATAATTAATTAGAATTTATTAGAATAATAATAATAATTTGGGAGAGATCTAGAGGCGTTTGGTGATGGGAGAGGTTAAACTTGGGAAAGGTCACTGCCACTGGAGAGAGTCAACAACACTCACACTCATGCAAATTGGAAGTGCTCGTCAATTGTTAACGGATTCAGAGTAGATCCGGTGCCCATCAGATCTACTTTGGGTCGATGGTGTAGTGAGTATTAAATTGAATTAAGATTCATACGAATTACATTAAAACTCGTGCATATTGGATTCAATTTTTATGTGCACAGATCTTAATACTAATTGTACAGTGATAAAGCTAATTGAACCTAAAAGTAGGTCTGATGCTCATCAGACCTACTCCTATAACGGATATACCCCGAAATTTTTATTTGGAGTAAATCTAGGGTGTAACGTGCTCACCAAGAGGGTTTGGTGAGTACAACTCCAAAAATACATCGGATCGACTTCAAATGACGAATTCAAACCGTTGAAATCCATATATATCGTGAGTGATGCATGTACATACAAAATTTTGGAAGTATCGAATTCATTTCCTACGAGGTCAAGCGGTCAAAGTAATGATGAAAAATGAATATATAAAACGACTAATATAATAATTTATTAAAAGATTCATTACTTTGACCGCTTGAACTCGTAGCAAATGAATTCGAAACTTCTAAAATTTTGCATGTACATGCATCACTCACGAAGTACATGGATTTCAACAGTTTGGATTCGTTATTTGAAACCGATCCGATATATTTTTGGAGTTGTGCTCACCAAATTCTCTTGGTGAGCACGTCACACCCTAGATTTACTCTTTTATTTATATAGTAATTTCAAAAAATAAATTAGAAAACTATAAATAAAAATTAAATTTTTATTGAATTGGTGGACCCCAAAAATCCATTAATTGCACTATAATGTATTGAAATTGGGGTTTTTGGAGGTCCGATACACAGATTGAATTGACAGTCCTGATATTTCTGAAATTGTCAATAATTCGTGCTTTTCTAGTTTATTATTTTTTTAGAATTATGATATAAATAAAAATTTCGGGGTATATCCGCTTAAGAATTGATGAGCAATTCCACTTTGCATTAGTGTTGAGTGTTGACCATCTCCAGTGGCAGTACCTTTCCCAAGTTTAACCTCTCCAATCACCAAACGCCTCTAGACCTCCCCCAAATTAATATTATTCTAATAAATTCTAATTAATAAGTTAAGCATATATTAAAGTACATGAAAGTTGAGAAACTTTTGGAACTTATTTTGTACATAGATGCGCGAGATGCGAAGTCCGAATCATCTGCATTAGGATTAGAATCTGCTGAAATTGGAGATAAATGAATATTGTTTATAAAATTCTAGTAATTCGAATACAACTGTCGAACTGTTTCGAAATACGTGCACAGAAAAATCAGCTATTTCGAAATGCGTGCACAGAAAAAATTGAACGGCTGAGATCTTGAATTTTAGGAATTTTAGGGAATCTCAGATTTCAGCAGATTTAAATTCTCTGCAGTAACGTAAATTTTTAATATGTCTAAAACCTGAACAGGAGTTTATCTGGGCCAAATTTATTGCTCATATATTCAACAGTATTTTTGGGGCTCACGAGACAAGCTTACATTATTGTTTAAATAAGCACATATGTTGAATATAAATTTGAAACAGTCAAAATTTTAATTTCCATATTCTTTACTTTAATCTTCTTTTAATTGACAAGAATGTAATTTATCCCAATTTATTTAATCATTTGAAATATTTCTAACATACTCATAATATTTGAAAAGTTGGGTGTGAATTTAAAAAAAAAAATATTTAGGCCGTTGTATTTCCCTTTTTTTTTTTTTCTCTTCTTTAGTAATTATCATTGAATTTAAAATATAATTTAGAAAATAAAGAGGCTCTAGTAGAGAGGGAGTCGCATTCCTTTCCAACGTTTGTTATATAGAAATATATATATATATATATATTTCAAAAATAATAATAATAAATACTATCAAAAGAATACAATGTCCAAAAAAATATAAAAAAATTAATATATGATTACAAAATAAAAGTAGTTAATTTCATGCATTCAAACAGTTATATCTCACACATTAATAAATATTTTATTAATAATTAGTAAAAAAAAAAAGTTAATCATTTCCATTTTCCAATCAAATGATTAAATTTGAGAATAGTTAACGGTTCTAGCAATTTTGAATCTCAACCTCTCCCTAAAGGGAGAAAAAAGAAGCATTCACCTCTCTGTTGCACCATCAGCAATTCAGCATGAGTTGATATTCCTTCCTGTTGATATAATGGTATCCATTGCGTAAAGCTTCAGCATCACATTTGTTTTTTTCTCAGTTACATCATATTAGTCTCAAGTAGAATCCTACTTGCCCCAAATAGGAAATCCAACTAGAGGTGTCAACAGGTACGATACAATTCGGATGAAAGTATCCATTAAGAATTAGTCTTTGTCATATACAAATTGTATGATTTTTATGATTGGTTGTGATTTATTTTCAGTTTTAAATGTCATTTGACGATTTTGAGATTGATTGATAATTAAGAATAATTATTTTCATCCCCGCGCTACAGTACTCGCACTGTACATTAAAAGCATGATGTACTATGGTCCCCACTAATTACTTAGTCCCCTCCTCTTTTTAGTCTCCACACTCGTCCAGCATCAGTCTTTATAAATATAAATACTTGTAAGATAAGAAATTGATACTTACAAAATAAGATATTAATACTTGAAACGTCACTTGATATGATCACTTTCTTTTTCAATCCCTAATGGTTCCCGCGTCAACCTTCCTTAAATGAAGTAATGGGGACTCCGCATTCCTGCATCAACCTTCCCTAATCGTCCCTGTGTCAATCTTCTTCTAACAAACATAGTTGACCACATAGATGTAAATATTTCAGTGCATAAATATAAATCCTTGTATTACTTGATATTAATACTTTCAGATGTTATATAGTGTAGTATATTCATATATAAAAAACACTTGCAACATTTCTCTAACAAAAATAGTTGATCATATAGGTATAAATACTACAATACATAAGTATAAATACTTGGAGTATTTGATATTAATACTTTCAGATATCATCCAGTGTCATGTATAAAAAATAATGCAAGTGTAGGTATAAATACTTGTTTGACGACGAGCTCGAAAGTACGTCATCATGGATCTCATTTGAAAGAGAAAACTGTGTAGAAGACGTTAGTGGTTTTAGATTTTTAAAATTCCTCACAGATCGTCAAGAAATATTGACGAAAATGAACGGAGAAAAAAAAAACCCACCTCTAAAAACGTGTATGGTCCCCTATCTAGTTTGAGTGGTCCCCACCATGCATTTATGGCGCGAGTACGTTTGAGAAATATAGATGAGAAAATAATTATTTATGTAAAAGTTATTTATCTCATAGATATAAATACTTCAGTTTATAGGCATAAATACTTCTGTGTATAGATATTAATACTTTGGGAAAAAAATTCAGTCCTGCAGATTTTGCAGTCTCCCCCCAGTTGTTATGGCAGTTATGGTGCGGGTACTGTAGCGCGGGTACTGATATCAGCTTCCGATAATTAATTAGTTATGTCTTTATTTCTTTCTATTTTTTTATCTTTTAAAGAATGTTATTTGTTATTTAATAAATTATTTTATATGAGATATGAAAATATGTCAAAAATATCTAGAATTAGCAAAACAAAACTCGTGGCTTGTGGCTCGATCGTAACTCGCAGCTGACTTGTTCTCTAACAACTCCCTCGTTATTAGACCGAGTTGGGGCCTAGCTCGCTCTCCATTTCGCGAACTAGTTCGGCTAGGCATCAATTTGTGAATTTGTATGAATTTGTGTGTATTTTATACTATCAAACTCGGTTCATCTTAGTCTTGAAAGTTTATATAATTTATTTTCTTCTTAAAATAAAGTCCAGCCAGACCTAGCTCGCCAGTTTCCGAGCTAGTTCGGTCTAGCTCGTGACAATTTCAAGCTGATATTTCAGCTCGAACGTCTAAAGTCAGCTCGACATGAACGAGCCAACTTGTTGCAACCCCTAAAAATATCAAAAGATATTTATGTCATTTAAAGAACGTTATTTATTTAATATGTAATTTTGAAATGTTATTTGTTATTTTATTTATCATTTTGTCTAATTTTCTTTATAAAAATATGTCATTTTGTATGAATTTTTTTTTATTCTCTTATAATATATTTTCATTGCAATGTATAGTATCGTAACGATATTACTTATCTTCTAATATCTTATATACGTGCGTATTTAACTTCAGTGACATCCTTATCGCCCATCGTAGAGCTCATTATTTTGGAGATTTATACATATTCGCAGTAATACGCGGTAATACGCAGTAATTATCCGGTATGAGGTAAATGGTAATATGCAGTAAAAAACATGCGGAATATGCGGTCGAATATGCGGATGCATATGCGAAATTGCTTACAGATTTCTATACATATTACAACCAAGTACTGATATGCGGTTGCATAGACCGTATTTTATTACCTTGGGTGAGATCATGTTTAATTGACGTATTTGGTTCGGATAAAAAGTTGTTCATTTAATTATCGGGTCATAATGCATTATCAGCGAGGAACTTTATTTTTGTTTAATTAAACAAATTTTCAGATTTTGATTGACATTAACTATTATTTTTTTGTGGTGATTATATAAAACCATTTTTTTTAAATTAACAAACTTAAGGGCCTGTTCGGCGGACCATTGAAAATGAGTATGTGTACGGAAATTGAACTAAAAATTACTGTTCATATGGGAAAAAAAAATTCAGTTGAACTGATTTTTTTTTTCCTGCGGGAACAGTGGAGCGGCCGAACAAGCTCTAAGAGTTGTAATATTGTGTAGAGTTATTCCTTGGCCCCTATTTTTTTTTTTTTCAAAATTAGATCGATCAGGCCAGTGGTATCCAATCGGACTTAAGACGGGGCAAAAAAAAATAGAACTGTACCCGACCCATTAAGTCATCAGGTAATTCGGGTACGGATCGAGTTAGGTCGCACTCAGATGAAGTAAAATTTGACATCCCTGATATCATCCGAGATGAAAAACATTTGAAAGTTGAGATGGAAAAGAAAATTGAGAAATCTCAATAAACCATTTTTTGAAATTGAGCACATTTTACTCCTAAAAAAAGGGATCCTATTTTACAATTTCATTTCTCTCATAAAATTGTGTACAAGTACACCTACCTTGAACAGCCTGTTCTAGGAATCAGCTTAACTTTCTTTATAAAGTGTACCTTGCTTTCTCAGATTGACAGGAGAAGTTACCGGTCCCTCTCTTATATCTTAATCCATGTGCACACCACATGCAATCATTGTTAGTTGTTACGGCTAGGAAACAAACAACCTAGGCCTTATTATTATTATTATTTTATTTTTTATTGGAAGCCCTTGGGCAACCTAGGCCTTAGGCCCCCTTCCAATCCACAAAATTTAATACACTCCTTTTGCCTCAAAATTCACATTTTTTTAAAAAGAGAACGAAGCAGTTTTGATGTCCATCGGATCTACTTTTAAGTTCAATGAGCTTTATAATCGTTTGATATATTTAAAGATATGTGCATACGAGATTGAAACAGATACGTACGGAAATTAAAGCATTGCACACAAATCTTAATGAAGATTGAACGGTGATTGAATCCATCAAACCAAAGTAGGTCCGCGGACCTACTATTTGTTTTTAAAATAATCTATTTTGGCGTCAGAATTTACAAATGTTTGTAACAGATTGTGAATTCTGAAAACACTAATTTTGTATCAAAAAATAGTAAAAAGTTTTCAAAAATATAAAAATTTGATCTCCAATCACATTTTAATATGGAGATTATGTTGAGTGATATGGATTATTTTTTTGGACTTTAAAAATGAAAATACATATGTGAGGTATGATGAGGCACGAAAACAATAATGAAATGCAAAATGTATCATTCGAGATTCTCTTTCCCCTTAAGAGTTAGATGAAAAATTGGTGTGAAACTGAAATATAAACAGACATAATTATAATTAGTGCAGAATTTTGATGCTTCAAGTTGCAAATCAATTGTAATCGTTGACATGATAATGCATTGCTTATTGTAAAAATGTATTATTTATTATCAATTTTGTAAGTTTATTAATTTTGTTGATATGGTAAGTTACAGGGATGTAAAAGAAAACACTAACATGTACTAAAATGCTGCATTTGTCCACCCAATTCAAATTGCAAGTATGCAGGACTGTAAAAATTTGATATAAATTTAAGAAATAATTGTTAGTATAATTGAAACAACAGCAGGGATAAATTTGCACCAAATTTACGAAACCAACATGAATCAACTCCACCGGAAATGGTACTCGGTATAAAAATTTGAAAACCGGATACCATAGTTGGAATTGCATGCTACACAATATTTTTTTTTATTGAAGATAATGCTACACAATATTACACATAACACAACTCATTTAAATTTAAAAGTCATACCAAAAATGGTGACCGGTTTTTCATTTTGTCACACCGGATACTATACTTGGTTTTAATTTTTTTTTTCGGCATTTAAAAAAAACCGAACATAATTGTCAGTTGTTCATTTATTTATTTTTTTTTGCTTTTTTCCAATTCGTCAAAGGAGAATGCCAGGGAATTTTTTTGCTTTTGTGTTTTTTTTTAATTTAATATATAATCAAATTAATATTCTCTCACCAAACTAAGAATGGTTTACGGTTATTCCGATTTTAATTCCATAAACCGATCTCCAAATCCGGTTTTTATTTATTGGATTTTCTATAGCATAACAAGAAGGAATTTACTTGTTCAAATTCCATACTGGTATTCGGTTTTCAAATTTTCATACTGAGTACTATTTCTGGTGGAGATAATTTTAGTAAAAAAATTATAATCATATTAATTTCATAAATTTTCAAAATTTAGTTATACTTTTTAAAACAAATTCCAAATCTACTCCCAAATGGCCAATACCCATGGGATGCCCCACGGTTCCTTAAACCAAGTAAGAAATGACAAAGAATTCTATACTGGTATTCGGTTTCTATGTTGTTTGAATTCCCTAACAGCTCATCGCCTTGAAACTTTTTTCTCCGATGCGTACAAGCATGAACTCGATTATGGAATTTCTGACATTACACCCAATTCCTCGAAAAAAAGAAACATCTTGATGCATCATATCAACGCTATCAAAAGCAGGGTACAATTTTCTGTTATTTTTTGTTTATTTATCGAGGATTTTATGATCTGTTCTCATGTTTCTGGTCTATACTTTTTTCTAACATCTCTTATTGTTCATTTGGGTTAGTTTGACTGTCTTCTATGTCTATACTCTGCTTCTGTTGATATTTGTAGAATAATTGAGTTTGAAATGGGTAGAGCTCCTCTAGATTGAAGTCAGAATATTTCTTCTTGCTATCTTAATTTTCAAGGCTTTGTGAACTTCAAATGGTTATATATTTTGTTATCAGAATTCATCCTTTTCAGTTACCTAGCGCTGGTTTGCTTTTTCTATTTCTTTTTTGGAAAAGAAGGGAGTAACGAATTGGAAGAGATAAATTTTTTAGAGAGGTGAGATGATGTAACTGAAAAGGATGGGAGTAAGTTGGAAGGAGGTAAAAGTTTTACATAAGTTAATAAAAAATTTCCATCCGCGTGCTATATCAGAACCTTATTTAGTTCAATTAGCTACCTAACTCCAATGATTGCATCATTAAATAAATTATCTCCTTGCCAATTTCAATTGGTTGCGTAATCTATGGTCGGCAAAAAAAGTTCAAATATGTGTAAAACAATAGGCTCTAGAGGTTGGTCGAAACCAAGTCAGAAATGACAAAGAATACAATGATTTATCTCTCTCAAAGAGTATTTGGTCCTGTTCGGCCGCCTCACTGTTTTCGTAAGAAAAGAAAAATTCAGTTCAATTGAATTTTTTTTTTCTCACGTAAACAGTAATTTTTAGTTCAATTTCCACGTCCATGCCCATTTCCAATTGCCCGCAGAACAGAGCTGAACGGAGTCTGATCCCCCACCACCCAAATTAAACCTGGAACTTTAAAACAATTTGATCAAAACCATGTTAAGATATCTCAATTAATATTCCAAACTGGAGGTGGAGGGAGACATTTCACTGAACGAAAAGCATATGGACGGCTTGCTTGCACAGAACACGTACTACCTTCATGGAAATAACTCTGCTGTTCTTCTAATGGAATAACAGGACCCTGTTATACATATTTCAACTATTCAATTTTATTGAGATTCGTGTATGAAAAAGTTTCTACATTGAGATTCGTGCATGGAAAACTTTGAATGGTTGTGATCGGAATAACAGGTCCTATCATTCCATTGGAATAACAGCAGATTTATTTCGCTACCTTCATAGTCATGGACCATGTCGAAACAAAAATTATTCAATCATAGAAAAGTTTTTAGATCAAGTGAAAACTTGTAAGTCACCTGTATGACGAAATTACCACTAAAGAAATCATGAACTCTTCTCTCTATCCGACCGCCTCCGGCTCCGACGAAAGTCCACCGTTGGATCGCCCTCCACTACTTGTCCTCCGTTCGCTCTCTGACGCCTGGTCATCGGCTCTCTCTGCTAAATTCACTATCATCCAACCTTCATCCCCACTCTCCACCTCCACTCGTGCTGTGATCATTTTAGGCTCTTTAAATCCGGTGGACTCGACTCTTCTGGACCAATACCCCTCCTTGAGGTGTGTTGTGACGACGAGTGTAGGGGTGAACCATATAGACTTGGAAGAGTGCCGGAGAAGAGGAGTGCTAGTGGCGAATGTGGGGGAGACGTTTTCCAAGGATGTAGCTGATTATGCGGTGGGTTTGTTGATTGATGCTTTGAGAAGGATAACGATGTCGGATCGGTACTTGCGAAACGGGTTGTGGATTACACGGGGTGACTACCCGCTTGGATCAAAGGTAGATTTATTTATTTATTTATTACCCCTTTGGATCAAATTCAAAGGTATATTTATTTATTTATAATTACTTGAAAATGTTCTGTAGAACATAGCTACATTGTAGTCTTGTGGTGAATTAAATTTAAGACAATTTCCAATTTTTCTCTCTTCTTATGATCCCAACAAATACTGGTATCATTGGTTAAGCTATAATGTGAATACCCACAAAGACAAAGCAAAGATATGAATGGCATGAAATCATTCAACGTATTCACACCTTCCTGTTGTCTTGTCTTGCACTTGATGGTAGTCTTCTTTTATTATATTTTTCTAAGGCCTTTCTTTAACTTGTGGCGCCGGTTCGGCTTCCTTGATCAGTGATCACTTTGTGGATGCGGAATATTGCTGCTGAAGCAAGTGTTCTAACATTGTTGTTACCTTATCACAGTATGTTTCTCATTTTGAAGGAGAAATATTCCGTCAATCACTGGATTGTACCCATTACTGACTTGAGGAAGTTTAAATAACCATTATAATAATTATGCATTTCAACCTTTCAGGCAAGGTTTTATAGACTTGCAAATACCCAATCAGAACATGCAGGCTTTCTCAATAATATAAAAATTCGAGATAAACTCAATTTCAATAAATTCACAATTTTGACTTAAATTGTTCTTCAAATAAGAATCAATTGTTAGTAGCAGAAAAAGAAGAATCTACTACTTGATGATCATACCCTAGATCCAAGTGGCCACAACCCCTTTCTCACATACCAATCGGGTATAGTGATTTTTCACAAAACATCAATTAACAACCCAACTGCATGCATGATCAGCAACATCAGTAGAGTAGATCTGAACTCCTCTTCTCCTACACTCCTCCAAGTCAATATGATTCACCCCAGCATTGGCAGAGACCACACACCTCACTGAGGGGTACTGGTCAAGGAGAACCGAGTCCACTCAATATAGCGCACTGTAGTCGAGCATGGCGCAGGCTGACACTTGTCAGAAACCTGCCACAGAGGTAATATATATGCACATGCTTCAGTATATCAGAATTGCATCAACCCTGTTAGGTGTGGAATTTGCATCCTCTGAGATATCTCTTATTTTGCGTGACTTTTTGGAAAATCGCAACCGTTCAAATATGTTCTGCATAAATCTCAAAGCTCAAATAATACTGGCCCTTGCGCTATCCCCGAATAGGCACCGGACATGTCGGTCACACAAAATATGATATATCTCAGAGTATACGCATCGATGTGTTGTGTGTGGTGTGTGGTCTCTGCAACGAATTCAGATCCTCTCCATTACCTGAAAAGGGAATCTTTTACAGTTAGTGGATCTGGACCGTTCTTTTTAACTTGGGCACAAATCTCAAAGCCCGATAATACCGCCCCATGTGCTAGCCCGAATGTCAACCCAGCTGAGATTTAATCTCAAACCGTAAAGTGAGGGGAATCGTCTACGGTACCTAGGAGGAGCTGGATCCCTCTGCAACTCAGTTGATCTCATAGACCAATACCCCTCAGTGAGGTGTGTGGTCTGATTGGATATTTGCATGTCTATAAAAGCTTGCCTGAAAGGTTGCAATGCATGATTATATAAGTTGTTATTTTATTTATTTATTATTTTATTTTTTTGGCGAAGTATATAAATTGTTCTTTTAACTTTCCAGCTAGGAGGTAAACGGGTCGGCATTGTTGGACTGGGCAGCATTGGGTCTGCGATTGCCAAGAGACTGATGGCATTTGATTGCAAAATATCGTATTTTTCAAGAAAACCAAAGCAAACTGCCAATTACAGGTATATCGCCAATATCATTGACCTGGCCACTGAATCTGATATCTTAGTTGTGTCTTGCTCGCTAACCAAAGAAACTCACCACATCATAAACAAGCAAGTTCTGCAAGCCCTCGGCAAGGAAGGCATTATCATAAATATAGGGCGTGGGGCCCATATCGATGAGCCTGAGCTGGTCCGATCATTGGTACAAGGAGAGATTAAAGGGGCCGGGCTTGATGTGTATGAGAACGAACCGAACGTGCCGAAGGAGATGTTCGAAATGGAGAACATTGTGCTAACGCCACACCAGGCTGCGTTTACTCCTGAGGCCTTTTCAGATGTTATCCAAATTTGTATTGCAAATTTTGAAGCATTTTTTGCAGGTAAGCCATTGCTAACACAAGTGGTGGCCGGTTGATTTTATTGTAAGACAGTAAAAGTATCATAAAAGATGTGATTTGTTATAAAGCATCATAAAAGATGTTATTTTTTATATCCCTTTGTAAATTGTAATGGTGTATATGGTTGTATGTCAATTATGGTAGGCTATTTGTATATCACATGTTATAGGTTACTAGCTAGGTTAGTGTAATTGATGATCATTCATGTTAATACGAAGAAAGGATGTGTTGAGTTAATAAAGGCACAATAAAATATGAAACTTTATAGAAACAAATTTCTCAATATTTTACAATTGGCATTTGCAATGAAGGAAAAAAAAATTGTTGCATGTGTAATACAAAACATTTCAAATTAAATCTGGAACTTTTAGACAATTTGAACAAAACCATGTTAAGATATCTCCGTTAATATTCCAAACTGGAGGTGCAAACTGATGGTGGAGGGAGACATTTCACTGAACGAAAAGCATATGGACGACTTGCTTGCACAGAACACGTACTATTTTCATGGAAATAAATCTGCTGTTCTTCCAATGGAATAACAGGATCCTTTTATACAGATTTCAACCATTCAATTTAATTGAGATTTGTGCAGAAAAATTTCTACATTGAGATTCGCGCATGAAAAACTTTGAATGGTTGACATCGGAATAACAGGTTCTATCATTCCATTGGAATAACAGCAGATTTATTTTGCTACCTTCACAGTCATGGAGTCATGGACCATAAAAGTCGAAACAAAAATGATTCAATCATAGAAAGATCGAGTGGAACATTTTCTTTCTTCGAGGGAAACTCCTCCGGTCATCCCCTCCCTGGCAAGTGGCAGCTCGTAAGTCACCTGTTCGACGAAATTACCACAATTAGAAGAAGAAAACATGAACTCTTCTCTCTATCCGACTGCCTCCGGCTCCGACGAAAGTCCACCGTTGGATCACCCTCCACTACTTGTCCTTCGTCCGCTCTCTGACGCATGGTCGTTGGCTCTCTCTGCCAAATTCACTATCATCTCCCCTTCGTCCCCACTCTGCACCTCCACTCGCGCTGTGCTCGTCTCAGGCGCTGTAAATCGGGTGAACTCGACTCTCTTGGACCAATACCCCTCCTTGAGGTGCGTTGTGACGACGAGTGCAGGGGTGAACCACATAGACTTGGAAGAGTGCCGGAGAAGAGAAGTGCTAGTGGCGAATGTGGGAGAGACATATTCTAAGGATGTGGCTGATTATGCGGTGGGTTTGTTGATTGATGCTTTGAGAAGGATAACGATGTCGGATCGGTACTTGCGAAATGGGTTGTGGGTTACACGGGGTGACTACCCGCTTGGATCAAAGGTAGATTTATTTATTTATTAC
Organism: Carex cristatella; assembly: GCA_024447775.1. NCBI lineage: Eukaryota > Viridiplantae > Streptophyta > Magnoliopsida > Poales > Cyperaceae > Carex > Carex cristatella. Next base: position 3,834,318 of record JAJHPF010000018.1, read on the forward strand.
CCCTTTGGATCAAATTCAAAGGTATATCTGTAGGGGTGTTCAAATGATTTGGTTTATTTGGTTTTAAATCCTCTAAATTCATCTATTCGGTTCAAACGAACAGATCATTTAATTTAAATCATTTATTTATTTCTCTATTCGGTTAAATTGAATAAACCGAAGTTTAAATATGTTTAATTGGTTCGGTTTTAATTCGGTTTAGGGTTTAGGGTTTAGGGTTTAGGGTTTTTAAATCCTAAGTTATGATAAATTTCCGGGTATTTAAATTTTGATTCAGTATATCATTTTTTTTTACAAACTGTGTAACTTTGTATGTAGCGAAGTGAAAGAATTGTGCAACTTTTTTTTTTTACAAACTGTGTAACTTTTTTTTACAAAATAATTGACCTCTTTTTTATAATTAACTTTTCAATTACGAAAATAATTAAAAGAATCAATTATTCTAGTCCTGACAGAATGCACATAAAAGCCACCTAAATAATAGAATAATCTAAGAGGAGGAATCCACTTACAACATTTTTTTGGTGATACAAAATTACACTCTATATTTTTAAAGTTCAAACAGTCGATCCAAATCGTTCAACATGTTGTATATATAAAAATGTGCTTGCAGATCCAATTTTATATTTTTTTTAATTTTTTACTATTTATTGAGATTGGTAAAAAAAAATCAATGGTCTAAAAATAACAATTTTATAAAATACTTAATATAAAAAATAAAAAAATAAAAAATTTGGTCGCTAAGCACATTTTAATATGGAGATCATTTTAAATGATTTGGATCGACTGCTTAGACTTTAAAATTTTTAAAAATAAATAGTGTAATTTTGTGTTACTAAAAAAATAGTACAAGTGAATCTCTCCTCATAATCTAAATATATTCACCAAAAAAGATTTTTGCATCAATAGTGTGCCAACAAAACTTTGAATTTCTCACCTCCCAAAAATCATGGATTCTCCTCTCTTCTGATTAATCTCCACCGTTTGATCAGTCACTAGTCCTTATGCTACTGCCCCGCTTCTTTATCTCAGAGGATACGCACCGATGTGGTGTGTGTCCTGTGTGTGCTGTGTGGTCTCTGCAACGAATTCAGATCCTCTCCTTTACCTGAAAAGGGAATCTTTTACAGTTAGTGGATCTGGACCGTTTTTTTTAACTTGGCACAAATCTCAAAGCCCGATAAAACCCCCCCATATGCTATCCTGAATGTCAACCCAGCTGAGATTTAATCTCAAACCGTAAAGTGAGGGGAATCGTCTACGGTATCTGGGAGGAGCTGGACGATCTCCTAGATCAATACCATTCAGTGAGGTGTGTGGTCTCTGCAAATGCTGGGGTGAATCATATGGAGGAGTGTAGGAGAAGAGGAATACAAGTGGCAAATGCCAGACATATCTACTCTACTGGTATTGCTGATCATGCGGTCGGATTGTTAATTGACGTTTTGAGAAGAAAAAACAATTGGTTTTCTTCTCAAATAGTAGATTATTTCTCTCTTCTACTGACAATTTGTTTTTCTTTGAATAGCAATTTCAGTCAAAATTGTGAATTTGTTGAATTGAGTTTTACCTCGAATTTTCCTTTTATTGAGAAAGCCAGCTTAATTGTTCTGATTGGATATTTGCATATGTCTATAAAAGCTTGCCAGAAAGGTTGAAATGCATGATTATATAAGTTGTAATATATAAACTGTTCTTTTAACTTTCCAGCTAGGAGGTAAACGGGTCGGCATTGTCGGACTGGGCAGCATTGGGTCTGCGATTGCAAAGAGACTGATGGCATTTGGTTGCAAAATATCGTATTTTTCAAGAAAACCAAAGCAAACTGCCAATTACAGGTATATCGCCAATGTCATTGACCTGGCCACTGAATCTGATATCTTAGTTGTGTCTTGCTCGCTAACCAAAGAAACTCACCACATCATAAACAAGCAAGTTCTGCAAGCCCTCGGCAAGGAAGGCATTATCATAAATATAGGGCGTGGGGCCCATATCGATGAGCCTGAGCTGGTCCGATCATTGGTACAAGGAGAGATTAAAGGGGCCGGGCTTGATGTGTATGAGAATGAACCGAACGTGCCGAAGGAGATGTTCGGAATGGAGAACGTTGTGCTAACGCCACACCAGGCTATGTTTACTCCTGAGGCCTTGTCAGATGTTATCAAAATTTGTATTGCAAATTTTGAAGCATTTTTTGTAGGTAAGCCATTGCTAACACAAGTGGTGGCTGATTGATTTTATTGTAAGACAGTAAAAGTTAAATCAGCTTTTCTCGTCTTTATAATTAGAATTGAATAATGAGCTTTTCTCGTGTTCATTATTATCTAGTTATGAGATAATGTGATTTGTTATAAAGCATCATAAAAGATGTTATTTTTTATATCCATTTGTAAATTGTAATGGTGTGTATGGTTGTATGTCAATTATGGTCGGCTATTTGTATATCGGATGTTTTTTTGAAGGTTGTATATCCGATGTTATAGGTTACTAGCTAGGTTAATGTAATTGATGATCATTCATGTTAATACGAAGAATGGATGTGTTGAGTTAATAACGGCACCATAAAATATGAAACTTTATAGAAACAAATTTCTCAATATTTTATTGTCCATTAATGAAGTAGTTTACAAAATTTGAATTTCATATAGTCTTGATGGTTTTAATTTGGAGGAAATATAGATAACTATGTTTTGAACTTATTCATTGATCCAAATTCCATCACCATACACAAAATGAAGATTCTCATCGCAGGTTTGTACATTTATGGCCTTGCACAAATATGTTGGATTTTTCATGATTAAAGTCGATGTTCCTAAATTTATGTAATATTTTGGTCAATTTATCAATTTGTTATTACCCACTAAATTTCTTTCAAAAATATGTCTACCTACGCTTCTCGATGAAATTTGTGTAAGAACTTCAATTTTAATCGATCACCAATATTTTCATGTCAATAAGTCATCATTTGTTGTTTATGGTTTCAATTTTTTTTTTACTTACAAAGCAACTATTTCATATTATAAGGCGTGCTCATGAATAATAATAATTTGAAGATAACTTCATAAAATAATTATTCACATTATTGTGAAACAAAATTAATCACGTACATCATTATGCTTGTACAATTTTATTCCGTATATAGGGTTATTCTAATATTTCATAGCATTAAAACCCTCGGCTATAAATATAATATAACTATAGTAACATTTCATTAATTATTTTAAATAGAACATCGAAATCAAATAATTATTAGTTATCATGATAAATAATGAGTACCTTTTATATTTCATACACCACATTTTGTCTTTTTAATCTTACTATTTTATTCGGTTTTAGTGATTTACCGATATTTCTTTTCCGTTTATTCAATTTAAATAATATGAATAAAGAAAGCAACATTTTGATGATATTTTATATGGAGTAATCATCATTCACTTCTATTGTCGTGTCCTAAGGAGCGGTACTTATGAATTATATTGGTGCGCTCCACTTCCAAATGGATTGTCACAGATTTGAATCGGACGGTCCCAATCTAAAACCCAAAAATCGGGTTACTTCACTGGATCTGAATTGTGATGAATCTCCACCGTTTGATTTGTTTATAGTCCTTATCCTCCGCATATGCTTTTGTCATGCTTCTTTAGCTCAGTGCTTCAGTTGAACTGTTGAAGTGGGTTAAAACTTGTGAGAAACCTGCCACAGAGGTAATATATCTGCAAAATTGAGTTTTATCTCGATTTTTTATATTATTGAGAAAGCCCGCATGTTCTGATTGGGTATTTGCAAGTCTATAAAAGATTGCCTGAAAGGTTGAAATGCATAATTATAATAATGGTTCTTTAAATTTCCTCAAGTCAGTAATGGATACAATCCAGTGATTGACCGAATATTTCTCCTTCAAAATGAGAAACATACTGTGATAAGGTAACAACAATGTTAGAACACTTGCTTCTGCACCAATGTTCCGCATCCACAAAGTGATCACTGATCAAGGCAGCCGAACCGGTGCCACGAGTTAAAGAAAGGCCATAGAAAAAGATAATAAAAGAAGACTACCATCAAGTGCAAGACAAGACAACAGGAAGGTATGAATAGGTTGAATGATTTCATGCCATTCATATTTTTGCTTTGTGTGTATTCATATTGTAGTTAAACTAATGATACCAGTACTTATTGGGATCACCAGAAGAGAGAAAAATTGTATCTAATTCACCACAAGACTACAACGTAGCTGCATTCTACAGAACATTTTCAAGTAATTATAAAGGTTCTTCAAGACTCAAGTAGATCAAGTTCACTAATTCTAAGATGTTAAACCAGAAAATCATACCAGTGCATCCATCTGTTGCATAGTTCAACATTTGCAAACAGCTTCAATGCAGCAGCAGTTAATCTAACAAACATTCCATATAAATTATAGCAACAAACTAGAGAATTCAGCCAAATAAGAAGACTAGGGAATAACATCATAACCATATTAATATTTTCAAATAAGGCCCAAAAGCAACAGAGCTAATAAACAAATACACAAAAGAGATGAATAAGATCCCCTCAAAACATCTTTTAGGCACAGAGCAAAATTGTTTGTAAGCATCTAAAATGAATTAACCATCAAAAAACAGAATCTAAGACCTAGGCTTCTCTTTCTTCTCCTTGAAGAGAGCCAAGAGAGAGACGCCAGAAACCTTGACAACCTTGAACCTGACACCAGGAATATCTCCGACAGCATGTCCCTTCCTACCAAATCCAGCAATCAACACCTCATCCTGATATCAAACACAATTAAATCATTCAATGCACATGCACAAAACACCAAACATGTTAATTCTTCTAAAAAAATGAGAGAAAAAGCCTGTACATTCTCCTCAATGTAGTTCAAGCAACCGTCATTCGGTACAAAGGCTGCGATCTTCTTCCCGTTCTTAACCAATTGCACACGAGCACATTTACGGATAGCAGAGTTCGGCTGCTTGGCCTCGATACCACTGCATTCATTGTTAATACACACCCGTATCAAAGTCTTGTCAAAACAAGTGGCTTCCTATGAACATATGTTATCCTTAAAATTCCCTTTGTATGACCAAACTGGAAACTAGCTGGGATAAAGAGCTAACAGAGACCAAACAATGCTGCTAAAAGACAGACCAGCAAGAGAGTTTCCAACATAACACTATATGCGTATCAAAGGTTACAGAACAGATAACCTGCTGCAGCACCAGTTAATACCATCACTATACCAGCAACTGAAACATTATGCATTATACTAGTCCAGTCAGCTAAAACTTTCATCTCTTCTTTGGACGTGCGTGGGGAGGTAGAGCACATACATTTTTTCGAGGACAATGCCTTTGGCATGAGAAGAACCGGCGAAGGGCTTCTTCCACTCGTTTCCGAGATGGCTCTTCTTGTATGCCTTGTCAGCCCACCTCTCCTCTCTTCTGTGCTTCTTCAGCTTGCGCCCCGCTCCCATTCCACGTGTCTTCCTGTTTGTTTTCCAACATCCCAACAATAATTGTTCAATTAAAAGGCCCAACCATAATATGATAACAGCAACTTAGTGCTGACCAGAAACAATTTATCAGTAAGATCAAAGTTAATTTCCAATTAAAAACCATGCGACATTTGGTTCCCAACATCATTTGTCGCTAACAGGATCACAAATTGGTCGGTCACATAAAGTAAAATTATATATCTTAACAATTCTACTTAGGAAAAGATAACCAGATAAACAAATTGATGCCATTTGATGGTTTCCCAAAAATTTCAAATTTTATAGAATTTTCAACACAGGTAAGCTCTATATGTTGCAATTTACTGATACTATTGAAACAAAAGATAATTAATTTGCATGATTATCTATTGTCAATCTTGCATAAAAAATGTGTATGAACAACAATATAGCGACATTATATTAATTAATAAAATAACATCCTCAAAATGTATGCCTCTGAAAAATAAAATTCTTGAAACAGTGAATTCAAGAATTAGTAAACCCAGAGGCAACATACTTATTTCGCTTATGAAATATGTTGTGTGCTAACGAATCCATTGTCAAGGCTAGCACAGGACCGTCCATAAGCTTATTTGCTCAAATTAAATATAACAAAGTTTAGTTTCAAAAAATGAATTTACACCATTCATTCCATAAAAATTGTCCAAAAAGAAATTTATTTTGTTGTTTCACAGATATAATTTAACTACGTCAACGGAAACCCACAGCAAAATAACTACAAATAACAATGTTTACATACCCCATTTTGGATTTGGTAAAAGTATCAACCGCTGTAGATCAAAGAGGAGAGATGATTCGCGTAGGTTGAGAGATGGAGAGAGCGAGATTGATATCGAGCTTTAATACAATTGCGGCCAAAGCTAGGGTTTTGGGATTATAGTCCTGGCGCAATTTCACATATACCCACCAAAAATAATAAATTAAATTTTAACTATGTCCTTTCTAAAATACACAATATCTTATTTTGTCATGTCATGCGAATTTCAAAATCTCTCACATTTACTTAATTAACCAATTTTTTTCATTAAACTAATTTAATATTTATAAAATCTCCAACCCTTATTGTTTTCTGGTTTGCAATCTGATGTGGCTATTATTTTCTGGTTTGCTGGGTTGTGAGATAGTTTGTAAATTAGCAAATTTTTTTTAAAAGCAAACTTTGTTTATTGCCAGCGTGGCAAATTGATTGCTTCAGATTTTTTATGAGTCTCTTTAATTGCAATTGCTGGGATGGAGAAATAGAAATTATGAGTCTCTTTAATTGCTAAGCATTTGTTGGAATGGAGATGCTCTAATAAGTTCCAGTTTTTTAGTTGATTGATTTGTGGAGTAAAAATAATTTATTTATTTTACTTGTGACTGACGTATATATATTGACATTGAGACACAAGTAGGATTGCAAACAAATTGAACTGAATTGGACTTACCCCAACTTGAATTTGGTTTGAATTAATTTCGATGAATTTTTTACGAACTCAATTTCAAATCTTTTTCAAACTTTTTTACAAAAAAAGAGTGAATGTAGTCACTGAGAGCGAGGGTTCCGACTTACGAGTTATGAATTATGGCTGGGCATTCTTATATTTAAACTTCTAAGTCATCAGCGAACATAAGTCATCAGTGGAATTAACGGTTCACATTACTTTGAGATTCAAACTAGAATAGTTTGCAAACCTATTTCGAACGAACCAGCTCCAATTTGAGTTTGGTTTGAATTAATTTCAAACTGTTTCAAATTGAATTTTTTACTAATTTTTTCGAATCAAATTCGAACCAAATCACGAACTATGAATTTTTTGTGCAGTCCTAAACACAAGTTTCAATAAATTCCCAACTTATATGCATCCTTATTTTTGGACTCTACAAAAACATAACCCTCAGTTACAAAAGTCCATGAAAAAAAGTTGGGAGAATTTCACGTATACCCTAAAAAACTTCGAAATTACGTATTTCCCCCTCTAAAATTCATAATATCATATTTACCCTTCAAAATTTGATAAACTCACAAATTTACCCAATTGATTGACTTTTCTATTTGAACTCATTTTAAATTTATAAATTACCTATTTTACCCTCATTAAAAAATTCTCTTTCCCCCTCTCCCTCTCTCTCTGTATTTTTCTTTTAAGAACTTTTAGTGTCAAGCGCTATATTGAATTAAAAAGTAATTTACATTATGGGAGATGCAGCTTCAAATTTACATACATAGTCTTGACTGTTTCAAGCCCCTTCTAATCTTACGGGCCCAAAACTAATAACTGAAACCTTGACAATCCACCATCTCAGTACTGGTATCGCTGGCGCCTCTGAATGAGGATTTGTGGATACACCATTATTAGGTGGTTGAGATTTGACGAGCGCTTCTGTATTGCCTTTTAGATTTGTATGTGAATTTATGTGATACTTAGATCTGAAAGAAGAGTGAACAATCGGCACTCTATCATATCCATTAACGTGAAGATATTCAAATAACACTTTATCAGTTGATAATGAAAGTGGAAATATAAAGAAAAAGGAGAAGTTTCCCAACGAAAATCTGATCCTGACCTTGATTGCAAACTCAAATGCCTCAATTGTCTCCACAATATACTCAGCTTCATGTTTTGTCCTTCAAGGAAGTACACAGAATAAATAGAGAGAGGAAAATAAATGAATAAGGCTGGGAAACCAAAAATAAGGAAAGTAATAAACTATATTACATGAGCTTGATGCAAACACACTTTGTGCATTTAACTTTCAATGCACCACATAGATATCTTCCACTGTATCCAACAACATCAACCAAGGAAAACACAAAAAGAGAGAAAAAAACTGGCTGCCCATATAAAAGGGTAAATTGAAAGAAATAACACAGAAATTGCTGTAATAATTTAAAGAAAAAATACAGAGAGATATAGAGAGATGACCAATTAGCGTCATTAATATAATCCCAAAGTTAATATCCAAGGTCTTATCTAACCGGTTAAGAGCACTTCTACTGGATGTCTACTTCTCAAGAGGAGAATTCTGACGCAAGATGTTATGAGGAGAAGAAATAATGGGAAGGGATGAGGGATGCCAAATGTGTCAAAACTGCCCCTCAGAGTCGGCTTTGCATTTATTGTTCCTCTGCCCTTATTGTTCCTCTGCCCGAACTCTGTCACAGTATGGTGTGAAATTTCAATAACTGTTGGATACATAGTGATGCTACCGGACACCACTGTAGAGAACATCTGCCTGCAATCTGGAGAGCATGCAAGATTAAGGAAAAACGGTGTTACAGACAATTCACCTCGCTTTTCTGGTGTGCATGCTGGCATATTTGGAAGCAAAGAAATGAGAAAATTTTCACAGCAAGGACAATTTCGGCACGGCTGCTCGTTGACAATGTGGTACAAGAGGGGAAGCTGTGGTTAAAATACTGTAATGGTGATAAAAAAATTGTTGATGGCCACTAATGTCTTATTGGGTCCAGATTAGGCATAACGGGTTTCATTCTAGATAATGAGGGATGTATATATATATATTTGTTTTTGTGTATTTGACCTTGTTTGGGTTCTTAGAGCAGTCCAGATCAGTGATTTTTTTTTTTGTCATTCTGGTATGATGAACAGTGCAGGTCTACTGGTACGGTGAATGGTGGTACTGGTATAGGAGATGAACAGTCTAGGTCTTCTGGTACAGTGAAGTGGTACCGAGCTAGGAGATGAGTCTGTTGTTTATGTTTTGCGTTTATTAGTATAGAGTAGACTGTGATACTGTTTTGCCGTGGGAGGATTTTTTTAATAAGGGTAAAATGGGTAATTTGTAAATTTAAAATGAGTTGAAATAGAAAAGTCAATAAGTTGGGTAAATTTGTGAGTTTATGAAATTTTGAAGGGTAAATATGATATTATGAATTTTTGAGGGAGAAATACGTAATTTTGAAGTTTTTGAGGGGTATACATGAAATTCCCCCAAAAAAGTTTTATGCAATCAATTTGAAGATGCCACTTTAATGAAGATGTCTTTGAAGGTGAAAACTTTTTTTAGCGAGTACTTGAAGTAAAACTTCATTGAAAAATTAGTTGTTTTACATAGAACTTCCGTGACTAGATATAAGAAAAAAAATCACACAAGTGCAAAAGGTGTTTAACAAAAAAAAAGAATGTGACAAAAGTAAAATGTACGGATTAGCATTAAGATCTATACACACGGAAATTGAAGGAAATGTACGGATTTTAATTAGTTCACAAATCTTAATGTAGCTCGAATGATCGTTATACCAATCGAACCAAACCAAAGTAGATATAATGGACATCGGACTTACTCTGAATTCGTATTAAAGATGTCCACTCATGAATCATGCAGTACTTTTTTTAAAAATAAAATTGAATTCTGCATCAAAGAGTTTCTACTTTATTATCCAAGTTTTGTATATTTTCATAGAGGACAAGGTGAGAATTTATAATTGGAGAGTTATTTTTTATTGGAAAGACAATAAAAATGAATACATGTGAGAGTTTTTTAATTTATAATGATAAATATGATATTAAGAATTTTAGAAGCAAAATACGTAATTTTAAGTTTTTGAATGATGATGGACCGACTGTAGTACAAATTCTAAAATGCGTCTTTTTTTTCTTTTTTTTCTTACAGAGCCGCTCTATTTGTAAATAAGATTTAACATGTTATCCTTGTTTTTGAATGGATGGCTCTTGTATCGTATTTTTTTGAATTTTTTAATGTATATGTTGGGTGTGTCTAAAGGGCAATATAAATTCTTAGAACAATGCATTTTGTTGTATTCGTCAATTGAATTATTGAATGGTTAATCGTTTACTGGGCTACAACGACCATAAGGCCTAGCCCGCCTGTTTTTCTCAGATTATTAATTACTGGGCTCTATGGAGTCCTTGTAGTAGGCCTTCAATTAATTATAACTAATTTCTTATCTTGTCAAGTCGACTGGTCAAATGTACTCATTATTCAATAGACAAATACAAACAAAATATTCTCTATCCCTCGTTCATTGAGTGCCTCTTCACGTTTCACCTCCTTCTCTCTCTCTCTTCTTCATAGGGAGGTGCAAATCTGAGCTGTTTCTTTACAAATGTTGTAGCGAACTGTTGATTTTTAATGTTTCTCTCAATTTTGGGTAGTCGTTAAACGAGATTTCGTTTATGGTCATGTTTCTCTCTTGTTTCTTTACATATGTTGTTGGCACAAATCATGTGCACACCACCGGCTCGCCTAAATTCCTAACAATAAACGGGGGCAGAGACATGACCAGCGCTTCATCACCATGCCACACACTATCCATTTCATTTATGATCATGCAAAATCTTTTCACTTTTCAGACATACTGTTATATTTTTTTTTATGTATTTGTCCTTGGCCGTCTGTATGGTCACCAGAATTCACATCCTCTCTCTTACTGCACAAGCAAATCTTTTACAGTTACTAAATCCGGACCATTCATTTTAACTTGGCACGAATCTCAAAGCCCAATAATACTGCCCCCTATTTCCTCAAATTTCAAACCGGATGAGATTTAATATCAAACTGTAAAGTGAGGCCCATCCTTTGTAGTAATACAGAGAATACAGATCCATGATTCATGGGATATTAAAGCAATGCACACGGATTTTAAAGGAGATCAGACGGTTATGGAACCCATCGGATCCAGTTTGAGTCCGATGGGCATCGGACCCAAGTTGCTCCCCACCATGAGATGCAACGGCCACATCGCCTGGAAGCAGTCCACCATCAAGCGGCTGTGCATCACCAAGGGTCCCCCACGGCCGCTCCGCCAATCTCTCTTTCACACATTACAAACCGACAAATCGATGTTTGATTATATAATCTTAGTACGCAATTAATTATCATGCTAAATAATAAATCAACAGTACACCATCTGGGGCTGCTTCAGCCAGCGCACCAGCCTCCTCATGCAGCTCGAGGACTCCCAGCTTCTATGCATGAAGAACCCTACCAGGCTCAACCCCTCTCGTGATGACAGCAATAGTGGTGTCTTTTGGGAGACCCATTCGGAGTCTGTTATTAGTGATTACAGGTACACACACTGAAAAAATGACTTCATTGATCATATTTTTATTTATTAAAACTATATATGTAAATCTGAGGATCGTGCAATCTGTTTGGACATGAATATTAAAAGAGAGATGTCCATTAAAATTTGTGTTTGTAATATTTATAAACTTCAGAACTAGAAAGTTACATATTTTGTTAAACAGAGAAAAAAAAACTATGAATAGCTGCCTTTGATATCCTTCGAAATGCACGGCACGGCGGAGTTGGTTCCATCACGGAAAATACATGCACTCGTATCAATTACATTCCTTGACTCGCGTGTCCCATGCCTTGACTATTTGCGTGCCGGGACAATCTTTTGAAAATTTGGCACAACACGTCTCGCGGAAGATCTAGTTACGGCATGTGGTTACACGAGTCACATGTAATTAGGATCGTCACATCTAGATCAAATGGTGAATCTTAAATAAACTAATCTAATTTATGAAAAAAAAAATAGTTAAACGTGGTCAAACGTGACTAGTCAGATTTGGACACAGTGTGACCACCCTTTCCATGGATTGCGGTAAAAATAATATAAAAATAATATAGCTTCTATATTATCAATTTTTTATTTTTAGAAATTAGATAAAAATAATATAGGAATATATCATATTAGATGGATTGCGGTAAAAATAATATAGGAACCGCATGGTGAAGTTTCTTTAGTTATTTTCAAAGGAATCAGTGATGGTTCGGTTCCTTCTATTGCATCAAAATTCCACCACAATTTATCTAATACCCAATATTATTTTTAAATAAATTTTATAAATAATATAGGATATCAGATCAATTGTTCTAATCGTTATCGCCCAATTCCGTAATTGTATGGCCTGAAAATTTAAAATTTATAATAATAGCCTACACTTTTACACTTAATTGATAAGCTTTGGAGACAGCTGACGTTCTCTAACGTGTCTATCATTTCGCTGGCAAGTAGAAGAAATATAATGAAAAGATGGCCGATGCTATTAAGAAAATGGGTCTCTATCAAATTATTCTATTGACATGTCTTTTATTATACCGTCCTGGTTTCAAAAAAAAAACTAGGACGGTATAACTCTCTTGATCTTATCAACTGGCGTTGGACCCCTTCTGGAAAATTTACAGTACACTCTCTTTACCTGTGGTTAGAATATGGAGGGTTCTCAAATACTAACTTCACTTCTATATGGAAATCTCATATACCTCTTAAGATTAAGGTTTTTCTTTGGCTGCTTCGTAATAATTGTATACTAACTAAATCAAAGTTGGCTAAACGGAGTTGGCAAGGTGATTTAAATTGTCTTTTTTGTGGTGCATTTGAAACTGTCAATCATCTCTTCGTAACTTGGTCCTTTATTTCAGCCATTTGGTCATGGATAGCCCAACATAATGGTTTTCAATTTGATTGTACTACTTTAGATGATTTATGGTGTTTAGACTCTTGTATTCCTTTAAAGGACACTCTTTTAATAAAATTAGTAAGAGCAGCCACTCTGTGGGTAGTTTGGTTGGCAAGAAATAAACTTTGTTTTAATGCTGTTACTAGACCATCCCTATCTAGCATTGGTACTACTATTATCTCACTTACATCTTACTGGTGCAAGGTACGCCAGGACGATACATTTTTTAAACTCACCTTGATTTTGCCTATGGACGTTTCTTTTTTGACTCAGGAATGCAGTCTAATCGAACTGTCCGATTCCGATACCCTAGGCGAGGGATGGTCCCAGGATTCAGGGGACGAACTTCGGTTAGAGGAGTCGGGTCTCTCAGCATTTCTGAGAAACAGAGTTGAGCTGGAGTCTCCAGTGGCCGGTTTACTACCCTCTGACTCATCTCCATCTTCACTGGGATTTTCTTCTCCTTGTGATGCTTTGTTTACTAGCTGTGACAGTGCTAGTTACTCATTTTATTCTAGCTAGTTTCATTATTCATTTTTTCATTTCAGTAACTTTAGCTATAGCTTTTTTTTGTCATATTGCGGTTCTGTTATGAACCAGTGTTATGCCTATTTGGTTTTACTTTTTGACAATGGGATTCTGTCCCGTTGATTATTGTATGAACTGTTCGTTTCTATATGAAACCGGTGGGGTTACCCACTTTTGTCAAAAAAAAAAAAAAAAACATAATTTCTCCATTTTGGATCGTAGCCGTCTGATCATATTTTGCACGAACATTGAAGAATCAATTTGCATTTTATTATCTATAGAGGATATAAACAGAAATATTATGTTACTACAGAGAATATGGAGTCTCCCACCTACAACCGTAAAATGGAGGCCTCCTTTGAAATCAAGACTCTTCGTCACCCATCGAACGGTTATGATTTGCAAATATATAAATTAGGTAAAATTGTACAGCAAATAATATTAAAAAAAAAATTCAGAAAAATATTTTCTACTTTTTTACACCTTCTATGACTAAATCATACCTATAATTGTCAATTATATATAAATTCATTATTTCTAACCTCTTCAAATTGAGTCAATATTTGTGAACCGTTCATTTTTTTTACACCTTCTATGACTAAATCATACCTATAATTGTCAATTATATATAAATTCATTATTTCTAACCTCTTCAAATTGAGTCAATATTTGTAAACCGTTCATTTTCGCATGAGCAATTGACAGCCGATCTTCAATGAAATGATTTCTAATCTTTTTTTAAAATGATTAAGGGAGAACATAGAATCTTAACAATATAAAAGTTCTGGAGTTCCGACAATTATAAACTTCGATCTGTGACAAAGTATTTATAGCCCTACGATGTTTCCATATTACATCACTTGGATGGATGGGTAAATGAACATCAAATCTGATCAAACTTTTTATATAATGAAATGAATGTGATATTCTTTAATTTGAACGGTTCCGATCGACCAACGGATGATATGTGTCTTTGTGCCTTCATTAACTCTCACAACTAGAGTTCATGCACACAGGATTTGAGTGATTGATGCACTATGGATGGAATGCTATACAATTTATTTGTCAAAATTATTTACTTATGCAATAAAAATATGCTAACATCGTGTTATCGCATAAATTTCATTAATATCATTTCTAATTAAATTATTTTCTTAAATTAGTGTTGAATTAACTTATTCTCCTTAATTTTCACTCGAGTATTCTCAGCCTTCTCATGCAACTCGAGGATTCTCAGCTTCTATGCATGAAGAGCCCTACCAAGCTTGGCCCCCTCTCGTGATGGTGGCGACAGCAGTGCCTTTTGGGAGGCCCATTCAGAGTCTGTCATTAGTACTGATTACATGTACACACAATGACATACTTAAAAAATGACTTCATTGATCATTTTTCTTTTCAGGTTATGGTGATTATAACTAGAAGTATATATTTTTTTTCAGGAATATAAATGGGATAAATATTGCACATACTGGACAAATGACCGGTACGATGCTATGGTACGGCAATGGTTCGGTAAACCACAAATTAATTGTAGAAGAAAAATGGGTAAATAAAGAAGCTGGTTTTAATTTGTGGGGCCTCGCGCCGGACTATTTCTTATTAATAAATATTGCCGTCCGATCTAAAACGTAATAAGTGCACATGAATTAAAATCAAATGACGAGGCATGATATAGAGCAGCATGCATGATCAATTTTGTTTCTTAATTTGTATATATTTTTTGGAATGTTAATAAATAAATAAAACAATTATTGTTTTACTCTGTAGAGCAAAACCTCCCATGGTCACATTGAACATGAGAAATTAATTAATAGAATATTTCTATATATGTAGGAGATATCATCTCAGTTCGAAAATTCAAATGCATGCTCTTAATATATTGTCCAACGTTTTATGAAGGGTATATATTTAAAGAAGTGAGAATTTCTTGACAATGAGTTATATATATTGACAATTATGATAACAACTCATTACTACAAAAAGGTGCTTCCTACACTGCTGTTGCACACAGATTTTTTTTTTCTGTTTTAAATAAAACCGTGTACCAAATAAGATTTTTCCAATGATCAACGATATCTCTAAAAATTCTCCACGGATTTTTCATTAAAAAACAATATCGGAAAAAACCCGTGTTAGAATCACCCTTCCTACACGGATATTTAATTAAATATCCGTGTAGGAATGTTAGAGAGCTACACGAATATTTAATTAAATATCCGTGTAGGAAGGGTGATTCTCACACGTTTTTAAATTAAATAGCCGTGTATATTTATGGAGAGAGCTACACGGATTTGCAGTTACAAATCCGTGTAGGAAATGTCATTTAGGGTTTTATTGCTTCCTCCTGCACCGTTTTGGTCACCCTCTCTCCTCTGGATAGTTCAAAGTTTTTCCTCCCTTAATTTTACTCTGAGATGGAGGATTCAAAATCTTTCCTGAAAATGATACTGAATCCTCCACTCGAAGTAAAATCAACGAAGGAAAATTCAGTACCATCTTAATGTTACTTCGGATATTTTTAGTCATGCAATATTTTCTTGTGATTTTTTTATGGAGAACATTAATTTTACATTTTGCATTTATATCATATTTTGACAAGTTTTTTTTAGGAATTATAAATATTTTGATTAGTTCTTTTTTATGGAAAGCATTAAATTATACAAAATATAGATTATTAAAATCTATATTTTATGAAATATGAAGTAATATAAATATTTTTTATTATATTATTCATCTTCCTACACGGATATTCAGTTAAATATCTGTGTAGGATAGCCCACGGATGTGAAATTCTATTAAATATGATATAATATAAATATTATATTATATTATTCATATTCCTACACGGATATGTAGTTAAATATCCGTGTAGATTCCCTATTTTTATTTTTTTTAAATATAATATACTTTCAATTTCATATTTTGTTATTATTTAAATATAAAAATGAACTTATATAGATGTTTTCATTGCTGTGAAGCTCTTTAAATATTCATTCTTATAAATTAAGAAATTTATTCATTTAGATATGAGCTTTATAAATATTAATTTCTTTATAATTTATGTATTAATTATTGTACACTATTTTACAAATAAAAATATTCATCACTGTGTTAGAAATATTAAATATTAACAAATTTAAAATTGTACAACTAATACAGAAAATTAATACAGAAGAACAAAAATGTAAACAAGTAAACTTTCATATATTACTACTGATATATATTACAAAAGTTATCCAAAAATTGATATAATAAAACCCCAAAAAAAACAAACTCCTACAATAACCAAAAAAAAAAAAAAAAACTCTAAACAACAGATTTTTTTCTTTGTTCGACGAATGTAGGGCTTCGGTGGCGGATGGCCCCTGGGGCTGCAACGTGGGCGAGTCGGCCATGGTGGCCATGGCCGACTTCTGGGATAACCTGGTGGTGGTCGTTCGTAACCAGGTAGGATCCAAGGCACTGGCATGAAATCCTCTGGAAGTGGTGGTAGTGCCTCAACAGGTGGTGGTGGTGCCTCAACAGGTTGTTCTTCTGTGACACGCGACATTTTTTCATGACTTAGAGAAATTAAGATAGGTTTAAGAGGAACCGATTCCGAGGATATATAGGGTTTAAGGTGACTCTTTGTTTTTCTGTGTTTATTTTCGGTATATTCAATTTTAAATTTGTAATTAATTAAATAGGGCGCGCATGCTTTGAAATAAATAGGCATGTCCCTTCTAAGAATTGTACCGATCTTTTCCTACACGGATAGTTACATAAATAGCCGTGTTGAAAGAGTATTCCTATACAGATATTTACATAAAACCCGTGTAGGAAAAGAGGAGACCTACACGGATATGTACTTAAATATCCGTGTAGGATACCTATTGCACACGAATTTGTAATAAAAATCCGTGTAGGAATCCTTGTAGCAGTTCAAAACTAGATTATGTCTTCCAAAATTTTCTAAGTCCCCAGTTCACTTCTTCCTCCTCTGATTTTGAAATTATTCCAAGTCCGAGTTCAAAACCCTCACCTCTGGTCTGCCGTGCTTTCTCTTCTCTCTTCTCTTTGTCTCTCTCTCTCTCTCTTTCTTTTGTCAGGGTTTAGGTGGTGTGTGCGCCTCCATTGCTGCCTCTCTCTCTTTCTTTTGTCAGTTCACTTCTTCCTCCTCTAATTTTTTTTGTAGACTTTTGGTAATTTACATAGAATCCAACTGCCTCTAAGGTACCTCTCTTGCTGCCTCTCTAAGGAATACCACTGGATGCTCATATTTACATAGAATGCAAATGTATGCCTCTCTAAGGAATACAAAATGCAAAATGCAAAATGCAAAATTTTAAATTAGTTTGCTTTTGCAAAAATTAGTTTCCATTTTTCTTTTTCAATAATTCGATCCGTCTCTCGTTACTAACTCAAATTATAATTGTAATATAACCGGAGACAAGCCGCTTACTCACTCGAGCAAGTCGACGAAGTGAGAGGAATGTGGTCAAGGTGGTTTATTTCTGAATTTTGTACCCAACAATATGGATTTGTATAAATTAATTTGTGTAATTATCAATTTTGAATTGTTATTTTATATTTTGGCAATTTTTATCTGTGCTGGGTAAAAAACATTCTGATTGTATATAATTTAATGGCTAGCAAAATTGGTGGCTAGCCAGAAACAAAAAAAATTACAAAAAAAAAAAAAATGAAAATCCTACACGGATATTTGAACAAAAGCCGTGTAGGATATGGTAAAAATAAAAAATATCAAAAATTAATTTAGGGATATTTGAACAAAAGCCGTGTAGCTAGGGAAGGAAGCCACACGGTTTTTTAATAAAAATCCATGTAGGAAGACTATTCCTACACGGATTTTTATTAAAAAACCGTGTAGCTCTCGTCTGGGAGATATACTTTGTGAGGCTTTCCACACGGCACTTGATTAAATAATCCGTGTAGAATTAGTATAATCGTACACGGATAATTATCCGTGTGTAAATGGTGGACTTTCCTACACCCCAGTATTGCACACGTTTTCAAATCCGTGTAGCTTTTCAGTTAAAGTCCGTGTACAAACTGTATTTTTGTAGTAGTAACTTCTCAAATCATGTTCTTAATAGACATGTTTTCTTTTCTTACAAATTGAAATTGGTAGGTATTTGGCTGGTTTTGTCAATTAGTATATCTTCATACAAACACTTGTTTTAACCTTAGTCCCATGCAGGTTTGTGGTATTGATTTTGATACTGTTGATGCATGTTAGGATAATTTAGCCCTTATATTGATGTGTTTCTTTAACACTCCCGTTTCCCTCAATAGATAGTGATTGTTATTGTTAGGAGAACATGGCAATTAATTATTCTAGTTGTCGATCTTTTTGCTTGATCTTGAGTTCGAAAGATATGAGCTCAAGATATGTACGTCCAATTCATTTTTGTTTTTGTTTTTGGAAGTAAAATATTTTATCTGGAATCAAATTTAATTTGGTAAAGCACCAGCTTCAAAGTCATATATAATACTAATAGAGCACACCTCGGAAAACATAAAAACCTTCATAGACCAAGAAAATAATTTTACACAAGGCTGTGAATTTTAGTAAATGTATGTCAATAAGGGTGTACTACAGAGAAGAACCTACGTACATTAATTGGAGAGTGTCAACAAGTGAGACACGAACTGGAAATCCTTTTCTGCTTTAAACTTTTACATGGAGCCCCTCCTCTCAAGCACCAGGACAGCAAAAAGAAAAAGAAAGAAAGAAAGAAAAAAAAGCGATCCATTCAACTAGCAAAGAATGACTACTGGCTTAAATATCATTCTTATGAGGAGAAGAAATGAGGGAAAAAAATAGTGTAGGAAAAATACAAAATCAATAAAAATGAGTGCACCCGAGCAAATTAACGAAAGTAAATTCATTCCATTATTTATTACAAAACATTTAATAAATCGAATAGCAAAATTTATTTCTATCGAGGGTCTTCGAGGGGACTCCTAAATGATCCTTGTGGGCGAAAGGAAGACATCATTGAATAGAACACTGCAAAAAAAAATTGGACAAGAGCTTATATAGCAGCAACAAACAAGTAATATAAAAATGAAATGTTTATTTGTCGAAACAGGAGTAGCTTGATTAGTCAATAAATCCTACCGAGGCTTATTACATAAAAACAAAAAAGTTCAGTGTTTAAATCTAAATATTCAAATAATAATAATTATAATAAAATTAAAATTACGAACCTGATTTTGATTTATTCTCGACCCCAATTTCAATGTCAGGGCAGCCACAACCCTGAACAGAGACACAACAAGGTCCAGATGGTATCAACCCATCTGGCAGAACACAAAGCATCTCACAGTACTCAATTATCAAGCTTGTAAGTGATGAAATGCCCTGCCTGCCGATAAGTGACTTTTCATGAGAAGAATCACTAAAAGGCTTTGTAGATTCTACCAACTGCAGTTCATCCATAGTTATTGATTTCAGGATGGGACAATAGATAATCTCCAGTGTAGCCAACATATTCAGATTTCCTAGTCCGGTAATCAACTCCAGGTTGTCACCATCTTCAATATGCAATTTTTCAAGCTGGGAGGGCAGCTGCACCAGTTGCAGAACTCGGATACTACTACAATAGAAAATGGTGAGGTGCTTGAGAGTGTGAAGTTTGCTGAATGGAATAGATTTAATCTTGAGACAGTATTTTAACAAGACTTCTTGAATTGATTGCAAGGAAGATGGATCACTCATCCATCCTGGTAATGTGGCAGAATAAAAATATTCTACTTGAAGCTTTTTGAGGTTAGGATGTGGCTGGAGGGATTCTAACCAAGAAAATTCTTCATCATCGACACCAACCCACTTGTTCTCACAAGCTTCTGGATTGAGCATTAATTTCACATGTGATCCCTTAGGGTGACCAAATTCAGCATCAGGATTCCAGTTTAAACTCAAAGTTTCAAGTATGCATTTATTTCTCATGTTTAAACTCAAAGTTTCAAGTATGCATTTATTTCTCATGTTAGCACGCTGGGCATCTTTAAAATTACTCATTCCATAAATAGACAGTTTTCCTTCAAGGCCCGTCATATCCTTTAACCAATCTATAGTTTTAACTCTCAAACATGCTGTCATCTTCTTTATTGCCGGAAAATTAACAATCCCTTGCGGGACAAAATCCAATAAACGATTTCTTTTAATAACTAATCTCAGTAAGTTACTAAGTGAACCGAGTGATTTAGGTAGATTCCTAAGATTTTCAGATTGAATATCTAAAAACTGTAAGTTAAGAAGATCACCAATACTTTCTGGTAGATATTTAAGGGTAAAACAACTGAGAATTAAAGTTTGCAGGTTATATAGGAGGCCAATGGATTGTGGCAACATTGTAAGACTTGAAGATCTAATATGAAGATAGGCAAGATGTTTGAACTCGGAAATGGAATCAGGAATCCCTTTCAGATCATTCCCTTTCAATTCCAATACCCTGAGTGCTTTAAAATTTGCGAGGTTACATATTTGAACATCTCTCGAACATTCTTTATAACATTCCAGTAACTTCAAATTTAGGTTCGTTGCCTCTGTATTGTTTATGCAATACTCATGATCCAAATCTCCTCTGCATGCTCTTAGATCCATAGATAGAGTTCTTAAACCATTCATATTTTGTCGGAGAATTTGATTTACATATCCAAAGAAACCACTTGCATATAAATGGCATGCTTCTTGCGGAATGTTTTCCTTTTGAATATCAAGTGGCTGATTGATCTGCATCGAATAATGTTCATTCTCAGAATTAAGTCGAGCAAGGTCATGAATTATATCATGCAACTTACAATGTTCTTTACATCTATGTGAAAAACCATCCAGAAAGGACCTCTCTTTTAACTCCTCATAATATTCACCGGCAATTACTTTGATCCTTCTTTTTCCACTGGGTTCGATGTAGCCATGAGAGATCCATAACTTTATCATTTTTTCCTTTTTTATTTCATAATCTTTTGGGTACATGGAGCAAAGCAAAAAACAGGGCTTAAGGTGGTGAGGTAGATGATCATAGCTAATCTGGAGTGCTGGGAATATAGCATTCGATGAATTTGATTCCCAAAGGTCACTTTCTAGAATCTCTCTCCAACGCTCTTCATTAGTTGTATACCTAAGAAGACTTGCAATCGATTTCACAGCCAATGGCAACCCACCACATTTTTTCATAATCTTCATTCCAACATCTACCAAGTGTTTTGGCATAGTGTCACTTGTACCACTAAATGTATAATGTTGAAACAACTTCCAACACAAATCTTCGGGCAAGTGAGGTGGCCTAAAACAGGTCGTTGTTTGCATGATCTTTGCAACCTTTTCATTTCTTGTTGTCATGAGAACTCTGACCTGCTTTGCTTCTACAAAAGAAACCTGAAACATCTCCCAAAGACTTTGATTATCGTTCCACACGTCATCCAAAACAAGCAGTATTGTTTTTCCCTTCACAGTTTCGGCAAGCTTTTCTTGTAATGGACTCAACTCACTCCCACCAATATATTTAATTTTGGAGATTGATTCAATGGTTTCTTTGATGAGTCTTCCAACTTCAAACTCTTCAGAAACACAAACCCACCCAAATAAATCAAAGCACCGGGTTAACCTCTCATATTTATAGACCAGTTGGGCAATAGTGGTTTTTCCAAGACCACCTTTGCCAATAATTGAAATGACCGAAAATGGCTTTTTGTTTTCAGATCGTAAGAAATCGATGACCTCTTTTATTTCAGCATCTCTCCCAAAAATGCTTGCCTCATCTACCATGTGACCCGTTGGGGGTCGTACAATTTTATTGTTCGGACGTCTCGCCCCGTCACTCTCCCTTAATTGAAGAGCCTCACGATCTTTTGCTATATCATCAAAGTCCCTTCTTATTTTGCGAAGCCGATCAACCATTCCATATGGAATTTGAACAATGTACTGTCCAAATTAAAAGAATTGTATTTCATAAATATGGCAAATTTCACAATTTCTTAACAAAAAATTTTAATTAGGGAATCAACCACTCGGATGTTAGATTTGCAAAGCTGGTAAGAAAACAATTAATTGACCAACCCAATGAACGCTATTCCAACTAAAGAGAGAGAAAAAAAAGGAAAAAGAAAAATCAAGCATCTCCCATTTATATTTAGTAAGATCATTTTAGTTTCAACATGCGCAAGGCACTAACCTCCATCTCCTTTCTCTTGTGAGAACCGGAAGCCTCAGAAGCCTTTCTTGCCTCTACTTGAACACGTGTGACCTCGTACCGGTACTCGCCGAGCGCATCCTCAGCATCATAAGCAACCCTCCTGAGCTCCTTGAACCACAACTTGACGGAGTGGTCTATGATCTCCCTCTCCTCAGCATCGTGCAGCGTTGCCTTGATCTGCGTCAGAGTTTGCATCAGCCGTTGAAGATCCTCCTCAACAGCACGAGCACACTCCTTTTCTGAGTTATTAGAATTTGATGAAGAGGAAGGAGCCTGGATAGAGGCTGTAATTGAGGGGAGCAAATTGGTGGCTAGAGAGAGCAAAGAGGTTATCAAAATCCCTACCATTTTGCTCTGTAGATTTCTGTGAAGAGGCTAGGAGGAAAGAACCTTAGATCTGAGTTGTGAATGTGACAAATGTGTAAAGAAGAAAGAGCAGCAGAGAGTTGAGATCTGAGGAGATAAGATAAGCTCTTGGATGTGTTGCCGAGAAGACTTTGTACAGTAGTCAGCTCTGTAGTCATGAAAATCAGGAGTAAAGACTTGACAGTACAGTAGCCAATGCCTGAAGGAAGAGGCAACAAAACTAAAGATTCTCAAATAAGACAGCAACATGCTGTGGTCATGCCTCCAGGAAGTTACATTTAGAGGGGAAATAGATAATTTCAATAAAAGTCAAAGAATTTTGAACATATCTATCTCTGTGTACTGTTGGAACTAGCTAGGTTTCTGAAACTTATGACAACTATTCATTTTTATCAATTATTCTTTTTATCATGCTAGCTCTAGAAACTATGAGAAAACTATGAGATGGAGAAAATGCTAATCTATGCTTTATTCCTTTGTATAAGCCAAAGCAAGTGAAGTTACTACATCATGAGGCAGGAAAACAATTACTGTCTAAATAGGAAGAAAAAATTCAAAGATAAAACATTATATGCTTTTACTTAAATTAAAAAACGAAATGCCAAGTTTGCCCTTCCTAACCTTTTTGAATAATTTACCCCTTTATCAGTCTTGATAACTTCTCTTTGGATCAAGGAAGTCATTGCGGTTTATGTATGGTATATCAGAAATTACAAAAAAAAAAAAAACATAATAATTTAAAATAACATATATATAGAAATGGCGCCAGGATATGGTTTCTTCCCATCATAAAGTGCCCCATACTGACCTAAGAACCATGCCTGTCATGAGAGGCAATAAAATAGATCAGAAATTAAGTGGGGGGGAATTGGTAATTGAATTAGTTTCAGCCAAGGTTTATAATTAACTTATTCCTACATAAATTCAAAATTTACAAATTTCTACAATGTGCCCCTAAGACCCTAACCCTCGTTTCTATGCCACTGCCACATATTTAATTTAAATGAGGTTTAAAATTTTCACCTATTTAGGCAATTTTCTTTGCAAAATTCTCTCTTTTCTATCCTCTCTAAATTCTTCCAGATCACTCCATGCACCCAATTATTCTTGGTATATCATAATAGTCCCTAAATAAAAATTAGAGCCTAGACGAATTAAATCAATTATAATGTCAAAGAGACCATAATCTTTCCTTGCTGATTCAGCAAGAGTGCGGAAGAGTTTCACACGAGATTCGGGTGAAACTCGGATCGGTCCCGACCGATATCGAGTTGACTCGGCCGAGTTTCCAAACCATGGTTCAGACCAGGCATATAATTGACTAAACCCAAGAAAAATATAGTAAGGTGCTACATACCAATTCAATAGTTAATGGAGTCTGAATAGATCCACCCTTGCGCTTGCCTCTCCATCTCGTTACACCTGTCAGTACTTGCTTCTTCCACAACCTTTTTAGCCAACATATCTTGACCTGCTAGTAATTAGGTTGAAGATTTGACAGCCACTTGAAAACATGCATTTCTGATTTTATCACACTAAAAGGTATGACAAGATTTGACAGCCACTTGAAAACATGCATTTCTGATTTTATCACACTAAGAGGACTTTATTTCGCCCAAATTGCCCCTGAAATTATATATTAGGTTGTAAAATCCTATAATCTCTTCTCTAAGCTAAGACCAACATCAGACATGACAAACTGAGCGGATCCAGGATTTTCGTCGGTGGGGCAAAAAAATATCGAATCGGATTTAAATAGCTAATCGGGTTCAAATCCATTAATTAATTAAGTACTTAATAAAAAATAATGTTTTAATCTATACTTTTCAATGCTCTGACTTGTAATTTCTGATATTTTAATCTATAATTCTAATTATTAATCGTAATTGAAAAAATTTATTTTAATTTTAACTCTAAATTTAACCCGAACAACAAATTAAACATTTAGTGGGGGACAAAAAAATTTCCAGGGAGGGGCAAAGTCGATCGAAACGTCCCGATTTGCACTAAAACGCAAAATCCAGAGGGGGCAGCCTGGTTCAACTTGGGTCCGTCCCTGACAGACTCCAAGTGGTAAAGAGTTAACATAGAAATTTGCCCAGTTGAAGATATTCTTGGAAGGATATTAAGTTTTTTCAGATATAGCAATGCTATTCTATTACCAGAAAAATCACATTGTTCAGCTCTCTGTAATTGATAATTTTTTATGAATTTTTCTCGGTTATTTGCCCAAACTCCCACAACTAATTATCAAACTAAAAAACAAACATTCTCCCACTGCATTAATTTACTTTAAGAAGAGGAAAGAAAGGAGGGAGAGAACTACAAAGTTCTTCCGAAATAGGTGAAAAAGCAACTTTTCTAAGGGGCCAAAATGGAAGTTTGGCATAATTGACAAAGAGTGGTAAAATACAAGAGCTTAATGGACGTTTATGTTTTAATTACTTCACCTGGTGTGGCTGATTGTTAGCACAAATCATGTGCACATCACTTGCTCGACTAAATTCCTCTGAGGATTTTAACTATGAAACCAGTCGACATCACAATAAACAAGGGCAGAGACATGATCAGCGCTTTACCTTGTAATGTCCTTCATGACCCTGACACAGGCTATGCAGTTTGTTTATGGTGTTGCTAAATATTTTAGCATGACTCTGTTCTTGCACAGCACCACCTGTGTTTTTTTTTTTTTTTTTTTTTAAGTTTCGCAGAAGCTGTGAGTCATGAGAGGGGCTCAAACTCTCGACTTTTGGGTAACCACAGTCCTAGAACTTTTTGTCCTAGCCAACTGTGATTCGGACACTTTTCACTTTTAGGCATATCGGACTTCTTCTTTTTATCATAAAAATACCAGCTTTTGTACAACAGTACCATTGATACGTGAAGCCAATGTATGCTCACAATGGGATGCAATGGCCACATCGCCGGGAACCACTTGTGCATCACCAAGAGTACCCCACGGATGCTCCACCGAGCCGATCCCTACAAGTAAAAATAAAATGTGGGGCTTGGACAGGGTTGAGGTGATACACCATACCATGTGGGGCTGCTTCAGCCAGCAAAGCAGCCTCCTCAGGCAGCTCGAGGACTCTCAGCTTCTATGCATGAAGAACCCCACCAGGCTTGGCCCCCTCTCGTGATGGTGGTGACAGCAATGCCTTTTGGGAGACCCAATCAGAGTCTGTCATTAGTGATTACAGGGACACACAATGACACACACACACACTGTGACCACACACTGATAAAATGACTTCATTATTCATATATCTTTTCAGGTTATGGTGATTAACTAGAAGTATATAATTTTTTCAGGAATATAAATGGGATAAATATTGCACATACTAGACAAACGACTGGTACGATGCTACGGTACGGCAGTGGTTCGGAAAACCACATATTAATTGTAGAAGAAAAATGGTAAATAAAGAAGCTGGTTTTAATTTGTAGGGCCTTGCGTCAGACTATTTCTGACAGCCGTCCGATCTTAAACGGTAATGAGTGCACATGAATTAAAAATCAAATGACAAGGCATGATATAGAGCAGCATGCATGATCAATTTTGTTTCTTAATTTGTATATTTTTTTGGTATGTTAATAAATAAATAAAACAATTATTGTTTTACTCTGTTTTAGAGCAAAACCTCCCATGGTCACATTGAACATGAGAAATTAATTTTTTTTTTTTGAAAAACTGATAGAGGCTATTAGGTATTACAACATTCTTGGAATGGAATTACAACAGATGACAGCAATCCCTAACTACTCCTAATACTTCAGCAATACTGCAACCATAGTCTCCCCTCCTGTACCGCCTTGTCAGCCGCCCATCTGGGGTCATTTAATCGTCCTTCAAATATACTCCTGTTTCTTTCTTTCCATAGAATCCAGCACGCTACCCAGAAATAGGTTCCCCATTTGTGTTTGGGCACTCTTCCTCTGCATTGTTTCCAAGATATATCAAAGGATTGCTTAATTGTGTCACCTTCATATAGGATTATGTATCCCAGTAACATTTCAAATCTATGCCAGAATTCAGCCGCGTAAGAACAGTGGACAAATAGGTGTATGGCAGATTCATATGTGCATTCTGTACATGTTGCACACCTTAGATCACAAACCAGGCCTCTGTGATGCATCACGGCATGTGTCAGCAACTTTCCTTTTAACCACAAGTAAGAAAAAATTCTCACTGTTGGTGGTAATTTTAATCTCCAAATGAACTTGTACTGCCAATCTGTTTTGCCTCCAGTAATTATCACTTCATACAGCGATTTAGCTGAGTAGCATCCATTAGATGTCCAAAGCCAAATTAATTGGTCTGGATTCTCTGTGAAGGCCATGCCTGTTGTGAATTCTGCCGATGACACAGTTGCCTCCCTTAGTGACATTGAACGGTTGGTTATGTTAGTGACCGTCTCCATTTTCACTGTTGGAAACCGCCATGTGTCACACCAGTAAGATATACTAGTTCCCATGCCAACGTTCCATCTAGTGCTCCACAGAAAAATAGCCTTCAACTTCCCTAGCTGTTTCCAAAAGAAAGACCCCTGGACAATCCAAATTTTGGGTCCCTGAATTGCCGCTGTTGAACAATAGAGAATGCTTACTGTGGTTGCCCAGAGAGAGTCAGTTCCTCTGTATAACCGCCACCAGCACCCCATGAGAAGTGTCTGATTCCTCAACAGAAGATTGGCTGCTCCCATTCCACCATTCTGTTTAGGAGTACAGACTGTAGGCTAGTTAATAAGTGAGATTCCTTTCCTTGAACCTATTTTTCCCCACAAGAACCCCCTTCTGATCTGATCAAGCCTCTTAATGACCCATTTCGGCAATAGAAAAGAAGCCATGAAATAGATTGGAATGGAGCCTAACACCGAGTTCATCAATTGTAGTCGGCCTCCTCTCGATAATAGCTTGCTCTTCCATCCCTCAAGCCTGGATTCTGGATTCTACCTTTTCAATCAAAGGCAAAAAGAGTGCCCTCTGCGGTTTCCTAACAGTGAGAGGTAATCCAAGATAATTAATTGGGAAATTGGATTGAGTGCACCCCATAATTGCAGAAATCATTGGTACCCTTTGCGGCCTCACATTAATAGGAATCCATGTGCTTTTTTCGAAGTTAATTGAAAGCCCTGATACCACCGTGAATAATCTCAGTATAATTTTGAGCGATACTACTGTCGAAGGGTCTGTGGCTGCAATTAGTATCGTATCATCAGCATACTGATGTGCAAAAACTGCCTTATTCATCCTGATTCAACATGAGAAATTAATTAATAGGATATTTCTATATATGTATGCATATATAGGAGATATCATCTCAATTCGAAAATTCAAATGCATGCTCTTAATATATTTTCCAACGTTTTATGAAGGATAACAACTTCTCAAATCATGACAATGAGTTATATATCTTGACAATTATGATAACAACTTCTCAAATCATGCTCTTAATAGACATGTTTCTTTTCTTACAGATTGAAATTGGTAGGTATTTGTCTGGATTTGTAGATTAGTATATCTTCATACAAATACTTGTTTTAACCTTAGTCCCAGGTTTGTGGTATTGATTTTGATACTGTTGATGCATGTTAGGATAATTTTGTAATGTTTTTACCCCTTATTTTTATGTGTTTCTTTAACACTCCCATTTCCCTCAATAGATAGTGATTGTTATTGTCAGGAGAACATGGCAATATTCTAGTTGTCGATCTTTTTGCTTGATCTTGAGTTCGAAAGATATGAACTCAAGATATCTACTTCCAATTCATTGTTATTTTTGTTTTGGGAAGCAAAATATTTTATCTGCATGGAATCAAATTTAATTTGGTAAAGCACCAGCTTCAAAGTCATATATAATACAAATAGAACACATCTTGGTAAACATAAAAGCCTTCATAGACCAAGAAAGAATAATTTTACACAAGGTTGTGAATTTTAGAACCTACATTAATTGGAGAAGTGAGACACGAACTGGAAATCCTTTTCTGCTCTAAACTTTTACATGGAGCCCCTCCTCTCAAGCACCTGAACAGCAAAAAGAAAAAGAAAACGAAAAAGAAAAAAGAGATCCATACAACCACTACTAGAATTTTAACTTTTTCCAAGGGGAGCATACCCTATTTTCAAGGGGAGAAAGGGCCCTTGGAAATAAAATCGGGTTTGCTGACACATTCAACTATTTCTAATGGTATTCTCATGGAAATATCAGCGCATGGAAATGCACACTGTCTCTTCTTGGAAATGGCTATTATCCACCCTTGGAAAAACTTTTGCTGACAGAATACTATATTTTATTAACAGCCCTTGGAAATACCTAACCCCCAGTGCATGGAAATAATGTGGAAGCTGTGAGACATTATTTCCATGAGACTACTCATGGAAATATGTTGTTATGTCTGTTAATATTATTTTATTGTGAGGCTTATGAAAATGGTGGAGCACATTGCTCTTGGAAATGTTTTGGTATGTCTGTTTATATTATTTTATAAGGAGGCTCATGGAAATACTAAACACAATGCCCTTGGAAATGTTTTATTGATTCAATTATATTATTTTATAGTTAGACACTTTTTCCATTAGACTACCGTTGGAAAAGCTTAGTTCCTGAAAATAGAAGTGTTCCTGTTTATTTGAGATGCCCCTTTAAATTTTCAACAAAAGAAAATCACAGCAGTAAGCAACCAGTATTTAATTGAGATATTTAAAATGAAACTTCATACAATTGAAAACATAAAATTTCGGTCTTTCCCAATAACAAGACATATTTCTATTTAATTTAGATACACAATTAAGGTGACAAATACAAGCAATACATAATCTCTCTTTGAATGCAAGCAACACAAAATTAAGGTTATACCTGTTACAAAAAAAGAAAGAGAGAACAATGTTATAGAAGGCATTTGACAAAAATAAAGCACGCCGGATTAGTAAAATGTATAGTAAATTGAAATGAAAAACCTAATTAACACATATGTATGTTGATTTACCAATTAATACTCTTCATCGTGATCATCAGAGTGTAAGCCAACTTCTTCCTCAACTTGCTCCATGTCATCATATTGCTCTATGTCATCCACAACCTAGTAATAAGTGAGTTCGACTAGTAGTGCAATTATATAGATTTGTAAGGGCTCAAATGGAAAATGTAATAGGAGCTGTTAGTTATTAATTGATTCATTTAGACATTGTATAGGAGATGTATAGGATATAAATACATGATCAACTGTAATCAGTTGATATCAATTAAAGAATGAAATTCATTTCTCAATTAAAATAATAGTTTGTAAATAGATGCTACAATGATTGTCATAAGAAAGATCTACTATGATCTCTCATCATCATCCAAAAATAAAAAATAGTACTGAATATATATCTAACATAAGCATCAACTAAAATTATTTTCAAAGGGCAATAGATGCTAGTTAGTTTTTCAGATAAATTAGAGGGATACAAAAATGTAAATATAACTTTTTATCATTTTTTCTAATATATTTTCGTTGACGCCTTTGCTGCCAACCACTAAAATTAAAAAAAAAGTACTTAATATATATCTAACATAAGCATCAACTAAAATTATTTTCAAAGGGCAATAGATGCTAGTTAGTTTTTCAGATAAATTAGAGGGATACAAAAGTGTAAATATAACTCTTATGTCAGATTATAGTACTTGAAAGAAATTAACCCCATAATACTTGCTGAAAATCAAGTATATATACCAAGTGCTAGTTGAGATTCAGTTCCAACTGAATCAGCTAGTAATTTAACAGAGTAAGGCCAACTATTACCAATTATTGACAAGTTCAGAGACTACATGCTCTGCACATATAGATATGGGAATCCAACATGGGTTCATGACAACTATTGTGACTATAGAAAAATGTGAAATGAAAAGGTTTTTCAATCTGCTTATATACAGGGACTTGCTGGGTCAGTCAACATAAATGAGATTCTTTTGAAATTTAGGGTGGAGTTTGATTAAAGAGAGCCTTAAAAATTGAAGAGTGTGTCATTTCACCGGAAAAGGACGGAAACAAACTGAAATAATGAGAAAATCTAAATAAAAAGGAACATACCTCTGGAGAACCCCTCGATCGTGCTCGGCTACCTTCATAGCTTCTTCAATGCCCGCCGCTTGCTCCGCGATTGAGTGGCCGCCGTGTGAATGAGACGCTAGGGTTTGATATCGAAGTGCCAAGATGGGCGTCGATAGAGGGGAGACCTCCTGCGTCGTTGGATCTGGTTCAGAGGCGAGGGAGTTTAGATGGTGATGATCGCCTATTGTGATGCTTTGAAGGTAGAGGGTTTGGGAAGAAAGGGTTTTGAGAAGGCTATAGGTTTTCAAAATTCGTCCAAGTCCTAGTCTCTATAGCATACAACTAAAATACACAGACCTTATAATTAATCATAGGTCCGATGCCCCTGGTATGAATTTTTCATCATATAGGTTGTAATTAGCATTTGATCTGCATCACGATTAGTGCGGTTTAATTAAAATCCGGGAAAGTATATCGGACGATTCACGCTGGAGATTGATGAAAGTATAGTATTTTGTACAGCAAATAATAGGAATAAATTTCCTAAATTAAATTTTATAAATTTCTACATAACATGTGACAAGATAGTGTTCGGAATAGTCAGTTTCGTATAATTTCAACCTTAATATGCCTTCAAAATTGAGTGAATTAATTCGGACCGTTCATTTTGAGGTGCTCAATCGACGGTCGATCGACAGTCAAAGTATACGAAATTAGTTTATAATCAATCAAGAGCAAACATTCAACATAACCAAACGACAATTTTCATATTTTTCATACGTCAGAGCATCGATCCAGCACGAACCGTTTATGACCATACGATGAATGTATATTACGCGAGCTAGATCATTGAGTAGATGATCATCAAATCTCTCCAAATTTCAACGTAGTGATTATAGTGTGATATTCTTCCTATTTAAAAAGCAGAAGAAAATACTATAAATAAGAAGCAGAAATAAAAACAAAAACAAAAAGGTACCTATAAAGGTGTCATTTTCTCTAGAATAGTATCATTCATTTTCATTACTGTCATTATGAATTTATCCCGCAATGTGTCAAAATAATATAATATGTTATGTTTGCAGATTTATTTTTGAGTGATGGCGGTCTACTAACAAACATAAAGTAATCTGCTGCAAGAGAGTTGTCTGTTACCGTTTGCAGTGCATGAATCAATAGTTAGTTTAGCTGCAATTTTTTTTTATTAAATAACTTTACAGTGATTTCTCAACTAAGTAGATACAATTATTAGTCACTGCTTCAATGTTCATCATCATCAGTTTTAAATGGTATTGATTTAGGTTATGAGCAAAAATGATCAGCGTCAATTAAGGGTAATAGAAATTAGGGGAGCGAAGAGACTGCGACAGAGGTCTTCATCTGTGATGAGAAGATGCATTTGAATGTTTGGACAGGATCCATACAGTATTAAATAAGTTTGAATTCGTTCTAAAGCTGACATTAAATAAAAATAAATATCTCAAACTATTTATTTCTTGCATATGCACATTTTCATATGTTTTTATAAAACATAATATATTTTCTTAATTTTGCAGCAGTGAAGATACCAATGCAAAAGACAACAAAGAGTAAATACATCCTCTTTACACAATTTTTGATGAATTTTGTTGATTGTGTAAATAATATTTTGTTTAGTGTCTTGATAAAGAGAACACTTACTATTTGGACAAAACAATGCGCTTAAAAAGGTGTGTTTTTGTAGTAGCTTAACAATTGAATTTGGACACAATATGTTAATTATGTTGTGTTAATGATTTATACTTATTAAATGCTTTGCAATCTCTATTCTCAATGTTTTCTATCAATTTGTAAGATGTGTCATCATTTAAAATGAGAATTTGGGATTATAAAGTACTGGGTTGGTACCGGGAGGATTGTCGAATGAAAGTATTTTGGTACCAAAAAAAAGGAGGCAGCATTTCCAGGGGTATATCCATGGAATAAATGCACGCTACCATTCAAATAATAGCGCCAATATCTGACAGGAGGGGCCCACTTTCGCTAGCCTGGGGTGGGACCCATGCAAACTGCCCTTGGAAATGTTAAGGTGGGTCCCACATTCCCTCTCCTTGGAAATACTCGGGTGGGTCCCTTCTTTAATCTCCTTGGAAATACTGAAGTGGGTCCCACGATGCTTCCCTTGGAAATAATCCATCTACTGGCCAAATCTGAGAGTATTTCCATGCGCCCTTTTTCCATGAGTAGTCTCATGGAAAAAGCCACAAATGGGTATTTCCAACGGCCTCCTTGGAAATACTGGCTATTTCCAAAGATGGTATTAGCAACGGTAGCATTTCCAAGGATATCGCATGGAAATGATGATTTTTGGGCTTTTTCCATGAGTAAGCCCTTGGAAATAGCCGTTTTCTGGTTCATGGAAAAAGTTAGAATTCTACTAGTGAACTAGCAAAGAATTACTATTGGCTTAAATATCATTCTTCTGAGGTGAAGAAATGAAGGGAAAAAAAAAGAGTATAGGAAAAGTACAAAATCAATAAAAATGAGTCCACACAAGCAAAGTAAATTCATTCCATTTATTACAAAACATATAATAAATCGAATAGCAAAATTTATTTCTATAGAGGGTCTTCAAGGGTACTCCTAAATGTTCCTTGTGGGCGAAAGGAAGACATCATTGAATAGAACACTGCAAAAAATATTGGACAAGAGCTTATGTAGCAGCAACAAGCAAGTAATATAAAAATGAAATGTTTATTTGTCGAAACAGGAGCAGCTTGATTACTCAATAAATCCTACCAAGGCTTGTTACATAAAAACAAAAAAGTTCAGTGGTCTAAATCTAAATATTCAAATAATAATAATTATAATAAAAATAAAATTACGAACCTGATTTTGATTTATTTTAGACCCCAATTTCAATGTCACGGAATAAGCCACAACGATAAACACAGACATGACAAGGTCCAGACGGTATCAACCCATCTGGTAGAACACAAAGCATATAACAGTAGCAAATTGTCAAGCTTGTAAGTGATGAAATGCTCTGCCTACCGATAAGTGGCTTTTCATGAGAGGAATCACTAAAAGGCTTTGTTGATTCCACCAACTGTAGTCCATCCATAGTTATTGATTTTAGGAAGGGACACCTGTAAATCTCCAATGTAGCCAACATATCCAAATTTCCTAGTCCGGTAATCAACTCCAGGTCGAGAGAGTCTAAAATATGCAATTTTTCAAGTTGGGTCGGCAGCTGCTCTAGCTGTAGAACTCGGATACTACTACAACGGTGAATGGTGAGGTGCTTGAGAGTGTGATGAAGATTGCTGAATGGAAGAGATTGAATCTTGCCACAGTTTTCTAACAAGACTTCTTGAATTGATTGCAAGGAAGATGGATCATTCATCCATCCTGGTAATGTGGCACCAGAATAATATGCTACTTGAAGCTTTTTGAGGTTAGGATGTGGCTGGAGGGATTCTAACCAAGAAAATTCTTCATCATGGACACCAACCCACTTGTCCTCACAAACTTCTGGTTTGAGCATTAATTTCACATGTGATTCCTTAGGGTAACCTAATTTGAAATCAGTATCCATGATTAAATTCAAGTTTTCAAGCTGGCATTTATTTCGCATGTTAGCACGCTGGGCATCTTTTAAATTACTCATTCCATAAATAGAGAGATTTCCTTCAAGGTCCGTCATATCCTTTAACCAACCTATAGTTTTAACTCTCAAACATGCTATCATCTTCTTTATTGCCGGATAATTAACAAGCCCATGCAGGACATAATCCAATGTATCATTTCCATAAATAACTAATCTCAATAACTTACTAAGTGAACCGAGTGATTTAGGTAGATTACTAAGATTGGTAGAATGAATATCTAAAAACTGTAAATTAAGAAGATCACCAATACTTTCAGGTAGATATTTAAGGAAATTAGAATGGAGAATTAAAGTCTTCAAGTTGTATAGGAGGCCAATGGATCCTGGCAACATTTTAAGACGAGAACATTGAATATCAAGATATGCAAGATGTTTCAACTCATAAATGGAATCAGGTAGATATTTAAGGGAACAACAATTGAGAATTAAAGTCTGCAGGTTGTATAGGAGGCCAATGGATCGTGGCTGTTCACACAAAAGTGTACTACAAAGTTTCAGTACAGCAAGCTGTACCTTTTAAACCTCGATTCTACTTCTGATTCAGACTGCAAGTGTACAGTCCTATCGTTGGTAATATCGGGTGTCGATCCACAGGACGGTTCAATAACTTAACTAGATTTTGACCTAATTTATCTTCAAACTAGAAGTGTTGAAAAGGTTTAAGTTGGTTGAAATTTTGGTTAACAATATTATAAAGTTGCAAATAAACTAAACTGGAATTCAAAACTAATTTAAAACAAGCGTTTCCCGGGTTTCGATTTCATCCGCAACTCGCCTCTTGCCGACACGACCCGTGTACTCTCGTACACGACCCCTGTCACACGGCCCGTGTAGTATCCTACACGGTCCGTGTCGACTCGAGTGAAACTGCAGCTTGTCCGGTTTCTGCGCCGATTAATTCCGTGTAGGATGAACCGACCATACCCGATGTTTCTAAACCTCAACTCTCGTTTGTTGGCTAAATAAACTCGATAATGGAAATACAATTCAATCCTCTTAGGGTTCTAACCTAAACTCTCGTTCGTTGGTTTGAATGGCCTAAGTTACTTGTTTGGTTTACTAAAGGTATTCAACATCTCTCGATTGCTGAAAAGTTCACCTCTCGGCTACTAATTAGTCTTCCCTCTCGGTTCATCGACTTACCTCAAATACTTTGGGCTGGTTGAAAGATCAAATTGGACGCAGTACCTTGTTAGACGTGGCCTAGCCTAATGGTAATAACCCAATGATAATCAAACAACGCAGATAAGCAATTAAAATCATACACAAACAGGCAAACACGAAATATCACGCATAATCAAACAACTAGCAAGTAAACAAAGTATTCGACTACATCATGTTCCCAAGAAACTAAAAAATCTACTCAAACATAATTCTCAAAACAGAAAAACAAATAAAAGATAAACAATTCATGACAAAACCGAAAATACGAAGAAGATTCGTCGGAATTCTCTCGATTTCCTCCTCTCTACTTCGTCTCCAAGTTAGTTGTTGTCGAACTCCCTTAGAAATTGGTCTCGTATGATTGTCTCTCTCGTTCTGTCCGAATTGATTCCTTTCGGCCCCGTGGGGTCGTCCTTTTATACTCCATAACCGTCCATCTTTAATTAGGCAATAATCCGTAAATTTAGATTAACTGCCGGATTTGTCTGACACGGTCCGTGTAATATGTTGTACGGACCGTGTGCCTGTGTCTCTTGTCCGGGTCGTGCAGCGCTCGTGTGAGGGGTCGAGTAGGGTCTAACACGATCCGTGTGGATTGTGACTCGGCCCGTGTGGCATGTCCAGATTGCCGAATTTCACCCTTTCTTCGCCCGTTTCCTACAATAAACAAACCAAAGCGCAGCAGTACCATATTCTATAGATAATCAATGTAATAAACACGATTTTACAGTTTTGGACACAGGTTTTGGTACAAGATTTGGTCGGAAATGTAGTCAAAATAACGAGATATCAAATCCCCCCAAGCTGAAATCTTGCTTGTCCTCAAGCAAAAATAACAACTTTTGCCAGATTGGTCATTGAAACTACCTAAATGCAAGATAACTTTCTAAATACGAAAACTTCTACGAATTGTTTGTATCAGAGATCTCGTGAATCATTTTGACTACAATTTAGACTTCCCTTAAGCTAATTTCGATTCACTCCACAAACTGACCACTTAACTCCAAATTTTGAGATGTTTTGATATACTTTAAGATTAATTACCCGAACCTATCGATATTATGCTTTAGACTGAAGACATACCCTCGTTTGTGGTGATTTTGACCATTTTGCCCTTAATGGTGTGTTGATGTATGCAAATCGAGCTCAAAGGCATCCAAATGGATTGTGCCAGTACTCGTTTTTGTTTTTACGTTTGGGAGACGAGCTCAAAGGCGCCTCGAAGGGCTTATTGCCAGTACTCTTATTTTCTCCATCTTTTTCCATTGTTTTCATTCGCATACACCATGAATACACACATCCGATGGTATTCTTTCATACCATCGGATATCGTAATATTTTAGTCAAAATTCCCCATTTCCCTATTTTGTAAGGTACAGTTCAGAATTCAAATATTTTTCTCAATATGAACGGGTTTTCATCAATAACAAAGGACAATCTCATCCTAATCAATTGTGTGGTCAATTATGGTGTTAGTTTCAATCAAACCAAGGTCAGTTTAGTCATGGCCAAAATGGTTCACTAAAGATCCAGATTCAAACGATTCGAAAAAAATTTCGCCTAAAATGCAAACAAAAAGTAAACTAAACAAGAGATAAAACATGACCTAAAATGCAAACTAAACAGATAAAGACCCCCCCAAGCTTCGTCTTAGCATTGTCCCCAATGCTTAAAGACGTATAAATAAGGAGATATAAAAGCAAGGGATAGGGAAAACAAACCTGCTCAGTGGTCCGCGGCTCCGTGGTCGGAGTCGTGGTCGTAGTCCCACCAGCGCCAGTCGCGCAACTCATCCTCAATATCACCCACCCTAGCTGTGAGGTCGCGTAAGATCTCACCCTGCTCCTGCCTCATGTCGTAGACGAGGCGGTACACATCCATGATGGTGGGATCGGAGAGTGGGTAAGTGCGGGCTGCAGAAGAAGAAGAAGGGCCTGCCGTGGAAGTAGAGGCGTGAACTGGATGAGAGGAGCTGGGGATGTCTGTCATGACCACATCAGGCATGGGCGCATCATCTGCCGTAGGAGGAGGTGGTGGAGCAAGTCGAGGGCCTGTGAACAGCCAGGTGCTCCTGTCCCCGAAAGAGATAGGGGCGGAGAAGGGGAGGCGGTGCTCGCGTGTGCCATCCGGCATGCACCAGTAGTATCTGTCACGATGGCCGGCGGCACCCTTCTCGAGATGAATGAATTTGGCCAGGCGGAAGGACTCGAGACCAAGGGAGGAATGGCCCCTGCAAAGGGTGTCACCCACAATCAGGTACTCCAGGCGGTCGGCAATGAGTGTGACATAGCCGCCGAGGGTGACGTCCCCTCCAGTCCTGGTGGACTTGGCTACATCTAGCCAGTGCTCGATCATAAAGAGCATCAGATCGGGCCGCTCTAACTCAGCATCTGGACGTAGCATGTGGTCCAGCAATATGAGATCCGTCTCATTAGCGCGATGGACTGTCTCACCGCGCGCGAAGATGGTGCATGCCAAGGCTCGCTGGATGCAGCGGAGGACCGGGTGAGGAATGTTGAGACCCTTGTAGTCCTTGTTGTGGCAGCCCTGCATGCCAGTGATCAAGTTCCAGAAGCGGTCCTTGTCCATCCCCTCGCGGAAACGGAGGACAGTCGTGGTCGGATTTGGGGGAAACCCAAACCATGCACGAAGATCAGAGACAGGGACATAGCACGTCTGACTGCACATCCTGAACTTGATGAAGGGTCTCTCTTCTGCGTCATACTTGAGCTGGAGGGAGGAAAGGAACTCAAGAGTGAGATTCTGATAGGCATTGTGCTCGATGCCCCAGAACTCGGGAGTAAACCCGATGCGGCTAGTGAGATGGACGAAATCGTCCGCAATCCCAAGAGACCGAAGAGAGTCGAAATCGAGGGTAGGGGTGTTCTTGAACTTCCTCAGCTCTAGGATCTGGATGCGCTCAAACATCCGCCTCGTGGGAATTGGGAAGAGCTTCCTCTCATGATCAGCAGCCCTATCGGTGTGGTAGCCCGATAGGTGAGCGGAATCACCAGAATCATACCGTGCAGGTGATGGTGTGGCCGAAGGAGTCGGCGAGCGCACGGCTGATGGTGTTGAGTGAGAAGAATGAGATGAGTGAGAAGAGTGAGAACTCTCGGATGATGGTGGCTGATCAGGCGGTGGTGTCGAGGCACGGAGAGCCGCCTGTGCACGGTCCTGGTTCCTCTTGCTGCGATGCTCCTGATTCATGGTGTGTTCTGTCAAAGGCTGACACGGGCCGAGTGAGTTGTGACACGGACCGTGTAACTTGAGATGTGGATGAGAACGAGAGTGACACGGGCCGTGCAGTGAGTGATGCGGACCGTGTGGAGGTAGCAACACAGGCCGTGTAGGTGTTGATACGGACCGTGTGAATCAAGGGTTTGCAGCAAGGTGATCAGCGTCAATGGCAGAGTAGAGAGAGAGAGATGCGGCCGGTACGTTTCTCGGTACTGAAGGCGCTGTGGGCAGAAGGAAAAAGGAAGAGAATAGAAGAGGGAGAGGAGAGGGAGTGGTGATCCCGGTACGGAGAGAAATGGCGGCGCTACAGTGCACACGGGCAAGTAACACGGCCGGGTGGTGGAGTTTGCTTGGGAGTTTTTGTGGATCGGTCGAATGGAGAAGAAGAAAGGCTAAGTAGAGGAGAAAGGAGTAACGGACGCGGAGCGGGCGCGTCTCGTTCGTTGCACCGCTCGAATATGACACGGACCGTGTGAAATTTGACACGGACCGTGTAAGGCTGCTCGTGTCTAAGCCTAATACAACCCGTGTAGTGTCTAACTCCAGGCGTCGTTTGGTACCTACACGGACCGTGTGTAATGTGACACGGGCCGAGTTGGTCCTTGCTCCATGCGTTGAGTGGTCATGATACGGACCGTGTGAAGTGAGACGCGGGCCGTGTGATTTATTTCCTGAGCCTGAAGTATCCCTCCTTTTAACTTCTAAACTGAAAAACAGATTAACGAAAAATGCAAGCAAGATAATAAAACAGAAACTAAAGCAAAACGATAGAAAGTAAGTAATGCTAGAAACAAATAAAGCAGACAATAAAGTAAAAATGCGAGAAAATAGATAAAAAGAACTTGGGTTGCCTCCCAAGGAGCGCTTGTTTTAGGTCTCGAGCCTGACCGTATTTTCGTTAGGTTGTCTTTGCAAACCGGATCGGACAGAACCCGAACCGGCCGCTCGCGTTGCAGGTGATCAGCGATGTAGTGCTGAACAATGTTGATGACTGCTGGGGCAATGTTCGGCATCTGCCCCACGACTCTTGGAAGTCGGATTGCACCTCGCACGTCTCCGGCTCTTGGTACATTGTGCTCGCGGAGGGTTCCGGGGCACGAAGTCCGACATCTCTTCTTCCCGGGTCCGAAAGTTCTTGCTCGTGTTCACTCATGGTTGATCCGCCCGCAAATCCCGCTTGAAGTTCGGTTTGCACGGACCGTGTGTCTTCGCACGGTCCGTGTTGTTGATCGGTAGTCTTGGTTCGGAGTGCACGGACAAGTGTAGGGGTTACAAGGCCCGTGTCACTTGTTGTTGCGGTGAGTGAAGAGGACGAGAAGGATCTAGACCAAGTCTTCTACTCCTCGGGTTGTAGTCACCCGTAGGGGGTCGTGTAAAAGCCAGCCTTCCCGCAATGGAGAAAAACAAAATAAAGGATACAAGTTAAAATCCAGAATTCAAATAAAAGAAGCGAAAATCTAGAAAAACTAAATGATGCCGTCCCCGACAACGGCGCCAAAAACTTGTTCACACAAAAGTGTACTACAAAGTTTCAGTACAGCAAAGCTGTACCTTTTAAACCTCGATTCTACTTCGATTCGGACCGCAAGTGTACAGTCCTATCGTTGGTAATATCGGGTGTCGATCCACGGGACGGTTCAATAACTTAACTAGATTTTGACCTAATTTATCTTCAAACTAGAAGTGTTGAAAAGGTTTAAGTTGGTTGAAATTTTGGTTAACAATATTATAAAGTTGCAAATAAACTAAACTGGAATTCAAAACTAATTTAAAACAAGCGTTTCCTGGGTTTCGATTTCATCCGCAACTCGCCTCTTGCTCGACACGACCCGTGTACTCTCGTACACGACCCCCGCCACACGGCCCGTGTAGTATCCTACACGGTCCGTGTCGACTCGAGTGAAACTGCAGCTTGTCCGGTTTCTGCGCCGATTACTACGTGTAGGATGAACCGACCATACCCGATGTTTCTAAACCTCAACTCTCGTTTGTTGGCTAAATAAACTCGATAATGGAAATACAATTCAATCCTCTTAGGGTTCTAACCTAAACTCTCGTTCGTTGGTTTGAATGGCCTAAGTTACTTGTTTGGTTTACTAAAGGTATTCAACATCTCTCGATTGCTGAAAAGTTCACCTCTCGGCTACTAATTAGTCTTCCCTCTCGGTTTATCGACTTACCTCAAATACTTTGGGCTGGTTGAAAGATCAAATTGGACGCAGTACCTTGTTAGACGTGGCCTAGCCTAATGGTAATAACCCAATGATAATCAAACAACGCAGATAAGCAATTAAAATCATACACAAACAGGCAAACACGAAATATCACGCATAATCAAACAACTAGCAAGTAAACAAAGTATTCGACTACATCATGTTCCCAAGAAACTAAAAAATCTACTCAAACATAATTCTCAAAACAGAAAAACAAATAAAAGATAAACAATTCATGACAAAACCGAAAATACGAAGAAGATTCGTCGGAATTCTCTCGATTTCCTCCTCTCTACTTCGTCTCCAAGTTAGTTGTTGTCGAACTCCCTTAGAAATTGGTCTCGTATGATTGTCTCTCTCGTTCGTCCGAATTGATTCCTTTCTGGCCCCAGGGGTCGTCCTTTTATACTCCATAACCGTCCATCTTTAATTAGGCAATAATCTGTAAATTTAGATTAACTGCCGGATTTGTCTGACACGGTCCGTGTAATATGTTGTACGGACCGTGTGCCTGTGTCTCTTGTCCGGGTCGTGCAGCGCTCGTGTGAGGGGTCGAGTAGGGTCTAACACGGTCCGTGTGGATTGTGACTCGGCCCGTGTGGCATGTCCAGATTGCCGAATTTCACTCTTTCTTCGCCCGTTTCCTACAATAAACAAACCAAAGCGCAGCAGTACCATATTCTATAGATAATCAATGTAATAAACACGATTTTACAGTTTTGGACACAGGTTTTGGTACAAGATTTGGTCGGAAATGTAGTCAAAATAACGAGATATCAGTGGCAACATTTTAAGACTTGAAGATGTAATATCAAGATAGGCAAGAAGTTTCAACTCGGAAATGGAATCAGGTAGATATTCAAGGTAATAACAATCGAGAATTAAAGTCTGTAGGTTGTATAGGAGGCCAATGGATCGTGGCAACATTTTAAGACAAAAACATTTAATATCAAGATAGGCAAGAAATTTCAACTCGGAAATGGAATAAGGTAGATATTCAAGGGAATAACAATCAAGAATTAAAGTCTGTAGGTTGTATAGGAGGCCAATGGATCGTGGCGACATTTTAAGATGTTGAGATGCAATACCAAGATAGGCAAGAAGTTTCAACTCATAAATAGAATTAGGAATCCCTTTCAGATCATTCAATTTCAATTCCAATACCCTGAGTGCTTTAAGATTTGTGAGGTTACATATTTGAACATCTCCTGAACATTCATAAGAACGTTTCGACAACTTCAAATTTAGGCCCATTGCCTCTGTATTGTTTATGCAATACTTATGCTCCCAATCTCCTCTGCATTCTCTCAAATCCATAGATAGAGTTCTTAAACCATTCATATTTTGTCGCAGAATTGGATTTACATATCCAAAGAAACCACTTGCATATAAATGGTATGCTTCTTGCGGAATGTTTTCCTTTTCAATATCAAGTGATTGATTGATCTGCACAGAATAATGTTCATTTTCAGAATTAAGTCGAGCAAGGTCATGAATTATATCATGCAACTTACAGTATTCTTTAGATTCATGTGAAAAATCATCAAGAAATGACCTCTCTTTTAACTCCTCATAATATTCACTGGCAATATCTTTGATCCTTCTTTTGCCACTAGATTCGATGTAGCTATGAGAGATCCATAACTCTATCAAATTTATCTTTTCTATTTCGTAATCTTTTGGGTACATTGAGCAAAGCAAAAAACAGGGCTTAAGGTGGGGAGGTAGATGATCATAGCTGATTTGGAGCGCTGGGAATATTTCATTCGATGAATTTGATTCCCAAAGGTCACTTTCTAAAATCTCTCTCCAACGCTCTTCATCAGTTGTATACTTAAGAAGACTTGCAATCGACTTCACAGCCAATGGCAATCCACCACATTTTTTCATAATCTTCCTTCCGGCATCTACCAAGTGTTTTGGCAGAGTATCGCTTGTACCACTAAATGCACAATGTTGAAACAACTTCCAACACAAATCTTCGGGCAAGTTAGTTGGCCTAAAACTGGTCGTTGTTTGCATGATCTTTGCAACCTTTTCATTTCTTGTTGTCATGAGAACTCTGACTTGTCTTGCTTTTATAAAAGAAACCTGAAACATCTCCCAAAGACTTTGATTCTCGTTCCACACGTCATCCAAAACAAGCAGTATTGTTTTCCTCTTCACAGTTTTTGCAAGCTTTGCTTGTAATGGACTCAACTCACTCTCACTAATACATTTTTTGGAGATTGATTCAATGGTTGCTTTGATGAGTTTTCTGACTTCAAATTCTTCAGAAACACAAATCCACCCAAATAAATCAAAGCACCGGGTTATCCTCCCATCTTTGTAGACCAGTTGGGCAATAGTGGTTTTTCCGATACCACCTTTGCCAATAATTGAAAGGACCGAAAATGGCTTTTTGTTTTCAGATCGTAAGAAATCGATGACCTCTTTTACTTCAGCATCTCTCCCAAAAATGCTTGCGTCATCAACCATGTGACCCGTTGGGGGTCGTACAATTTTATTGTTCGGACGCCTCACCCCGTCACTCTCCCATAATTTAAGAGCCTCACGATCTTTTGCTATTGCATCAAATCGGCTTCTTATTTTGTGAATACGATCAACCATTCCATGTGGAATTTGAACCATGTACTGTCCAAATTAAAAGATTGTATTTCATAAGTATGGCAAATTTCACAATTTGTTAACAAAAAATTATAATTAAGGGATCGACCACTCGGATGTTGGATTTGAAAAGCTGGTAGTAAAACAATTAATTGACCAACCCAATGGAGGCTATTCCAACTAAAGAGAGAAGAAAACAAAAAAGGAAAAAGAAAAATCAAGCATCCCCTATTTATATTTAGCACTGCACAACAACAGATAAAAAAAAAACACTAACCCAAGTAAGATCATTTTAGTTTCAACATGCGCAAGGCACTAACCTCCATCTCCTTTTTTTTGTGAGAACCGGAAGCCTTTGAAGCCTTTCTTGCCTCTACTTGAACACGTGTGACCTCGTACCGGTACTCGCCGAGCACATTCTCGGCATCATAAGCAACCTTCTTGAGCTCCTTGAGCCACAACTTGATGGAGCGGTCTATGATCTCCCTGTCCTCAGCATCGTACATCGTTGCCTTGATCCACTTCAGAGTTTGCATAAGCTTTTCAATATCCTCCTCAACAGCACGAGCACACTCCTTTTCTGAGTTATTAGAATTTGATGAAGAGGAAGGAGCCTGGACAGAGGCTGTAATTGAGGGGAGCAAATTGGTGGCTAGAGAGAGCAAAGAGGTTATCAAATTCCCTGCCATTTTGCATGTACAGAACAGTGACTCTGCGTATGCTCTG
Organism: Carex cristatella; assembly: GCA_024447775.1. Classification (NCBI taxonomy): domain Eukaryota; kingdom Viridiplantae; phylum Streptophyta; class Magnoliopsida; order Poales; family Cyperaceae; genus Carex; species Carex cristatella. The sequence continues at coordinate 3,878,998 of JAJHPF010000018.1, forward strand.
TTCTTTAGATCTGAGTTGTGAAAATGAGAAATGAGTAAAGAGCAGTTGAGTCCTCAGATCTGAGGGGTAAGCGATTGTATAATCAACATTTCTTAATTCCAAGTGTTTTCAGATTTCTCAATTAACTTAAAATTAATTAAGTGGATCTGAAATTTGTAAGAGAGAGCACAGAGTTTATCAAAATCCCTACCTTTTTGCTCTGTAGATTTCAGTGAAGAGGCTAGGAGGAAAGAACCTTAGATCTGAGTTGTGAATGTGACAAATGTGTAAAGAATAAAGAGCAGCAGAGAGTTGAGATCTGAGGAGATAAGGTAAGTTCTTGGAAGTGTTGCTGAGAAGACTTTGTATAGTAGTCAATGTTTATTTCACAATTTAATTTTCTTTTATATGTTATTTAACGGGAGTGGAGTCAATAATTATTACCTTGTCCAAAGCTCTGTAGGCATGAAAATGAGGAGTAAAGACTTGTCAATATTTTGAAGGAAGAGGAAACAAAACTAAAGCTTCTCAAATATGACAGCAACATGCTGTGGTCATGCCTCCAGGAAAAGTCTATGTGTACTGATGGAACAAGGTTTCTGAAACTTATGACAACCATTCATTTTTATCAATTATTCTTTTTATTCATCCTAGTTCTAGAAACTATGAGAAAACTATGAGATGGAGAAAATGCTAATCTATGCTTTATTCCTTTCATCCTTTGTATAAGCCAAAGCAAGTGAAGTTACTACATCATGATGCAGGAAAACAATGTGTCTAAATAGGAAGAAAAAAAATCAAAGATAAAACATTATTATATGGTTTTACTTAAATTAAAAAACGAAATGTCAAGTTTGCCCTTCCTAACCTTTTGAATAATTTACCCCTTTATCAGTCTTGATAACTTCTCTTTCGATAAAGGAAGACATTGCGGTTTATGTATGGTATATCAGAAATTACCAAAAAAGAAAAGCATAATGAATTAAAATAACATACATATAGAAATAGCGCCAGGATATGGTTTCTTCCCATCATGAATTGCCCCATAATGACCTAAGAACCATGCCTGTCATGAAAGGTAATAAAATAGATCAGAAATTAAGGGGGGGAATTGGTAATTGAATTAGTTTCAGCCAAGGCAACTTATTCCTACATAAATTCAAATTTTACATAATTTCTACAATGTGCCCCTAACCCTTGCTTCTATGCCACTGCCACATATATAATTTAAATGAGGTTTAAAGTTTTCACCTATTTAGGCAATTATCTTTGCAAAATTCTCTCTTTTCTATCCTCTCTAAATTTTTCCAAATCACTCCGTGCACCCAATTATTCTTGGTATATCATAATAGTCCCTAAATAAAGATTAGAGCCTAGACGAATTAAATCAATTATAATGTCAAAGAGACAGTAATCTTTCCTTAAATCATGCGGATTCAACAAGAGTGCGGAAGAGTTTCGTCGAATTACGGAGAGAGTACGAAACTTACTGTAAATAACAACTCAGATCATCGACAATTAAATAAATACAACATCATTGTACCAAATAGTTATCTCTCCATGGCGAACAACATTTTTCATCCATTTCTGAAGGATCTTGCAATTTTATTCATACACTTATGGATTTTGAATTTTCAAGTATCATGTGCTCCTCCAGAGAGAAGGAATCATTTGCAAAAAGTAATAATGCCAATCAAAGTGTTTGAACTCTAATTTTGTTTCTATCCATTAGGTGCAACCAGTTCACTGAACTGACACAATTAAGGAATGGCTGGTGGAAAATGGTAAATGAGATTGCAGTTTAGTGGCACAGCAGAAGCTCAAATAGGGTTAATTGCGAATTGGATGCTGATTATTAAATTCCAGGTTAATTGGGCAGTAAAACTGTAGAACTACATCAGATTCATTGTTGCACGATTCAAAATCACTTGCCTGTAACTCAAGCCATATCAATAGAAGAAGGGCTCCAAATGTCATAAAAAATACTCTTTATTTTACTGAGAAGTGCGCTCTTGACAGAGCCATCAAAAGAATTGTAGTTGTGTCAGGGTTTTTAATCTAATCTCTAGCTGCACCATCAATAAATTATAAGAAATTTAGGTGAAAAATACAGGGGAAAGAAATTGGCCATTAAATTAAATCATAAAACCTAATCCCAGGTGAGGAGGGGATCAAGTTCAAAATTATAAACTTACACATCGATATGCACATGATACTTGAGCACATGACACTGACACAAACAATTACCGCAAAATCCTAAATGGTAAAAGGGGAGCAAAAGAAAAACCCTATACTCTAAAATCGGGAACAAGATAAAAGCAAGCATTTCTCAGCTAATTAGAAGGGAAAAATATGAGGAGAGAAATAAGGAGATAAATACACTTTTAAATCTTTTCTGGACCACGCGGCACCATCACAGTTTGTTCCAACAATCTCTGAAGTGTCTGTGAAATAATTTCATAATCAATCATTTCAATTTAGTTAAAATAAAAAAAGAAGAAAGAAAATGATTGTATTTTTGAGTTGAATTGATGAGAATTAATTTGGAAAGCATTCTGTAAGTAGCATAGCAAATGTTAAAAGAACGTAGATCTGTCTTGACAGAACAACTCTGGTACTGATTTGACTGGTCCATGCCGTCTTGTCAGGAGAGGAACAACAAGATACAACAGAAATTAATAAAATTATGAAGGAATATATTTCAGAGATTGTTGGAACAAACTATGATGATGCCGGCTGTTGATGCAGCTCATGCTACTCCGAGAACTGTAGTCATTTGATATGGGGGTCACCATGGTAGGCATTGAAATTTTTAAGCCGAGAACTGTAGTCATGTCAATTCTTGATACATCTATCAGTATACACGGACCAAACCTTCACAACATCAGCAAATCACGAAAAAAAAAATCAACACTAAGTAAATAGAAGAGTTTATTTGATAATTGTAATATAAGCCTTGCGATACTTCGGCAAAATGAATAACATTCTTGTATCGTATTTTTTCTTATTTTTTAATGTATGTGTTGGATGTGTCTAAAGAGCAATATAAATTCTTAGAACAATGCATTTTGTTGTATTCGTCAATTGAATTATTGAATGGTTAATCGTTTTACTGGGCTACAACGACCGCAAAGGCTTAGCCCACCTGTTTTTCTCAGATTATTAATTACTGGGCTGGGCTCTATGGAGTCCTTGTAATAGGCCTTCAATTAATTATAACTAATTCCTTATTTTGTCAAGTCCACTAGTCAAATGTACTAATTACTCAATAGACAAATACAAACAAAATATTCTCTATCCCTCTTTCATTGAGTGCCTCTTCACGTTTCGGTTTCACCTAGAGTTCTAACAAAAACCCGGAACCCGTGACCCGTGTACCGGTCCGGTCCGGTCCGTGCACGGGTTGCACGGGTTCGGGGGTTGGCTGGACCGGGTAAAAATCCGAGTAAGGGTTGATTTTTGAAATCAAAACCCGCCGAACCCGTGACCCGTGTACCGGTCCGGTCCGGTCCGTGCACGGGTTGCACGGATTCGGGGGTTGGCTGGACCGGGTAAAAATCCGGGTAAGGGTTGATTTTTGAAATCAAAACCCGCCGAACCCGTGACCCGTGAACCCGGTCCGGTCCGATCCGTGAACCCGTACCCGTCCGGTCCGGTCCGTGAACCCGTACCCGCCCGGTCCGGTCAACTAATTCGTATTTTTTAAATATTTTCTTTCAAAAAACCGAAAAAAAAAACATAAAAAAAACAGAAAAAAAAACCGGTCCGGACCAACCCGTGAACCCGGTCTGCCCGATCCGTGAACCCGTGGGGGTAAGGGTCCACGGGCGGGTAAGGGTAGAGGTTCAAAATTTCGACCCGCCTACCCGCCTACCCGCCTACCCGTGAACCCCCCGAACCCGTGCCCGGCCAACCCGTGAACCCGGGCGGGTTGAACCCGGTCCGGCCCGGTCCGGTCTGTTTTAATACACTAGTTTCACCCCCTTCTTTCTCTCTCTTCTTCATAGGGAGGTGCAAATTTGGGAATAAAATTTGGTCCAAATGGCTTTGGTCCGGACACCGTCGAAAGCCTCTAAAATTCATACGATTGAAGTCCGAACAGTCGATCCGAACCGCTCAACATGATGTTCATATTAAAATGTGCTCAGATACCAAATTTTATATTTTTTGAAATTTTTTTACTATTTTTTTAGATACGTACAAAATCATTGTTTTTGGACCGTTCAGAAACATTGATTTTGTACGTATCTAAAAAATAGTAAAGAAATTTCTAAAAAATATAAAATTTGGTCTCTGAACATATTTTAATATGAAAATCATATTGAGCGGTTCCGATTGACTATTCGGACTTTAATCGTATGATTTTTAGAGTCTTTGGACGGTGTTCCAAAGCCATTTGGACCAAACATCGTTCCGCAAATCTGAGCTGTTTCTTTACAAATGTTGTTGCGAACTGGTGATTTTTGGATGTTTCTCTCAATTTTGGGCAGTCATTAAACGAGATTTCGTTTATGGTCATGTTTCTCCCCTGTTTCCTTACAAATGTTGTTGGCACAAATCTTGTGCACACCACTGGCTCAACTAAATTCCTAACAATAAACAAGGGCAGAGACATGACCAATGCTTCATCAGCATGCCACACACTATCCATTTCGTTTATGGTCATGCAAAATCTTTTCAGATGGATCCCCCACGGTCGCTCTACCAATCTCTCTTTCACACATTACAAACCGGCAAATCGATGTTTGATTATATAATCATCGATATTTGTTTCATTGAGTGCCTTTTCACGTTTCACCCCTTCTTTCTCTCTCCTTTTCACAGGGAGGTACGAATCTGAGCTGTTTCTTTACAAATGCTGAACTGTTGATTTCAGATGTTTCTCACAATTTTGGGCAGTCTTTAACCGAGATTTTATGAGGGTTATATTGAGTTTTAGAGATAGAAATAATGTTTATTAATTCTTAAATATCTCTGTACCTTAATGGACGTTTATGTTTTAATTACTTCACTTGGTATGGCAGATTGTTGGCACAAATCATGTGCACATCACTTGCCCGACTAAATTCCTCTGAGGATTTTAACTATGAAACCAGTCGAGATCACAATAAACAAGGGCAGAGAAATTATCAGAGCTTTACCTTGTAATGTCCTTCATGACCCTGCCACAGGCTATGCAGTTTGTTTATGGTGTTGCTAAATTTTTTAGCATGACTCTGTTCTTGTACAGCACCACCTGTGTTCTTTTTTTTTTTTTTTTTTGAAATCTTTAGTCATGAGAGGGGCTCAAACTCTCGACCTTTGGGTAACCACAGTCATAGGACTTTTTCTCCTAGCCAATTGTGATTCGGACACTTTTCACTTTCAGGCATATCGGACTTTTTTTTTTATCATAAAAATACATACCAGCTTTTGTACAACAGTACCATTGATACGTGAAGCCAAAACTGATTTGATCTTGGCCAGCTGTATGCTCACAATGGGATGCAATGGCCACATCGCCTGGAACCACTCGTGCATCACCAAGGGTACCCCACGGCCGCTCCGCCGATCCCTCCAAGTAAAAATAAAACTAATTTAATTGTTTCATTACTATCACACATTACATGCCGGCAGATCTTTGATTATCTAACCTTATATGCAATTAATTATCATGGTAAAAAAATAAATAAGCAGGTATTTGACCCACGAGCCGCAGCGAATATATTCTCAGGTGCCGTGTGTATCAGAGAGAAGACAATCAGCAAGGAGGAATGCTTCCTTTTAAAATTAGATGCAGCTCGGACGGGGTTGAGGTGATACACCACACCATATGGGGCTGCTTCAGCCAGCGAAGCAGCCTTCTCAGGCAGCTCGAGGACTCTCAGCTTCTATGCATGAACAACCCTACCAGGCTTGGCCCCCTCTCATGATGGTGGCGACAGAGGTGCCTCTTGGGAGACCCATTCAGAGTCTGTCATTAGTGATTACAGGTACACACAATGACACACACACACTGTGACCACACACTGAAAAAATGACTTCATTGATCATATTTCTTTTCAGTTTATGGTGATTAACTAGAAGTATACATTTTTTTTCAGGAATATAAATGGGATAAATATTTCACATACTAGACAAACGACCGGTATGATGCTACAGTACGGAAATGGTTCGGTAAACGATAAATTAATCGTAGAAGAAAAATGGGTAAATAAAGAAGTTGGTTCTAATTTGTGGGGCCTTGCGCCGGACTACTTCTTACAGCCGTCCAATCTTAAACGGGAATGAGTGCACATGTATTAAAAATCAAATGACAAGGCATGATATAGAGCAGCATGCATGATCAATTTTGTTTCTTAATTTGTTTTTATTTTTTTGGTATGTTAATACATAATTAAAATAATTATTGTTTTACTCTGTTTTAGAGCAAAACCTCCCATTGTCACATTGTCACAGTGATTGTTATTGTCAGGAGAACATGGCAATTATTCTAGATGTTGATCTTTTTGCTTGATCTTGAGTTCGAAAGATATGAACTCAAGATATGTACTTCCAATTCATTTTTCTTTTTGTTTTTGGAAGTAAAATATTTTATCTGGAATCATATTCAATTTGGTAAAGCACCAGCTTCAAGTCATATATAATACTAATAGAGCACATCTCCGAAAACATAAAAGCCTTCATAGACCAAGAAAGAATAATTTTACACAAGGCTGTGAATTTTAGTAAATGTATGTCAATAGGGGTGTACTATAGAAAAGAACCTACATTAATTGGAGAAGTGAGACACGAACTGGAAATCCTTTTCTGCTCTAAACTTTTAAATGGAGCCCCTCCTCTCAAGCACCTGGACAACAAAAAGAAAAAGATAAAGGAAAAAAAAGAGATCCATACAACTAGCAAAGAATGACTATTGGCTTACATATCATTCTTATGAGGAGAAGAAATCAAGGGAAAAAAAAAGAGTATAGGAAAAATACAAAATCAATAAAAATGAGTCCACACAAGCAAAGTAAATTCATTCCATTTATTACAAAACATATAATAAATGGAATAGAAAAATTTATTTCTATCGAGGGTCTTCGGGGGGACTCCTAAGTGTTCGTTTTTGGCGAAAGGACAACATCATTGAATAGAACGCTGCAAAAAAATTGGACAAGAGCTTATGTAGCAGCAACAAACAAGTAATATAAAAATGAATTGTTTATTTGTCGAAACAAGCTTGATTAGTCAATAAATCCTACCAAGGCTTATTACATAAAAACAAAAAAGTTCAGTGGTTTAAATCTAAATATTCAAATAATAATTATTATAGTAAAAATAAAATTACGAACCTGATTTTAATTCGTTGTAGTCCCCAATTTCAATGTCAGGGCAGCCACAACCATTAACCATGACATCACAAGGTCTAGACGGTATCAACTCATCTGGCAGAACACAAAGGTCAAAACAGAAGTGAATCATCAACCTTGTAAGTGATGAAATGCTCTGCCTGCCAATAAGTGGCTTTTCATGAGAGGAATCACTAAAAGGCTTTGTAGATTCCACCAACTTCAGTCCATCGATCGTTATTGATTTTAGGACGTGACAACCATAAATCTCCAGTGTAGCCAACATATCCAGATTTCCTAGTCCGGTAATCAACTCCAGGCAGTCACATCCTCCAATAAGCAATTCTTCAAGCTGAGAGGGCAGCTGCTCTAGCTGCAGAACTCGGATACCACTACAATTGATAATGGTGAGGAGCTTGAGAGTGTGAAGATTGCTGAATGGAAGAGATTGAATCTTGTAACAGTTTTCTAACAAGATTTCTTGAATTGATTGCAAGGAGGATGAATCACTCATCCATCCTGGTAATGTGGCACCATAATAATATTCTACTCGAAGCTTTTTGAGGTTAGGATGTGGCTGGAGGGATTCTAACCAAGAAAAATCTACATCATCGACACCAACCCACTTGTCCTCACAAGCTTCTGGTTTGAGCATTAATTGCACATGTGATTCCTCAGGGTAATCTAATTTTGAATCAGTAACCAAGATTAAATTCAAAGTTTCAAGTTTGCATTTTTTTTTCATGTTAGCATGCTGGGCATCTTTTGAATTACTTATTCCAAAAATAGAGAGCTTTCCTTCAAGGTCCGTCATATCCTTTAACCAATCTACAGTTTTAACTCTCAAACATGCTTTCATCTTCTTTATTGCCGGAAAATTAACACGCCCATGCGGGACATAATCCAATAAATAAAATTCTTGAATATCTAATCTCAGTAAGTTACTAAGTGAACCGAGTGATTTAGGTAGATTCCTAAGATAGGTAGAATGAATATCTAAAAACTGTAAGTTGAGAAGATGACCAATACTTTCAGGTAGATATTCAAGGGAACAACGATTGAGAATTAAAGTCTGCAGGTTGTATAGTAAGCCAATGGATTGTGGCAACATTTTAAGATGAAAACATTTAATATCAAGATAGGCAAGTTGTTTCAGCTTGGAAATGGAATCAGGTAGATATTCAAGGGAAGAACAGTAGAGAATTAAAGTCTGTAGGTTGTATAGGAGGCCAATGGATCGTGGCAACATTTTAAGTCTTGAAGATCTAATATAAAGATAGGCAAGATGTTTAAACTCGGAAATAGAATCCGGTACATATTGAAGGTAACAACAATCGAGAATTAAAGTCTGCAGGTTGTATATGAGGCCAATGGATCGTGGCAACATTTTAAGCCCTAGAGATCCAATATCAAGATAGGCAAGAAGTTTCAACTCGGAAATGGAATCAGGTAGATATTCAAGGGAATAACAATCGAGAATTAAAGTCTGTAGGTTGTATACGAGGCCAATGGATCGTGGCAACATTTTAAGACGTCGAGATGCAATACCAAGATAGGCAAGAAGTTTCAACTCGGAAATAGAATCAGGAATCCTTTCCAGATCATACCCTTTCAATTCCAATACCCTGAGTGCTTTAAAATTTGTGAGGTTACATATTTGAACATATCTCGAACATTTGTCTCTCGAACATTTGTAATAACTTTTCGACAACTTCAAATTTAGGCCCATTGCCTCTGTATTGTTTATGCAATACTCATGCTCCAAATCTCCTTTGCATTCTCTCATATCCATAGATAGAGTTCTTAAACAATTCATATTTTGTCGGAGAATTGGATTTACATATCCAAAGAAACCACTTGCATATAAATGGTATGCTTCTTTCAGAATGTTTTCCTCCGGAATATCAAGTGGCTGATTGATCTGCACCGAACAATGTTCATTCATAGAATTAAGTCGAGCAAGATCATGAATTATATCATGCAACTTACAGCATTCTTTAGATCCAAGTGAACAATCATCAAGAAAGGACCTCTCTTTTAACTCCTTATAATATTCACCAGCAATTACTTTGATCCTTGTTTTTCCACTAGATTCTATGTAGCCATGAGAGATCCATAACTCTGTCAAATTTACCATTTTTTTTACGTAATCTTTTGGGTACATGGAGCAAAGCAAAAAACAGGGCTTAAGGTGGTGAGGTAGATGATAATAGCTGATCTGAGTGCTGGGAATATATCATTTGATGCATTTGATTCCCAAAGTTCACTTTCTAGAATCTCTCTCCAACGCTCTTCATCAGTTGTATACCTAAGAAGACTTGCAATGGACTTCACAGCCAATGGCAACCCACCACATTTTTTCATAATCTTCTTTCCGACATCTACCAAGTGTTTTGGCATAATGTCGTTTGTACCACTAAATGCATAATGTTGAAACAACTTCCAACACAAATCTTCGGGCAAGTTAGTTGGCCTAGAATAGGTCGTTGTTTGCATGATCTTCGCAACCTTTTCATTTCTTGTTGTCATGAGAACTCTGACCTGCTTTGCTTCTTTAAAAGGAACCTGAAACATCTCCCAAAGACTTGGATTCTCGTTCCACACATCATCCAAAACAAGCAATATTCTTTTTCCCTTCACAGCTTTTGCAAGCTCATTTTGTAATTGACTTAACTCACTCCCACCAATATATTTAATTTTGGAAATTGATTCAATGGTTGCTTTGATGAGTCTTCTGACTTCAAATTCTTCAAGAAACACAAACCCACCCAAATAAATCAAAGCATCGGGTTACCCTCTCATCTTTGTAGACTAGTTGGGCAATAGTGGTTTTTCCGAGACCACCTTTGCCAATAATTGAAAGGACCAAAAATGGCTTTTTGTTTTCAGATCGTAAGAAATCGATGATCCCTTTTATTTCAGCATCTCTCCCAAAAATGCTTGCCTCATCTACCAAGTGACCCGTTGGGGGTCGTACAATTTTATTGTTTGGACGCCTCGCCCCGTCACTCTCCCTTAATTGAAGAGCCTCACGATGTTTCGTTATTTCATCAAATCGGCTTCTTATTTTGTGAAGCCGATCAACCATTCCATCTGGAATTTGAACAATGTACTGTCCAAATTAAAAGAATTATATTTTCATCAGGTATGGCAAATTTCACAATTTGTTAACAAAAAATTATAATTAAGGGATTGACCACTCGGATGTTAGATTTGAAAAGCTAGTAATAAAACTGTTAATTGACCAACCCAATGGACGCTATTCCAACAAAAGAGAGAAAAAAAAAAGGAAAAAGAAAAATCAAGCATCCCCTATTTATATTTAGTACTGCACAACAGCAGATAAAAAAAAAACCACTAGCACAAGTAAGATCATTTTAGTTTCAACATGTGCAAGGCACTAACCTCCATCTCCTTTCTCTTGTGAGATCCGGAAGCCTCAGAAGCCTTTCTTGCCTCTACTTGAACACGTGTGACCTCGTACCGGTACTCGCGGAGCACATTCTCAGCATCATAAGCAACCTTCTTGAGCTCCTTGAGCCACAACTTGACGGAGCGGTCTATGATCTCCCTCTCCTCAGCATCGTACAACGTTGCCTTGATCCACTTCAGAGTTTGCATCAGCCTTTGAAGATCCTCCTCAACAGCACGAGCACACTCCTTTTCTGAGTTATTAGAATATGATGAAGAGGAAGGAGCCTGGACAGAGGCTGTAATTGAGGGGAGCAAATTGGTGGCTAGAGAGAGCAAAGAGGTTATCAAATTCCCTGCCATTTTGCACGTACGTAACAGTGACTCTGCGTACGCTCTGTTCTTTAGATCTTTGTGACAATGAGAAATGAGGGGTAAGCGATTGTATAATCAACATTTCTTAGTTCCAAGTGTTTTCAGATTTCTGAATTAACTTACAATTATTTAAGTGGATCTGAAATGTGTAAGAGAGAGCACAGAGTTTATCAAAATCCATACCATTTTGCTCTGTAGATTTCTGTGAAGAGGCTAGGAGGAAAGAACCTTAAATCTGAGTTGTGAATGTGACAAATGTGTAAAGAAGAAGAGCAGCAGAGAGTTGAGATCCAAGGAGAGAAGGTAAGCTCTTGGAAGTGCTGCCGAGAAGACTTTGTAGTTTGTACAGTAGTCAGCTCTGTAGTCATATTTTCTCACATATTTTAAAGAGGTGTATTACTGCTATGGTCGGATTGATCCGGGTTTTAATTAGATGGACCAGATATAAACTCAGACGTTGCACGTTAATGTAGAGATGTGGACACATAATTAATTAGTAGGTACGTAGCGGTACCTAAATTATGAAGAACATTTTGTTTTGATATTTTTTATTTTTTTAGCTATTGTTATATATTTTTTTTATATTGATACTCTATACAACGAACAAAATAATAGTTAAAATTTGAGTCCAAGTATTACGACATCGGTTGCAGTTGTCATCGGCCTCCAAAAGATATCGGATATGCTGCAATATATGGATCCACACCGTTCATATCAATATATTTAATGTGTGATATGCTTAATTATAAAAAAAAAAAAATTGATGGCATATAAACAGGGGAGCCAGACTTTCAGATTATAGGAGTCAAATATAGTGGGGTCAAGCATATAAAATTTTCTTACTACGAATGGGGGTCAATTTCGAACTATCCACAATATTTTATCTTATAATATATTAAAAATAAATTCTAAGTATAAAATAATTGAAAATGAATGGGGTCAATTGACCCCATAATATAGGCTAGATTCGCCTCTGCATATAAATGGATAACGTATGTAATGGAAGTTTAATTTAAATAGTCAATATATATTATTTAAAGATTTTTATTATGCAATATATTAAATGTAAAATCAAATTCGATTATCTTGGCCGAATTTTTTATTCACCAATTCAAAAAAACATAAATGACATATCATTGTTTCATTGAACGGGAAGGATAATTAAGTGGATCATTCCCATGTGAAACACGTATTGGAGCGCGAGAGAGATTATTTTTTTTTTGTTTCTCAACGCTCTTGTTAGCTATCGATATCTTACTATATTAATTACTACCTCTTTTGTCAATGAGAATGCTACAGTGTAGGATCATTTCATGTGAAGCACACTTTAGAGAGAGAAGAAAAAGAGAAAGATATATACACACTAATTTATTTGTTTATCAACGCTTTTGTTATAGCATCTCCATTGGTGATTTTGAAATGCAATTGCAAATAGCTGTCAAAGTTGAAAATAAAATTACCTTCAAACTTAATTTCAAATCTATTACACATCCATGCAATTGCATTTCAATTGATTATATACCACGTGAACGTTTTTTTTTTTCTTTCCGTTGACCCATTACAATTTTCATTTTTAGCGAATCCCTCTTTCCCTCTCTCCTTCTTCTCTCCACCATGCCCTCTTTCTCTCTGTTTTATTTTTAACGATCACCAAAAGTTACCTGTAAACTCTCACCTATCAAAACAACACTAAAATTAAGACTTAATAAATTAACGAACTTGAAATGAATAATAATTTCTGAAAAAGCTCTGAAAAAATACAGACATGGTATCTTGACAGAATCTACCACAAGATCTACTATCATAATCCAAAAATTTAGATCGTCTATTAATTACAAATAATCTCATGAAACAAAACAGCTCCAGTTAACAAAAAGACCCAGAGCAGTTAAACAATTGTTATATCATAATGAACAAAAAACCTGCAGACTGGTACCAGAAACCATAGTACCACTTAGCAACCTGTATCAGTACACTACCAATGTCACATTGCAATTACAACCTGCAGACATGGTCATTTAACATAATTCATAAAAGACAGAATTAAATAATATTGTATTTACATGAATAATATAACAAAACAATCTAAGTTAATAACAAAGAACTCAAAACAAATAATAAAATGAAATAATACTAAAGCATGACATTTATTATTCATGTCTGTGTTGGAAACTCAAACAACACTTGAATAATATTATAATCTAAGTCCATTACCGTTATCTGGTACCACTGTTCGCCTTAATCAGCAGCATTGCACTGGACTTCTCTCAAAACAATCCCCAAGAAAAAAAAAAAACAGAAATAAACTACACTGGGACCTAAGTGAGGCTAATTTGGCATAATTTTGGCCTTGTTATAAGTTACATATAACAATGACAATGACTGGACCATACTTAAGGTTACCAGACACATTAGTTTGGCATACGAATAAGACAAAGTCAAATTAGATAAAACTAATAGTACCTTTTGAAGACAATTTTCCATTTCATTTAGAGTAATCGTTCTCCTCAATGTAACCTATCGAATGAAAGAAAACACGATTGCTTTCTTAATAGCACATAATAAAATACCGTATTCAGAACAAATATTGCAAATTCAACATCAGATACAGTAAAATATTGTTTTTCCAACCTCAGTTAGACCATATTAGGCTCAATACCTCCTCCGTTATGTCCTAATAGAGCTTAAATTATGCAACCAAGCCTCAATTCAAAAGTAACTTCATGAGAAGTGCACCAAAACCTGACTATATGAGAAGTGCAGCTGATACCTCCTTAGATGTTAACAAGCCATCTCTCTTCGTACCGAGCGTGTCATCTGGTACAGTACCAGTACCTGTTCCTGTACCTGTGGCAGGCCATATACAAGCTCAGCAACCAATACTGATTATGCACACGCAAGGAATTGCAGCACCTCCAGTTACGGCATTGCCTCAATTGTTGCCACCTCATTTGCATGCAGGGGTTGTTAGCGCTCCTTTGCCTGGCAACATAAATATGAAATAAATAAGAATGATAATAACCCCTGAATTGCCTAAGCTTAACTAGTCCTCTGAACAGTGTATTATAACAAATTGGAAGTCCCGACTGAAATTGGAGGAAGAAAATAATTTATTCTATTTCTAATTTTGCATGCTGAACATTAGTATATCTTTTTGCTGTCCTTTACCAGCTTCTAGGAAAAAAAAAAAAAAAAAACATAGACTCAGTGAACTTCCAGATTGCAAATTGACTCATCTGCCTTTGAAACAAAAAATGCAATTGAAAATATGAAATTCATATTGGAGCGAAACAACTATTAACTGTACTTATCAATTTGCAATCCGATGAATAATAGAAAGTGCCTTGGTAGTCGCTACCAAGGTTTAAAAAAACAAAACGAATAATAGAACATACAGTAAACATAGTTGTGATTTGGGTCCTTCAGGTTTAGCAGGAACAATACCTTGACGCATAAAGAGATCATAAATTCGAAATAGAATAGTAATATTTAATACGTTAGTGATACAATTTGCAATTGAAAATATGAAATTCATATTCGAACCCACTAGCAGTTACTTTAGATTAAAACCAGCTCCCAAAAAAATTAAAGAAAAAAGAAAGAAATCAATCTCCCAAAACGGAGATCAAACCCTCCGATCGATCTTTATTAATCTAGCTGAATGCATCGACATTGCACGAAGTCGGTTTCTACATGCCAGGAGAAAATGAAAAAGAAATCAAAGAAAAAGAAGCACAAACCACGCTTGGAAGCTACCACTTTAGAGGGGGTTTTCCCCTTCCCAGCGGGATGACCCTTTCTGCCTTTCTCCATTGCACCGATTGAAGGCCTTCGACCTTGAGAGCGGAGGGAGGGGAACAGGAGGGAAGAGCGGAGGCGATTGCGAATGTTAATGAGCGATGAATTTGATTTAGCAGAGGCAGAGGCGGTAGGAAAGAAGTTCCAAGCGACAAAGGCGTCTTCGGAGAAATATTTTAACTTCCATCGAGCAACGAATTTGATTGGTTCTCGTCAGTCAGCGTGGAAGGGTGGGAGCGAAATGAAAGCTTTCAAAATTTGAAAATGAAATTGACAGGTAGGAGAGAGACGGTGACAGGTCAGTCTTTACAAATGTATCCCAGATAGTGTATTGAAAATACCCGCCTGGGTCAGATTCGGACCGAATTGTCCATACCTGACCGGACTGTATCCGGGGCCAGATTTGGCACAGACAGCGGTTGGAAGGGTAAGGATTAACACGGGCGGGACCTGATTTTTTGGAAAAAAAAATCGTGATAGACCGTGCCAAATCAGGTCCGTCCCGGACCGGACCATAAACCGTTAATTTTACTGAACATTGCATTATGTTGTATTATGTTGTATTCGTCGATTGAATTATTGAATGGTTAATCGTTAATTTTACTGGGCTACAACGACTGATGAGGCTTAGCCCACCTATTTTTCTCAGATTATTACTGGACTGGGCTCTATGGAGTCCTTGTAATAGGCCTTCAATTAATTATAACTAATTCCTTGTTTTGGCAAGTCCACTAGTCAAATGTACTCATTACTCAATAGACAAATACAAACAAAATATTCTCTATCCGTCTTTCATTAAGTGCCTCTTCACGTTTCACCCCCTTCTTTCTCAAACTGAGTTTGATGGACTCCATAACCGTCCGATCTGCTTTAACATCCGTACATGTTGCTTTAATATCCGTGTGCATTTTCTTTAATATATGTATACACGAATCCTAAAACAGATCGAACGGTTATGAATGTAAGAAAAATTAATTATGTGGCCCAAAATAAAACATTAATGGGCTGGTTTAAATGGGCTGATTATGAGGATTAATTAATATATCAGATGATTAAAGGATGCATACTGACATGTTAATTAAGAATGTGCTATTATATCCATAAGCTAAAGAATGCGCTATTAATTGATCTGTCTACAAGCTAAAGGGTGCATCTCACATAGCTTTGATTAAAAAAGTGCATTGACTGACAGATTTTTTAGATTCATTGCATAATGACAAATCTCTAGCATACGCATCCAGTGTATAGCACATTTGATTAAAAGGATTCATAATAGGGTGCAATTCATAATAGGCATGATTAAAGGGTGCAATAATTAAATACCGGCCAGATACATCTCCCTTATTATCCATCCTTTGACATCCTACGCTATCTATCTGAGAACAGTCCCTATAAATATTGCTTTAATGACAGGCAATGGTAAGAGATATAAAAAATTCTAATAGTAAGGTTGATCATCTCTTCATCGATATTTCATAAAGAACAGGTTGTCATTGCTTAGAAAGAGAAAGATGAGAGAAATCGCTTTGCAGTTCTTTTGACGGTTTGTGAAGAACGTTTCAAGTATTGTTCTACAGTTTACAATGGATAAAGGTATGTAATCTATTTGATTAATTTACACGTGGAGACTTTGAATTCTAAGATCTTTAATTTGCTTATGATAATTTTTTAATTCCGCTATCGAAACTTTAAAGATGATTAGTTGTACTTAATTTAAATGATTGTGTGTAAGTAGTTGAGCACGATAACGTCTACTTACATGTGGTATCAGAGCTTTGGTTTTGGAATTCATAATCTCCCGAATAAGTTACTTGTTTTATGAATTTATTTTATTATTATTTTCTTTTAATGAAATTTGCGGTAACTTTGAATTATGACGGTATTGCAAGACACCAAAGTGTCCTTACCTAAAGAAATCGAAGTATGGATTATATAGAGTTCATTAAGTAGAATATTCTAAAAAATTCTATCGAAATTATGCAATTTTACTATTAATCATGAAGATAATTACTTTGAAGAAAGAAACTAGACATTCTTTCCAACTAAAATTCTAAAATTGAATTATTATGAACCGGGAAAGAAATTATCTACAATGAAAAAGAATTATCTAAATTAAATTGATGCAATGAGTTTAAGAATTTTAGAATAGTTTTATTGTAATTCTATTTACTATAAACCGTAGATTAAAATTAATTGATCATTTATTAAGAATATATGATATTAAAATCTGTCATATACTAAATTTAATGGTTTAATTAATTAGTAGATTATGAGATTTTTTGAATCGCCCAAATGTTGATTACATCATCATAATTTACACAACTTAAGTTGATAATTTACATTATTCCTCAATCGTTGGTTACCCAAAGGCAACAACGTGTATTGAAACAATAAAATTGTCATATTAAAGTATTTTCTAGTAAAATATTATGTTTAGTACACCTTAATAAGTCGCAAAGGATAATTAGGGTATATTAATTAAGTTATTGCCCCAAAATCTGAAATTAAAAATCTGAAGATTAAGGATTAAATAGAGCGTAAGGATTCAAAGTATTATAGTAATATTCCTATTATCTGGTTTTCTCTTAAGTTATAAGAATTAAGTATAATCTTATAAATTATTGTATTGTGTCTTCTGATCTTCTCATAAGTGAAGTTATATATATATTATGTATTTTAATTTAAAAGATTTAAGTTTATGATTATGTTTTTTTTTTAAATACAAATTATAGTATTTTCCTAATTTAAGAGTAAATATTTTATAATAATTAAATTTTTGAAGATTATGTATTTTTCTTCTCTTTCCTCACTATTATCTCTTAAAAATATTTTTATAAATTATTGTTTATTGTATTTTAAAGAAAGATAACTAATGTTTTAATTTTATCTTCTTATTTTCTCTATTAAAATTACAGTTAATGTACTTATATCGATGGTCTTAACTTTGCTGAATGGAATGAACAAGTCCAATTTCACTCAGGTGCACAGGACTTGGACATAGCACTATTATTTGATAAGCCCGATGCTATAACTGATGAAAGCAACAAAGAAGATAAGGCCTTTATGGCAGACTGGGAATGTTCTAACAAATTATGCCTTATGTTTTTGCGAATGACGGTTGATGGAAACATTAAGGTTGCTCTTCTGGACATGGATAACGCTCAAGAGTTTCTAGCAAACATCAAAGCATGCTCACAGACAGCCGATAAGTTGCTTGCCGGTGCACTTATGGCAAAACTTACCACTATGAAGTATGATGGTAGTCGCACTATGCATGCACATATCATGGAAATGACATCTCTCTCTGGAAAACTTAAGAGTGTGGGAATACAGTTGACGAATGGTTTCTAGTTCAATTTATTTTGAACTCTCTGCCAAATGATGTTTATAGTCCATTCCAAATTAATTATAATGCTCAAGAAAAGAAATGGAACATAAATGAATTGACTAGTAAACTTGTTCAGGAAGAGGCAAGGCTTAAGGATATGAAACCTAACACTGTTCATTTTTCAAATCTAGAAGCTGGGTTGGGTTCTAATGCTAAACCAGGGAAAGCTAAAACTAAGAAGAAGGGGAAAGCCCTTCAGGTGTCTTCTAATGCAAGCTTCAAGAAAGAAGGGAACAAGAAAAAATGTCATTTTTGTCGTAAAATGGGTCACTTTCAGAAGGATTGTCTGAAAAGGAAGGTTTGGTTCGAAAAGAAAGGTATGATTCATACTTTTCTTACTTTTGAATCAAATTTTATTGATGTTCCTAATAATATTGGTGGATTGACTCGGGCTCTACAACTCATATTTCAAACAATTTACAGGGATTTCTTACGATCCAAACCACAAGCCAAAGTCGACAAAGTGAAAGATATGTAATTATGGGCAATAAAGACAAGGTGCCAGTGGAAGGTATCAGTACATACCGACTTATATTAGGTTTTGGCAATATTGTCGATTTGTATGATACACTATATGTACCTTTGTTTTCTCGCAACTTATTATCTATATCTAACTTGGATGATTGTGGCTATGTATTTAAATTTGGATCTAAATATTTTAGTTTATATAAAAATAATTGCATGATTGGTTGTAGCAATTTGATTGATGGATTATATAAATTAGAGTTAGATAATTCTTATGTAGAATCTCTGATTACTGTAAACAATACTATTAGAATGAAAAGAAATATGAATGATGAAAAGTCGGCGTACTTGTGGCACAAAAGATTGGGTCATATATTCAAAGAAAGAATGCAACGTTTAGTGAAGTTTCAAGTTCTTCCAAACTTGAATTTTACTGACTTAGGTGTATGTATCGATTGTATAAAAGACAAACAGACGAACATACTAAGAAAGGTGCCTCTCGTAGCTCTCAACTTCTAGAAATAATTTACACAGATATTTGTGGGCTATTTGACATTCCCTCTTTTAATAAAGAAAAGTATTTCATCACTTTCATCGATGATTTCTCACGTTATGGGTTTGTTTATCTTCTAAATGAGAAATCGCAATCTATTGATGCACTTGAGGTGTTTATAAATGAGGTTGAAAGACAGTTAGAAAAACAAGTGAAAATCATTCGATCTGATCGCGGTGGGGAATTTTATGGTAGATATGACGAATCAGGACAAAATCCTGGACCCTTTGCTAAATTCTTAGAAAAGCGTGGTATATGTGCACAATAAACTATGCCCGGCACACCACAGCAAAATGGTGTTCCTGAATGTCGTAACAGAACACTTATGGATATGGTTCGGAGTATGCTCAGTCACTCAACTGTGCCTAAATCTTTGTGGATGTATGCACTTAAGACCGCCATGTATTTACTAAATCGGGTTCCTAGTAAGGCAGTAGAAAGGACTCCTTTCGAACTATGGACAGGAAGGAAACCTAGTTTGCGTCATATACATGTATGGGGTTGCCCTGCGGAGGTACGTTTGTATAACCCACACGAAAAGAAATTGGATTTCAGAACTGTAAGTGGATTATTTATTGGATATCCAGAGAAATCGAAAGGGTTCAGATTTTATTGTCCGAATCATAGCATGAGAATTGTTGAATCCAGAAATGTTTCATCGAGAAATTCTGAAGTCAGTGCAAGAAGTTTTCATCAGTGTAATTCTGATCTTCAGGAAATTACAGAACATGTTACTATTCCTTTGTCTATTGTTTCGAAAGTAGTTGTTCCGACTGTTATTTTGAAAGTAATTCTTCCGACTGTTCCAAAACAACCAACTGCTACTGAGGACATTCCGATTGATAACATCGTTGTTGATGATGTAGTTGAACCAAATGATATACCATTAAGAAAGTCTACCCGTGAACTAAGATCAGCTATATCTGATGATAATTTGGTTTATCTACAAGAATCTGAAATTGATTCTGCAATTGACGATCCGGTTTCATACAAGAAAGCTATTGAATGTAAAGAATCCGATAAATGGATTGATGCCATGAAAGACGAGTTAAAATCAATGGAACAAAATCAAGTCTGGGATCTCATCAAATTGCCACACGATTCCAAGCGAGTTGGATGTAAATGGATATTTAAGATCAAACGTGACTCAAAAGGCAAAATCGAATGATATAAAGCTAGACTGGTTGCTAAAGGTTTCACTCAGAAAGACGGCATTGATTATAAAGTGACATTTTCGCCTGTCTCTAAGAAAGATTCCTTACGTATCATCATAGCTTTAGTATCTCATTACGATCTTGAGTTACACCAAATGGATGTCAAAATTGCTTTTCTAAATGGAGAACTCGAAGAGGAAGTCTACATGGATCAGTCCGAGGGCTTTTCAATTGGGGGAAAGGATATGGTTTGCAAATTGAAAAGGTCGATATATGGGCTGAAACAAGCATCACGACAATGGTATCTCAAGTTCAATGATGTGATTACTTCTTTTAGTTTTAAGGAAAAGATTGTTGATCGTTGTATATACTTGAAGGTCAGTGGGAGTAAGATAATGTTTCTAGTTCTATATGTTGATGATATTTTACTTGCGAGTAACGATCTTGGAATGATGAAAAGCACCAAGAATTTTCTCTCGAAGAATTTTGAAATGAAAGATATGGGTAAGGTGAACTATGTGATAGGAATAGAAATATTTTGTGATCGATCACAAGGTTTGTTAGGTTTGTCTCAGAAAACATATATTAACAAGATTCTCGAGAGATTTAAGATGGACAAATGTTCAGGCTGGTAAGGTACTGATTCAGAAAGGGGGTAAATTTGGTTTATATCAATGTCCTAAAAACGAATTGGAAAAGGAAGAAATGAATAAAATTCCTTATACTTCCATTGTGGGTAGTTTAATGTATGCACAGACTTGTACAAGACCAGATATCAGTTTTGCTGTAGGAATGCTTGGACGTTATCAAAGCAATCCTGGAATGGAACATTGGAAGGCAGCAAAAAAAGTTTTACGATATCTTCAAGGTACAAAAGATCACATGTTGACATATAGGAGATCCAACTACTTAGAGACGGTCGGTTATTCAGATTCAGACTATGCCCGGGTGTTGCGATACATGAAAATCCACTTGCGGATATGTGTATCTTCTAGCCGGCGGAGCAATCTCATGGAAAAGTGCAAAGCAGACGGTAATCACTGCATCTACTATGGAAGCCGAGTTCGTGGCATGCTTTGAAGCCATGGTAAAAGGACTATGGCTGCGGAACTTTATTTCGGGACTTGAAATTGTCAACAGCATTGCCAAGCCGCTGAAAATTTATTGCGATAATTCTGTAGCAGTCTTCTTCAACAAAAATGACAAGTACTCCAAAGGTGCCAAACACATGGAGATTAAGTACTTTGCCGTGAAAGAAGAAGTACAGAAACAAACAATAATAATACAACATATAAGCACGGAGATGATGATAACTGATCCTTTGATGAAAGGATTACCACCCAAGATATTTCACGAACATGTCGAAAGAATGGAAATAGTTATATGTGATAAATAATTGTTGCAATACAAATTATATTATAGATGAATGATTATTTATAATATTATTATTGATTGATTGTTTCAAATGCAATTCCTATTTATTTAAGCATATATATATTATCGTTTACTCTTAGTAGGAATTAGTCTATATAAATTAGACAATTAATGTGGATCCTTAAGTATACCATTATGGTTTATATTAAGTTAGAATTGATATTGTAGTACATAGAAGGAAGTTAGTAACAAATATTATTAGCAACCGCCATGACTCGTATTAATTTTGCTTAAGTATAAATATTATGATTTTAGAATTTATGAAATATAAAGACATACAATATTATTGTGCACCTTATGAACGTTATAATGTCATAAAGTTTTATAATGGACCAAGTGGGAGAATGTAAGAAAAATTATGTGGCCCAAAATAAAACATTAATGGGCTGGTATAAATGGGCTGATTATGAGGCTTAATTAATATATCAGATGATTAAAGGATGCATACTGACATGTTAATTAAGAATGTGCTATTATATCCATAAGCTAAAGGATGCGCTATTAATTGATCTGTCTACAAGCTAAATGGTGCATCTCACATAGCTTTGATTAAAAGAGTGCATTGACTGACAGATTTTTAGATTCATTGCATAATAACAAATCTCTAGCATACGTATCCAATGTATAGCACATTTGATTAAAATGATTTATAATAGGGTGCAATAATTAAATACCGGCCAGATACATCTCCCTTATTATCCATCCTTTGACATCCTACGCTATCCATCTGAGAACAGTCTCTATAAATATTGCTTTAATGACAGGAAATGGTAAGAGATATAAAAAATTCTAATAGTAAGGTTGATCCTCTCTTCATCGATATTTCATAAAGAACAAGTTGTCATTGCTTAGAAAGAGAAAGAGGAGAGAAATCGCTTTGCAGTTCTTCTGACGGTTTGCGAAGAACGTTTCAAGTATTGTTCTACAGTTTACAATGGATAAAGGTATATAATCTATTTGATTAATTTACACGTGGAGACTTTGAATTGTAAGAACTTTAATTTGCTTATGATTATTTTTTAATTTCGCTATCGAAACTATCAGGTTATTTGCGGTACAACAGGTCTATCTAGGTGAGACCCTATCAGTACCAAAGCTGGGGTCAGCCCTCTTCGCCTCGCCTCTTGATCAGTCTCCGTATCCATGAGCACGAGCAACAAAAAAATCCTAAATCGGTTTGAGAAGTGGGAAAGAGCAGTAAAGAGAGGAGAAAGAGCAAAATCCTTAGATGGAGTTTGGAAATTGTGAGTTGGAAAAGAACAAACAAAAAAGAAAGTCAGATAAGTGGGAAATCGTACCAAGTGGGTGTGGGGTACGTGAACCAGGACTAGCTCGGCGATGACAGGAGTAGGAGTATGAGATGGGTGAAGGTACTGAAGGGACAGGACTATAGGAGTGGGGAGCCCAATGTAGCGTGAAGTAAGAGAAAAACTGGAAGATACGTAACTTAAACCGGGTCATTAATGGTTGGGGTTCGGTCGGTTCGGTTAATACGGTTTTTAAAATACTTAAACCGAACCATATAAGCTAAACCGAATTAACCCAAAAAATAAACCGAACCGAACCATTTAAACTGAAAAATCGAACCGTTTAAACCAAACTTCAGCGGTTCGGTTTAAAACCGAAAAAACCGGACCATTTGAACAGCCCTACTAATACCCATCGGACTCAAACTGAGTTCGATTGACTCCATAACCAATTTCCTTTAAGATCTCTGCATGTTTCTTTAATATCCGTGCGTATTGCATTAATATCTGTGCACATTTTCATTAATATCCGTGCACACAGATCCTAAAATAGATCGGATGGTTATGAAGCCATCGGACCCAAACTACTCTCCTTTCATTGAGTGCCTCTTCACGTTTCACCCAAACTTCTTTCTCTCTCTTCTTCATGGTGCAAATCTGAGTTGTTTCTTTACAAATGTTGTTGCGAACTGGTGATTTTTGGATGTTTCTCTCAATTTTGGGCAGTCGTTAAACGAGATTTTTTTTTATGGTCATGTTTCTCCCCTGTTCTTTACAAATGTTGTTGTCACAAATCTTCTTCACAAATCCTGTGCATAAATCTTCAAGCAGTCCACCATCAAGCGTTTGTGCATCACCAAGGGCACAACCGCTCCGCTAATCTTTCTTTCACACATTACAAACCGACAAATCGATGTTTGATTATATAATCTTAGTACGCAATTAATTATCATGCTAAATAATAAATCAACCGTACACCATCTGGGGCTGCTTCAGCCAGCGCACCAGCCTCCTCATGCAGCTCGAGGACTCCCAGCTTCTATGCATGAAGAACCCTACCAGGCTCGACCCCTCTGGTGATGACGGTAATAGTGGTGTCTTTTGGGAGACCCATTCGGAGGCTGTTATTAGTGATTATACGTACACACTCTGACACACACACACACACACTGTGATCACACACTGAAAAAATGACTTCATTGATCATATTTCTTTTTTCAGGTTATGGTGATTAACTAGAAGTATATATTTTTTTCAGGAATATAAATGGGATAAATATTGCACATACTGGACAAATGACTGTACAATGCTACGGTACGGCAATGGTTCGGTAAACCACAAATTAATTGTAGAAGAAAAATGGGTAAATAAAGAAGCTGGTTTTAATTTGTGGGGCCTAACGCCGGACTATTTCTTACCGCCGTCCGATCTTAAACGGGAATGAGTGCACATGAATTAAAAAATCAAATGACAAGGCATGAAAGAAAGCAGCATGCATGATCAATTTTGTTTCTTAATTTCTTATTGTTTTACTCTTTTTGAGAGAAAAACCTCCCATGGTCAAATTGAACATGAGAAATTAATTAATAGAATAGTTCTATATATGTATGCATATATAGGAGATATCATCTCAGTTCGAAAATTCAAATGCATGCTCTTAATATGTTGCATGTCCAACGTTTTATGAAGGATATATATTTAAAGAAGTGAGAATTTCTTGACAATGAGTTGTATATCTTGACAATTATGATAACAACTTCTCAAATCATGCTCTTAATAGACATGTTTTCTTTTCTTACAGATTGAAATTGGTAGGTATTTGTCTGGTTTTGTAGATTAGTATATCTTCATACAAATACTTGTTTTAACCTTAGTCTCAGATTTGTGGTATTGATTTGATACTGTTGATGCATGTTAGGATAATTTTTATGTGTTTATTTAACACTCCCATTTCCCTCAATAGATAGTGATTGTTATTGTCAGGAGAATATGGCAATTATATATTCTAATTGTCGATCTTTTTGTTCGAAAGATAAGAACTCAAGATATGTACTTCCCATTCATTTTTCTTTTTGTTTTTGGAAGTAAAATGTTTTATCTGGAATCAAAATATTTTGTCTGGAACCAAATTTAATTTGGTAAAGCACCAGCTTCAAAGTCATATATAATACTAATAGAGCACATCTCGGAAAACATAAAAACCTTCATAGACCAAGAAAGAATAATTTTAGACAAGGCTATGAATTTTAGTAAATGTATGTCAATGGGGGTGTACTATAGAGAAGAACCTACATTAATTGGAGAAGTGAGACATGAACTGGAAATCCTTTTTTGGTCTAAACTTTTACATGGACCCCTTCCTCTCAAGCACCTGGACGGCAAACAGAAAAAAAAAGAGATCCATACAACCAGCAAAGAATGACTATTGGCTTAAATATCATTCTTATGAGGAGAAGAAATGAAGGGAAATGAGTCCACAAAAGCAAAGTAAATTCATTCCATTTATTACAAAACATATAATAATAGCAAAATTTATTTCTATTGAAGGTCTTCGAGGGGACACCTAAATGTTCCTTGTGGGCGAAAGGAAGACATCATTGAATAGAACACTGCAAAAAAATTGGACAAGAGCTTATGTAGAAGCAACAAACAAGTAATATAAAAATGAAATGTTTGTTTGTCGAAACAGGAGCAGCTTGATTAGTCAATAAATCCTACCAAGGCTTATTACATAAAAACAAAAAAGTTAAGTGGTCTAAATATAAATATTCAAATAATAATAATTATAATAAAAATAAAATTACGAACCTGAGTTTGATTTATTTTTAATGTCAGGGCAGTCACAACTAGGAACAAACGACAAAGGCTCAGTTGGTATCAACCCATCTGGCCGAAAACAAAGCTTATCACAGTGGTGAATCATAACTTTGTATGTGATGAAATGCTCTGCCTGTCGATAAGTGGCTTTTCTTGAGAGGAATCACTAAAAGGCTTTGTAGATTCCACCAACTACAATCCATCTATCGTTATTGATTTTAGGATGGGACAACAGAAAATCTCCGGTGTAGCCAACATATCCAGATTTCCTAGTCTGGTAATAAACTTCAGGTAGACACATTGTCTAATATGCAATTCTTCAAGCTGGGAGGGCAGCTGTGCCAGCTGCAGAACTCGGATACTAGTACAACTGATAATGGTGAGGTGCTTGAGAGTGTGAAGATTGCTGAATGGAAGAGATTGAATCTTGCCACAATTTTGTAACAAGACTTCTTGAATTGATTGCAAGGAAGACTGATCACTCATCCATCCCGGTAATGTGGCAATTTTATGATAATATGCTACTTGAAGCCTTTTGAGGTTAGGATGTGGCTGGAGGGATTCTAACTAAGAAAAACCTGCATCATCGACACCAATCCACTTGTCCTCACAAGCTTCAGGTTTGAGAATTAATTCCACATGTGATTTCTCAGTGTCACGAAATTCTAAAGCAATACCCCAACTTAAATTCAAAGTTTTAAGTTTGCATTTATTTCTCAAGTTGGCACGCTGGCCATCTTTTAAATTACTCACTCCATAAATAGAGAGATTTCCTTCAAGGCTCGTCATATCCTTTAACCAATCTATAGTTTTAACTCTCAAACATGCTGCCATCTTCTTTATTGCCGGAAAATAAACAAGCCAATGTGGGACATAATCCAATACATCATACATTCCAATAACTAATCTCAGTTGAGATAAGTTACTAAGTGAACCGAGTGATTTAGGTAGATTCTTAAGATTGTTAGAATGAATATATAAAAACTGTAAGTTAAGAAGATCACCAATACTTTCAGGTAGACTCCTAAGATTTCGAGAACTAATATCTAAAAATTATAAGTTAAGAAGATCACCAGTACTTTCAGGTAGATATTCAATTAAATGACATTTGAGAATTAAAGTTTGCAAGTTGTATAGGAGGCCAATGGACCGTGGCAACATTTTAAGATGAAAACATTTAATATCAAGATAGGCAAGATGTTTCAACTCAGAAATGAAATCAGGTAGATATTCAAGGGAACAACAATTGAGAATTAAAGTCTGCAGGATGTATAGGAGGCCAATGGATCGTGGCAACATTTTAAGTCTTGAAGATGTAATATCAAGATAGGCAAGATGTTTCAACTCAGAAATGGAATCAGGTAGAAATTCAAGGAAACAACTATTGAGAATTAAAGTCTGCAGGTTGTATAGGAGGCCAATGGATCGTGGCAACATTTTAAGACGACAACATTTAATATCAATATAGGAAAGATGTTTCAACTCAGAAATGGAATTAGGTAGATATTCAAGCAAACAACGATTGAGAATTAAAGTCTGCAGGTTGTATAGGAGACCAATGGATTGTGGCAACATTTTAAGAACTGAAGATGTAATATCAAGATAGGCAAGATGTTTCAACTCAGAAATGGAATCAGGTAGATATTCAAGGGAATAACAATTTAGAATTAAAGTATGCAGGTTGTATAGGAGGCCAATGGGTGGCAACATTTCAAGACATGAAGATGTAATACCAAGATAGGCAAGAAGTTTCAACTCGGAAATAGAATTAGGAATCTTATTTATGCGGCACTTATGATCCAAATCTCCTCTGCATGCTCTCAGATCCACAGATAGAGTTCTTAAACCTTTCATATTTTGTCGGAGAATTTGATTTACATATCCAAAGAAACCACTTGCATATAAATGGTGTATGCTTTTTGCAGAATGTTTTCCTTTTGAATATCAAGTGGCTGATTGATCTGCACCGAATAATGTTCATTCTCAGAATTAAGTCGAGCAAGGTCATGAATTATTTCATGCAACTTATAGTATTCTTTAGATCCATGTGAAAAACCATCAAGAAAGGACCTCTCTTTTAACTCGTCATAATATTCCCCGGCAATTTCTTTGATCCTTCTTTTGCCACTGGATTCGATGTAGCCATGAGAGATCCATAACTCTATCAAATTTATCTTTTCTATTTCGTAATCTTTTGGGTACATGGAGCAAAGCAAAAAGCAGGGCTTAAGGTAGAGAGGTAGATGATCATAGCCAAAAAAAAGGAACCTGAAACATCTCCCAAAGACTTGGACTCTCGTTCCATACATCATCCAAAACAAGCAATATTCTTTTTTCCTTCACAGTTTTTGCAAGCTCTTCTTGTAATGGACTCAACTGATCATATTTAATTTTGGAATTGATTCAATGGTTGCTTTGATGAGTCTTCTGACTTCAAATTCTTCAGAAACACAAACCCACCCAAATAATTGAAACGACCGTATGACTTTTTGTTTTCAGATCGTAAGGAATTGATGACCTCTTTTATTTCAGCATCTCTCCCAAAAATGTTTGCCTCATCTACCATGTCCGTTGGGGGTCATACAATTTTACTGTTCGGACGCCTCGCCCCGTCACTCTCCCTTAATTGAAGAGCCTCACGATGTTTCGCTATTTCATCAAATAGGCTTCTTATTTTGTGAAGCCGATCAACCATTCCATTTGGAATTTGAACAAAGCAGATAAAATCAAGCATCCCCTATTTATATTTAGTACTGCACAACAGCAGATAAAAAAAAAAAAAAAAACACTAGCACGAGTAAGATCATTTTAGTTTCAACATGTGCAAGGCACTAACCTCCATTTCCTTTCTCTTGTGAGAGCCAGAAGCCTCAAGCCTTTCTTGCCTCTACTTGAACATGTGTGACCTCGTACCGGTACTCGCCGAGCACATCCTCGGCATCATAAGCAATCTTCTTGAGCTCCTTGAGCCAGAACTTGACGGACCGGTCTATGATCTCCCTCTCCTCAGCATCGTACATCGTTGCCTTGATCCACTTCAGAGTTTGCATCAGCCTTTCAAGATCCTCCTCAACAGCACGAACACACTTCTTTTCTGAGTTATTAGAATTTGATGAAGAGGAAGGAGCCTGGACAGTGGCTGTAATTGAGGGGAGCAAATTGGTGGCTAGAGAAAGCAAAGAGGTTATCAAATTCCCTGCCATTTTGCACGTACATAACAGTGGCTTGGTGTATGCTCTGTTCTTTAGATCTGAGTTGTGAAAATGAGAAATGAGTAAAGAGCAATAGAGTCCTTAGATCTGAGGGGTAAGCGATTGTATAATCAACATTTCATAATTCCAAGTATTTTCAGGTTTCTGAATTAACTTACAATTAATTAAGTGGATCTGAAATGTGTAAGAGAGAGCACAGAGTTTATCAAAATCGCTACCTTTTTGCTCTGTAGATTTATGTGAAGAGGCAAGGAGGAAAGAACCTTAGATCTGAGTAGTGAATGTGACAAATGTGTAAAGAAGAAAGAGCAGCAGTGAGTTAAGATCTGAGGAGATAAGGTAAGCTCTTGACAAATGTCCAAAGCTCTGTAGTCATGAAAATGGGGAGTAAAGGCTTGACAGTACAGTAATCAATGCTTATTTAATTGGGCGGTAAAATTGTAGAACTACATCAGATTCATTGTTGCATGATTCAAATCACTTGCCTGTAACTCGAGCCATATCAATAGAAGAAGGGCTCCAAATGTCATGAAAAATACTCTTTATTTTACTGAGAAGTGCGCTCTTGCCAGAGCCATCAAAAGAAGTGTAGTTGTTTCAGGGTTTTTAATCTTATCTCTAGCTGCACCATCAATAAATTGTAAGAAATTTAGGTGAAAAATACAGGGGAAAGACCTTGGCCATTAAATTAAATCATAAAACCTAATCCTAGATGAGGAGGGGATCAAGTTCAAAATTATAAACTTACAGATCGATATGCACATGATAATTGAGCACATGACACTGACACAAACAATTACCGCAAAATCCTAAACAATAAAAGTGGAGCAAAAGGAAAACCCTATACTCTAAAATCGGGAACAACATAAAAGCAAGCATTTCTCAGCTACATTAGAAGGGAAATATATGCAGAAGAGAAATAAGGAGATAAATACACTTTTAAATCTAATCTGGACCACGCAGCACCATCACAGTTTATTCCAACAATCTCTGAAGTGTCTATGAAATAATTTCATAATCAACTATTTCAATTAAGTTAAAATAAAAAATAAAAAAGAAGAAAGAAAATGATTGTATTATCGAGTTGAATCGGTGAGAGTTAATTTGGAAAGCATTATATAAGTAGCATAGCAAATGTTAAATGAACATAGATCTGTCTTGACAGAACAACTCTGGTACTGATTTGACTGGTCCATGCCGTCTTGTCAGGAAGGGAACAACAAGATTCAACAGAAATTAATAAAATTATGAAGGAATATATTTCAGAGATTGTTGGAACAAACTATGATGGTGCCGGCTGTTGATGCAGCTCATTTGATATGGGGGTCACCATGATAGGCATTGAAATTTTCAAGCCGAGAACTCTAGTCGTGTCAATTCTTGATACATCTATCAGTATACGCGGACTAAACCTTCATAACATCAGCAAATCACAAAAAAAAAGAAATCAACACTAAGTAAATGGAAGAGTTCATTTGATAATTGTAATATAAGCTTCGCGATACTTTGGCAAAATGAATAAAAAAAATTTTATATATAAAAATTACTATCCAATCAGTTGACAAAAAAAAGTACATATAAAAACAGGTAGCACTTGTACAACCAGAGAAGAATAGAACTGTCACCAAAGGAACGAATCTTATTCGATGGAATTGACATCTTAGAGGGGGATAAAATTTGGGCATGAAGAAAATTTAATAACGTACTGTTGTAGCACCAGGTCAGTCACTTTGTGAAGAAGGGAAAGCCTAGCTGAAATGACTGGTCATTTGCCTGAATGGTTTTGGTTGCCTAGTACATCACTTGCAGTGTACTTAGGGATTGGTCTAGGGCATTTTAACAGTGACATACTCACAATTACTAACTTCAAAAATGTTTTGGGGTTTTAATCTTAGATTATATGCATGAGAAGAGCAAAGATCAACAATCAAGAGATCAAATATTCAGTTCCTCTTTTTTTGATCAGAGTCATTTTTTATTGTTTACAAAGTGGCAAACTTCTGGCACCAAACAGTCCCAAGACAACTCTCAATACAAACCAAAATTAAAACCATGTCTACACTTTGAATTTAATCAAAGTGTTTTATGAGCTAATAAAGGACATCTTCATGGACAAACAGAAATAAATTTCATATTTTTCTGATTTTTGTACAATTTCTGAGAGCATTTTAAAGTTCAGATTCCTTAAAATTAAAAAAAAAAAAAACGGTACTGTACCAAGTTGGTACACGGACTGCCTCTCACAAAATCAAACATCTGGCATAGCTAGAGGTCTTAGAAAAATTTGAAATTTTCTAGAGCTAAAGCTTTTACACTCTCCTGAGAATTTCGACACCAAGAACACAAATTTTGGCCTTGTAGATTGGCCTGTGCAAAATTCACAAAATAAGCTGTCAGAATACGTAAAAATCAGAAGAAGAAAAAAATTCAGTTTTAAGTGGCTTATATAGCGTCCCACCTTGTTTTTTTTTTTTTCTTTTCGTTTTTCCGGTTTTGAGTTGTTTATGGCGTCCCACTTTGATTTTTCGTTTTTCTGGTTCTGATAGTCTTATAGCGTCCCACAGGGATGCCAGAACCCTTGCCTGCTTTCCTATTTTTTTAATTTTCAACCCAACATTTCCTATTTCCTATCAATTAAAATTTTGGCAGAATATCAGTGTGACAGGTGCACTACCTATATCGGTGGCTGCACCTATGCCAAATGGCGAGAGTAAGTACCATCAATTCTTGTCTCCTAATTAGAAAATGTAAAATAAGAAGTCAAATTGATTTTTATAAAAGATTAGTAACCCCTTTTCATTCAACTGTAATTGAATTGTTGTTCTTATGTGAAGTGTTACCAGAAGGATAGGTGGTGCCACGGAAATAGTACTTTAGAAATATTCCAGCTAAATCTGAGGTGTTTCTTTAAAAATGTTGTTGCGAACTAGTGATTTTTGAATGTTTATCTCAATTTTGGGCAGTCGTTAAACGAGATTTCGTTTATGGTCATGTTTCTCCCCTGTTTCTTTACAAATGTTGTTGGCACAAATCTTGTGCACACCACCGGCTCGACTAAATTCCTAACAATAAACAGGGGCAGAGACATGACCAGCGCTTCATCACCATGCCACACACTATCCATTTCGTTTATGGTCATACAAAATCTTTTCACTTTTCAGGCATACTGGCTTTTTTTTTTTTTATTTGTTCTTGGTTGTCTGTATGGTCACTATGGGATGCAATGGCCACATCGCTTGGAAGCAGTCCACCCTCAAGCTGTTGTGCATCACAAAGGGTCCCCCACGGCCGCTCTGCCAATCTCTCTTTCACACATTACAAACCGGCAAATCGATGTTTGATTATATAATCTTAGTACGCAATTAATTATCATGCTAAATAATAAATCAACAGCCTCCTCATGCAGCTCCAGGACTCTCAGCTTCTATGCATGAAGAACACTACCAGGCTTGACCCCCTCTCGTGATGGTAGCAACAGCGATGCCTTTTGGGAGACCCATTCAGAGTTTGTCATTAGTGATTACAGGTACACACTCTGACACACACACACACTGTGACCACACACTGAAAAAATGACTTCATTGATCATATTTTTTTATTAAAACTATATATGTAAATCTGAGGATTGTGCAATCTGTTTTTTTTATTAAAACTATATTTAAAGAAGTGAGAATTTCTTGACAATGAGTTATATATCTTGACAATTATGATAACAACTTCTCAAATCATGGTCTTAATAGGCATGTTTTCTTTTCTTACAGATTGAAATTGGTAGGTATTTGTCTGGTTTTGTAGATTAGTATATCTTCATACAAATACTTGTTTTAACCTTAGTCCCTGGTTTGTGGTATTGATTTTGATACTGTTCATGCATGTTAGGATAATTTTGTGATGTTTTTACCCCCTTATTTTTATGTGTTTCTTTAACACTCCCATTTCCCTCAATAGATACTGATTGTTATTGTCAGGAGAGCATGGCAATTATTCTAGTTGTTGATCTTTTTGCTTGATCTTGAGTTTGAAAGATGTGAACTTAAGATATGTACTTCCAATTCATTTTTTTCTCTTGTTTTTGGAAGTAAAATATTTTATCGAGAATCAAATTTGCCTTGGTAAAGCACCAGCTTCAAAGTCATATATAATACTAATAGAGCACATCTCGGAAAACATAAAAACCTTCACAGACCAAGAAAGAATAATTTTACACAAGGCTTTGAATTTTAGTAAATGTATGTCAATAGAGAAAAACCTACATTAATTGGAGAAGTGAGACACAAACTGGAAATTATTTTCTGCTCTAAACTTTTACATGGAGCCTCCTCTCAAGCACCTGAACAGCAAAAAGAAAAAGAAAAAGAAAAAGAAAAAGAAAAAAGAGATCCATACAACTGGCAAAGAATGACTATTGGCTTAAATATCATTCTTCTGAGGAGAAGAAATGAAGAAAAAAAAGAGTATAGGAAAAATACAAAATCAATAAAAATGAGTCCACACAAGCAAAGTAAATTCATTCCATTTATTACAAAACATATAATAAATCGAATAGCAAAATTTATTTCTATCGAGGGTCTTCGAGGGGACTCATACATGTTCCTTGTGGGCGAAAGGAAGACATCATTGAATAGAACACTGCAAAAAAATTGGACAAGCAACAAACAAGTAATATAAAAATGAAATGATTATTTATCGAAACAGGAGCAACTTGATTAGTCAATAAATCCTACTGAGGCTTATTACATAAAAACAAAAAAGTGCAGTGGTCAAAATCTAAATATTCAAACAATAATAATTATAATTAAAATAAAATTACGAACCTGATTTTGATTTATTTTAGACCCATTTATCAATGTCAGGGCAGCCACAACCAAAAAAACAGACACGACAAGGTCCGGACAGTATCAACCCATCTGGCAGAACACACAGCATATGACAGTAGTGAATCTTTAACCTTGTAAGTGATGAAATGCTCTGCCTGCCGAATCTCCAGTGTAGATTCCACCAACTGAGGTCACTAAAAGGCTTTGTAGATTCCACGAACTGCAGTCCATCCATCGTTATTGATTTCAGCAAGGGACAACGGCGAATGTCTAGTGTAGCCAACATATCCAGATTTCCCAGTCCGGTAATCAACTCCAGGTTGCCACATTGTACAATATGCAATTCTTCAAGCTGGGAGGGCAGCTGCTCCAGCTGCAGAACTTGGATACTAATACAACAATAAATGGCGAGCTTATTGAGAGTGTGAAGATTGCTGAATGGAAGATATTGAATCTTGTCACAGTGTTCTAACAAGACTTCTTGAATTGATTGCAAGGAAGATGGATCACTCATCCATCCCGGTAATGTGGCACCATAATAATATGCTAGTTGAAGCTTTCTGAGGTTAGGATGTGGCTGGAGGGATTCTAACCAAGAAAAATCTGCATCATCGACACCAACCCACTTGTCCTCACAAGCTTCTAGTTTGAGTACTAATTTCACATCTGATTTCCCACGGTAAAAAAAATCTGATTCAGCATCAAACATTAAATTCAACAATAAATTCAAACTTTCAAGTTTGCACTTATTTCTCATCTTAGCACCCTGGACATCTTTTAAATTACTCATTCCATAAATAGAGAGATTTCCTTCAAGGCCCGTCATATCCTTTAACCAATCTATAGTTTTAACTCTCAAACATGCTGTCATCTTCTTCATTGCCGGAAAATTAACAAGCCCATGCGGGACATAATCCAATAAATAAGGTATTTGAATGCCTAATCTCAGTAAGTTACTAAGTGAACATAGTGATTTAGGTAGATTCCTAAGATTTTGAGAATGAATATCTAAAAACTGTAAGTTAAGAAGATCACCAATACTTTCAGGTAGATATTCAAGGGAATCAGAATTGAGAATTAAAGTCTGAAGGTTGTATACGAGGCCAATGGATCGTGGCAACATTTTAAGATTTGAAGATCGAATATCAAGATAGGTAAGATGTTTGAACTCGGAAACGGAATCAGGTAGATATTCAAGGAAAATACAATGGAGAATTAAAGTTTGCAGGTTGTATAGGAGGCCAATAGATCGTGGCAACATTTTAAGATGAAAACATTTAATATTAAGATGGACAAGATGTTTCAACTCGGAAATGGAATCAGGTAGATATTCAAGAGAATAACAATTGAGAATTAAAGTTTGCAGGTTGTATAGGAGGCCAATGGTTCGTAGCAATATTTTAAGACATAATGATGTAATATCAAGATAGGCAAGAAGTTTCAACTCGGAAATAGAATTAGGAATCCCTTTCAGATCATTCCCTTTCAATTCCAATACCCTGAGTGCTTTAAAATTTGTGAGGTTACATATTTGAACATCTCCTCTTCGTGCTGTCAGATTCATAGATAGAGTTCTTAAACCATTCATATTTTGTTGGAGACCACTTGCATATAAATGGTATGCTTCTTGCATAATGTTTTCCTTTTGAATATCAAGTGGCTGATTTATCTGCACCGAATAATGTTCATTCTCAGAATTAAGTCGAGCAAGGTCATGAATTATATCATGCAACTTGCAGCGTTCTTTAGATCCATGTGAAAAACGAACAAGAAATGACCTCTCTTTTAACTCCTCATAATATTCAGCGGCAATTTCTTTGATCCTTCTTTTGCCACTGTATTCGATGTAGCCATGAGAGGTCCATAACTCTATCAAATTCATCTTTTCTATTTCGTAATCTTTTGGGTACATGGAGCACAGCAAAAAATCGGGCTTAAGGTGGTGAGGTAGATTATCATAGTTGATCTGGAGTGCTGGGAATATATCATTCGATGAATTTGATTCCCAAAGGTCACTTTCTAGAATCTCTCTCCAACACTCTTCATCAGTTGTATACCTAAGAAGACTTGCAATCGACTTCACAGCCAATGGCAACCCACCACATTTTTTCATAATCTTCCTTCCGACATCTACCAAGTGTTTTGGCACAGTATCGCTTGTACCACTAAATGCATAATGTTGAAACAACTTCCAACACAAATCTTCAGGCAAGTTAGTTGGCCTAAAACAGGTCGTTGTTTGCATGATCTTTGCAACCTTTTCATTTCTTGTTGTCATGAGAACTCTGACCTACTTTGCTTTTATAAAAGAAACCATAAACATCTCCCAAAGACTTTGATTCTCGTTCCACACGTCATCCAAAACAAGCAGTATTGTTTTTCCCTTCACAGTTTCTGCAAGCTCTGCTTGTAACGGACTCAACTCACTCCCACCAATACATTTTTCGGAGATTGATTCAATGGTTGCTTTGATGAGTCTCCTGACTTCAAATTCTTCAGAAACACAAACCCACCCAAATAAATCAAAGCACCGGGTTACCCTCTCATCTTTGTAGACCCGTTGGGCAATAGTAGTTTTTCCGAGACCACCTTATCCTCTATCGTTGCAAATACTCTATGGGACCCACACACTTTACCCATGAAACTACTAACTCCTCTATCGTTGCAAATACTTCCTGCATCATATTTGTTGCATGGGTATACCGTTGAAACAAGTATTCCAGAAGTTATTGCATGGGTAACCCATGCAACAAGTCGGAAATTGAGTAGTTGCAACGGGGGGTTGTTGCAACGGTAGTTATTGTATGGGTAACCCATGCAACTGACATTTTTTTGGGTTATTGCATGGGTAAGCTTGCAACGGTAGTTATTGTATGGGTAACCCATGCAACTGACATTTTTTTGGGTTATTGCATGGGTAAGCCCATGCAACAAACCAAATTTTACCCATGCTAAAAATCAGAATTCTAGTAGTGATCATTATAACTTAATTAACTGATTTTTGAAAAAATACTGTTAGATTTTCTTACAGCTGCCAAAAGTCCGTTCAGAAACATATTGATTCGAATTATTTGTTTCAGTCTTTCTAATAAATTAAATTATATATTGTTCTATCTAATTTCAAATAAACATATAAAAACTTTCTAATATCTATATAACAAATAAAAAATCTCAATTTAAAAAAAAAAGAACATAGTTTTAAAAGCTTCTGATACAGTTGCGGATATAGTTTTTATTTTTCTGAAAATAGAAGATATCAAATATTTTCTATATTTACTTAAAAGTGACTTTGAACCAAGCTCGGTAACTAAGAGTCAAAATATTTTTATTTTTTTTCCAATAACACACTAAAAAGATATTTTAATTTTTCTTAGAGCCACAAAAAATCCGATCTGAAAAATATTGATCCGGATTATTTGTTGTAGTTTTTCTAATAAATCAAATTATATAGTATTCTTTCTAATTTCATAGAAATAAAAAAATAGTTCTAATATTTTAATAAAAATAAAGAAAATAAATTATAACTTTTTCAAAAAAAAAAGTTAAGGAGCAGCTAATTATTAGCCGGTTCCTATTACAAATTAATGATCGGCTAATAATTAGTTGGCTTGGGAAGATTTAATAAAACCCAACTTTCGTGGATATTTGGTAATTACTATTTAATGTTGGATATAAATAAAAATGACGTGTTCAGATGCTTCCATATTTTGTACCTCCATTATGCTTCTAATTTAGAACTACAATAAATTGAAATTTAAAACTTAAAATGTGAAATCATTAGGTATGATTTATATCATTTTCTCTATTCATGTGAGAACGAATCATGACATTTTGATTTTATTTTGTTTAATATCATCAGTAGATTATAAAAAATAGTGAAATACATAACAAGCTGTCAATAATGGAGACAAAAATAGAGATATTTCAACTCTCCGCTTTTTCCATTATAAATTTTGCTTCCTTTATACTGCTTTTATTAAGGTATAGATAACACGTTTCTGAAGTAATTTGACTTCTTTTTAATTAGTTTGTATGTTCTGATCATATTAAACCAAAAAAGTAAAAGGAAATTTTTTTACCAGTGTTATAAATAATAGTATGTAATTGTCGAACGAACATGATACCCTCCAAGTGATTAATCGGAAATAATCAGCCGATTAGTAGAAAAATCCGTGAGGATTTGATCATAGACAATAACTAATTGGTCTAAACAGATGTTTTTTACAACATTAAATTTTACTTGATCTTTATTGAAATCATAATAACAATTTAATAGATACGGAGCAGGTTACGATAGGATACCTGTGTCAAACAAATTGTAGCATACATATATGGATTATGCGACTGAAAATTCAGCAGCACTAATTGGTAAAAAACCGGGCTTTTTAATTAGACGACACGAGAAATTTGTCCTAATATATTAATTATTTCGTAACTAATAAGACTTGTCTAATTATGATTTGAAGTTCAACCAAAACTAATCAGTTAAATAATAGTCGATGCTTACGTTGTGTTGAAAAAACATCTTGTCTCATATTAACGCTGAGCTGGAAGATAGAGATATTGAAGAACAATAGGACTTTAATTAATCAACTCTAATCAATGCATCATCTAATTAATTAAGAGAGATTTAACAAACTAGTTGACTCCCCTTTATCCCAAGAATAGCGCATGCATATCAAACAAAAATCAAATGATATTTGAAACTAAGATTAAAAGATTAGAGATGATATTTTTTTGTCAAAGGCCGCTGCACTATGAAAATATATGATAAGGGAAGATAGTAATTGAATTTATCAGATCTTATGTTTTATTTTCTGTGCTCTCAAATTTCTCACAGCAATCGGCACTGACAGTTTGACTACCTTTGTGATTTTGATAGCTCTACTTTAGTCGTGTAAAAAATGAGGAATATATTTTTGTCAAGGATCATTATAATTTAATTAACTGATTTTTGAAAAAAAATACCGCTAGATTTTTTTGAAAAAAATACTACTTTAGTATGACTTATTTGTTTCTGTCTTTCTAATAAATTAAATTATATATTATTCTATCCAATTTAAAAGAAACATATAAAAAAATTCTAATATTTGAATAAAAAACAAAAAATCTCAATTTAAAAAAAAAATAACATAGTTTTAAAAACTTCTTATAGATATAGTTTTTATTTTTCTGAAAAAAAGAATAATTCAATTATTTCTATATTTACCTAGAAGTGACTTTTGAACCAATATCAATAACTAAGATTCAAGGTATTTTTATATTTTTCCAATAACACAGAGAGAAATATTTTAAATTTTCTTAGAGCCGCAAAAAATCCGACCTGAAAAATAGTGATCCGGATTATTTATTGTAGTCTTTCTAATAAATCAAATTATATAGTATTCGGTCTAATTTCATAAAAAAAAAATTCTAATATTTTAATAAAATAAATTAATTATAACTTTTTCAAAAAAAAAGTTAAGGACCAACTAATTATTAGCCGGTTCCTATTAAAAAGTAATGACCGGCAAATTTGGGTAGATTTAATAAAACAAAATCTTCTTGGGCATATTTGGTAATTTCTCGTTAATATTGGATATCTTCATTCTTATATAATGCACATAGTTGTCCTGATCCGCCAATGGCTAAGATTGAAAGATAAATTTTTAGATTTAATATCAGTCCTCCAATCACATAATCTGTCTTATTTTGATTAAATACATCTATTTTATGTGTAGAAGTCTAAATTTAGTTAAAAATATACTCGCCACACATACTACTATATAGTTTGTCACAATTAAGAATGAATCTCTAGCGATATGTTTCCTTATTCATTCTTAAATCTATTTTTGATTCATGCAATTAAATTATTTTCTTATTTCTTCATTTTCTCTTATTCATGCATTTATAGCATATCTTATGAAATAAATGAATTCATTGAACCTGCAAGTTCTAAAAATATTATACAGAGAATGAAAATTTTCAAGAAAAAATATATATGATTTTATGAAACATGAATATACTAGAGTATTCATAAATATGAGAGGATATAGGAAATATTGTATCTTTTTTATTATTAGTTAAGAGGAAATAGGAAATATCGACATTTTAGCTCAGAAAAAATGCAACTTAATTAATTCTTTTTTAGTAGGTTAACTAAATTTGTTTATTATTTTAAATGAAAATTATCAATTTTTTGTCGAATTATTGCCCTCTTTAGTTATTATATGATTTGAGTAATATTCTAACAACATAATTCTTTGACATAATTTTTTTAAAGACAGAGGTTGTTATTTTTTGGTTGGTTAAAAGTAAGAAAATACTCTATGCTCGCTGTTTTAATGTGTGCATTTTCATAAATATTGTTCATTTTTATATTTTAATTAATATATTTTTCATATTTGTTTGTTCATTTTCATAAATGTTACACTATATCAAAGATGATCACACTGGGAATGATATTTCAAGAACTTTTTTCATGTTATATTTGATCTATTTTTTTTCCATTTGTTGTTTCTTTTATTGTTATTTATTATTTAAATTGTTGGATTTTTTGTGTGTACTTTTTATTTTCATTTAATATTTTTTTCTTAATTTTGTGTGAATGTCAAACAAAAAGATATCTTCATATTATATTCAATTTTATAATATGTTTTCGTTGCAACGTACGGGCACAATACTAGTCAAAATGACAGGTTTAGATGCTTCCATATTTTGTACCTCTATGCTTCAATTTTATGTATTTGTCCTTGGCCGTCTGTATGGTCACCAGAATTCACATCCTCTCTCTTACTGCACAAGGGAATATTTTACAATTACTAAATCCAGACCATTCATTTTAACTTGGCACGAATCTCAATGCCCAATAATAATGCCCCCTATTTTTCCGAATCTCAAACCAAATGAGATTTATATCAAACTGTAAAGTGAGGCCCATCCTTTGTAGTAATACAGAGGATATAGATCCATGGTCGATGGGATATTAAAGCGATACACACGGATCTTAAAGGAGATCGAACGGTTATGGAACCCATCGGACCCAAGTTGCTCCCCACCATGGGATGCAATGGCCACATCGCCTGGAAGCAGTCCACCATCAAGCGGTTGTGCATCACCAGGGGCCCCCACGGCCGCACCACCAATCTCTCTTTAACACATTACAAACTTGCAAATCGATGTTTGATTATATAATCTTAGTAAGGAATTAATTATCATGCTAAATAATAAATCAACAGTACACTATCTGGGGCTGCTTCACCCAACGCGCACTAGCATCCTCATGCGGCTCGAGGACTCTCAGCTTCTATGCATGAAGAACCCTACCAGGCTTGGCCCCCTCTCGTGATGGTGGCAACAGCGGTGCCTTTTGGGAGTCGACCCATTCAGAGTTTGTTATTAGTGATTATAGGTACACACTATGACACACACACACTGTGACCACACACTGGAAAAATGACTTCATTGATCATATTTTTTTTATTAAAACTATATATGTAAATCTAAGGATCGTGCAATCTGTTTTTTTTATTAAAACTATATTTAAAGAAGTGAGAATTTCTTGACAATGAGTTATATATCTTGACAATTATGATAACAACTTCTCAAATCATGCTCTTAATAGACATGTTTTCTTTTCTTACAGATTGAAATTGGTAGGTATTTGTCTGGTTTTGTAGATTAGTATATGTTCATACAAATACTTGTTTTAACCTTAGTCCCAGGTTTGTGGTATTGATTTTGATATTGTTGATGCATGTCAGGATAATTTTGTAATGTTTTTACCCCTTATTTTTATGTGTTTCTTTAACACTCTCCCATTTCCCTCATGAATAGATAGTGATTGTTATTGTCAGGAGAACATGGCAATTATTCTAGTTGTCGATCTTTTGGCTTGATCTTGAGTTCGAAAGATATGAACTCAAGATATGTACCTTTTTGTTTTTGGAAATAAAATATTTTATCTGGAATCAAATTTAATTTGGTAAAGTACCAGCTTCAAAAGTCATATATATCTCTATTCTTATATGATGCACGTAGTTGTTCTGATCCGCCAACGGCTAAGATTGAAAGATGAATTTTCAGAGTTAATATCAACCCTCCAATCACATAATCTGTCATCTTTTGATTAAATACATCTATTTTATGTGTAGAAGTCTAAATTTAGTTAGAAACATACTCGCCACACATACTGCCATACGATGTGTTACAATTAAAATTGAATAGAGAACAAAATTGGAGAGAAATTAAATTATACGTTTCCTTATTTCTCCTCTCCAGCTAAGAAATCTTATCAAATGATTTGATATCTTCAAATTTAATACACTACTCAATTTAAGCTATAGTAAATCTTTTTGCAATTTTACTTCTTCAATTTTGATAAGGGAGATGATATATTCAGTACACAAATTACAATTTCAAGCAGACAAAGAAATCTTTTCTATATATACCAAGTTTACCCTTCACTAAAAATTGTTTATAGTAATTGCTACTAAAGTATATAATTTTCTGTCACTTTTCATATCGTGATAATTGGTAAGATAAAATTTTCAAATTTAGTTTAAAAATGCATAGTACGGTATTGTAAAAAATTAGTATTTTTGAAATAAATGTGAGTGATAAAATGAGTTGCCACAAAATGATTTATAAATCGCATACTAAGTTTGATCTTGAAATTTAAAATAGAAACAATTTAACTTCGACAAACTAATCAATTTAAATAAGCCAAAAAAATCAAATTGGCCCATAACAATTTACTTATTTCCATTAAAAAAAAAAAAGTGTCAAAACCACTGGCAGCTATATATTCCTTTGATTATATATAAAAAATAGGAAAGCATGGATTGGAGCGAATGTGGTATAATGATAAAAGAATCCATGTTGCGCTGAATATTTGAAAGTAAGCCCTTAATATAGCGCTGCTCTTTTGATAAGATAAAGTTTTCTTTTTTATTAGTATGTTTAGGTTCATTCTTGGTTTCAGTTGTTAATTATCTGAAGAATATATGTGATGTGTTGAGGAGGAATTTTAGTAACATTAACTATAATTAGTGTCACAAAATGGAGCAACTAACTTATTAATACGAATTCACTTTCACTAAATTTTTTTGTCCTTTTGACTTTTTCCAATGGAATGTATATATTTCTACAAGCCATTTGTCCTTTTTTTTATCGAGTCTCTTTACTTGCATCAAAGTTTGAAATTCAAATGGTAAATCAAACTCTTGATCTTCTTCATTTTATTTAGAAATGGGGGCATGGAATTGTTTTTTTTTTTTTTTTTTTTCTTTTTTAACTTTATTTTATAATAGATCAAACGGTTCAAAAATAAATACACCAAAACTAATCAATCATAGTTTAATTAGAGTTGTTCATTTTTTTTTATCACTTATTGTATAATATGAGATCTAAAAATCATGAAATCAACGCACGGGCACGATTTTCTTTCCATTGATATATTTTTGTTGTTGGTATAAGTGTGTCATTTTGGATTAGAATTTTCTTGTTATATTATAATATATTTCTGTTGCAATGCACGGCCTGATACTAGTATAATACTAATAGAGCACATCTCGGAAAACATAAAAACCTTCATAGACCATGAAAGAATAATTGTACACAAGGCTGTGAATTTTAGTAAATGTATGTCAATAGCGAAAAACCTACATTAATTGGAGAAGTGAGACACGAACTGGAAATCCTTTTCTGCTGTTAACTTTTACATGGAGCCCCTCCTCTCAAGCACCTGGACAGCAAAAAGAAAAAGAAAAGAGAGAGAGAGAGAGAGAGAGATCCATACAACTAGCAAAGAATGACTCTTGTCTTAAATATCATTCTTATGAGGAGAAGAAATGAAGGGAAAAAAAAAGAATATAGGAAAAATACAAAATCAATAAAAATGAGGCCACACAAGCAAAGTAAATTCATTCCATTATTACAAAACATATAATACATCGAATAACAAAATTTCTTTCTATCCAGAGTCTTCAACGGGACTCCTAAATGTTCCTTGTGACATCATTGAATATAACACTGCAAAAAAAATTGGACAAGAGCTTATGTAGCAGCAACAAACAAGTAATATAAAAATGAAATGTTTATTTGTCGAAACAGGAGCAGTTTGATTAGTCAATAAATCCTACCAAGGCTTATTACATAAAAACAAAAAAGTTCAGCGGTCTAAATCTAAATATTCAAATAATAATAATTATAATAAAAATAAAATTACGAACCTGATTTTGATTCATTTTAGACCCCAATTTCAATGTCACAGAAGCCACAACGATCGATAAACACGGAAGCCACAACGATAAACACAGACACGACAAGTTCCAGACGGTATCAACCCATCTGGCAGAACACAAAGC
Organism: Carex cristatella; assembly: GCA_024447775.1. Lineage (NCBI taxonomy): Eukaryota > Viridiplantae > Streptophyta > Magnoliopsida > Poales > Cyperaceae > Carex > Carex cristatella. The sequence continues at coordinate 3,923,307 of JAJHPF010000018.1, forward strand.
ATATAACAGTAGCAAATTGTCAAGCTTGTAAGTGATGAAATGCTCTGCCTACCGATAAGTGGCTTTTCATGAGAGGAATCACTAAAAGGCTTTGTAGATTCCACCAAATGCAGTCCATCCATCGTTATTGATTTCAGGATGGGACAATTCAAAATCTCCAGTGTAGCCAACATATCCAGATTTCCTAGTCCGGTAATCAACTCCAGGTGGTAACATTGTTCAATATGCAAATCTTTAAGCTGGGAAGGCAGCTGCTCCAGTTGCATAACTCGGATACTGCTACAACTGGTAATGCTGAGTTGCTTGAGAGTATGATGAAGATTGCTCAATGGAAGAGATTGAATCTTTCCACAGTTTTCTAACAAGACTTCTTGAATTGATTGCAAGGAAGATGAATCGCTCATCCATCCCGGTAATGTGGCACCAGAATAATATGCTACTTGAAGCTTTTTGAGGTTAGGATGTGGCTAGAGGGATTCTAACCAAGAAAAATCTGCATCATCGACACCCACCCACTTGTCCTCACAAGCTTCTGCTTTGAGCAATAATTTCACATGTGATTCTTCCTCAGGGTAAATAAATGCTTCATCAACATCCCAGATTAAATTCAAAGTTTCAAGTTTGCATTTATTTCCCATGTTAGCACGCTGGGCATCTTTCAAATTACTCATTCCACAAATATAGAGATTTCCTTCAAGGCCCGTCATATCCTTTAACCAATCTATAGTTTTAACTCTCAAACATGCTGTCATCTTCTTTATTGCCGGAAAATTAACAAGCCCATGCGGGACATAATCCAATGTATCATTTCCATAAATAACTAATCTCAATAAGTTACTAAGTGAACCGAGTGATTTAGGTAGATTCCTAAGGTTGGTACAATGAATATCTAAAAACTGTAAGTTAAGAAGATCACCAATACTTTCAGGTAGATATTCAAGGAAACGATTATTCAGAATTAAAGTCTGCAGGTTGTACAGGAGGCCAATGGATCGTGGCAACATTTTAAGAAAAAAACATTTAATATCAAGATAGGCAAGATGTTTCAACTCAGAAATGGAATCAGGTAGATATTCAAGGGAATCACAATTGAGAATTAAAGTCTGCAGGTTGTATAGGAGGCCAATGGATCGTGGCAATATTTTAAGACATGAAGATGTAATTTCAAGATAGGTAAGAAGTTTCAACTCCAAAATAGAATCAGGAATCGAATCAGGAATCCCTTCCAATTCCAATACCAATACCCTTAGTGCTTTAAAATTTGTGAGATTACATATTTCAATACCTCTCGAACATTCCTTATAACATTCCGACAACTTCAAATTTAGGTCCACTGCCTCTGTATTGTTTATGCAATACTCATGATCCAAAACCCCTCTGCATGCTCTCATATCCAAAGATAGAGTTCTTAAACCATTCATATTTTGTTGGAGAATTTGATTTATATATCCAAAGAAACCACTTGCATATAAATGGTATGCTTCTTGCAGAATGATTTTTTCCTTTTGAATATCAGGTGGTTGATTGATCTGTACCGAATAATGTTCATTCTTAGAATTAATTCGAGCAAGATCATGAATTATATCATGCAACTTACAACATTCTTTAAAAGAAAAAACATCAAGAAAGGACCTCTCTTTTAACTCCTCATAATATTCACCGGCAATTTCTTTGATCCTTCTTTTGCCACTGGATTCGATGTAGCCATGAGAGATCCATAAATTTATCAATTTTATCTTTTCTATTACGTAATCTTTTGGGTACATGGAGCAAAGCAAAAAACAGGACTTAAGGTGGGGAGGTAGATGATCATAGCTAATCTGGAGTGCTGGAAATATATCATTTGATGAATTTGATTCCCAAAGGTCACTTTCTAGAATCTCTCTCCAACGCTCTTCATCAGTTGTATACCTAAGAAGACTTGCAATCGATTTCACAGCCAATGGCAACCCACCACATTTTTTCATAATCTTCCTTCCGACATCTACCAAGTGTTTTGGCACAGTATCGCTTGTACCACTAAATGCATAATGTTGAAACAACTTCCAACACAAATCTTCGGGCAAGTTAGTTGGCCTAAAACAGGTCGTTGCTTGCATGATCTTTGCAACCTTTTCATTTCTTGTTGTCATGAGAACTCTGACCTGCTTTGCTTTTATAAAAGAAACCATAAACATCTCCCAAAGACTTTGATTCTCGTTCCACACGTCATCCAAAACAAGCATTATTGTTTTTTCCTTCACAGTTTTTGCAAGCTCTTCTTGTAATGGACTCAACTCACTCACACCAATACATTTAATTTTGGAGATTGATTCAATGGTTGCTTTGATGAGTCTTCTGACTTCAAATTCTTCAGAAACACAAACCCACCCAAATAAATCAAAGCACCGGGTTACCCTCTCATCTTTGTAGACCAATTGGGCAATAGTGGTTTTTCCGAGACCATCTTTGCCAATAATTGAAATGACCGAAAATGGCCTTTTGTTTTCATATCGTAAGAAATCGATGACCCCTTTTATTTCAGCATCTCTCCCAAAAATGCTTGCCTCATCTACCATGTGACCTGTTGGGGGTCGTAAAATTTTATTGTTCGGACGCCTCGCCCCGTCACTCTCCCTTAATTGAAGAGTCTCACGATGTTTCGCTATTTCATCAAATCGGCTTCTTATTTTGTGAAGCCGATCAGCCATTCCATCTGGAATTTGAACAATATACTGTCCAAATTAAAAGAATTGTATTTCATCAGGTATGGCAAATTTCACAATTTGTTAACAAAAAATTATAATTAAGGGATCGACCACTCGGATGTTAGATTTGCAAAGCTAGTAATAAAACTATTAATTGGCCAACCAATGGACACTATTCCAACAAAAGAGAGAAAAAAAAATAATAAATAAATCAAGCATCCCCTATTTATATTTAGTACTGCACAACAGCAGATAAAAAAAACCCACTAGCACAAGTAAGATCATTTTAGTTTCAACATGCGCAAGGCACTAACCTCCATCTCCTTTCTCTTGTGAGAACCAGAAGCCTCAGAAGCCTTTCTTTCCTCTACTTGAACACGTGTGACCTCATACCGGTACTCGCCGAGCACATCCTCAGCATCATAAGCAACCTTCTTGAGCTCCTTGAGCCACAACTTGATGGAGCGGTCTATGATCTCCCTCTCCTCAGCATCGTACAGTGTTGCCTTGATCCACTTCAGAGTTTGCATCAGCTTTTCAAGATCCTCCTCAACAGCACGAGCACACACCTTTTCTGAGTTATTAGAATTTGATGAAGAGGAAGGAGCATGGACAGAAGCTGTAATTGAGGGAAGCAAATTGGTGGCTAGAGATAGCAAAGAGGTTATCAAATTCCCTGCCATTTTGCACGTACGTAACAGTGACTCTGCGTATGCTCTGTTCTTTAGATCTGAGTTGTGAAAATGAGAAATGAGTAAAGAGCAGTAGAGTCCTCAGATCTGAGGGGTAAGCGATTGTATAATCAACATTTCTTAATTCCAAGTGTTTTCAGATTTCTGAATTAACTTACAATAAATTAAGTGGATCTGAAATTTGTAAGAGAGAGCACAGAGTTGATCAAAATCCCTACCTTTTTGCTCTGTAGATTTCTGTGAAGAGTCTAGGAGGAAAGAACCTTAGATCTGAGTAGTGAATGTGACAAATGTGTAAAGAAGAAAGAGCAGCAGAGAGTTGAGATCTGAGGAGATAAGCTCTTGGAAGTGTTGCCGAGAAGACATTGTACAGTAGTCAGCTCTTTAGTCATGAAAATCAGGAGTAAAGACTTGACAGTACAGTACTCAATGCTTATTTAACTTCTGCTGTTTCCTTTTATTACTTTCAGTGGAGTGGGGGTGGGTGCACTATGTTCTTGTTGGGTTCACAAAACAGTCATGTTCCTGAGATACTGGTAGAAGGCGCGTCGGATGGCTGAGTGTCTTTATTAATTTTTAATTTTTCCTTTTTTATGTTTCTTCACTTTCTTTCTTAATTATTGTAATTGGTTGTAGTGTGAGTTGTGAATTCAGAGGATGCGGACATAGCTCCTCAACAGGGCAATGTTCAGCTTTAATATTATCTGGCCGTATCTGCCCTGAAACTTTTCAAAAAAGAGTCACATGCATCCGATTTTTTTATTAATCTAAATTATATAAAAATAATATTGTTAAAGAGAAAAGGTTCGTGAAAAATTCGAAAAATGAGTAGAATGGGTCGGGATGAGTCATTTTAACCCGTCTCACGAGACAGGTCATTTTAACCCGTCCCACTTAAATACTTAATCTAAACAAACTAAGCAGTAAAAAAAAAACACCCGGGACGGGTTCAACCATACCATCTGGCAAAAAAAAATGCTGGAACGGGTTAAACCAACCTATTCGATCGGCACCCAAAAAGAAAAGAAGACAAAGCACTCACATAAAAAAAATTGTCCGTGTGGTTTTCTTTTTGGTGCCGGACGGAATGGTTTAACCCGTTCTGGACTTTTTAGTTTTTATTTTTTTTATCGGACGGGATGGTTGAAGCCGTCACTGGTGTTTTTTTTTTTTTTTTTGCTGCTTAGTTTGTTTAGATAGTTAGATGGGAGGATTAAGTGAGACGTGTTAAAATGACCCGTCTAATGGGACGGGTTAAACTAAACCATTCTACTCATTAATAAAAAAAAATCGGCACATGCATTGGTACTGTTCTTTTCTTTTTCTTTTTCTTTTTCTTTTTCTTTTTTGATTTGAAGCCCATGGGCAATTTCATTACTTGAAAAAGAGTTCATGCAAACATTACAATAATTGAAAATGGAAAACTATGAAATACCCAAGAAACTAACTAAATTACCTACTTTTTAGAAAAAATAAATCCTAGACTGAATAGTTGCCTAAAGCGGATCCGCTTCCCCATAGCCGTTTTGTGCTACCTGTGGCTCTGGCTGTATTCCGATGTAGTAGATCCTATCAATTGTACTCCCAATTCCCAGAATTCCACATTGTGCTACATCCCACACTTCCTCCTGACTTGTACCTCGTCTTCTGGCATGATTTGCATGTATGTGGGGTCCCTTAACGGCCTCTCGTGGATTGAATTTTATGTCCACTGCTTCTTTTAGCTAGGTACCGGTATTCGTTGATACACTACTATTCATTCATTTCGGATGATTAAAAGGAAGTTGCAATAATTGAAAATATTGTTAAGGGAATTACTTCTACTGCAATAATATCCGCTATAATTTGTTAACCATTCAAGATAGAGTGAAAAAACATGTCGTCACTAAAATATCAATAGGTGTTCACAGCACATGAGTCAAGTTATGACCAAATGTACCGTGTTCAAATATCACTGGTCATGTGTAGTAACATTTAACTATTTTTGTCATAATTTAGATTAGTTTATTCAGAAAATAGTTACGATATACAAATAGTCATAGCACGAAATACGCGAGTTACAACATGTAGCCGACATGCGTGCCGAAACCAATTCCATCATACCATTTTTACTCTAATTCAGGAGTTCACACCCGGCCTATAGATTATAATTCAACCCATACTTCACAATATATTAATGAGAATGCCCGAAAAACAATTAACACCAAAGATCCTTAATAGAAACATAACTTAACGAGCACAGTACGTACAAAGGCCAATAATATAAAACCCATATTCATTATAGTACCATTCAAACCTACACATATAAGTCTACCCAAAATATATATGCACCTATAGATAACCGTTTTATTATTACAGAGGCAAATGTTGCACGCTTTGTAATTCTTGAAACACCAACTAAACCCCATATTGCCTCGCAAAGAAAAAACACTCTAGTTTGAGATTCCAGTGTTAAAATTAACTAGTAACTGTGTTGCGACTACGCCACAACTGGTCTTTTGTTGTTTATTAGTTTATTTGAATCGCATGTACGTTCTGTAGTCATGAAATCAGGAGTAAAGACTTGACAGTACAGTACTCGATACTTATTTAACTTCTGCTTTTTCTTTTTTTTACTTTCAGTGGAGTGGGGGTGGGTGCACTATGTTCTTGTCGAGTTCACAAAACAGTCACTGTTCACAAGATACTGGTAGAGGCGTGTTGGATGGCTGAGTGTGTCTTTATTAATTTTTAATTTTTCCCTTTTTATGTTTCTTCACTCTCTTTCTTAATTATTGTAATTGGCTGTAGTGTGAGTTTTAAATTCGGAGGATGCGAACATAGCTCCTCAACAGGGCAATGTTCAGCATTAATATTATCTGGCAGTATCTGCCATGAAACTTTTCAAAAAAGAGTCACATGCATCCGATTTTTTTATTAATCGAAATTATATAAAAATAATATTGTTAAAGAGGAAATGTTCGAGAAAATTCAAAAAATGAGTAGAACGGGTTGATTTATCTCGTTCTACGGGACGAGTCATTTTAACCCGTTCCACTAAAATACTTAATCTAAACATCTAAACAAACTAAGCAGCAAAAACAAAACACCCAGGACGGGTTCAACCATACCGTCCGGCAAAAAAAAAAGAAGGCAAAGCACTCACATAAAAAAAATTGTCCGTATGGTTTTTTTTTTTTGTGTCGGACAGAATGGTTTAACCCGTCCCGGACTGTTTGGACTTTTTTTTTTTGTTGCTTAGTTTGTTTAGATAGTTAGATGGGAGGATTAAGTGGGATGGGTTAAAATGACCCTCCAGTAGGACGGGTTAAACTAACCCGTTCTACTCATTAATAAAAAAATCGGCACATAAATTGATACTGTTCTTTTCTTTTTCTTTTTTGATTTGAAGCCCGTGAGCAATTTCATTACTTGAAAAGGAGTTCATACAAACATTACAATAATTGAAAATGGAACTTAAAAGAAAAAACTATGAAATACCCAAGAAACTAACTAAATTACCTACTTTTTAGAAAAATAAATCCTACACTGAGAAGTGGCCTAAAGTGGATCCGCTTCCCCATACCCGTTTTGTGCTACCTCTGGTTGTATTCCGATGTAGTAGTTCCTATCAATTGTACTCCTAATTCACAGAATTCCACTGTGCTACATCCCACACTTCCTCCTGATTTGTACCTCGTCTTCTGGCATGATTTACAAGTATGTGGGGTCCCATAAGGGCCTCTCTTGAATTGAATTTTATGTCCACTCCTTTTAGGTACCGGTATTCGTTGATACACTACTATTCATTCATGTCTGACGATTAAAAGGATGTTGCAATAATTGAAGATATTGTCAAGGGAATTACTTTTACTGCAATAATCTCCGCTATAATTTGTTAACCATTCAGGATAGAGTGAAAAAACGTGCCGTCAATAAAATATCGACAGGTGTTCACAACACATGAGTCACGATGTGATCAAACATGCCGTGTTCAAACGTGACTGGTTATGTCTAGTAACAGTTAACTATTTTTGTCATAATTTAGATTAGTTTATTTAATATTTACCGTTTGATCGAGATCTCAAGACCACGTGCCGTGCAATGACCAGATATTTCATGTGTCGTGCCGCATCAAATTTTAAAAAGATAGTTACAGTATACAAATAATCACGGCACGAGATGCGCGAGTCAAAACATATAGCTGATACGCGTGCCAAAACCAGTTCCATCATGCCATTTTTACCACTCTAATTCATGAGTTCACAACCCTATAGATTATAATTGAACCCATACTTCACAATATATTAATGAGTATGCCCGAAAAACAATTAACACCAAAGATCCTTCATAGAAACATAACTTCACGAGCACATTACAAAGGCCAACAATATAAAACCCATATTCATTATAGTACCATTCAAAACTACACATATAAGTCCACCCAAAATATATATGCACCTACATCTATACCCGTTTTATTATTACAGAGGCAAATGTTGCACACTTTGTAATTCTTGAAACACCAACTAAACCCCATATTGCCACACAGAGAAAAAAAACACTAGTTCGAGATTCCAGTGTTAAAATTAACAAATAACTTTGTTGTGACTACGCCGCAACTGTTCTTTTGTTATTTGTTGGTTTATTTGGATCGCATGTTGTGTTTCCTTGTTGGGCAGATATTTTTTTTGGGAATTGCATCGACGAAGTAACCGGAAGTGATTTTCTATATATGCGCATAAATTTTGTTGTGTGTTCTTTTGGTGAGAACAATCAAATTAAGAAACAAAGAATAGAGGATACATGCGCATAGTAATGAAGAATAAATAAATTGAGATTTATACAATTGAGGTTGTTTAAGATACTTCCATACTTTTGAGTAAAAACTAAATAGTAGTAATAAACAATGCATAGAATCAGATTTATACAATTGAGGTTATTCAAGATACTTCAATATTTTATTTTCTCATTTCTTATGAAAGTTTTAAAAATGAGCAGACAAAAATTTGAAATTCAATAGCAAAATTTAGGAGGAAATTAATAAAACAAAATTAGACATTTTATGATACAGATGACAGATACACACACAGATATTTATTATTCTAGTTGAAGAAAATGCAGCAACAAAGACTGAGGAAAAAGAATGTATCTTATACTGAGAAAACAATGTTAGTCCGTTGGATGCCAACATCAGTTGAACATAATTATCAGTGAAGACTACAAACAAATTATAATTGTTAGGTGATTCAATAAATATTTTGAAGGAAGAAGCAACAAAACTAAAGCTTCTCAAATAAGACAGCAACATGCTGTGGTCATGCCTCCAGGAAGTTAGAGCTGAAGCTCTTCCCATCTCGTCAGTACCTCAGTTCCATACTGCGAGCTATTTTTGACTCCTTGTTTGATTTGTGAAAGTTCATGTTTAAGATTAAAAACATGAGCAAAGTTTTGTTGTTGGCCATATAGTTGCTTTACCTTGTCCCATATGGCTTTGGATGAGCTGAGAAGCATGCAGAGTCGTGCAATTTGAGGCTCCATGGTGTTTATGAGCATTGACATGACCATGTGGTCAGAGGTTTGCCATTCTTGTATTTTTTTTTTTCTTGTTCTGCAGGGGTTGGTTCATTTGGTTTTGCGGGTTTTGATTTTTTTGAGGTTCCATTGATGAACCCTAATTTTCCTCTGCCACTGAGGCTATCTGGATTGATCTAGACCAGGGAATGTAATCCTGGTTTCCACTGAGTGTGAAGGTGGTAATTTTGGAGTTGTCAGACATTTTCTGGTATGAAATGGTTCTTTGAACAAAGGTTTTTCTTTGGCTCTGTTGGCTTTTGACCCTCTCAGTTTTTACAAGATTGAATGTTGCTCTAATACCATATTGATTTTAGAAGAGAAATGATGAACAATGATTTTATTAAAAATTGTGTTCTGATCTATACAAGGTTTATACACATATTTATAGCCTAAAGAATCCTAATAGCCGTTGGTCAATTTCCTAATCTACAGGTGCTAATATTTACATTCCTATGTTCCTCGATTACAGTGAATTTCTTAGCTGTTGCTAAGATATAGCTAGGTACCTAATATAGCATGACAGCTATGCTATTGGATTTCTGAGGCTAGTATATTATTCCTCAATATGTTCCTTGTGGGCGAAAGGAAGACATCATTGAATAGAACACTGCAAAAAATATTGGACAAGAGCTTATGTAGCAGCAACAAGCAAGTAATATAAAAATGAAATGTTTATTTGTCGAAACAGGAGCAGCTTGATTACTCAATAAATCCTACCAAGGCTTGTTACATAAAAACAAAAAAGTTCAGTGGTCTAAATCTAAATATTCAAATAATAATAATTATAATAAAAATAAAATTACGAACCTGATTTTGATTTATTTTAGACCCCAATTTCAATGTCACAGAAGCCACAACGATAAACACGGACACGACAAGGTCCAGACGGTATCAACCCATCTGGCAGAACACAAAGCATATAACAGTAGCAAATTGTCAAGCTTGTAAGTGATGAAATGCTCTGCCTGCCGATAAGTGGCTTTCATGAGAGGAAACACTAAAAGGCTTTGTTGATTCCACCAACTGTAGTCCATCCATCGTTATTGATTTCAGGACGTGACAAGTGTAAATCTTCAGTGTAGCCAACATATCCAGATTTCCTAGTCCGGTAATCAACTCCAAGTGGTAACATTGTTCAATATGCAATTCTTCAAGCTGGGAAGGTAGCTGCTCCAGCTGCATAACTCGGATACTGCTACAACTGAAAAGGGTGAGTTGCTTGAGAGTGTGATGAAGATTGCTAAATGGAACAGATTGAATCTTTCCACAATATTCTAACAAGACTTCTTGAATTGATTGCAAGGAAGATGGATCACTCATCCATCCCGGTAATATGGTAGAATAATAACTTCTTAGTCGAAGTTTTTTGAGGTTAGGATGTGGCTGGAGGGATTCTAACCAAGAAAAATATGCATCATCGACACCCACCCACTTGTCCTCACAAGCTTCTGCTTTGAGCATTAATTTCACATGTGATTCCTCAGGGTAAATAAATTCTACATCAGTATCCCAGATTAAATTCAAAGTTTCAAGTTTGCATTTATTTCTCATGTTAGCATGCTGCGCATCTTTCAAATTACTCATTCCACAAATATAGAGATTTCCTTCAAGGCCCGTCATATCCTTTAACCAATCTATAGTTTTAACTCTCAAACATGCTGTCATCTTCTTTATTGCCGGAAAATTAACAAGCCCAAGCGGGACATAATCCAATAAATGACTTCTTTTAATAACTAATCTCAATAAGTTACTGAGTGAACCGAGTGATTTAGGTAGATTCCTAAGATTTTGAGAATGAATATTTAAAAACTGTAAGTTAAAAATATCACCAATACTTTCAGGTAGACTCCTAAGATTTTGACAATTAATATCTAAAAACTGTAAGTTAAGAAGATCACCAATACTTTCAGGTAGATATTCAAGGACATAACAATGGAGAATTAAAGTCTGCAGGTTGTATAGGAGGCCAATGGATCGTGGCAACATTTTAAGACAAAAACATTTAATATCAAGATAGGCAAGATGTTTCAACTCAGAAATGGAATCAGGTAGATATTCAAGGGAACCACAATCGAGAATTAAAGTCTGCAGGTTGTATAGGAGGCCAATGGATCGTGGCAACATTTTAAGACAAAAACATTTAATATCAAGATAGGCAAGATGTTTCAACTCAGAAATGGAATCAGGTAGATATTCAAGGGAACCACAATTGAGAATTAAAGTCTGCAGGTTGTATAGGAGGCCAATGGATTGTGGCAATATTTCAAGACATGAAGATGTAATATCAAGATAGGCAAGAAGTTTCAACTCGGAAATAGAGTCAGGAATTCCTCTCAGATCATACCCATTCAATTCCAATACCCTGAGTGCTTTAAAATTTGTGAGATTACATATTTCAATACCTTTTGAACATTCCTCATAACATTCCGACAGCTTCAAATTTAGGTCCACTGCCTCTGTATTGTTTATGCAATACTCATGATCCAAATCTCCTCCTCTGCATGCTCTCAGATCCATAGATAGAGTTCTTAAACCATTCATATTTTGTTGGAGTATTTGATTTACATATCCAAAGAAACCACTTGCATATAAATGGTATGCTTCTTGCAGAATGTTTTCATTTTGAATATCAAGTGGTTGATTGATCAGCACCGAATAATGTTCATTCTCAGAATTAAGTCGAGCAAGATCATGAATTATATCATGCAACTTACAGCGTTCTTTAGATCCACATAAAAAACCATCAAGAAAGGACCTCTCTTTCAATTCCTCATAATATTCACCGGCAATTTCTTTGATCCGTCTTTTTCCACTGGATTCGATGTAGCCATGAGAGATCCATAACTCAATCAATTTTTTCTTTTCTATTCCGTAATCTTTTGGGTACATGGAGCACAGCAAAAAACAGGGCTTAAGGTGGTGAGGTAGATGATCATAGCTGATCTGGAGTGCTTGAAATATATCATTTGATGGATTTGATTCCCAAAGGTCACTTTCTAGAATCTCTCTCCAACGCTCTTCATCAGTTGTATACCTAAGAAGACTTGCAATCGACTTCACAGCCAATGGCAACCCGCCACATTTTTTCATAATCTTTCTTCCGACATCTACCAAGTGTTTTGGAATAGTGTCGCTTGTACCACTAAATGCATAATGTTGAAACAACTTCCAACACAAATCTTCAGGCAAGTTAATTGGCCTAAAACAGGTTGTAGTTTCCATGATCTTTGCAACCTTTTCATTTCTTGTTGTCATGAGAACTCTGACCTGCTTTGCTTCTATAAAAGAAACCTTAAACATCTCCCAAAGACTTTGATTCTCGTTCCACACGTCATCCAAAACAAGCAGTATTGTTTTCCCCTCCACAGTTTTTGCAAGCTCTGCTTGTAACGGACTCAACTCGATCCCATCAATACATTTTCCAGAGATTGATTCAATGGCTGCTTTGATGAGTCTTTTGACTTCAAATTCTTCAGAAACACAAACCCACCCAAATAAATCAAAGCACCGCGTTACCCTCTTATCTTTGTAGACTAGTTGGGCAATAGTGGTTTTTCCGAGACCACCTTTACCAATAATTGAAAGGACCGAAAATGGCTTTTTGTTTTCAGATTGTAAGAAATCGATGATCTCTTTTATTTCAGCATCTCTCCCAAAAATGCTTGCCTCATCTACCATGTGACCCGTTGGGGGTCGTACAATTTTATTGTTTGCACGCCTCACCCCGTCACTGTCCGTTAATTGAAGAGCCTCACGATCTTTCGCTATTTCATCAAATCGGCTTCTTATTTTGTGAAGCCGATCAACCATTCCATTTGGAATTTGAACAAAGTACTGTCCAAATTAAAAGAATTGTATTTCATAAGTATGGTAAATTTCACATTTGTTAACAAAAAATTGTAATTAAGGGATCAACCACTCGGATGTTAGATTTGAAAAGCTGGTAGTAAAACAATTAATTGACCAACCCAATGGACGCTATTCCAACTAAAGAGAGAAAAAAAAAAGGAAAAAGAAAAATCAAGCATCCCCTATTTATATTTAGTACTGCACAACAGCAGATAAAAAAAAAAACCACTAGCACAAGTAAGATCATTTTAGTTTCAACATGCGCAAGGCACTAACCTCCATCTCCTTTCTCTTGTGAGAACCGGAAGCCTCAGAAGCCTTTCGTGCCTCTACTTGAACACGTGTGACCTCATACCCGTACTCACCGAGCACATTCTCGGCATCATAAGCAACCTTCTTGAGCTCCTTGAGCCACAACTTGACGGAGTGGTCTACAATCTCCCTCTCCTCAGCATCGTACAGCGTTGCCTTGATCCACTTCAGAGTTTGCATCAGCTTTTCAAGATCCTCCTCAACAGCACGAGCACACTCCTTTTCTGAGTTATTAGAATTTGATGAAGAGGAAGGAGCCTGGACAGAGGCTGTAATTGAGGGGACCAAATTGGTGGCTAGAGAGAGCAAAGAGGTTATCAAATTCCCTGCCATTTTGCATGTACAGAACAGTGACTCTGCGTATGCTCTGTTCTTTAGATCTGAGTTGTGAAAATGAGAAATGAGTAAAGAGCAGTTGAGTCCTCAGATCTGAGGGGTAAGCGATTGTATAATCAACATTTCTTAATTCCAAGTGTTTTCAGATTTCTCAATTAACTTACAATTAATTAAGTGAATCTGAAATGTGTAAGAGAGAGCACAGAGTTTATCAAAATACCTACCTTTTTACTCTGTAGATTGTGAAGAGGCTAGGAGGAAAGAACCTTAGATCTGAGTTGTGAATATGACAAATGAGTAAAGAAGAAAGAGCAGCAGAGAGTTGAGATCTGAGGAGATAAGATAAGCTCTTGGAAGTGTTGCTGAGAAGACTTTGTACAGTAGTCAGCTCTGTAGTCATGAAAATCAGGCGTAAAGACTTGACAGTACAGTAGCCAATGCCTGAAGGAAGAGGCAACAAAACTAAAGATTCTCAAATAAGACAGCAACATGCTGTGGTCATGCCTCCAGGAAGTTACATTTAGAGGGGAAATAGATAATTTCAATAAAAGTCAAAGAATTTTGAACATATCTATCTATGTGTACTGTTGGAACTAGCTAGGTTTCTGAAACTTATGACAACCATTCATTTTTGTCAATTATTCTTTTTATTCATCCTAGTTCTAGAAACTATGAGAAAACTATGAGATGAGATGGAGAAAATGCTAATCTATGCTTTATTCCTTTGTATAAGCCAGAGCAAGTGAAGTTACTACATCATGAGGCAGGAAAACAATTACTGTCTAAATAGGAAGAAAAAAAATCAAAGATAAAACATTATATGCTTTTACTTAAATTAAAAAACGAAATGTCAAGTTTGCCCTTCCTAACCTTTTTGAATAATTTACCCCTTTATCAGTTTTGATAACTTCTCTTTGGATGAAGGAAGTCATTGCGGTTTATGTATGGTATATCAGAAATTACCAAAAAAGAAAAGCATAATGAATTAAAATAACATACATATAGAAATGGCACCAGGATACTGACCTAAGAACCATGACTGACATGAGAGGCAATAAAATAGATCAGAAATTAAGGGGGGGAATTGGTAATTGAATTAGTTTCAGCCAAGGTTTATAATTAACTTATTCCTACATAAATTGAAAATTTACATAATTTCTACAATGTGCCCCTAACCCTTGTTTCTCTGCCACTGCCACATATATAATTTAAATGAGATTTAAAGTTTTCACCTATTTAGGCAATTTTCTTTGCAAAATTCTATCTTTTCTATCCTCTCTAAATTCTTCCAGATCACTCCATGCACCCAATTATTCTTGGTATATCATAATAGTCCCTAAATAAAAATTAGAGCCGAGTCAAATTAAATCAATTATAATGTCAAAGAGACCATAATCTTTCCTTAAATCATGCCGATTCAGCAAGAGTGCGAAGAGTTTCGTGCGGAGAGAGTACGAAACTTACACTAAATAACAACTCAGATCATCGACAATTAAATAAATACAACATCATGGTACCAAATATTCATCTCTTCAAGGCGAACAACATTTTTCATCCATTTCTGAAGGATCTTGTAATTTTCTTCATACACTTATGGATTTTGAATTTTCAAGTATCATGTGCTCCTCCAGAGAGAAGGAATCATTTGCAAAAAGTAATAATGCCATTCAAGGTGTTTGAACTCTAATTTTGTTTCAATCCATTAGGTGCAACCAGTTTACTGAACTGACACAATTAAGGGATGGATGATGGAAAATGGTAAAGAGATTGCAGTTTACTGGCACAACAGAAGCTCAAATAGGGTTTAATTGCGAATTGGATGCTGATTATCAAAATCCCTACCATTTTGCTCTGTAGATTTCTGTGAAGAGGCTAGGAGGAAAGAACCTTAGATCTGAGTTGTGAGTGTGACAAATGTGTAAAGAAGAAAGAGCAGCAGAGAGTTGAGATCTGAGGAGATAAGGTAAGGGCTTGGATGTGTTGCCGAGAAGACTTTGTACAGTAGTCAGCTCTGTAGTCATGAAAATCAGGCGTAAAGACTTGACAGTACAGTAGCCAATGCCTGAAGGAAGAGGCAACAAAACTAAAGATTCTCAAATAAGACAGCAACATGCTGTGGTCATGCCTCCAGGAAGTTACATTTAGAGGGGAAATAGATAATTTCAATAAAAGTCAAAGAATTTTGAACATATCTATCTATGTGTACTGTTGGAACTAGCTAGGTTTCTGAAACTTATGACAACCATTCATTTTTATCAATTATTCTTTTTATCATGCTAGCTCTAGAAACTATGAGAAAACTATGAGATGGAGAAAAGGCAAATCTATGCTTTATTCCTTTGTATAAGCCAAAGCAAGTGAAGTTACTACATCATGAGGCAGGAAAATAATTACTGTCTAAATAGGAAGAAAAAAAATCAAAGATAAAACATTATATGCTTTTACTTCAATTAAAAAACGGAATGTCAAGATTGCCTTTTCTAACCATTTTGAATAATTTACCCCTTTATCAGTCTTGATAACTTCTCTTTGGATAAAGAAAGTCGTTGCGGTTTATGTATGGTATATCAGAAATTACCTAAAAAGAAAAGCATAATGAATTAAAATAACATACATATAGAAATGGCACCAGGATATGGTTTCTTCCCATCATGAAGTGCCCCCATACTGACCTAAGAACCATGCCTGTCATGAGAGGCAATAAAATATATCAGAAATTAAGGGGGAGAATTGGTAATTGAATTAGTTTCAGCCAAGGTTTATAATTAACTTATTCCTACATAAATTCAAAATTTACATAATTTTTACAATGTGCCCCTAACCCTTGTTTCTATGCCACTGCCACATATATAATTTAATGAGGTTTAAAGTTTTCACCTATTTAGGCAATTTTCTTTGCAAAATTCTCTTTTCTATCCTCTCTAAATTCTTCCAGATCACTCCATGCACCCAATTATTCTCGGTATATCATAATAGTCCCTAAATAAAAATTAGAACCAGACGAACTAAATCAATTATAATGTCAAAGAGACCATAATCTTTCCTTAAATCATGCTGATTCAGCAAGAGTGTGGAAGAGTTTCACATGAGACTCGGGTGAAACTCGGACCAGTCCCGACTGATACCGAGTTGACTCGGCTGAGTTTCCAAACCATGGTTCAGACCAGGCATATAAATGACTAAACCCAAGAAAAATATACTAAGGTGCTACATACCAGTTCAATAGTTAATGGAGTCTGAATAGATCCACCCTTGTACTTGCCTCTCCATCTCGTTACACCTGTCAGTACGTGCTTCTTCCACAACCTTTTTAGCCAACATATCTTGACCTGGTAGTAATTAGGTTGAAGATTTGACAGCCACTTGAAAACATGCATTTCTGATTTTATCACACTAAGAGGTAAGACAAGATTTGACAGCCACTTGAAAACATGCATTTCTGATTTATCACACTAAGAGGACTTTATTTCGCCCAAATTGCCCCTGAAATTATATATTTGGTTGTAAAATCGTATAATCTCTTCTCTAAGCTAAGACCAACATCAGACATGACGGACTCCAAGTGGTAAAGAGTTAACATAGAAATTTGTCCAGTTGAAAATATTCTTGGAAGGATATTAAGTTTCTTCAGATATAGCAATGCTATTCTATTACCAGAAAAATCACATTGTTCAGCTCTCTGCAATTGATAATTTTTTATGAATTTTTCTTGGTTATTTGCCCAAACTCCCACAACTAATCAAACTAAAAAACAAGCATTCTCCCACTGCATTAATTTACTTAAAGAAGAGGAAAGAAAGGAGGGAGAGAACTACAAAGTTCTTTCAAAATAGGTGAAAAAGCAACATTTCTAAGGGGCCAAAATGGAAGTTTGGCATAATTGACAAAGAGAAATAAGAACAGAGTGGTAAAATACAAGAGCTCCCATTACCATACTCATTCTTGAGAGGGGATATTTCATTACCAATTAGTCCCTTAAAATGTTCCAATTTTATCCTATACTGCCACATAGCAGAAATTGTAATAAAAAACAGTATTCAATTCCAGATTTGTGAATTGAGCAAAACCACAACCAAATAGTGCCACCAGTTTGAACAAATGAGTAAGACGATAATTGATGGCAGTGCAGCTCATATTTGTTGTGTCCCCTTTTCTTTTTGTTGGTGAACTCTAAGTTGTTTCTTTTCTGAACCTTTAGTATGGAAATATTTGAAACGGAGAGAAATTTACCTTGGCAACAGCAACACTGAGCAATATTTTGAGCTGGCGCCATTCTGAAAAATTAAGCTTCCGCCTATCTAATTGCATAACACCGAACTATTGAAACACCTGACCTTGCAAATATAAATATAAATATTTGCAACGGAGAGGAATTACCTTGGCAACACTGAGCAATATCTTTGCAGCGCGAAGCAGTAATAACAGAAATTCATGGCTCAACTGACTTGTGGCATCGTATTGGTGGGTTGCCTTTTGATCTATTGGTTTGTTTCTCAAAGAAAATGTTTTCCTTCAGAAAGTGGTATGTACTCGAATCCCAAGGCATTCGCACCTTAACAAATACACAAAAAAGTTTGCAATGCCGGTTAAATCTGAGCACCACAACACTAATTAATTTCGGTAAAATGAAAGGTAGTGCATCAGTCGACAATAAGACCAAATATTTCAGATTTTCCCAATTGCCATCAGTCAAGGGCTTCACATGAGCAGAACAAAAATCGTAACCGAGCACGATTAAAAATCAGCATGCAATTCTGTGGTTTAAACATGAAGGCTCAATTTGAAAATTGATAGAGCCAACCCAATTTCACTTCACATCCGAAAGCAGAAAGGGATAAATATCAAGGTCTTAATTTGATGTAGTAATTGGGTACTTACTTTCTTATTTGTTGCGGTAGGTCGTGTGAAAATGAGAAATGAAACTGATGTTAAACTTACAAATTCAGGACAAATTAGCAAATTGGGGAGATTTGGTACAGGCTTGCATAGTTGAGTAGAAGATGAGAAATGTAATTGATGTCGGAGTGAGTATCTTAGTATCTTACAGGCGATTCAAGCTGAGGCGACCGAAGTAGATGGAAGAGAAGAAGGGCGGAGGACCCCAGCACGCCAACAGAGAAGGAAAGGAAGCGGGTGAAGAGGAGAGACGCGATTAGCGGCGGAGAAGGTACCTTTCTTTGCTCGTTGCACCGCAAACAACGCCTTGGGATTTGGGATCGAAGCGAACGGAGGTGGCCAGGGAAGCGGAGGGAGGAAGAAATCAATCTTTCTGAAGAGGAAGGACAAGGAGGGAGGGGAAACGGTATCCTCTGCGGAGTTTTTAGCTGCGGAGTTACTGCGGTGCTTCTGGTACGATCGTTTTGATCGGACGGAACAAATAAGATTTTCACACGAATCTCAAAGCAAAATTAATACTGCCCCTCTATCATCCCGAGCACTTATCGGCTAAGAGTAAATCTGGACCGTCCGATCAGCTCTGCAGAGAATACTGATCAGGAGGGAGGGAGGGTGAATTCACATCCTCTCTCTGACTGCACGAGGGAATATTTTAGAGTTATCAATCCGGACCATTTAGTTTAACTTGGCACCAATCTCAAAGCCCAATTATACTGCTTCTTATTTTTTTCCGAATCTCAAACTCTTAGAGATTTAATCTCAAACCGTAAAGTGAGGCCATTCTCTATAGTAATAGAGAGAATACGGATTCAGGAAGAGTTGCATGTCGAATTGACGGAGAGAGCGAGAGAGAGTCCAAGGGCGAGATGAGCGTTAAAAAAAATGAAAAGAAGTCATGACTAATGAGGAAGATAATACAATTTGTATCTAGCAAGTATGTATCTAACTAAATTTAAATTTTTACATATAAAAAATATCAAAAAGATACATAAAATATATATATATATATATATATATATATATATATATATATATATATATATATATATATATATATATATATATATATATTATTTGATTTGATAACTGATATTCAATATAAAATTTTTATTTTTTAATTACAATTGTTGGTGGATCAAAACATCTACAGACTTAATATAAAAGCAAAAATATAATTGAAATTCAGCGAAATAAACTTGTTTGGATTTCAAATAACATAAACGATAACAGTATTACATATTCTAGTTTACATATTAGAATTATAAGTTTTCACTCACTCAAATTGTAAAAGTTTGTATTTTAAATAATTTTTGTACAAAATAATATAATAAATTTTGAGTAAAGCTAGTGTATGCTATGCTTATCAGGAGAAGTACCGATTAACGAGTTTGTTAAATCTCTTTTATAAATTATCTTAAACTATATATTAGTGTGTACTATGCTCATCAAGATGATTTGGTGAGCATAACTTCAATTTTTATTAGATTGGCTTCAAACGACAAATTTTAATCGTTAAAAATGATCTACTTAACAAGTAATGTGTGTACATGCAAAATTTTGAATTTTTCAAATTCATTAGTACAAATCAAGTAACCAAAAAATGATGAAAAATGAATGCGTTAACGTAACTTATAAACATACATTTTTACTTTGTACTAAATAAATGCAAAATTTCAAAATTTTGCATTTACACGCATCAGTTGTAAAGTAGATTGGTTTCAACAATTGAGAGTTGTTGTTTGTAACCAATCCGATAAATTTTGAAATCATGCTCTCCAAATCATCCTAATATAATAGGAGAATTTATAAAAGAGATTTAACAAAGGGAATAAGGTTTGGTCCGAATGGCTTTGGACCGGACACCGTCCAAAGCCTCTAAAAATCATACGATTAAAGTCGGAACAGTCGATCCGAACTACTCAACATGATTTTCATATTAAAATGTGCTCATAGATCAAATTTTATATTTTTTGAAATTTTTTTACTATTTTTTTAAATATGTACAAAATCACTATTTTTGGACCGTTCAAAAATAATGGTGTTGTACGTATCTAAAAAAATAGTAAACAATTTCCAAAAAATATAAAATTTGGTCTTTGAGTATATTTTAATATGGAAATCATGTTGAGCTATTTAGATCAACTGTTTGAACTTTAATCGTACGAATTTTAGAGGCTTTGGATGGTGTCCGGTCCAAAGCCTTTGGACCAAATCTTATTTCTTTAACAAACTAGTTGACTCCCCTTAATTAGAATCCCAAGAATAGCGCATATCAAACAAAAATCAAATGATATTTGAAACTAAGATTAAAAGATAAGGAGAAAGGAGAGGTAACATAATTGGCTAGGAGAGAAGTCCTAAAATTGTTAGTTATTCAAAAATTAAGAGTTCGATTCTTCCTCACGACAAAAAAAAGATTAGAGATTAGAGATGATATTTTTTTTTGTCAAAGGTTGCACTATGAAAATATATGATAAGAGAAGACAGTAATTGAATTTATCAGATCTTATATTTTATTTTCTGTGCTCTCAAATTTCGCATAGCAACTGGCTCTGACAGTTTGACTACCTTTGTGATTTTGATAGCTCTACTTTAGTCGTGTAAAAAATAAGGAATATATTTTCATCAAGGGTCATTATAACTTAATTAACTGATTTTTAAAAAAAATAACGCTAGAGAAAGGGATCGAACCTTTGACCTTATGGTTAACAGCCATACGCTCTAACCAGCTGAGCTACTCCAGCATTTTTATTTAAATAAGATTTATTAACATAAATTTAAATATCATCCTAGTTATGGTTGTTTGGTATTGTTGATCAGTCAAGAACCATCTGATCTCGTTTCATTTCTATTGTTTTGTTTTTAACTTAAATTTTATTGTATTAGAAATTAGCATTGATGGAAGCACATAGCGACAGAGAAATATGCGTTGTTGGTTCCTTGAAAAGGCAGGGTCCATTTTATTCCTGCAAATTTGTTATAGATTTAAGTAGGGTCCATTTGCTTATTTTACTTTTTTTCAAGTGCTTCAATCTTCAAATTTCAAACCAAGCAGGTTCACTAAGCCTCGATTTAAACCATGAAATCATGCCAACTTTCATCTACAAAAATATTTTCAAGTAATTATAAAAGTGCTTCAAGATTCAAACAGATAAAGTTCAATAATTCCAGTTGTTAAACCAGAAAACCATGCCACCTTTCATTTTAGAGCCTCAGTGCATCCATCTATTGCATAGTTCCAAATTTGCAAAGAGTGCCTAAGACAATATAAAATATCTACAACTTCAATGCAGCAGTTAATCTAACAAATCATTCCATATAAATTATAGCAACAAACTAGAATGGCATCATGACCATACTATATTTCAAACAAGGCCCAAAAAGTAACAGAGTTAATAAACAAATACACAAAAGAGATGAACAAGATCCCACTCAAAACATCTTTTAGGCACAAAGAGCAAAAGTGTTCGTAAGCATCTAAAATGAATTAACCATTACAAAAATATAATCTAAGACCTAGGCTTCTCTTTCTTCTCTTTGAAGAGAGCCAAGAGAGAGACGCCAGAAACCTTGACAACCTTAAACCTAACACCAGGAATATCTCCAACAGCATGTCCTTTCCTACCGAATCCAGCAATCAGCACCTCATCCTGATATCAAACACAATAAAATCATTCAATGCCATATGCACAAAACACCAAACATGTTAATTTCCGAAAAAGAAACGAGAGAAAAAGAAAGCCTGTACATTCTCCTCAATGTAGTTCAAGCAACCGTCATTCGGCACAAAGGCTGCAATCTTCTTCCCGTTCTTAACCAATTGCACACGAGCACACTTACGAATAGCAGAGTTCGGCTGCTTGGCCTCAATACCACTGCATGAATTATTAATCCACACTTATGTTATTCATAAAATCCCATAATATGAAAAAACTAGAAATTAGCTGGACTAAAAACATTAGGTACCCACTCATAACAATCAATGCTGCTAAAAAATAAGCCAGTGACAGAGCTCCCATCAAAACACTATACATCCGTGAAAGGCTTACAAATCATATAACCTACCAGGCAGTACCATCACTCTACCAGTAACTGAAACTATATGCCATTTACTAGTCCAGTCGGCTAATTTTTTTATCTCTTCTTTTGTACATGTGTGAGTATATAGCACATACATTTTTTCAAGGACAATGCCTTTGGCATGGGAAGAACCGGCAAAGGGCTTCTTCCACTCGTTTCCAAGATGGCTCTTCTTGTACGCCTTGTCGGCCCACCTTTCCTCTCTTCTGTGCTTCTTCAGCTTGCGCCCCGCTCCCATTCCACGTGTCTTCCTGTTTGTTTTCCAACACACCAACAACTACCATTCGGTTAACCATACTGTCCATAATAAGATACCAGCAACTCACTAACTGAAATCAATTGATTAACATGATTAAAGTTAATTTCCAATTCAAAACCATGTGTCATTCAGTTCTCTGCATCATTCGTTCTCACATTACCATAAGAAAATTAAAGTAATGATCTTAACTATTCTGTTTTGGTTTAGAACCGGATATACAAATTTATGTCATCTGATGCATGCCCTCTGTATAAAATCCTTATACAGATGAGCTTTATATGTTGCAATTTTTTGAAACTGTTGAAAAAAGAATAATTAATTGTAAGACTATTTTGCGCAAACTAAATATAACAAGGTTTAGTTTCGGAAAATGATTTTAAACTATAATTCGATGACTTAAGTTGGAGATCGAAATTATCCGACAAAGCATTGATTTGATTCGTATAATTTAACTACATCAACGGAAACTCACGAGAAAATAACTACTGTATGTGTTTACTTGTACTGAGATCTACCAGCAAATCAATCAAACAAAATAACTAACGAAGATCAATCTTCTAAAGGAATAATGAAAGTTAACATACCCCATTTTTGGATTGGTGAAGAATCAACCGCTCAAGACCGAAGAGGAGAGATGAATCGCGCCGGAGGAGAGAGGAAAGGCGACAACTAGGGTTTTGCTTTTATAAATTTAACAGAATGTCAAGTATACCCTTAGAAAATATTAAAATATTATAAACTATTTTCTATTCTAAAATTTATAAAATTATATTTATTCTTCTAATTTTTTATAAAAAATTACGTTTACTCAATTTATTATCTTTTTATAAAATTACCATAAAAAATGGTAGCATATATAATAAAAAAAGTTTGTTGTTTTAATTGAGGAAATAAATCTGATGTTATTCCAAAGGGATCACGGGGCTCTGTTATTCCTATAATCCTATCGCAACCGCTCAAAAAATAACGTGTGAATTCCGAGGGAATTTTTTTTTGTGTTCGAATCTCAACAAAGTTCAACGGCTGCGATCAAAATAAGAAGATCATGTGATCCTTTTGGAATAAACATATTTATTTCCTCTAATTGAACAGTCTGCGGAGAAAACATAATTATATTTTTCTACTTGAGACACATACAGTCAATAAATTTTAAGGATGTGTATCTTCTTATCTTGGACTTTTTAGGAGCTATGTTTGATTGTGAACTAAACAGTGAAATAAAGAATTTATACCAAAGTTATTTCGCTAAATATGATTTAATTGAGCTGGAAATAAAGGTGATTATTAAGTTAGCCTAAACTGACCTAAATTAATCCATCTTTTCGGTAGTTTAATTTTATTTTACATGTCAGTCTAACTTGATTGTTACTTTTTAATGACTTTTCTAAAATAAGTAATAAATTGTTAGGTCTAAATAATAATGTTTGCTTTGCAGACGACATGCAAATACTGGTATGCAACTTATGGTTAGTAATTTTTGTATGTACATACCTTTGTTCATTCATACAAGGTAGGGTTTCAAATGCACTATCTTTTGAGCAAGGTTGGGGTGTGATGTGCTCACCAAGAGAGTTTGGTGAGCCTAACTCCAAAAATATATTTGATCAATTTCAAAAGATGAATCCGAACCATTGAAATCCATGTACTTTATAAGTGATGCATATACATGCAAAATTTTGAAAATTTCGAATTTATTTGCTACAAGGTCAAGCGGTCAAAGAAATTATGAAAAAATGAATATATAAAACAACTTATAAAAAACTTATAAAAGGCTCATTTCTTTGACCGCTTGACCTTGTAACAAATGAAATCGAAAATTTCAAAATTTTGTATGTACATGCATCACTCATGAAGTACATGGATTTTAACAGTTTGGATTCGTCGTTTGAAACCGATCCAATATATTTTTGGAGTTGTGCTCACCAAACTCTCTTGGTGAGCACATCACACTCTAGTTTTACTCCAATCTTTTTTATGCTCCACATTCTTTATCTCTATTTTCAAAGTCCGAACAGTCGATCTGAACTGCTTAACATGATCTTCATAAAAAAGATGTACTTGGAAACCCAATTTTAGAATTTTTAGAATTTTTTTACTATTTTTTTAGCTAGGTATAAAATCACAGTTTTAAGGAAATTCTAGACTATCCTATAAGATATTGTACCTATGAAAAAAAATTGTAAAAAAATATAAAATTTGGTCTCCAAGTTTTTTTTATTATGAAAATCATGTTGAGCAGTTTGGAACGACTGTTTGGACTTTGAAAACAGAAATAAAGAATGTGGAGCATATTAGAACACAAAATAATAGTGCATTTGAATCCTCCTCTTCACACAAATACTAATACTGGTATGCAATTCTCCAGCGTACTTGAATTTAGGGTGCAAACAGATAGGATACGAATTGGAAGTGGTAAAATCATATCCAATCCGTTTTTATTTTTCGAATACAGATACAAATTGGATATTTGACGGATATGTACGAATACAGATCGGATATCGGATATCCGTAAATATAATATTTTCATAATATATATTAAATTATATGGTATATATTTACTATTCGGATACTGATAATTAAAATTGAAAATCATACCCGTATTCATATCAGCACGGATATTTGGATATTAGATATCCGTATCTAATTTTCGAATCCGGATACAGTTTGATATTATCCGATCCATTTGCACCCTACTTGAATTAAACATGTTCAGTCCAATTTAATGATCCACATTTATATATATATTTTTTTCAAAGGAAGGAAACAGAGACCAGTACCAGTATTAAATTTAGAATATTACAAACTGTTATACATCAAGGTGATGTTTAATTGTACTCGAGATTAAAGTTGGATTTGTTTATATCTTAGTTCAGATTTGAGGCTTTAATTGGGTATAATTTGGATCAGTTGATAACAAGATTATTACTGGTTGTTCAGTTTCAGTTAAAAAAATGGCCGAAATTTTTTTAATAGGATACATGATTCTTACCGATATAAACCATTTCATATAGATATGCATGCAAAGATGGCTGAAAAAAAAAATTCTAACTTATGTCATGATTTAATGAAAAAAAATATTTTGTAACATTTGTCAGATTTTTTTTTTCAAATCCTTTTTTTAATATAAAGTTGCACAAATCATCTCTCTTATTAATGTAGAACTTTTGATTTTTTTCTATGTTATTAGTAATTAATGATTTTTTTGTAATAATGGATTGTTATAAACAAGATTAAAGACTTAAAAAAAATATATGCACTAATATTTATTTTAACTACATCAATTTGATATCTATGTAACAAGTAATTAGTATGAATACCAAATTTTATAAATATTGATATTACGTAAATTATAAAAGGCAAAAAAAAATGCACCCATATGTATTTAACTTTAGCGCAGATCTATTAGCATACTATTTTATGCCCATTTTTATTTAGTGCAAAAATATTGCAAAATATCTCAAGTACATAGATGTTCTTGATCTACGACTTTGATTAAAAGATGAAAACTCTGATCTACGACTCTGATTAAAAGATGAAAACTCTGATCAAATAGTCTGTGTTTTATTTTATTCTATGCATCTTTTCGATGTTTTTTTTACGCATAGAAGTATAGATTTATTTAGACATATTTTTGTTGAAAACTTTCCGACCCCACCCCGATTTTATTGTTAGATACTCGATTTTCTAACTGGTCATGATTTCTTTCTATTTTTTTAAATGTCATTTAATAAATTTTTGAAATGATTGATAATTAATTGGTTATGTTTTCGTTTCTTTTCTTTTCTTATATTAATTTATGAATGTTATTTGTCACTGATCTCGTTTAAGTAAATATAATTATATTCTTAATTTTAGATATACAATTACATATAAATATTAGGGAGAGGAAAATAACGTTTATAATAACATCAAGAATCACAATGTTGACAACAAAATGAGTTCTAATATAAAATCAATAAAGGAGGTTTCTTTAAAGTTTAAACGATAAGATACGTAATTTTGAAATTTAAAGAAAGAAAGAAGTTTTTGAGAAATATACATGAAATTTCCTCTTTTAAGTTGATACGTGTAAAAAATTGAACCGTTTAATACGAATTTTGAAACAATCCATTTTCTATTAAATAAGGCACTGTTTAAAATCCGCACGTAAATCGTAGGAATAGGATACCGTAAATCCATCAACTAAAAAGGGGAGTTATTACACTTCGTCCGTAAATCCATCAACTAAAAAGTTAGTTATCTCACACGGCACGACACGCTTCGTCCCAGAGGAGAGAATCAATTATACGCGCTTGGGTTGGGAAAAATACAAAATGAATACCACTTAAAGCATAAAAGGGCCCCACTGGTTTCGGATCCCCTGAAGTAACCTAATTTTTAGGTTTTGGATTGAGACCGTCCGATTCAAATCCGTCGCTCCGAATCGTTTCGGGATTCGAATCAGACGGTCCCGAATTAAAATCCAAAAGTTGGGTTCACTGGATCTGAATTCCTGCTTAGGTCGCATTCGGATTCGTTACATTGACGAATTGACACCGTGCAATGGGAGTAGTTTGAGTCCAATGCCCATCGGACTCAAATTTGGGTCCGATGAGCTCCATAACGTACAATTCAATTTAAGATCCCTGCACACGTATTAAAGCAAATCCACTAGCAGTCACACAGATCTTAAAGCAGATCGGACGATTATAGAGTCCATCTAACTCAGTTTGAGTCCGATGGGCATCGGACCCAACCTGCTCTGCCGTGCAATGCATCGGCGTTTACTCTTTTTTGTCACGGAGTCAACTGTCAATATGCACCGTGCATCAGCGTTTACTGAACACGTATCCTCTGCAATAACTCAAAAGGAAATCTCTTGAGTTAATCCATTTCAGCCGTCTGATTTTAAACGGAGTAAATCCAACCATCTGATTTAACACAGGGATCTTCAATACTAATTCGGATCTAGTCTACACTGATCTTAAATCAGATCGAATGGTTCAGATGCATTAACTCAAAAGATTCTCTTTAGAGTTAATTGCAGAGGATACGAATTCGCGTTTACTCGAATCTCCATGTTGTTGATAAACCCCATGCCTTTTTTGGTGCATTAATTGGTGTGCTCTAACAGCGGGTCTGAGTTACTGCTAAATGCTATGCTAGGAGTCTAGACTCTAGTACTAGCAGCTGCATGAAAGCCAGGAAGCTCAAAGTTCGATCTCACTTGATCTGATCCAGTCAGTGTTCCTCTTCCTCTTCATCTTCCATCTGATCCAGTCAGTATTTCTTCTCCCATTTCAAATCTTTTTCCTCGTTTCTTTTTGCAATTAGGAGAACCCAAATCAAAGCTCTATATTCTATTTTGCTGATTATTTTGTTTTGGCACTTCAGCATCAAGTTCAGATCTGCTGGGATAGTGATTTTTCTTTGATTTAAGTGTTGATATGGTTAATTCTGTTTCTTGGGAATTTTTTACTAATGCATTTTCTTTATCAGAGAATAGAATCGCTTTTTAGTCCAATGCTTATAATTCTTTAAATCAAGGGAACCAAAGAACTTTTTTCTAAACTCTACCGTTTCAAAATACTAATTCCCTTTCCCTTCTATTAATTACTGAATGCTGATTACTGCCCATTTTGTACTGTATGTAAGTATGTTAATAGTTAATGAAAAATGGTGATGGCTAGTTCATATATTGAAATTGAATCAGTATCATTTTATGATTCCTTCTAATGTCTTTCAATTTAAGGGGGCTCAATTTTACAGTATTTTTAATATTTTACTCTAAACTATATAGAAAATTACGTATAAGGACAACAATTTGGAAAATTAATGGGAGTCGATTGACCTTCATTTTTTTTAGAGGCTCCGCCACTGTACCTATTGCCTTATCAGTCAATAACTTTACTCAGTTCTCTATTCAAATTTTATTACTTCCTCTCATCATAGATTAGGCCACTCAAAGGAAGGACAAAAATGGCAGTGTATCGAATGAATGCTCCTATTCGATATGTCGTTGAAGAAAATTTTGGGGGGTATTTTAATGAGCATGATGATGTTTCTCTTGCTGAAGTCCTGCAAGATCAGGTACAAGCTTTGTTATTGTTGCTATTATTTCTAAAACATTTTAGTCATGTACATTTTTGAGTATGTTTAAATTGTCATCTTGTAATTGTAATTAGTTCTATTAAATGAAATTTACAAGGTTTTTTCCTACGAAAATGTTTTTATGTCCACCAACATAGTGTTAACAAAATTGCTTTGTAGTTAATTTTTGAATGCCACTGCTGCAAATGTCCATTCTAAACGTCTCAGATATGGTTACATCTATCGTTAGTCATGTGATGGCAGATCTACAACATGCTACACTTTCTTTCCCTGCTATCAGGAAATACTGTCTCAACATGACTGATTCAGAACTCTGTCAGAATGTACATGTATGGCATTGTGAATGATTAGCATGCTGTAAAGAACACTAAAAAAAATTGAAGTATGATATTTAGTGAAAGTTTTGTTGAACTGGTGGAGATCTCACAAGACTCATTCACCTGCTAACCACAAAAAAAAAAAAGCACTGTCCATGAACGCAATGAAAATAGTGTAATACAATTCCAGCTTCTTGTTTTATTTTAAGAATTACTTTTACAGCCAACAGAAAGAGATCAATTAGACCGCATTGTAATTATTTTTGGATAGGAGCCATTTTAGTACTCAATTTCTTAATTGACTTTTTCAACAGGAAATAGTGTATGAATCTTTTCAAAGGAATGGGCAAGCTAACACAAGTAGAACTACCTCCAATGCAAATTCACAATCTGGCTCTTTCCAAAACCAGAATCTGAGAGAAAAGAGTGCACCAAAATCCATTGACACTCAACTTGCAATTGATGAAGCAATAGCTAAGGAGTTGCAAGATATGGAGAACCAGCTTGTTGGTATCTCTTTTGATGCTACCAACTCGACACACCCTGGTAAAATAATTTGTTATGGTATTTTTAGCTCCTTCTAGTAAAAAATGATATTTGTCATAACAACTTTTAACAGAGATGGAATATCTTGATTTCTGGGTGATCCTATTGCCTATCCTCCTGAAAAAAATGGGAAACTGTACGTTTTACCACTGATTTAAAATAAAAGGTACCCTAAATGCCTGGGATATATCATATATCCTTTTATTTCTAATGTGGAGATCAATTAGGCAGTACCTGAAAATTGCAGTTATGTATTACTGGCAATAGGAGTCAATAGGATGAAGTTCTGTAAATTGCTTTGGAGTCAAATAGTCAGAATAAATACCTTAAAATATTAAACCATCTTAGATAAATCAACGATTTTGAAAACACTATGGTGGTCACCTCATCCCCTCGCAGCCACACGAACACACAATATTTCTAAATGAGAAGGGAAATGGAGGGGTAATTTTGTACTTTATTGAAGGAACATGATACAGGGAAATTGTAAAATTAACTGCCCCATATTCTTCTTCTTTCCTCTGAATTGTTTAAATATTTCTATCATTAATTTACTTTTTGTTTCTAGGAAGATCACCAACATCGGCCGCCACATTAAACCCAAGAAGCACCCCCACTCTGGCTCGCATACCTGCTCAGGTTGTCTTCTATTTGTTTTTGTTTTTTTTGTTTGTCCTTCTTTTGCCTTATTAGTATGGTTGCCTTTTTGTTTCCTTTCAAATAAAATTCATTTTTAAAGAAAAGGCGTTGATGTATATCTTGCGACATAAATGTGCAGGCTCCAAGAGATGACAACATTGACCCTGATAATATGACTTATGAGGTTTATTTTTCTTAACTTTTTGACTATTTCTGTTTTGTACTAGGAAATTTGTATAAACACTCTGCAATATAATGCGCTTCAGTGTTCCTAAGTTTTAGTATTTACAGAAGACCTGTATAGGATAAAAGTCACTACCATTGGTTTTTTTTTTTATGCTTTTACATAAGACATTTAACAATACTATTAAAATTGAGATAACGACGGTACCCCATATGAAATAATTTCTATACATATGAGTTAACAATCAATTAATTTGTAATTCTCTAATTCTATGCTAACATTTTGAAGTTTCAAATAATTTTTATTTTACTTGCTGCAATTTTGTAACAATGCATCTTTTGTTGGTATGTTAATACAGGGGCATTTATGCTGTCTCTGTAAAATTCAGGGTCTTTGCCATTTCCCCCTTTTTTCAAAGTACCTCATGAAATATCACTTATGGTGTTATTATTTTTGCTATAAGGAATTGCAACAATTAGGAGACGCAATTGGTACTGAAAGCAGAGGCTTGTCTGATGCCTTGATAGAACGTTTACCAAAATCAACTTATAAGGCAGGTGGAATATTTTCCAGGAAGGAGAAGCATGAAGAGTATGTTTTAAACAGTTCTATGTTGAGATATTATCAATTTAGCATTTATATTTCAAGATATTGTACTCCGGTTTTAACGGCGTATAAGATTATTACTGGATTAACTATTTGCCAATTGTACTCATCTTAAATGCAACTCATGAACTCTATTGGGTTTGGTTGAAGAATGCATTATTTAATGATTCTACTTCTGATCTGCTCTAATAGAAAGTTGTTTGCATATGTGTACAGGTGTGTTATATGTTGTATGAAATACGAAAACAAGGAGAAATTGATCACGTTGCCTTGTAATCACAAGTACCATAAGAGTTGTGTCACAAAATGGCTCAAGATCAACAAGGTAACTATTTCTTTAGTGTTTATTTAAATAAGTTGCAATGTCTGTGCTTATAAGCTGAGTTTTGTTGATAGTAATGCTTTGGAAACCTAGATCAAGGTTTTTATCTGCGTCTCGCCAATCTAGATGTTTCGTATTGGACCTGACCTGTAAATTGGTAATGACGCATGAACACCTCCCCTAATTGAGACTTAATATAGAACATAACAAGATTTCTGTTTCGAAGTGTACCGGTAGACTGTATTGCTCTGGTATTTTGGTCGGATACTGTCGCTGTGTTGGTAATAAGCCCGATAATGGCTGCCCATGCCCATGATCAAAAGTTAACATCATTGCCATAATCATAATAAAAAAGTTTTAGTTTTTTACTATTATTTTTTATTTTGGTTGCCAGACTTGTCCTGTGTGTAGTAAGGAGGTATTTGGCTCGTAGACGGATTCAGTAAGAATTATCGTTGGAGATTAGAACCCGCTTGTACATTTCCCCTCAGTAAGCGAAGTGCAATGAAGGTTTTAACTTTCATGCATTGAAGTTTTTTACTTGATGTCAGTAAAGATCTTAACTACTAGTTAACAGTTTGTTAGCATGGTTGCTTTCGGCTGCAGTTGTTAATTTTCTCATCTTTAATTTTATATAAATTTTAATGACTTGGAGGGACCACCTGGTTTTGTTTAGATTTGTATTATTATGTTTTAACTTTTTAAGTGACATTGTTGTTATTGTTTTTTCCTTTCTGAGATGTAGTGGACTGAGTACAACATGTATACCTCCATTTGAGGCACTATATAGCTCTTGCCTTAATATATCAATATGGTATGGGACCCAAACAGGCACATTTTAGGCGTGTAATCTAATTTTGTTTGTAGGTAGTCAGTCGTGAGCTGGTAGTTGGGGAAATGCTTGATTGCATACTACAACTGGATAAAGGAATTAAATGAAGAATGGTTTGTTTGTACCTCTCAGTCTCTGCCTCTGGTATTGGCTGGCATAGACTAAGACTGGCTCCATACTGAGAGGAAGAGAGAGAGAGAGAGTTGGTAGTTATTGGCTGTTCAAGAGAAGTTGATATGTTGATGGATAAGTAGTTGCAATTTGCAGGGCGTGCTGTCCATTAATTTTCTTGTCTAGATAACATTAATTAGCATGAAACACGTGCACGCTCGTCAAAGTTCCAAGAACAAAAAGGCCACCATCACCATCCCAATTCCCAGCCTCAGTTTAAGAAAACAGTTCTAAACCATATATGGGAAGGAGTAAGGACCGTTTTAAACCAATTTGCTTAATTTATTAAGAGCCCCCTTTCAGAAAAATAATTATAAAGAATACTTTAGATTATCGATAAAGAAAGAACAGTAAGTAGGTCAAATATAATCTACCCAATTAAGAATTACTTACACAAACTCTACAAAAATGGATCCAACAAGGAATTTTCACATGAGACGTCCGATCCATAGTTCCATGCATACTACCATCGCATGTTTAGGTATTAGGTACAAGAACGGAGTTGATGTCCATCGGATCTACTTTTAGGTTCAATGAGCTCTATGACTGTCCAATTCATTTTAAAATATGTACACACAAAAATTGAAGTAGACATGCACAAAATTTAAAGCATTGAACACGAATCTTAAAGCACATTGAACAGTGGTTAAATCCGTCAAACCAAACTAGGCCCAATACCCATCAGACCTACTCTCAAGTCATTAGGTAGGCCTGAAGGAGCCAACATTAAAACTCACTCTCAATTCTCAAAACGAAAATGATATATAGGTCTAGCATAACAACAATTTCATCTCCATGTGTGCTATTATGGCACATGCTGCATAGCGAGGCCTTGCAAAATTTCATGCATGTGGCGTGTTCTCCACCAAAAAACAATGGCATCAAAACTGTGCGGTGGATACTGGATAGTGCCTCGTTAGTTTCAATTCTTTCTCGGGGATAAAGAGTTTTTTTTTTGTACTGACTATTATTACATGAGAAAAAAATTAATCAAAATGCTATCTATGATTTCTTTGTAAATATTCAAAGGATGTGTATAATTGCTACTGTAGTCACCATGTCGTATAAAAAAAAATGATACAACGATATTAGTTATTGATATTGTTTTCCAAATTATAAAAAAAGGTTAGAAAATCAACCTCAAGTGAAATTCTAAAAATTCAACCATAACAACACATGATCCCACCATAGTGTCAAGTTATCATAATTTGATTTCTCTTTTTCTAATGTAGGGACAACACATGATCCCACCATAAGCTCCATATTATCTAACAACATCTCCTACTTAATTTAGAGATTCAAGACACCGACATGCATGCATGGATCAATCGCCTTCTCTGTAACTATTCTTTCTGGCAATTAACAGAAAGAAATTAAGTATGAAACATCAAACTTAATTTCTTTCACCTTTAATTTCACCCTCCATGTTTGTTTATCCTTGTCTTGTCCTTGACTCAAATATATAGAGTTAATCCACTCCACCAAACTTTTTTTTACTCTAAATTTTCTAATACCAGTTGCTAAATTGGGGGCAGTAGAACTGCAGAAGCGTATAATATAAGAAGACAATAAGAGAAACGTGAATGAGGGTAAAACATATAAAATTTTTATATTGCGAATGGAGATTAATTTGACAATTCCATAACATTTTCTACTAAATTATATAGAAATTTATCAATAAGTACAAATTTTTTGAAAATAAATGAGAGTTAATTGACTCCATTTACACATGATACTTCCGTCTCTGCATGTATACAATTACAAACACACCACAACACTAGGCACAATGACTAATATTTACATGTACAAATAAAAGCATCATTAATGAGCTTCATGGTTGATACAAGCTACCATCAACTTATACTAATTTGACCAAGTAATTAGGAGGGATCAAGTTACAACAATTTTGAGTTATAATAGAGTTACAACAATGGTTTTTTTTTCATTTTTCAAAATCCAAATTGTCGATCCAAACCGTTCAACATGATTATCTAAATAAAATGTGCTTCCAGATCAAATTTTATATATTTTTGAATTTTTTTACTATTTATTAAGCATTTTACAAAAACTAGTCAAATTCAGACCATTGAATTTTGTACCCATCTTAATAAATAGTAAAAAAAATCACAAAAATATAAAATATGATCTATAAGCACATTTTATTTAGATAATCATGTTGAATGGTTTGGATCGACGATTTGGACTTTAAAAATGAAAAAAACCGTTATTGTAACTTTGTTGTAACTTGATCCCTACTCTCAAGTAATTCATATATAAAAAATTGAAAAAATAATTATTACTTTATTAAACCGATACACAACACTAACAGTATCATCATGATGATATAATACGTTGATTCTTTCTAGAGTAACAAGAGAAAACTTTCAAACAAAATTCTTACAATCTCAACTTATATATACGAATACGACACATATATACAATCAGTGAATTAACCTATGTTAATGTGCTACGTGGCTAGATAGATACACATGGTTACATAGATAAGAATGCTGAGTCGGATCCACACATGTCATCTACGCTTGATATTTGTTCTATCATATATGAGGTCAGAGGTGAATCCAGAATTTTCGTCAAGGAAGAAAAAATAAATGTCGAATCGAATTTTAAAAAAAACTAATAGGATTTAAACTTATTAACTGTATTCGATAAAAAACAATGTTTTGTCTCACGTTCTGATTTGTAATTTCTCGTATTCTAACTTATAGTACTAATTATCAATCATAATTCAAGAAATTTATATTAATTTGAACTCTAAATTTAACCCAAATTACAAATCAAACATCCAGAGAGAGAACAAACAAAATTTCAGAGAGGACAAAGTCGACTGGAACCGATAG
Organism: Carex cristatella; assembly: GCA_024447775.1. NCBI lineage: Eukaryota > Viridiplantae > Streptophyta > Magnoliopsida > Poales > Cyperaceae > Carex > Carex cristatella. The sequence goes on from JAJHPF010000018.1 coordinate 3,958,539, forward strand.
ATCTCCACTAAAACTCAAAATCCGGAGGGAGTGGGGCGGCTGCCCCTCACCCCCGGACCATGTGGGTCCACCCCTGTATAAGGCCATTGGTCCCAGAATAATAAAAAAATAATTATTGGAAATTATAAATAACAAACTAATTTAAATTTGAATTACGATAAGTAAAATTAATAAAATTATATTCAAAATTTAATAAATAACATGATAATAATAATACAACTTTATTATCCGGAGCTACAAATGCATATTTAAGACAACTTCTTGACCTGCACTAAAAAATAATCAGGTGAGATAGTTCTAAGTTACACTAGAATTTCTCTGCCGGGCGCACTGTAGTAGAGGTTGACGTAATTTTTCTGAACAATAGTAGCAAAATAATAATTTTATTATCAAGAAAATAATGTTGTTTGTGAGAGAATTAAAATTGATTATTTTTATGAATTATAGAGTTAAGAGAAAGAATAAAGAGAAAAATTATTATGTATTTTGTTGAACGGATTGTTCTTCAAATGTCATATGCTATTTATAGACAAATAACATAGGCTTCAATGAATCTGTGCATTCATGGCAATTAAAATCCTATTCATTCTATTACGTTTCTATATATTAAAAAAATGAACGACATTTAATTATGCATCAACGTACCAAAAAAATTAATTGCTCCATAATTCATAAAGTTTAAAATGATAACTTTTAACACCTCATCCTACAAATGGAACATAAAATTCACATACAGAGAATAATAATAACATCTTACTTAATTGAGCTCGTTGTAGTTCTCATTTCTTAAGATTATTTCGCTAAGAGTGCATCTTTTTAACCCGAAATATATATAATTTGGCTAATATACTACATGTAGCATATACAGAGGACAACGGCTTAATATTTGAGTTTTTAAAATCCTAATAGTCGATTCAAACCGTTCAACATGATATTTATATGAATATGTATTTGCACACTAAATTTTGTATTTTTAGAATTGTTTTTACTATTTTTCAGATCAAGTGATTTTCTACCTATAAAAAAAATAGTAAAAAAATTCTAAAAAAATGTAAAATTTGGTGTGCAAGTACATATTCATATAAATATTATGTTGAACGATTCGGATCAACCATTAAAATTTTAAAAACTCAAATATTAAGCCGTTGCACAGAGACCCTCTATGCTACATGTAGCACCGTAACCAACTCCAAATATATATATATATATATAAAGAATTGCTTACTAAAATCTTGTTAACATTCAGTACTGGAGATTGGTGGACATTTTATATATAATAGGAATGGTAATACTGCAATTTGCCAATACTACTTTTTTTTTTTATTAAAATGCTTCAGTAAGGTTCAGTATTTTTTAGATATTATTTTAAAAATTAAACATAAGTTTCTTCACAGAGAGATAAGGACTCACTCTACTGCACTAACCCCTGCGGTGCTCCAGTAATACTTACCTTAAACAATAAAACAATAAAACAATAAAACAAAAATAAACATGCCAATAAATTGTTGTATATTTGATTTGCCGAACTCAAAATAATTATACTCTCGTTAATAGTTTAAATAAAAAAAAATTGTGTAATCAGTATCTTGTAAATTAATAATCTATGCAGTAAGCTAAGAAGTACTATTAATTAAGCATTGTCAAGTGCTATCATCATGTGTTAAGAATTTAAGATGAAGATCAAATTTAGAATTATTTTATTTAGAACCTGTTCCACATGTCTATCTTCTTTCTATTTTGAAGCCAAAAAAAAAAAAAAAAAAATACATCTTGAAACCGTCAAATGTGAAATGTCAATGGTCAACACAACGCTCTTCTCTTTGACTCTTTTGGTGTTTCCAGAACAACTACGGCCGAAATCACATCCTCTGAGATATCTCAAACTTTGCGTGACTTTATGGAAAATCTTAAACGTTTAAATAGTTTTGCACGAATCTCAAAGTACAAATAATACTGGCCCCCGCGCTTTCCCCGAATATACACCGAACACGTCGGTCACGCAAAAATTGAGATATCTCAGAGGATACGCACTCGTTCCGGCCTCCGGGCCATGGTTCCAATTATTTTAACGAAAAACAGGGGTATCTTCGTAAATTTATATCTTTTCTTCTATGAATTCACATCCTCTGAGATATCTCAAACTTTGAGTGAATTTTTGGAATATTTCAATCGTTCAAATACGTTATGCACGAATCTCAAAGCACGTATTATACTGACCCCCTACGTTCCCCCGAATAGACAGCGGACACGTTGGTCACGCAAAATTTGAGATATCTGAAAGGATGCGAACCCTTCTTCTATTCCCTCCGGTCTCTATCTTACAGTGTAGTCACAGCCCAAAAAATCTCTCCTTTTCTTCTCTTTTTTATTTTATTTGCCCCCCTTTGATCCTTTCCCTTTCTTTCACAAACGCAACGAGATGGAGAATCAAAGCTAAAAAGGAAGAAAAGAAGCGCATCGCATCGAAACCTATCCAATAAGAGAGAAGAGTTTTTGATTCTCTCCAATCTCATTCTCCAATGGGAGCGGGGGTTTCGAGCATAATGGGGCCAGATGGAGAACCAAGTGATGGTTATTCTGGTCTAGGCGACATGCCCGAGAGCTGTGTGGCCGCCGTTTTGCTATACCTCGATCCACCAGAGATCTGTAGTGTGGCGCGCTTGAATCGCGCCTTTAGAGGCGCTGCATCAGCCGATTTTGTCTGGGAATTGAAATTACCTACCAATTACAACTATCTGATGGGTTTGATCGAGTCTGGAGAGGACGGAGAAGGTGAGAAGAGCCAAGGTTGGTTGAGTAAGAAGCAAATTTATGCTATGCTTTGTCGCCCCAATCCATTTGATGGAGGCAGGAAGGAGTTCTGGTTAGAAAAATCTAAGGGGGGTTTGTGTATTGCAATATCTTCAAAAGCTATGGTAATTACTGGAATTGATGATCGAAGATACTGGAATTATATTCCAACTGAAGAATCAAGGTAAATTCAAAAATTAACTTTACCCTCTTTTACATCCTTGCCCAATAATCAATAATCCATCCTGCAACCGGGAAGATGAACAAAATCAAAATCTGTCAGGATTAATTAGGTAGTATTTAGCTATGTTTTCTTGAGCATTGTTTGAGAGTTGTTTTAAATACTGTAGTTAGTTTAACTTGTGCTAGGGATCTTTTGGTAATTTACGATAAGGATAAAACATGAATCTTCTTCAAGTTACCCATTATTAGTATTTTGTTATGGAAAAGCATAGAGCCCATTTCATTGCTGAAATTGTTAAATACAACTCTAGTTTTCATATAATTTTTCAAGCTTTCTGTTGAGTATAATTAGCATTTGTTTTACAATATGACCATGTCAACTTGATTTGTTGAATTTAGATTGTGAAAACTGTGGAGGTGCTTCTATAGTTTTTTTTTACTTCTGAATTTTTTTGAAAGTTAATTTATTCAGCTTGTCGAATTCTCCATGGTTTATGTCCTTGTATTCTGATGACTTGTTCGTTTACAGATGTCTATGGTCTACCTTGTTTGCATTGATTTTTTCCTTATTTTCTAGTGTCTCCATTTTTCTCATGTGGATAATAAATAATTATATAATTTTAGTCACGTACTTGTTTGCTTATTAAGCTGGCTAACCAATTTGATTGCTGAGGTCACTTTAGCATTAACTTTATGTCTCTGTGTTGTTGAGCGTGATCCTTGAAACTGACAATTATTTTAATGAAAAATGTTTTAGCTCGCTGCAATCTGAAAATTGTAGGCACATCTTAATACCAATCTGTAATTACCTTCTGAATGGGATATTTTTCCTTTACATCTTGTCAATTTCATGCAAGACACACAACTTCGCTTCATTTTAATAATTTCAGCAAAATTTAGTAAGTTAATCTGATTCCCCTTTTCTGAATGTTTCAGATTCCACTCAGTTGCATATCTCCAACAAATTTGGTGGTTCGAGGTGGTTGGTGAAATTGATTTCTTATTCGCGGCTGGTTCTTACAGCCTCTATTTTCGGCTCCATTTGGGAAAACCTTCAAAACGGCTAGGACGCAGGGTTTGGAGCTCTGAAAACATACACGGGTGGGACATCAAACCTGTTCGGTTCCACCTCTCCACATTTGATGGCCAGCAAGCTACCTCTCTGTATCACCTTGAGGAGCCTGGTAACTGGATTCTTTACCATATAGGTGATTTTACTGTTCCAAATGATTCGGTTGAACCAGTAAAATTGAAGTTTTCCATGACCCAGATTGATTGCACCCATACAAAAGGGGGCCTTTGTGTAGACTCACTGTTGGTCTATCCAAAGGGGTATCGACAAGATAAAGAGATGATTGTTTCTATGTAGGATTTCTAGAAAAATTTTGCTATGTAGAGAAGATATATATGTAGGATATATATTGCATAGAAGAGGGGAAGTTTTTTTTTTTTTTTTTCATGAGGAACAACCGGTTTTAATCTTTGTTAGTTAGTTTGTGTATATGTTGTGTACAATTTTTTTTTTCAACTTTGATCAGTTTTGAGTGAAACATTGTTAGGGGAGACATTAATCAATTTAATTTTAGGATTGGAAAGAGGAAAGAAGGATAGTTTTGTCTTATCATCCTTTGTAATATATTGACCATCACTAGTGATGCTTGGCAAACCGTTTGTATGGTTCTTAAAGTGTTCCTTTTGAGTTTTTCCTTCTTTTTGTATATTAAAATATTTTGATTTGTTTGATAACATACCAAAGATATGATTCATGGGACTGTATGTATATTAAAAAGGAGAATGCCTGACAGCTGGTTGAGGGCTATATTATATCGGATTTGTATGCAGATGTACATATGTAGCAAAATGTTGTTAAAGGAATATAAATAAAATATAACTAATTTATATTACAAAAATTGTCTAGAGTTCCTCTCCCACCGCAATTCTTTTATTGGCATTTTCAACATAAGTAAAGAAAGGTTTTCTGTGAGCACAAATATACAGATTCGTTTTTTTTGCGCTTTACTCAGTTCATTGCTGGACATTTCTATTTTATTTTCGTTGTAAATAGCTACATGTTGATAACGGGCAATTATTAGAAATCAGACAATAAGACTTTAAGTCAAATATAAAAATTCAATTTTTTTTTTTCAACGAGCATCGAATTGTTAGATAAGACAAATATATTTGTAACGTTAAAAATTAGTGTTAATTTTTGTAAGACGAGAGAAGAGATTTAAAAAAACAAATTATATTGCAATCTTAATTTTAGTTTTATACGTGTGATTTATAAAAGAAATAAAAAACTAGCCGTTGCACAATTTTCTAGTTTATTAATTACAACCACTAACAACTAACTTCCTAATTATAAGATACTATTTCTTACAACTACCCGTTACAATTTAAAATTGTAACTAGCCGTTATATTTTAACACTCCTCCTCAAATTAGGAATGTATACTAAATTTCTCATGTATTCTTGAAGAGTTCTTCAATTTCTTATTTGATCCTCTACTCTTTATTATATTCAATATACCCTTCAACTCTTTTAATGCTTTTCTATTTATCCATAAAGTTAATTACTCTTTTTAAAATAGTATTAAGATCTATCTTTCCCATTGTACCCTTGCTCTTATTTATAAAATTTTGTGTGTTTTTACTTAAATCAGTAAAATTATGTTGGCATCGTTTAGACAAATACTGATAATACTGATAATATAAAATAGTGTCAGCCAACAATATAATGCTAATAGAACTATTCAACATTGCAACAAAAAGCCTCATTCACCCAAAATCAAACTATCTCAAGAAACTCCAGAACAAAGGTTATGAAACAAGAATATTCAAATAAAAATGGATATCCTTTTTAACTCTGATGATCATATCAACCAATTGAATTAAGCAAGCAAACAAATTTGAATAAAATATTCTTTAGATGATGGCAATTTTTGGAGTTTCAAGAAATAACTGTTTGGAAATCTTCGTTCAATACTGTTTTCTCAATTTCGAATGAAGATTTTATGGCTTTACCTCACCTGCTTAAAATTGTTCCAAATGAATCTCTATTGTAGATTTGTCACCACCGCACAAGACCAAAAGAGTTGTGAGTAGAGGTCACCGCAAGAAAAATAAGAGAGGAGCAGAAGGAAAAGAACGAGAGCACTGAAAAAAAAAATAAGAGCAAGAGTATAATGGGAAAAGATAGATCTTAATACTTTTTAAATAAGAGTAATTAACTTTATGGGTAAATAAAAAAAATTAAAAGAATTGAAAAACATATTGAATATAATAAAGAATAGAGAGATAAATAAAAAATAGTAGAACTCTTTAAGGACACACAAGAAATTAACTCTTTTTTATACAACTCTGTGCTGCATGTGAGGATATAATTAATTAACTGTTTTATTTAGCTCTTCTACACAGAATCATGATCTGTAGTTAGCAAAACACCGAAACCTGAAAAAGGGTCAAGAGATGTGTAGAAAACCAGGAAATTCCTAATATATATTTAATGCACTTCCTTTTTTTTTTAATTTGAACGGTTTTAATAATATCCAAAGGAATAATGAGACAATGCATGAGACAATGACCTTAATTAATTAAAGATCATATGTAGGTATGTGTTCCTCAGTCCCGTAGAGGTGGCTCCATGCAATCCACGCAAGTCACACTCATATGCTTCCGTTATTAATTAAGCCCAATATGAATTCACACCACATTTCAAACAAATACGTACAAAAAATTAATGTAATTCGCATATCAAAATAAAATTACCACCTATTTTACAATTTTTTTTATCACATATCTATAGTAATGTTAACACATCATTAGGTGTTAAATGACACCCTTTTATTCATTTATCCGATCCGTACCGTACATATTCGATAAAACGGGTATGGGTAATAATTTTTTTCGTAAACTTATCGGGTATGAGTACGGATAAAGATTTTTTTTTCGTTATCTAAACGGATAAGGGTACGGGTAAAGCCAATTTCGTACCCATTGCCCGATCGGGTAATTATAACAAAAATATTATATATATTATATATTAATAAGCATTGAAAAGAGTACTTTAATTGGTTTACTTACGCTTAGGATTATCAGATTTTTTTTTAATAAATAAATATACATGTGTGAAATGAATGTATATGTATTAATGTTTTATTTAATAAATAATAAAAATAATCATTAACTTAGTATTATCCGTTATTTACCCGCTAAAGTAGATCCGATGGGCATCGAACCTACTCTGAATTGCTCATCGGACCTACTCTGAATTGGTGAAGAAGTGTTTGTCATAATTCATAAATAATAAGTTTCGCGATGTCCAAGGAAAGTAAGGTGCAAACGGGTCAGATAATATCCGACAATATCTAGATTTGTATCCGAAAATTAAATACAGTTAAATACAGATATTTGATATGTAAATATATGTACGGATACGGATGTAGTTTTGAATTTTAATTATCCGTATCCGAATAATAGATATCTACCATATAGTTTAATATATATTATGAAAATATTTATTTATATATCTATCTGATATCTGATTTATATCTATACATATCCGTCTAGTATCTGTATTCGAAAAAATAAAAATAGATACGGATATAATAATTTTACCATTATCCGATTCGTATCCGATCCTTTTGTATTCCAACCTGGCAAAGTGATATGCATGACCCAATCGGTTTTGGGCTGGACAGTAGAATGAACTGGGCCGCTTCTATTAAAGATATAAATTTAAATGGTAGCAAAGTTTTAGTTGAGGCCCACTGATTCGCCAACTCTTTGAAAGTAGATATATAGTAGTAAAAATGGAGCTATTTTGGATCAATTGAAGTCATTAATAAGATGATAAGTTGATTGGTCAAATATATTAAGATGACAAGTTGAGGTTTTCTAGACAAACCTTTTCCGAAATAAATAAGAAAATTTGAAATTAATTCGTCAATTATAGACTTATAGTAATAAGAATCATTCATTATAAGCAAAAATATAGAAGATAGATTTTTGTCATGTAACATTACATGAGCCTATGAGATAGTGGTTGTCTCATTTTCTCATATCTCATACATGCTTCATATTATATATCTTTGTTTTTAAAGTCCAAACAGTCGATTCGAACCGCTCAACATGATCTCCATGTTAATATGTGCTTGGAGACCAAATTTTACAGTTTTTTGGAAAATTTTGTACTATTTTTTTAGATTTATTGAAAATTGTTGTTTTTCAAACAAATCTGAATCATAAAATAATAGCGATTTTCAAATCTAAAAAAATAATAAAATTTTTCCAAAAAATATAAAATTTAGTTTCCAAGCATATTTTAACATAGAGATCATTGAGTTGTTCGGATCAACTGTTTGAACTTTAAAAACAAAAATATAAAATATGAGACATAGATGAGATACAAGAAGACGAGGCATTGGAACCTCCTCTTAATTAATTGCATCAGTCCTTTATCCTTTATCCTTTGTCCTCTGTCCCTGCAAGTGCTAGAAAGCATTAAATTATATTTGGTGTGTGTCTGTAACTGTTATTAATGAAATGAAATTTTCTTTTGTGATGATTGCTTAGTACCGTTGCAGTTACCTACCTTTTGCACTCCACTTTCAATAACTAACGGTACATTCTTCTCCTCATCTTCCGGATACCAGCACTGACAAAATTCTCACATGCAACTGGAGTTCCATCTCAGAGGAAAGGACCCCGTTTCATTAAACAGCTGGTCTACCAGGATCGGTTATGAACCATAATAGATACATACAGGTATGGGTGTTCATTGGGTCCGGTTTAGTTGGTTATGAATCAAACTGAATTAGTTTAGATCAAATGGTTCGGTTTGTTTTTGAAAACCGGATTATAAGTTTGGTTTAGTTCGGTTCGGTTTGAAAATTTTTAAAATTGAGATAACTGAACCGACCGAATTTTTATATATTATGAATTTGATCCGGACCGTTCCGGTTTATTTCTTAATCAATTACTTTAAATACTTTCGTTTATTTTTTAATACCCTAGTTTATTTCTTAATATATTTCGGTTTATTACAAAACAATTATTTTAAATAAAATAATTAATATATTTCAGTTTGAACTGAACAAACCGATCTAACCGAAATAATACATTAGTCAGTTCAGTTATAATGCTAAATCAATTCGATTCAATTCTATTCTTGAAACTAAATTATAAAAACCAAACCGAACTGATGAACACCCAGACATACAGGTCCCAAGACCAATTAATTATAAAAAGAAATTTTTTCCCGTATCTGTTTGCCTACTTCCGCTCCACAAACCATTAAAAATTACTCAGGTAAGTAGGTAACCAACCTTTAAATTAACCCTCCTCGGACACGAAAAATTACAATCGTATCCTACAGGTCACAGCTGTGGCAGCTGTCGAATTTATATTTGTGGCTTTTAAACAAAATTAAAAATGAAATAATACAAAAAATAATCTGCATTTCTCAAGGAAACAAATCTGCTGTTCTTCTGATCTCAATGGTTGATTTTTGTTGAGATTCGTGTGTGAAATTATTTTGCCGAATTTTTTTTTTACCATATTAAAAAAAAAATCATTTTTTCTGAGAATTTCGAAATCTGTCATGTCCGTCAAATTAAATAACGGACCAAAAAGTGAATCTGCCAATTGAAAATGCAGACTTTTTGTTTTTTGTTTTTTTTTCTAACAGCTAACACAAATAAATAAAAAGTTAAATATGACTTTCAATTTAATTGAATGATTTAGATGGAGAATAAGAAATATGACTTCACCTGTAAAATTTGTAGATGCCCTCCCTATTTAGTAATATTTAAAGAAATATAAACAAAAGTAATGATGCTTTTATATTAAAATATACTTTTTATGTTAAAAGTGATGTAAAAGTCAAAACAAAATGGAGTATGCTTCAGCCACTGTGCTACACAGTGCTCAACCTTCTCCTTATTTTTATTTTCATAAACTTAAACATAATCATAAAAAAAAAAAAATTACGCGAATTTTTTTTTTTTTTTACTCGAAAAATTAGATGCCATTTATGTGCCTATCTATTTCTCACTTTTGCCAAAGGCGAAGAATCTAAGGGCACATGGAGATGGTGCATTAGATATTATAATAAATACAAGGGGGGCATATTGGACATTAAATTCATCCCCCCCCCGTTTTAGTTTTCTTCCCTGACACTTCTCCATTATCCCTCTTCGATCTGAACCCAAATAAAGAAAGAAAGAAAGAGAAAAATAACGAAATTCGACAAAATGGAGTTGCAAATGGAGGCCATGGCCGCGTCGATTGGAGTGTCCGTACCGGTGCTTCGCTTTCTTCTCTGTTTCGTCGCCACGATTCCGGTGAGCTTTCTCTGGCGCTTCGTGCCCAGTGCACTGGGGAGGCACCTCTACGCTGTGCTCACAGGAGCGGGGCTGTCCTACCTCTCCTTTGGATTCTCGTCAAATCTCCATTTTATTATCCCCATGACCATTGGATACTTTTTCATGCTTTTCTTTCGCAAACACTGTGGCATACTAACTTTCTTCGCCGGATTTGGTTATCTCATTGGCTGGTAATTTCACTTAAATTAAACATTTTGTGTGTTCGTGCCTTTAATTTGGTGTGAAACCACTCGCCATTAAATTTAACCAATTCTGGTAATAGCTGGAAAGATATCAGTTGGGTAAATAAAATAAATGCTGCTAAATCCATCATTTTAATTTCTATCATTTTCCAAATTAGAGTTAGTTGTTTTCTGGCTAAGAAGATTTAATTTGGTGTGAAACCGCTTGCCAGAAAATTTAACCAATTCTGGTAATAGCTGGAAAGATATCAGTTGGGGAAATAAAATAAATGCTGCTAAATCCATCATTTAATTTTCTATCATTTTCCAAATTAGAGTTAGTTGTTTTCTGGCTAAGAAGATTGGCATAAATACCATGCTCTATGGAGAAGATGTAAGTTATCATGCAAGCTTCTGCCTTTTCAGATAATTTCTACCTGTGTAAGTAGTAAAGATACTTCACATGGACTTTATTGTTGGGTATACTGGGGAGAAAATGGACCAGGCTTTGTAATTGAAATGTTTACTATTGGTTACTGCATATGCAGATACACTTTTTCTCTTGCCTTGGCAAAAAACTTAAAAAGACTCGAGGAGTTTCATTTACGAACACTCTGTTTTTACCTGTGTCTGACAAATTTCTACTTCTTGTTAGTCATGTATACTACATGAGTGGAGATGCATGGAAAGAAGGCGGCATTGATGCAACTGGTAAAAATTCTACCTCTTTTTTTTTTTTGAGCTGTAGGCTTTTGCCTACTAAATTTCATTGAATCAAATATTTACCTCGTTTTATTATCTTAGGCATTTCATTTTTTTTTTATACATTTTAATCATGCATGTCAAATCCAAGATGGTGAACATTTTATAACAATCGAAACGGAAGGACTGTACTTTTATATAGTGAACCTAAACAAAACAGTACCAAAATTGGCTCACTTTACTTTATATGCTTTACTCTGCTTTTCCTAGAGTTAAATGGTTTTATTAAGTTTCAAATCAAACCTCAATTGAATGGAGATAAGAAATGATTCTTACAAATGTGGGCTCATTGTTGTTTTGATTTTGCCCGGAGCAGGAGCCCTTATGGTTCTGACACTAAAGGTCATTTCATGCGCCATAAACTACGGTGATGGATTAATCAAAGAGGAAGAAGACTTGCGTGAAGCTCAGAAGAAGTACCGGTTGATCAAATGCCCCTCTATTATTGAATATTGTGGGTATTGCCTCTGCTGTGGAACCCACTTTGCTGGGCCTGTCTATGAGATGAAGGATTATCTGGACTGGACTGAAAGAAAAGGGGTATTGGCTTGTCTACTGCTGTTATTGTAGTTGTTTGGTTGCTTCTTTTAAACTGAAAGGATAAATAGGTAAAAAAAGTAGGCTAGATAACATAGCAACCCCACAGTTGTAAACTTGTATGTTATATTAAAAAAAAGGGTATCTTCTTTTTTGAGAAAAGTCCTGTGGGGAAAGAAAAAAAGGTATACAATCTAAAATCATGAAAAAAATGACAAATTGGAACTGAAAAGTCACAATTGGTTAAACAACAGAATACCAGGGGCACTTTGTCGAGGCAAATCCTTCTTTGTTTTTTATCCACTCTTTTTAAGTTTCTCTGTAAAAATAAATAAAAGTGAAAACAAGTAATTGCTTCTTTTTTTTGTCTGCAATGGCGGCAGATATGGGCTTGCACAAAGGACAAATCGGCACCTTCACCTCTCTTGCCAACTTTACGTGCAATCATCCAAGCTGGTGCATGCATGGGGCTGTACCTCTACCTGGTGCCTCACTTCCCACTTTCCCGTTTCAGTGATCCTGAGTACCAAAACTGGAGTTTCTGGCACAAGTTGTTCTACCAGTACATGTCTGGCTTTACGGCCCGCTGGAAGTACTATTTCATCTGGTCCATTTCTGAGGCATCAGTCATTATATCTGGTCTTGGGTTCACAGGCTGGTCTGACTCTTCACCCCCAAAACCCAAGTGGGAGCGTGCCAAGAATGTGGATGTATTAGGCGTTGAGCTTGCCAAGAGCGCTGTACAGCTGCCACTTTTTTGGAATATCCAAGTCAGTACATGGCTGCGCTATTGTAAGTTCTTCTTTATGTAGTACGGATCATTATTTTTTGTCAATTTACTTTTATTGGATAATGTGATGGGAAATTTGTGCTACTGCAGATGTGTATGAAAGGCTGGTTAAGAAGGGTAAGAAAGCAGGCTTCCTTCAGTTACTGGCTACTCAAACAGTCAGTGCTGTCTGGCATGTAAGTTTTGCTAACATGTCATAAATGCTAGCTTTCCAATCAGGAAGGGTATAATTAAGTGCCATGCTCACTTAATTTTTTACTGAACTGCAGGGATTATACCCAGGATACATTATATTCTTTGTCCAATCAGCATTGATGATTGCTGGCTCAAAAGGTACTTTTATTTGGTCTTTTTGTACTTATAAGTGAGTATACTTGCAAATTGTAACATCTGACTAAGTATATTTTTCTATGTTGTTGCTTTTGATAGTCATATACAGGTGGCAGCAGGCAGTTGCTTCAAAGAATGCTGTACTTGCAAATCTGTTGGCCCTTGTCAATATCTTGTACACAATTGTTGTGCTCAATTACTCTTGCATCGGTTTTATGGTTAGTTCACGTTCCTTCTCTTGAGTAAATTATCCTACCCAATTATGCTATCAACACACTGACATACACTTGGCTAATTAACTTGCATTCAAGTTCTTAAACAAACTTGTTTACTATGCAAGGTACTGAGCTTGGAAGAGACCCTGGCCTCATACCGAAGCGTCCACTTTGTTGGTACCATTGTACCAATTGTATTCCTTCTCCTGGGCAACATCATCAAACCTGCTCGACCTGTTAAGCCTAAGGCACGGAAAGCTGAGTAAATTGCAACAGTTGTCTCAGGTGAACATTCATCAATAATTGAGTTAGATTAGGTGGAAGGAACCTCTTTTGTAATGAATTCATAGTTGTTGATGCTAGAAGAGCACTTCATCAGTCTTTTTAGTAGAAGGTAAGCCTTTGTATTACTTCGACTTTGTGAAGTTTTTGATTTTGTTTTTAGCATTTTTAAATAATTGAGTCGAATAATTTATTAAGTAATTTTTTATTTGTGAAAAGAACGGTAGTTTTTCTACTTGTAATTTTTGTGTGTTTGTGGATACTTTCAAAGAATTATGATTGCATTTATGATTCAAATATCACTAAAATTAGCAAATAATATCCAATATGTCCTCTACAAATGTGTTCTGTTGATGTTTATAATTAATTATGATGACATTTATGATTCAAATATCACCAAAATAAGCAAATAACATCAAATATATGTCATCTACATGCTTGTAAATTTATTTGTTCAAAAATCGAAAAGATATATTAGATATGATGCATATAATTCTCTAAAAAATACTTTGACAACGTATTGTGTGCGTTTATTGAATAATTTTAAATAATTATGGTGACATTTTATGTTTCAAATCATCAAAATTGGAAAACAACTTCCAATATATGTTTCTCTACATGTTCACAAATTTATTGGTTCAAAAGATGAAGAGATACGTCAGAAATTACTAATATAATTCTTGTAAAATGCATTTAAATTGTATTGTGTGTTAGTTGATGTTTTAAATTAATCATGGTCACATTTATGATTTAAATATCATCAAATATCCTATACAGGCTCGTAAATTTATTTGTCCTTCAATACATGTCTTCTACCTATTCATTTATTTATTTATTCTACAATCAAAGCGATACAATATAATTACACATAATTCTTCTATAATGCATTTCTATATAGTGTTTGTAGATATTTTTAGCGAATTATAATTATATTTATGATTCAAATATATCAAAATGACAAATAACATTCAATATGTCCTTTACATACAAATTTATTTGTTTGAATACAGAGGAGATACATCAGAAGTTATGCATATAATTCACTAAGCTGACAGATAACAATCACTATAGATTAACTTTTTCTTGATTTCGAATGGGTAATTACGGAATTGGATCGGCTGCGATTCGAATGTTATGAACAATAATTCTAAAATTTCTATTTTTCTAAATCCAACCGTCTAATAATTTCTGTGCACGTATCTCAAAACAGCTAATTTTTTGTGCACGAACCTCGAAATAATTTAACAATTGAATTTGAAAAAAACAGAAATTGTAGGGTACTATTCATGAATAAAGAATCACAGCAGATTCTGACCCGGTAATTACTGGATGCTAATGACTTAAACTACTTGATCCAACCCAAACATAAGCATTTATATTGCAAAGCAGGGGACGACCTATGTTCAAGACTCGTGCAAACTACTTCAAGATGCATGCTAATTAGGAACGCACAAATTTTAATGTGAATCGAACGGCTTTGACAGAACATCAAACCGATCGAATGCCCTCCGTATCCTTCACATTGACCTTTTTATTCCATTTTTCCTTCACAAGCGTTACAATTAATACATCAAATCACTTTGTCCTAATGTTTTTAAATGCGACCGCATATACATATATAATTTGCTACTGCATTAAAAATATTATGCAATTACATACAAGTGGATTTAAATATACGAGCTGCATACAATACCGCATAATACTACATACAGTCTATCAAAATATTTATTAACAAAAAAGTTCGAAATCGGATCTGAATAATTTTACTGAAAGAAATACAAATCAGGTGTCCGGTATTAACTGAAATCCAAATCCTATTTCTCAACTGGACGGAAGCAATTTTCCAAATGCACTTCTGGTTTCTTTACGCGTCTATCCGTGACGTTCTCATACTGATATATTTATGTGTTTATACATGATAATGTGTCGTGATGTGTTACATAATAACCGATTACACTGCGAGCCGAGTCATTTTTTTTTAATAAGAAGAGACATCACCTGAGTCACGGACGAGATCGATGATAAACTTACTTTAATTTTAAAAATTGTAGTTTGAAATCTGAAAATTGTTCAATCAAAGTAAAATAATTAAAGCCCATGTTGGTTGTCAGCCCAAATGCCCAACTAGCCCAAAATGAAAATAGACCAAGTTCTCTCCCATGTTTTGCTCGTTTTCTGATTTTTCATTTTTATCGCTGAGGCCTGACCGCCTGAGCGGCTGAGAATAATCGGTTCACATTTTACCTCAGTCAGCAAATCCCTACTCCGTTGTTCCTTGCTGCCCGTGCCCGTCCCTTCTCACCGTTGTTCTAGTCTCTACCCATATTTAAACTCGGTTAGTTTTCTGCTCCTCTCCGGCACTCCCTTTCTTTATTCTTTGCTAAGTCCGGGCCCATCCTTTTCACTGCACTGCACCTAAAGAATTTCCGAGATTCCATCAAAGAGCCGGTACCCGGTATGGTGCTGACCTCAAAGTTGAAAATTTGTAGAATATATCTGTAATTTATGAGGGTTTCTTATTCCAGTTTTGTTGGGTTTTTTTTTTTTGTCAATACTTTGTTCTTCCTATCAGGGATTAATTGTTCAATTCTAGTTATGTTTAGCTGCTGTAAAATTAAAATATTTCTTGTTCCAGTTTTGTTGGGAACATCTCTCTAGAATTACCCTCGGCACTCTATCCTTCCAAAAGATGGATATAGTTTACTTTGATAGATAATGAAAGTTTCTACTACATTAAATTAGTGTTTTTTTAAAGGTGCTTCTTCAACTGTTTATTAAGGTTCATATTCCATCAGAATATGATTTGGCTGCACAATTTTGATAACCAAATTATATGATTGCTTACCATCTGTCTTTGTAATGTGCTGTTCTTTAAGGCAATAGTTGAAGGTAGAAGGGCATATTGTCACTTGGAAGCGAAGCTGAACCTTTTTAGATAAAATTTAGAAAGAGGCAGACAGAAAGAAATTGTAACCAAATCAAATAAGAATAAATAACAATCAATGGCATGTGCCTTATCTATTGCCTACTCTTCACTTTCACCATCAGCTTCCCGATCCCAATCCCGATCCCGATCCCCATCCCCATTTACTTTTCACCGAGGCCTTTGCTTTCTCTGCTACGCATTCCCGGAACTCAAATCTCAACCCAATAGAACCACCAATAAACCAAATCCACCACACACTACTACTAATTTGCCAAGAAACACAAATTTTGACGATCATTTTGGGAAGGTTGTGAGGCTACGTCAGTTGCATTGGAAGGGTAGGCAACAGAAGGAGGAGAGAAGGAGGCTCCAGAAAGCAGATGCCATTTCTTCCCAAGAGGCGCTTGACCTATTCGATCAATTGTTGACTGCTAAGAACCCACCAATGTCCATCCGTCAATTAAATCAGCACCTTGCCGCCTACAACAAAACCTTAAGCAACCCTTTCCCCACTGTCTTTTCCCTCTTCACCCGCTTAACCCAAGTTGACGGACTCAGTCTTGATGAAGGTACCTATGCAATCTTGATGGACTGCTGTGCTAGAACGAATCGGATAAGTCTAATGTTTGGTTTTCTCGGACAGTTTCTCAAAGAGGGTCGTCGAGCTAATGCCGTGATCTTCAGTCCAATACTGAAACACCTCTGTTGGGAGAAAAGAACTGGTGAGGCCACAATTGTTGTGCTTGACAAAATGCCTAAGCTGGGTTTTATACCCAATGTAGTCTCGTATAACATTCTTATAAATGGGCTGTGCAAGAAAGGTGAAATTGAGGAGGCATTGAATATTCTAGATGTCATGGTTTCCAAAGGGCATGAGCCTGATGTTGTGACCTATAGCACTCTTATAGATGGGCTGTGCAAGAGAGATGAAATTGAGAAGGCATTGAAATTTCTATATGTCATGATTTCCAAAGGGCATGAGCCTAATGTCGTGACCTATAGTACTCTTGTAGAATGGCTGTGCAAGCAGGGTGAAATTGAGAAGGCATTGGATTTTCTAGATGTCATGGTTTCCAAAGGTCATGAGCCTAATGTCGTGACCTACAACACTCTTATAGATGGGTTGTGCAAGAAGGGTGAAACTAAGAAGGCATTGAATTTTCTAGATGTCATGGTTTCCAAAGGGCATGAGCCTGATGTTGTGACCTATAGCACTCTTATAGATGGGTTGTGGAAGAAGGGTGAAACTGAGAAGGCATTGAATTTTCTAGATGTCATGGTTTCCAAAGGGCATGAGCCTGATGTCGTGACCTGTAGTACTCTTATAGATGGGCTGTGCAAGAAAGGGGAAATTGAGAAGGCATTGGATTTTCTAGATGTCATGGTTTCCAAAAGGCATGAGCCTAATGTCGTGACCTATAGCACTCTTATAGATGGGCTGTGCAAGAAAGGTGAATTTCAAAAAGCATTAGATTTTCTAGATGTCATGGTTTCCAAAGGGCATGAGCCTAATGTCGTGACCTATAGCCCTCTTATAGATTGGCTGTGCAAGAAAGGTGAAATTGAGAAGGCATTAGATTTTCTAGATGTCATGGTTTCCAAAGGGCATGAGCCTAATGTCATGACCTATAACATTCTTATACATGGGTTGTGCAAGAATGGTGAAATCGGGAAGGCATTGGATTTTCTAGATGTCATGGTTTCCAAAGGGCATGAACCTAACGTCGTGACCTACAACACTCTTTTAGATTGGATGTGTAAGAAGGGTGAAGTTGAGAAGGCATTGCATTTTCTAGATGTCATGTTTTCCAAAGGGCTTGAGCCTGATGTCATGACCTATAACACTCTTATACATGGGTTGTGCAAGAATGGTGAAATCGGGAAGGCATTGGATTTTCTTGAAGTCATGGTTTCCAAAGGGCATGAACCTAATGTCGTGACCTACAACACTCTTATAGGTTGGCTATGTAAGAAGGGTGAATTTGAGAAGGTATTGCATTTTCTAGATGTCATGATTTCCAAAGGGCTTGAGCCTGATGTCATGACCTATAGTGCTCTTCAAAACATTCTTCGATGATCTACTTTCTTGATTATTCTTGGTTTGAGAAATCTTTTTAAAATTCATGGTTGTTTCATGTTTGGTGGAGACGGCAATAGAATGGCCGCATCAGTTTGATAGGCCCAATTTCCTACTTTTTGATTTTTTTTTTCTTTCAAATTATGATCACATGAGATTAGTCATTTTGTTTATTCTGTTTTTTTATAACTAATATATTATAGGTCACCATTTTTTTTGTATACGGTATCTTCAACATTTTGTGCTGGTAATAGAATTGGTATGTTAGTGCTATAAACGGATGTTTTTACTCTTTGGTGATACTTTCCTTGATACTTCCATTTTTTTTACTCTTTGGTAAAAATTTGAAGAGGGCTCTTGTCCCTTGCGAGAGTGTGGCATTGCGACTGTCGCAACCTCTTCTACATAAAAATTCTACTATGCAATCTTCTCATTTACATGTAGAAATGGGTTGTATTAAAAAGAGTGGGCTTCATTCCAAGATTGAGTGCCTAGACTTCTCCCCACATTATTTTTTTCGGTTTTCGCCTGAGAGTTATTGTGTTCTCTTCACTGATCACAAAAATATGTTCTGATCCTTTCAAAATTTGGTCTTCAATTTGACAGCTTGGCAATTTACTGCATTACTTTTACATGTTTATAAATTTCTAGATACTTTTCTGCAGAAGTCTTACTGAAATTTTGTGTATATTTTAGCTCTTGTTCTTGGAATTCCTGTTAACTGGATATCATTTTCCTTTGTTGCTTTTTCTTTCGAGCCATGAGTTCCTTGAAGCATAATAGCAGAACTAATATTCTTGGAAAATTTAATGGAACTAGACAATTTACTCTGGAGTTGTGAATTATTTCCAATAAAATGATGAATGTATGGGAGGGAAGAGCAAGAGATCTGACAGTCAACTTTGAGACATAGTTAATATGTCTCTCAACTAAGGTTAATATCACATATAGTAATGCCATAGTTTCTGGTACAGAGACTGGTATGGTGACTGTTAAAGATATATGAGCAGATACGTACCGTTCTGAATACGAGGTAACTATCCACAGCAAATCTCGCATAATATACCCCAATAATTTTATTTATTTATTTGATTTGTATAGTTTAGGTAACACAGCTCACTCTCCTTTATTTTATATTCTATGGTTCTCCCCAATGGCTATTAGCCTTGCATCGGAGCAGTACTGAGTTCTCTTCATGTCTTGAAGTTTTTCTCAGAGGCACTGGTACTCGACTTGGTACGTGGGTGTATCAGCAAGACAAACAAAAAGTGAAAGGTGTGGACGTTGTAATTCCCATTAAAAACATCAATTTTTAATGGTTTTCATACTCAAATATGAATGTGAAGACACATCTCTTTAGTAAAAGAACACCTCTTCAACAAACATCTCATATAATAGTTTTCATACTCAAATTCCAACATGCAGAAAGGACCAGATCATTGAAATTCCCATTAAAAAGGGCATAGCTGAAAATGAGACCTACCATTTATAATAAAAAATATTATTTTTTGGTGACACTAAATTACACCATTCATTTTTAAAATTTTCAAAATCTAAACAGTTGATCCAAATTGTTCAATATGATCTCCATATTAAAATGTGCTTAGAGACAAAATTTCACATTTTTTTTAATCTTTTTAATATTTATTAAGTATTTTAAAAAATCGTTATTTCCAGACCATTGAATTTTTGTACCTATCTTAATTAATAAAAAAAAATGTAAAATTTGGTATGCAAGTACATTTTAATATATCTTACGTGTTCAATAGTTTGAATCAATCATTTGAATTTTAAAAATATATGATGTAATTTAGTGTCACAATAAATACAAGTTAATTTCTTCTTCAGCCCTATTGTTGGTTCTCATTAGACACTTGTTATTTTGAGGATACAAAAACAAATTAATATAAATATTATATTATTTTTATTCTCTGCTGATGTCAATACATGATTTTTGTATAATATTATTTCTATTTTGATTATGTGGTTTTAATATTGTCACATTAAGAAAATTGCATGGGTAACGTTAAATTTTAGCCTTTACAAATATGTTTGATCCCCCATGCAAATGAGGAAAAAGTACATCTCATCAACCAATCCAGTTATGACACATCATAATTATTACAAATTAAGCTATCTAAATTTCATGGGCTGTCTAAATTTTAACTCGTGTAAAAAAGGTTTCAATTGGAGTCATCTAAATTGCATGTAAATAGTAAGTTAATATTTTTCAACTGTGGCCCTCATTCTGTATACATAATTACATATATATATATATATATATATATATATATATATATATATATATATATATATATATATATATATATATATATATATATATATATATATATATATATATATATATATATATATATATAAAATGCTTTCGATCAAGCTCTCCTCTTCATTTTACACCAAAGTCCATTTTCAGTGTGAATTGTTGCACCTGTGACCAATTTCACATCATCTGCTGAGCCTCTCAATTCTACATCAAACTTCTTCAACAACATTGCAAGTGCAATTGTTGACTCCAAAAGTGCAAATTGGTCCCCCACACATTTGCGAGGCCCGCCTCCGAAAGGCAAGAATGCAAAATCCGCAATTATCTACAAAAATGAATATTCAAATCAGCTTTCATAATATATATGGTAAATGCAAATTGCATGGCACTGGCACATGATTCTGATGGGCATTTTTGCTCTCAACCAATATATTCAACATAAATATATAACTGTTCCTCTGAGTGCCGAAATTCTAAGGGCATGTTCAGCTGCAGCTCGGGAATAAGAATGGACACAGGAACGGGTGAACAGTAAACTGAGTGTTACTGTTCAAGTGGGAAAAAAAATTCAGTTAGCTGGCAGCTGAACAGGCCCTAAATGTTACTTGCCATCTGGAATGCTATAAGCTATCATCCTAACCGTACCATAGCTGACAGCAACAGACTTACTGATGGGATTGTGGTGATTAAGAGACAGAAGCACTGGGCACACAGCTAACCAAACAGACACGACTGCCTAGTTTAGAACCTTCAATACCAGGAAAATTGGGTATTTTATCAGGGAAAAGTACTAGCATGCATTGTAGGGTTATGGGTGAAATATTGCTAACTTATGTTCCTTGAGCCGTTTTTTCTTTTCAGTATTTATTTCCTCCTATTTTCTTGCTCTAAGTATGTTTGCAACTCTTCATAAAATTTGGTTTATTTAATTTCATAGCAGGCTGTTCACTTCTAAAGGAAAAAAAAAAGACGGAAGAAAATTCCAAGGCAACTATGTTAGCACTACTAGAAATCAATTTCCAAAATCACAACTATCATAGCAGCTCACCAAGTCTAATAATTCTAGGACTACAATTGTTGAAACACCTCTTGGATCCAGAACCATCCAATCTTTAAATTAGACCTTTCGGTAAGCATAGCTTCACTACCTCCATGATGGATAATACTTTAGAAAAAATGAGGCTTGCTCAATGCGTTAACCTTAGGTATGAATGAGCAGTTGCACATGATGGGAACATTATATATTCATGACAATTATAACCTCAGTGGTTTGCGTACAAGCACCATTTTGAGAACCTCAATTTTTTTTATTTTGAAGGTTTTGGCAAAATCTAAGACCTCAATTGGAGGAAGTTCAAATATTTGAGTAATTAATTTTAAGGAAATTTACTTGATGCAATCATGGTGACAACACAGTGAGGCTAATCCATGAAGCATTTAAGGGGGAGTAAGAAGCAGTTGCCTTTCTTAATTGTTTATATATATTCATTGTGTTCAATTGTTATTATATGGTTGACAAAGCTTCAACTGATTCAAAATGAACTTTCATGAAGTTCAACATGCAATGCCAGAAAATGTTGTTTGCTGATTTTCAGCCTCACATACACTTAGTTTAAGGAGTTCATAATGTGATGAGCAAAGAAACATAAGAATGACAGATTTCAATCGAAAATGTGGAGTCTCATGTGCAGAGACACTTATAATGGGTGCAGTTCTTAAAAAAAATGCTGTTAGATATACCTCATTTGGGTACATTGCTCCTGGGCTTCTAGCTGGGTCAAAACCTGCCCAACCTTCTATCCCTTCATTCGTCTTCGGTACCAAAAATCTCTCTGGCTCAAACTCATTGGGTTTATCCCAAAAGTAAGGTGACCTGTGCAAGTTATATACCTAGAAAGAAAAAAGGAAAAACAGTTCCAGATAAAATCAACACAACAGAAGAGGAGAAAGAATATCATCTGTGCAACTTCTTATTTCATTCATAAGATTATGGAGAAATGATCTTGGTTGCTCATTTGCAGCTATATAATTACAATAAAGGATACTTTGGGTCTTTTAAAATAAAGTAGTCACGCATTACATCTTTTAGGTTACAATGTTTATGCATCAATTTTTGGACATCTTGGGGATAGAGGAACACATGAGAATTTTTTTCAAATACAAGAAAGATAGAGAAAATTAATAACTAACCGAAATGAAAATGTCTGTGCCAGTTGGAATCTCATATCCTTCTTCATCCCCTTTGTATCCTCCTATGAAATCAACAGATTTGTTTCTGTTTAGGAAGTTCCAATTAATAAACTCCATCCATGTTTGATAGCAAACGAGATAATCAAATTTTCATCAATGTCCAACAGTACCACAACAAATCAGTTCAGCACTGAAGCAAATTTAATTTTCTTTTTTTATTTTTAGCAGAAAAAGAACTCAAAAGGCAAAGTTCTAGATAATTTGGAATGGTTGAAAATAAAATACCTGGTAATTTATCACGCTTCAATGCCCGCCTAATTAGTAGAGGTGGTTGTGGATACAACCGGAGAGCTTCAACAATTATCAATCTTATGTACCTATAAAAGACATATTTTTGGACTTATGTAATACTCAGATACACTAAACAAGCTCCTTCCTTCTGTACCATTCATTTCCAGCTCAGGCAGACTAGGCACTAAGCATGTTTTAAGGTGGATATCAAAACCCCCACCGCTTACCATACTAATGCATCAATGAGCCCTGTATTTTCCAAAATGACGGATTCATATTTGTCCATTTCTTTCAGGGGTAAATTGCCTGATATAAATGTTTTCACTGGGAACAGGCAGATCTGAGATATATAAGTTAACCAGGGCAAGAAACATCACTAAGTCTTCCTACATACACAACTTAAGGGGTAGCAAGGCCATTAGCTTTAAAGCATGGGGAGAGGACTATAAAGCCATTGTCATAAAGCATGTGAAATTAAATAATATGCACACCATAAAAGAGAGGAGATGAATTAACCTACTCAAGTTCCCTGATGCTTTCCATGGTGAACCCTTTCCCGTCGAGCACTGAATCAACCTCAGCTTGTGCTTTTCTCATCTTGGAAGGATTCTGCATGATACCACAAATAAAAAAAATAAAAATAAAATTGCAGGGCCCGTAGTCCCACAGACATTTTCCACAAAAATGTTACCTGGGCAAGAAGAAAAATTGACCAGGTAAGAACAGCAGCAGTAGTTTCATGCCCAGCTATAAGCATCGTCATGAGATCATCCCGCAGCTGCTCATCACATATAGTTCAGATTTCAGAGGAAAAAAAAAGTTTCCTACCAAAAAAAGAGAAATTGGAATGAAGGTTCTTCAATTCACCTGACGATCATCCACGTCAACACCTCTCATGTCTACAAGGAACCTCAACAAGCTCGCATCCTATGAACTTAGTCAAAAACCAACAATATTAAGCAAATCAGTTCTAAACTAATATATATTGATAACAATTAATAAGACAACAGACCTCATGAGAAAGTCGTACAATTATATGCAAAAAATTTCTAAACAAAAGAAGCCTACTTTTTCAGTGATTTTCAGGTGGAAAAAATGAAAAGTAACTTCACCAACATAAAATATTTATCACATAAGAGAGATTCCAGATTCAATTTTTTATTTTTTGATAAAAGTGGGACATCCACCAATTTCAATTAGAAACCATTAAAACGGATGCAAAATTCTAAATAGAAGAAAATGTGAATAAACTAAAGTACCTCTAATGAAGAATAGTCTCTCTGTTGAAGCTTTTCCACATCAGCTTCCTACAAAAGACATTAACTGGGCTTAATGAAACACACACACAGATGCACTCAGGAGGAAAAAAAAAAAGAGAAAAAAGATAATGTTTTAAACAAACGGTCACATTGGAAATTTAAAATTAAAAACCCGTCATCCATTGAATCTATTATAATTTCATCAGAAAATTTCAGCTCAGAAAATTTGTGCCTGTAGGCGGTAACAAGCTTGAGACCACAATGCATGATACTGCTCCTAAAACCCATTTGAAAGGTTCGATTTTTCCTAACTGATTACAAGCTTGAAATCATAAGATTTCTTCTCAGATCCTTACTTACAAAAGGTACTGACATTCATAACAGGTCTCATGAAGTACTGGTCATTTGCTAGGGAGGTTCTAGAAGGAATATAAATTATCTTATTTGCATTTTAGTTTTCAATGGACCTTGATGGGCCTACTGTATAAGGAAACAAAGCCAATGCAGCCTCCAAAGTTAGCACTTCCATTGATGTAAATCCTACATTTCCTAAATTCAAGCAACCACTCGAGAAACATAGACCCTAATTCAGAATGTAGGTTATATGTGTGGCTGTGTTTCAGACCACAGAAGATTCAGAGTTTACTTATTACTTGTGTCTAGCACTGCTGAAATGATACCTGAGATTTTGAGAAACCATAATTACCTTGGGCGCTTAAAGTAACTTACGACCCCTCTTCTCAGAAACTTTCTACAAATAATTTCAAATCCTTTTACAATAAATATTACCATGTGTACTGTACCTGTCTTGTTTCCTTTGCATTTTTTATGAGTTCATCAAGACAGTCGTTTATCACCTTCAAATCAGCCTGAAACTTGCGTTGCCTTGGTACAATCCACCTTGCCAAAGGGAGATTCCAATAGGGTATGTAAAATGTTGATCTGTGTTCTGCTTCAAAAAGTGTTCCATACACTGCCTGATGATCAGAACAAGAAAAAAAAAATGGTGAATAACAAGTACACCAAAAATTGGGCTCCATACTGTAAGCAACTTGTAAATCCAGCTATAAGCTGCAGGACTAATGACAGACCAATATGGCATAAGCAGACAGCTGAATACATATCATGCTATTCATAATCGGGCATTACTAAGATTTATAAATATCATATTGGATTTAAAAAGCATACCAGTCGGAGCCAATGCTAGTAAGATAACATAAACCAGTTATTTACCAGTAGGACCTCAACTTCAACATTTTCATAGGGCACTTTTATGTTCTTGGGTTGAGATTTCTTTATACATGGAAAAAGCATACTGGGCATAAACATGTACAAATAAACTCTTTTAAATTTCGATCCATCTATGGAAAGTACCATCCAACAAATGCCTGTATGATGTTCTTTCTCTAATTATTTATCTGGGAATTTCCATACTCATTACTCATCCAGACAAATAACTGGAAAACAAATTAATATTTAGAATTAAGCCCAAACCTTGATGACAGGAGATTCCTTTGTTACTGAGCCAAAGTCATAATTAAACACACCTAAACCAATTATGTCGAGTGCCAAGTTTGAAAACTCAGCTTCTAAATCCAGTTCGATTTCTTTTTCTCTCTCTGTAACAGTTTCAAATTTTGAAATCGTTCTCTCGGTGCATTTGGTGAACACGTTCACCATGGTTTCGAGAAATAAAGAATGGAACGCAGGTGTAATAACTGCAAATAGTAGAGTATATCATTGATCAGGTTACAGCAACCAGTAAAATGACATTTCTGGCTTTCTTATTTCCATTTTCCTTTTTCCTTGCTCTTGGGTAGCATCAAATAAATTTATCCTAAACAAGTTTGAAAGTCAATCTGGATTGACTTGAGCCAACATTCTAAACACCTTATTTTATTTTTTACCAAAGTGAAAGGCCTAAAGACTCAATTGCCCCACCATTGTTCATACAAAAATGTATAACATTGTACAAACTATAATGTGTATCCAAACCCAACCATAATTGACAACTAAGCTACTGTGTCAGATACCTTGGAGCCACTGGCATGGATTCTAACCTAACCAGATTTTATTTTACATAAATAAAAGTAAGGCAACCAGAACTATTCCAAAACCTAAGTACAGCTCAGAAATTCAGTAGCTTTGGCCCCTTCTACAAAAATTCAGAAATTTGTTCAATCCAAGTTGATCCCTTGTTATTTCTTCTTAACCTGCTTATTGAGTTGCTTTACAGATGGTACCAGAACCATTTCAGCTACTCAAACTGGTTGGTAGTTGAAGAAATTGCAACTATTGGTGTTATAGAATGCAAAGATATGGTATATGGAAGTGTTAAACCTCTTCTTCTTTGTTTCCAGGTGTCAAGGTCAGCTGGGATGAGACCTTTGCCCATTATAGGTTTGAGGATCTCGGCAAGGACTCCCTGTTATACGAGAGAGTATGAGAAATAATCGCACAAAAGATGGAAAATTCACTTATTAGCCTATTTAATCTGTCACAGACCTCCAAATGATGTCCCCAAGTAACCACCATGGGTCCATCTTCAGAAAGTTTACAAAAGTAAAAGTTACAATAGAAATAACAGTATTCAATACAAGTATTTGGGTAAAACCATTCTTTCCAGATTACACAAAGCTCGCCATTTTTACATAAGACTCCAGGTTTCTCAGTGGTGGAAAAATAGAAGAATTTAGATTTAGGTATTATACACTGAATTAAATTCAATGCTTGACCAAGGAAAAATGGAGGGTTATACAGAATAAATATTTTGGCTCAACAGGACCTTTTTGTAAACTTGTCCCAAATAGTACATTAAAGAAAGAGTGATTCTGATTTGCAAAATGAAAATTTAACGATTAAACAAACCTTGTCATAGGAAAATGCATTCTCGCGCAGTATATACCTTGCCACAATTGGGTCTGACACCACAACAAATGATTTAGGCCCGAAAGCAAGCTTATAAACAGAACCATGCTACAAATTAATTTACACAAAGAACTTTGAGAAACATGGATAATTTAAATTTTGGTAATAAGAATCAATAATATACTGTAATTGTAAATGGCACTCATCATCTCTGGGGTTACTTGAAATCAGGGGTGGAGTTACTTGGGAGAAATGGGGGTCAATTGATCCCCATTAATTTTTAAATTTTTTTATTTTTATACGATTTTCTATATAGTTTAGAGTAAAATGCTATGGATACGGTAAAGTTGAACCCCATTCATCTTTAGACCCCCATACTCTGAAAGTCTGGCTCCACCCCTGCTTGAAATCATCATTTTTGGGTGCTAATTGCAACAGCAGCCAAGTTGAAAGGTAAGTAAAAGACAGGGAAAGACCACTAAAATATTCTGAGGCCTTGATTTAATGATTTTAGCTCAACTTAAGCTTACGTCCTAATTATATGATGAAAATTGCATTAATTTGTCATCTAAAAAAATAGAGAATATAAATATTGCACGAGAATTCTACTTTACTGGCAAAGGTCACCTATTAAGAAGCAGGTTAGCTGCAGAAAGCATGCTCAGTTAAGCAAAGTCAATTGCACATAGGCTTGAATGGATAGATCTTAGTTCAAGTGGGGCTCTCCTTAAGGGAAACACAGGATATTTAGGATAAGCTGTATCATTCTGAACATTTTAATAGAACACACATTTGCCATCACCCTAGTCTAATGACTTAGTTGTATTAGTAAATAATACAAGAAAAGTAACATCCAGTCCACAAAACTTAGATATATTAGACGTTATTTTCACATGTACAAAATACTAATGGATATTGTTTTCACCAGAAGAAAAATTATCAAAGTTCAAAGTACAATAAGTCGCTTAAATGGCAAGTCAAATCAATCAGGTAAAATAGGATGAGACACTATGAGCACTCACAAGCCAGGGGAGAAATAAAGAGATCAGTAAATCAACTAATCGAAACCAAAGAGAGGAGAATAAAAGCTTGCCAAACAGCCTAATTAAGCCTCACAAGACCAATTGGATTAGTTATGACTTAAATAGAATTAAATGCGGCACAATTGCACGATAGAGTTATAATTATGCTTAACTGCACCATGGAGGGTAAATGAGGCTTAACTGGAGGTAGTTTCGGGTTTTCACAGACAATTTTTACAAGATTACACTCAACACTTCATGGCACTTGCAATGAAATCACAACATTTCTTGTCAAATACACTGAAATATTGGAGATACAGCTGATAACATGAAAAAGAGAGAGATTAGTTTGATGTAAAAATGTATATGCCATTAAGTACAGATCGTTGGAGGTTTATGGAAGGCTTGACTTCCAAAATTTGTTTATAGCTTTCTACGAACCCAGAAAGTTGCACACACTACTCTAAATGCATGAAATGCAAGATATTATTTTCAAATTTAATAACTTGGCTGTGCTTAAAAGAAATACAATTTGCAGAACCGTGAAATACAAATGGATGAGACAAACCTCAATAAACCAATCATAGAGAGAGAAGAAGAGAGGCCGGTCAAACAGGTCAGTCACAGCTCCTTCAGCAATGGGCATATTTCCAATACTACCCCCACTCAATAAATTCGTCAGAAGATTACTTGCTTTGTCAATTATGTTCCTCTTTTCTTTTTGTTTGTCCACACTCGTAGATTGACACCTATGGCATGATCCATCAATGGGTTATAATGTTCATACCAGTAACAAAAAATCATAGCAATTTGACCATCTTTTTACTCTTTTGTGTACTTTTGTTTGAGCATTCCAGTGAGTAAATTAAATCTAGATTTGATGTATGTAGAATTTATTTACGGGTCCAATACAAGCATGTAACAGTTAGTGATAAATAATATGGGTAGCTTTAGCTTTAGCTTACCTATTAATTAATTGGGTAAAATAAAATTATAAAAAAAGATAATCTAAGGTGGGTGAAGTGAACCAGAACCAATTTATGGGGTAAAATGAAAAGAAAATTAGTAATTGGGGTTCCTGAAGCGGTGAAAAGAAGAAGGTGGAAGCAGGGAATTGAAGAAAAGCGGACCTAATGCAGGTAAGGTTACTGCGAACTGGAGAGTGTCCGAAATGGAGAGCGGGGCCTGGGCGGCCTCGCCCACCTAAGGCCGTTGGAAGCTGAAGTACTGTCGCTGAAGAATTCATGGAAGCTTGAATTCAAGTGGAAGTGGAAACAAATCTAATCTATGTCTATATATCTATTTCTGTTGTACTGTCATCTGAATAAACAAATGTTTTATTTATTATCTTACCTGCACGACCTCGACCTTTATCATAAAAGTTCCTCTAGAGGCCGACCGAGAGGAATTCGCATATATCTCAATTTTTGCATGTTTTCTTAGAAAATCTTAACCGTTAAAATACGTTCCACACGAATCGTAATGCACAAATAAAACTGTCCCCTGCGCTATCCCCGAATAGACACCGGACACGTCGGTCACGAAAAAGTTGAGATATCTCAGAGGATACTCACTCGACCGAGGGAAACACGTATCCTATGCATTAACTCAAAAGGAAATGCCAGCCGTCTGATTTTAAACGGAGTTAATCTGATCGTCTGATTTTAATACAGGAGCCTTTAATATAGTGCAGATCTAGTCAATACTGATCTTAAAGTAGATCGGATGGTCTAAATGCATTAACTCAAAAATTCTGCAGTGGATAGAATTCGACCGAGGGGCCCTGAGCCCATATTCGCATCCTCTAATATATCTCATATTTTGCGTGACTTTAGAAGAAATCTCAATCGTTCAAACACTTTCTACACGAATATCAAAGCTCAAATAATACTGCCACCCGCGATATCCCCGAATAGGCACCAGACACGTTGGTCATGCAAAATATGACACGTTGGTCATGCAAAATATGAGATATCTCAGAGGATATTTACTGGGCCCCTGGCCCTCGAACTTTAAAGTTATTTTTGAGTTTTAGATGCGGCCGTTTCATTTATTAAAAAAAATGTATATCATTAATTTATAAATTCCTTTTACTGCTTTATTTCATAGAGTAGAACTGTGGTGTTTCTGAGTTTATCAAATTTTTTTTGTAAATTCAATTTTAAAATCTATTGAATTTGTTTCAAAGACGAATTCAAACTGTTGAAATCCTTCTATCTTATAACTGATGTGTCTACATGTGAAAATTTTAAAGTTTTTAATTTATTTAGCATAAAATTAAGTGGTCAAAATTAAAATATTTATAAATTAATTTGAATGCATTCATTTTTAGAACGCCATTTGACCACTTGATTCTATATAAAATTAATTTAAAATTAAAAAAAAAATTTAGACACATCACTTGTAAGGTAAAGGATTTCAACGGTTTGGATTCGTCGTTTCAAGTCAATCCGATAAGTTTTAGAGTTGAGTTTACAAAGGAGCTTGATGAACTTAGATAAATTTACATTTAAACGTATAACTAATTAACTGTTGAAGTAGATTGATTTTGATAATTTGGATTTGTCATTTTAAGTCAATTTAGTAGATTTTGAATTTAATCTCGTAAAAAATTTGATAAGTTTAAGAACGCCCTAGTTCTACTCCTAATAGTTGGACTATGGTGCTTCATGAAGTAAGAGTCATCTTCAGAGATGAAATCAGACCTTCAAATTATGAGGGTCAAACGTGAATGAGGATTAATTATATAAAATTATTATGCTGCGAATAAGTGTCAATTTTATAATGCACATAATATTTTTTTCCTAAATTATATAAGAAATCATGTATATACATAAAATAATTGAAAATAAATCGAGGTCAATTGATCCCATATGTTATTTGTGCCTCCGCCACCGGTTATCTTTTATTTCATGCTAATTTTGTTCTCAAGTTCTAACTAGTTAATTCGAACCACTCAACATGATCTTTATATGAATTCTTAACTATTTTTTCAATAGATAGAAATTCATATTTTCGAATGGTCCAGAAATATCTAGATTCATAATTTTTTACCTATCGAAAAAAATAAATAGTAAAATTTTTAAAATATAAAATTTGTTTTTCAACCGTATTTTCATATTGAGATCACATTGAACGATTCAGATTTATTATTTAAAAATAAAAGAGGGTTTCCACTTCATAATTTTTACATACGATTTTTGATGCGTTGGATCTACTTTAAAAAGCGTACGGTTCGCTATCTAAGATTGGCCAAGTTTTGCACTAAAATTTTACTACAGTCAATAAAGGTCCATTTTGACTACTTAATTTTACAAGTATAAATATTTAGTAATAAAACTTTAAATACGTACAGGTGATGTATAAATACTTGATTATGTAAATGTTTATATATATTAACCATTGCACGATCAAATAATTATTGGCAAAAAAATGTTTTTGTAGGATAATAGGCACTGAAGCTATAAATATCAATTATAGATATTAACTAGGGCTGCTAACGAGCCGAGTTAGCTCGAGTTATGGACAACTCGAACTCAACTCGAAAGGTAGCGAGTCGAGTTGACTCGAGTTGAGAATATTGAGCCGAGCTGGCTCGCCAACTCGAACTCAACTCGCGAGTAACTCGAGTTGGCTCGTAACTCGTGAGTCAACTCGTTTAAAGTGTTGAAATGTTAAATACTTGAACTAATGATTGTTGTTATGTAATAATATGAGAAGTAAATATTGAATTAACAAACAATCCACAACGATTTAACAAACTAACAAATTTAACAAAAAAATTAAACGAAATGAGTCCACATAATTATAATTAATCAAACGAAACGAGTCCACGAGTTGTAACGAGTGAGTTGAGCCCAACTTGAACTCAACTCATTAGTTAAACGAGTTACTCAACTCGAGTTTTAAATGAACGAGTTGTTAGCGAGTTCATTACCGAGTTGAGTTCGAGCGGCTCGCGAGTCGCGAGCTTTTTGTACAGCCCTAATATTAACAATTGTTATTGTTGTTAAAAATATCCCCATACAAATAATTATAGGTAAGGCCGCACAAAAAACTCATAACTTGTGATTCGATTGAGTTCAATTCGAATAAAATTCATAATTAATTCGGCTCAAAATTGTTTCATTATGAAACAAATCAGATTAGCTTGGTTCGAATTCGAACTCAAACTGGGTTGAGTTCGATTTTCGAAACTCTTCTTTTCAGTTCTATACCCTACTTAATTTCGAATCAGTTCAGTTCGAATCAAACTCGAACTCTTCTTTTCAATTTGAAACTCAGATTTGAATCAAACCAGCTCGGTTTGAACTCAAACTCGAACTGAGTTAAGTTCGATTCGTTTGCAGCGTGTTGTGTGTGATTTAGATTGACACGTGGATTTGCATGTGTGGACGTGAGTGCTGATTTTTTTTGTTTTTGAATAACATTATCTGTTATGATATATGAGCTAAATAGTTTTTTTTTTTTTTTTTTGAAAGCCCAGTAGTGGCTATGAACTAAATAGTTAAGGGGATGAAATTTGGAGACTAATAAATTAGTCTTTGTTTTAAAAAAAAGAATCCTTTCCCTTCAAATTAACCAAATTACAGCCCCTAACAAGTCAGCCAATATTCTCTATTTAAACCAAATTAAGTACATCCTCCTAACAAGTTGAACCAATTTACTATCTTTATGATATATACAATTAATAATCCATGTACCCAATCCAATTGGATCCGAATCTGCTAGAATCCGAGACTAGTAAATAGTAATTCCTGAAATTTATGTAATCTGAATCCAGCCGTCGAGCAGTTTCGAGATGCGTGCAAGACAAAACTAGCAGTTTCAAGATGCGTTCTCGAAAAAAATTAACAGCTGAATTCGCTTGCAGGAATTTTAGAATTACTGTTCGCTCATTTTGAAATTGCAACAGATTTATTTTCAATCCAATTCCATAATTGAGAAGCCACTGGATATTCGGTACAGAAATGATTTCTGAATTTCCGGCCAAGTACACAAGTTATATCACTTTATTATCCTTTTTCTAGCAAATTATTTTAGTTAGTATTAATTTTCTTTGTACTAATTGAAGAAAGACCTTAATATTCAAGATATATAATTTAATTTAACACTCCATATAATATTGAACTCATTACTTTTAATTAACACACCAAATCCTAGCCATTTATATTAAAAATGATCATTAATCTGTCTTCGAAAATATATCACTCAGTATATATAAACGTGTCAAAACAACAAATTTGATATACAAAAGTCATGATTTTGAATTGGAATCAGCATACTATCAAAGAATTCAGAGTAGGTCCGATGGGCTCTGATGCCCATCGGACATACTTTGATCCGATGGGTGTAATGACCATTCGATCTGCATCAAGAGCCGTGCGAATTAATTAAAATCCATGCAGATATGTTTCAATTTCTGTACGCACAGATCTTAATGCTAATCGTATGGTGTTTAAGCTAATTAGACCTAAAAGTAGGTCCGATGCTCATCGGACCTACTCCTATCTCATTATCAAATCATAAAGCGAATCGGATGGTTCCGAATGGAAATCAGACCAATACCCATTTGGGTATGGGTAGATATAAATTTTGGTTAATGATATCATATCAGTGAGATTTTCGTGCACGATAGATATAAATTTGGGGCGATGGAAGAACTGGTCGGATGGAAAACGGCACGTCTCCCTTCCCTTCGATTCTTACAGGAACCGATCGATAATCCAACCCATTACCCACCTGTTGTATTCCTGAAATTGTGCAATTTGGCAGATTCTGGTACCAACCAACCTGCAGTAATTCTGTAATTAGTTAGTTCCTGTAACAATTAATTACAGCCACTATCTAGCTAGGCCAGATATGGAAAGGAAGGTTGATAACCATCGTCTATCTCCTGCTCCTACCACCCAATTTTATTAACTTAATAATTTCTCATGAATTAAGCATGCAGACAGGGGCGGACTCATCGGGAAAATTTTAAACATCCAGGGGGCAAAAACCAGTGACGAACCAGGATTTTCAATTGAAAAATTCCGATCTCCACTAAAACTCAAAATCCAAGAGAAATAGGTGCCCTTCCTCGATACACATGAGTCCGCCCCTACATGCAATGCAGATGCATTCAACAAAAATAGTTAATTAGTTCCTCTCCATTTATGGATAATCTAATCTTGTTATATATATATAGTCTTCAAACAGGGCAAAATTAAGATAAAAACTATGCCTGTGTGCCCAACAAACTTCTAATTAAGCATGCAGACAGGAGCGGACCTAGGATTTTTGTCAGGGGGCAAAAAAAATTTCAAACATTCAGGAGGCAAAAAACAGTGACAGATTCAGGATTTTCAATCGAAAAGTCCCGATCTCCACTAAAACTCAAAATCCAAGGGGGACTGGTGCCCCTCTTGGATGCACATGTGTCCGCCCTTGCATGCAATGCAGATGCATTCAACAAAAATAGTTAATTAGTTCCTCTCCATTTATGGATAATCTAATCTTGTTATATATAGTCTTCAAACAGGACAAAATTAAGATAAAAACTGTGCCTGTGTGCCCAACAAACTTCTAATTAACAACTGATTAAAACAAACGGCAATTAACTATATATATATCACCAAGTAACTGCCTACAATCAATCTCCTCTTTATTATAACACTCCATTGTATTTGTAGCACAATCCAATCCAAGTAAACAAAAGCACAATAAATTAAATTTTGTATGGCTAATTTGGTTACCAGCATAGCTTTACTGCTCACTCTATTTGTATTCTCTAAAGCTAAAGCAGCCCCAACATATGATGTCCCAGCCGTGTTTGTCTTTGGCGACTCGACTGTTGATACTGGTAACAATAATAAGCTGGTAACAGTGGTCAAGGCCAATTTCCCACCATATGGTGAAGCATTCTTTAACAAGAAAGCAACCGGCCGTTTCTCTGACGGAAAACTTGTGCCTGACTACGTCGTATCAGCACTAAATCTCTCTGACTCACTCCCATCCTATGCCGGGCACAAAGTAACAGCCAATGATTTCGGGGTGTGTTTTGCATCGGCTGGTACTGGTTTGGATGATGAGACAGCTACCAGGTTCAATGTACAAACACTTGCTCAACAAGTCGAGGAGTTACGGTTTTATATCGGGAACATGACTGCTTTGAAAGGAGAGGCAGAAACACAAGAATATCTCAAGAAATCTCTGTTTATTTCCAGCGTAGGATCAAATGACATAATGATTAGCTACAATCTTTTCTTGGACAGGCGAACTACATATACACTACCCCAATATCATGCATTCCTCCTCGACCGACATAAGGCCTTCCTTCAGGTATTATGAATCCTATTACAGTTAGCTTAATATATATGACAAAAATCACAATTGGCTTATATCAAATCTTGTATTAATTCCACAGAAATTGTATGAATTGGGAGCAAGGAATTTTCTCGTGACAGGTCTACCACCGATAGGATGTTTACCGATACAATTGACCCTCGAGTCCTTGAAGAAAAGCATAATTCCAGGCATGCCAGCTGCGCCACGCCCCAACAAGTGCATTCAAGATCAAAACAACGCGGCAATAAGCTATAACAAAAAGCTTCAGCAGATGATCCAAGAGCTTCTGATGAAGTTCAACTCCAAGGAAAGAACTAGAGTTGTTTATCTCGATAACTATAACCGTCTCCTTGACATGTCCATTAATCCTGAAAAATACGGTAAATCGAAATGACCATTGTGTATCCTTCAAATTATTTCATTTTATTTCTGACTGTGGATCTTTATGACCAATGTATTGTATTGATTGGGAAATGTAATGTATACTGGTAAACACACTGATACTTGCCAAGGATAAAATTTTCAAATAACTGATTTGTGTTTCTTTCTCCTTTCAGGATTTACTGAAACGAAAAGGGGTTGTTGCGGTTCCGGGCTGGTAGAAATGGGGCCACTCTGCAACTCCCTAGACTTGATGTGCTCAAATCCTTCTCAGTACATGTTCTTCGATTCTGTTCACGGCACACAGGCCGCATACAAAGTCGTTGCGGGAGATGTCATGAAAGTTGTGCATGCTATGTTGGCAAACTAGTCATGCCATGAGCTCTTTAGTATAGCTCTGTAAATTTTACAAGTTTATTGCTCCCCAAAAATATTTTGATTCTTTTGTACAAATTGGAAATTTAAACTAACTCAATGTGTAGAAAAAAAAATTATTTACAAGAAAATTTCGAATTTGGCCATAAAATTGGTTATTGTAGCTTCCGTTTTATCTCCAAAAGATGTCAATATTTTTTAATGTGCAAGAGAACAGCTTATATTTATAAGAAATTAAACAAAGAACTAGTATCAGTAAGTTTGTACTGTTAGTTTAGAAAAATATTTGGTTTAGATTTCTGTAATGGGCATGAGAATTGTTTAGCATCATGGGAACTTGTATACGCAAATGGTAGTCACAGAGAAGAAGAAATTGAGGTGAACAAAAAAATAATGAGCATTCCTAACCCTGAGTTCTGGTAAGAAATAAGAGGTCGCCGATCAATATATTTTGCTTATTGTCGGGACCTCTTGTGTAATCTTTTATCAGATCAATATCTCTCTATATTCAAAGTCCAAACAATTGATCTAAACCTTTCAACATGATATCTATATAAAAAATATACTTATGAATTAAATTTTACATTGTTTAGAATCTTTTTACTATTTGCTTTATATAGATAGAAAATCATTTGATCTAAATATTTTGTACCATTCAACAATAGTTATGTTCTATCAAAACAAATAGTACGAACTCTAAAATATGTAAATTTTAGTCTCAAGTACAGTTTCATCTGAAAATCATGTTGAAATATTCAAATGGACTATTTGAACTGCAAGTAACGGAAATATTGATTTGTAGCAGTGTTGTAAAAAACGTTCATTTAGGTCGATTAATTGTCTGATTAGTCATTGGCGGTGATCAAATTGTTATGGTTTTTCCCAACTAATCGGCCGATTATTTCCTATTATTTTCGATTAATTGCTTGACGGTACCATGTCTGTCCGATGAGCGCATACCGTTATTTATTGTTAGTTTTTTTATAAGAGTTTAATATATTTAATAATGGAAGAGAGAACACTACAGAAAATTTACTTCTACTATCAATATTCTCTTACTCTCTTACAAATTACAAATGACAACATCTCAATTTATAGGCTAGTGCTCTTTTGATAAAACTAAACATGACTCTAGAAAAACTAAACATTTAATCTATCTAGAAAATTTAAATACATTCACCCTAACTATTTGACTAATTGACCAACTAATTAAGTTTATTATTTCCAACATCTCTCTTTAAACTTAATTATTTTTCATCCTCTCCAATATTTGATAAAAATATAATTCTTCTTTTAGAGGTATCTTCCTCAAACTCGATTATTGTCATGGAGTTACATTAGTGAGTTGTCCGCTCATCATACTTGATCTCCCATCAAGTATCTTTGTAGTCACTTCTTCACATGACTTACTATTTCTGTGAGCATCATACTTGAATCACCTATCAAGTACCCTCATAGTCACTACTCCGTGCTACTTGCTTCGGCCATGAGCCCACTCATTCACCAATGATAAAAGAGAGAGAAACAAATAGATTAATATCTCTAAACATTAATGCAAAAATTATTAGCATGAGTCAGCCCATGCAACTACTAACTCTCCACAATCTAGATTATTAGCATGGGCATGGTGGCCCAGTTTTAGAATGGAACTCCAGCATAAAATAATAAAAAAAGTATCCACAAAAACAATTGTATGCAACAGCTCATGTAACAAGTATGTTACAAATCTCCAGATTATTAGCATGGGCATGGTGGCTGAGTTTTAGCATGAACCTCCAACATAAAATAATATAAAAATGATCCACAAAACAATTGCATGCGACAACTCATGCTAATAATATACCCCACAACTTTATACCTATTTGCATAGGCATAAGATCAACTATTTGCATAAACCTTTAATAAAATATACTATCTAAGTCGTTTGGCGGGAGCTAACTCTCCCAAAATTATTAGCATGGATAGACAAGAGACAATTGCCATGAGCTCTTTTGTATATCTCTGTAAATTTTACAACTTTATTGCTGCCCAAAAATATTTTGATTCTTTTGTACAAATTAGAAATTTAAACTAACTCAATGTGTAGAAAAAAAAATATATTTACAAGGAAAATTCAAATTTGGCCATAAAATTGGTTATTGTAGCTTCTGTTTAATCTCCAAAAGATATCAATATTTTTTAATGTGCAAGAGAACCGGTTACATTTATAAGAAATTAAACAAAGAACTAGTATCAGTAAGTTTGTACTGTTAGTTTAGAAAAATATTTGGTTTAGATTTCTGTAACGGGCATGAGGATTGTTTAGCATCATGGGAACTTGTATACGCAAATGGTAGAAGAGTCACAGAGAAGAAGAAATTGAGGTGAACAAAAAAAATGAGCATTCCTAACCCTGAGTTCTGGTGAAATACGAGGTCGCCGATCAATATATTTTGTTTATTGTCGGGGCCTTTTGTGTTATCTTCCGTCGGATCAATATCTCTATATTCAAAGTCCAAACAATCAATCTAAACCTTTTAACATAAAGAATCGATCTAAACCTTTTAACAAGATATCCATATTTTTCTCAAAAAAAAAAAAGAAATTCTCAAAAAAATAATATATACTTATGGATCAAATTTTATATTTTTTAGAATATTTTTACTATTTGATAGAAAATCATTTGATCTAAATATTTTGTACCATTCAACAATAGTTATCTTCTATCTAAAATAATTAGGACAAACTCTAAAATATGTAAATTTTAGTCTGCAAGTACAATTTCATATGAAAATCGTATTAAAAAATTCAAATGGACTATTTGAACTGCAACTAACGGAAATATTGATTTGTAGTAGTGTTGTAAAGGTTTATTAATCGACCGATTAGTCGTCGGCGGTGATCAAATCATCATGATTAATTTTTCTAACTAATCAATCAATTATTTCCAATTATT
This sequence comes from Carex cristatella, assembly GCA_024447775.1. Classification (NCBI taxonomy): domain Eukaryota; kingdom Viridiplantae; phylum Streptophyta; class Magnoliopsida; order Poales; family Cyperaceae; genus Carex; species Carex cristatella. The sequence continues at coordinate 3,997,910 of JAJHPF010000018.1, forward strand.
TTCGATTAATTACTTAACGGTACCCTATCGATCCAACGAGCGCATGCTATTATTTACAACACTACTTTGTAGTACGGACCAATTTACATAGCCTCATAGCGTTACTCTTCTTCCTGGGCTTAATAGGCTCTCTTGCACTCTCCTCTCTAAGTCAGGATTCCTCTGTTAATGAATTCCTGAACTTGATCTATTTTATTTCTCCTTGTCATCTAATTTGTGTCCATGGCAGCCCAAATCTAGATGCGGAGGGGACACCAGTACCAAGACACAACCTGTCTTTGCTAGCAGAGCATTTTTACCCGAAATTTTTATCATATCTTCAAGAAAAACAAAATTACAAATCTGGTTTTAAATATATTTTTTTAAACTACCTCTATCGTTGGTTTCCCCAGCCATTGTTTTCCTAGACTTTAAATGATGAATTTAAACTGTTCAAACTGATTTACTTGACTGGTGCACTTACATACAAAATTTGTAATTCTTTGAACTTAATATCAAGTCAAGCAGTCAAATATGATAGTCTTTTAAGTTAATTTTAATGCATTTATTTTTCATCATTTTTTTACCATTGGGTTTGATACTAAAATACTTCAAAAAATTATAAATTTTACATGTGAACATATCACTCACAATGTAGATCAATTTGAACTGATTGGATTCGTCATTTAAAACCTATCTCATAAGTTTTGGAGTTAGTGACAAACACCACCGATCGATGTAATGGTACCTGAACTCTAAGTAGTTTATGATAAAAATCATTTATCCAACATTTTATATAGGTTTTTAATTATTAATTTATGACAAAATTAATTTATATAACATTTAATTTATATTGTTTTATTTACTTAATAATTTATTTTCTTTAAAATAATGGGTTCAAAAATTATAATTCTTATGTATGTTTTATGGTATTACGTGCGTGATGTATTTAATATTTTTTTGTTATATTTTTAGATTAAATTACACATGTTATCATTTATTCAATAATTATTCATTATACATTTTGTTACCGTTATCCTATAGTATAGATAAATGTAAAATATGAATAAGACTAATTTTATATGAGTTTGTGTATAAATATAGGCATTGTATCTATTGACACTCTAACATCATAGTCAGAGCACAGGAGATAGAAGTGAGATTGTCCTAAGAACAACAAAATCATATTGTCGTTTATGAAGCAAATTAATCAAGGTAACATCATGGTGCTTAATTACCAAATAAAAGTGGGTAGAAACGTAATTCTTTTGGTTCCTATGATCCTATCTAGCTGTCGCTTGTTCACTTTAATACACGGATGTTTACATTTCACCCACAGGCGTTGACATTAACACCAGTAATTAATCGGATTTGGAAGTTGAAATCAACACGACATACATTATTACGATATATTATTAGATGTGAAAATGAAGCAGATAGTGATAAAATTATATGTATATTTTTTTTTTTCGGATACGGAGACGCGGATATAGATATGGATACGGGTACGGATACGGATCCGGATCAGATCAAATATTTATTAAAATAATATAAAAATATTAAAGTTCATAATATTTATCTAATTATAATGGTGAAAGTGGTCAAAAATCTTTTAAAAATTGAATGCATTAAAATTAATTTAGAAACCTTCTAATTTTAACCACTTGATTTTATACTAAATTAATTCGAAACTTTAAAATTTTCACATGTTGACGCATCACTCGTAAGGTAGAATGATTTCAATGGCTTGGATTCGTCGTTCGAAATTAATCCGATATGTTTTAGTGTTAAGAGTACAAAAGGACTTGGTACTCCTAGGAGCACCCTAGTTCTATTCATATATATATATATATATATATATAGTAGAACTAGGGTGCTCCTAAGTTCACCAAACCTCTTGTGATCTTGACTCTAAAATATATTGAATCGACTTTAAACGATGAATCCAAACCGTTGAAACCTTTCTACCTAATGAGTGATGCGTCTACATGTGAAAATTTTAAAGTTTCGAATTAATTTAATATAGAGTCAAGTGGTCAAAAGTTTAAGGTTTATAAATTAATTTTAATGCATTCATTTTTTGGACTCCTTTGACTACTTGATTCTATATTAAATTAATTCGAAACTTTAAAATTTTCACATGTAGACGCATCAATCATTAGGTAAAATGATTTCAACGGTTTAGATTCATCGTTTAAAGTCGATTTGATATATTTTAGAGTCAAGTTCACAAGAGGTTGGGTGAACTTAGGAGCACCCTAGTTCTACTCATATATATATATATACTGTTTGGATACGGATAATTGAAACGTAAAACCATATCAGTATCCTTATCCACACGGATATTCAAATATCAGATATCCACATCTAAGTTTTTGAATACGTATCAGATATTATCCATGTTGTTTTCACCCCTACATTTTATACAATTATATCAATTATATTAACATAATAATAATTAAATTCTTAATTAGCTGGTGGACGATTTATCCTACTTAATTAGTTGTTTCTCAGATAATAAATTATTTTATTTTTTAAATCAAAGCGTGTTTTTGTTTCTTCAATATTATACAAAAATTGAGAAAAAAATTCCATATTTAAGATAAAGCTTTTTAAATGATCATAAATTAGATATTTAAATTATACTTTTCAAAAACAAAACCTCAAATAATTATTTAATAATTTAACTATACACATAAACATAATATGTAAAATATATTTAGAATATATTGATTAAACTTTATTTTTTCCATTACATTTTTTTCTTCTACTTCTATGCCCAACATTTTTATTTCTTTAATATCAAAATCTGTCAAATATCACTTAATTATTAACCGAATAAATTCAAAACAAACAAGAAGCAAAACAATTTTCATCATAAGAGAGAGCATACGTTAATATTTTAAAGTCGCAGTGGAACGTCTCCACAATTGTCAACATCGCATCGCATCACGAGGAGGGAAGAACATACAACAGCTATGGCTACTAGCCGAACGGGCTCTATCATGGCAACAAAAGTCGCTGTGAAACGTTATATGGGCAGC